>CAUYWW010000082.1:1200000-2400000 GCA_963576845.1 Megachile leachella
AAAAATGCATGTTATATTGATAATATTGGGAGTAATAAGTATATTTATTATGGTTCTAGCGATAATAATAGTAAAATATGGCAAATAGTGCATGTTATATTGATAATAATAAAAGTAATAAGTATATTTATTACAGTTCTATCGATAATAACTGCATAATATGGGTAATAATGCATGTTATATTGATGATAATAAAGGTAATACGTATATTTATTATAGTTCTAGCGATAATAACTGCATAATATGGGTAATAATGCATGTTATATTGATAATAATATAAGTAAGAAGTATAATCATTACAGTTCTAGCGATAATAACTGCATTATATGGGTAATAATGCACGTTATATTGCTAACAATATAAGTAATAAGTATAATTATTACAGTTCTAGCGATAATAACTGCATTATATGGGTAATAATGCATGTTATATTGATAATATTGGGAGTAATAAGTATATTTATTATGGTTCTAGAGATAATAACTGCATAATATGGGTAATAATGCATGTTATATTGATAATAATATAAGTAATAAGTATAATTATTACAGTTCTAGCGATAATAACTGCATTATATGGGTAATAATGCACGTTATATTGCTAATAATATAAGTAATAAGTATAATTATTACAGTTCTAGCGATAATAACTGCATTATATGGGTAATAATGCACGTTATATTGCTAACAATATAAGTAATAAGTATAATTATTACAGTTCTAGCGATAATAACTGCATTATAGGGGTGATAATGCATGTTATATTGATAATATTGGAAGTAATAAGTATATTTATTATAGTTCTAGCGATAATAACTGCATAATATGGGTAATAGTGCATGTTATATTGATAATAGTATAAGTAATAAGTATAATTATTACAGTTCTAGCGATAATAACTGCGTTATATGGGTAATAATGCACGTTATATTGCTAATAATATAAGTAATAAGTATAATTATTACAGTTCTAGCGATAATAACTGCATTATATGGGTAATAATGCACGTTATATTGCTAATAATATAAGTAATAAGTATAATTATTACAGTTCTAGCGATAATAACTGCATTATATGGGTGATAATGCATGTTATATTGATAATATTGGGAGTAATAAGTATATTTATTATAGTTCTATCGATAATAACTGCATAATATGGGTGTTAATGCATGTTATGTTGATGATAATAATAGTAATACGTATATTTATTATAGTTCTAGCAATAATAACTGCATAATATGGGTAATAATGCATGTTATATTGATAATAATATAAGTAATAAGTATAATTATTACAGTTCTAGCGATAATAACTGCATTATATGGGTAATAATGCATGTTATATTGATAATAATATAAGTAATAAGTATAATTATTACAGTTCTAGCGATAATAACTGCATTATATGGGTAATAATGCACGTTATATTGCTAATAATATAAGTAATAAGTATAATTATTACAGTTCTAGCGATAATAACTGCATTATATGGGTAATAATGCACGTTATATTGCTAACAATATAAGTAATAAGTATAATTATTACAGTTCTAGCGATAATAACTGCATTATAGGGGTGATAATGCATGTTATATTGATAATATTGGGAGTAATAAGTATATTTATTATAGTTCTAGCGATAATAACTGCATAATATGGGTAATAGTGCATGTTATATTGATAATAGTATAAGTAATAAGTATAATTATTACAGTTCTAGCGATAATAACTGCATTATATGGGTAATAATGCACGTTATATTGCTAATAATATAAGTAATAAGTATAATTATTACAGTTCTAGCGATAATAACTGCATTATATGGGTAATAATGCACGTTATATTGCTAATAATATAAGTAATAAGTATAATTATTACAGTTCTAGCGATAATAACTGCATTATATGGGTGATAATGCATGTTATATTGATAATAATAAAAGTAATAAGTATATTTATTATCGCTCTATCGATAATAACTTCTTAATATGGGTAATAATGCATGTTATATTGATAATAATACAAGTAATAAGTATAATTATTACAGTTCTAGCGATAATAACTGCATTATATGGGTAATAATGCATGTTATATTGATAATAATATAAGTAATAAGTATAATTATTACAGTTCTAGCGATAATAACTGCATTATATGGGTAATAATGCACGTTATATTGCTAATAATATAAGTAATAAGTATAATTATTACAGTTCTAGCGATAATAACTGCATTATATGGGTAATAATGCACGTTATATTGCTAACAATATAAGTAATAAGTATAATTATTACAGTTCTAGCGATAATAACTGCATTATAGGGGTGATAATGCATGTTATATTGATAATATTGGGAGTAATAAGTATATTTATTATAGTTCTAGCGATAATAACTGCATAATATGGGTAATAGTGCATGTTATATTGATAATAGTATAAGTAATAAGTATAATTATTACAGTTCTAGCGATAATAACTGCATTATATGGGTAATAATGCACGTTATATTGCTAATAATATAAGTAATAAGTATAATTATTACAGTTCTAGCGATAATAACTGCATTATATGGGTAATAATGCACGTTATATTGCTAATAATATAAGTAATAAGTATAATTATTACAGTTCTAGCGATAATAACTGCATTATATGGGTGATAATGCATGTTATATTGATAATAATAAAAGTAATAAGTATATTTATTATCGCTCTATCGATAATAACTTCTTAATATGGGTAATAATGCATGTTATATTGATAATAATATAAGTAATAAGTATAATTATTACAGTTCTAGCGATAATAACTGCATTGTATGGGTAATAATGCACGTTATATTGCTAACAATATAAGTAATAAGTATAATTATTTCAGTTCTAGCGATAATAACTGCATTATATGGGTAATAATGCATGTTATATTGATAATATTGGGAGTAATAAGTATATTTATTATGGTTCTAGAGATAATAACTGCATTATATGGGTAATAATGCATGTTATATTGATGATAAGAAAGTAATACGTATATTTATTATAGTTCTAGCGATAATAACTGCATAATATGGGTAATAATGCATGTTATATTGAGAATAATATAAGTAATAAGTATAATTATTACAGTTCTGGCGATAATAACTGCATAATATGGGTAATAATGCACGTTATATTGCTAATAGTATAAGTAATAAGTATAATTATTACTGTTCTAGCGATAATACCTCCATTATATGGGTAATAATGCATGTTATATTGATAATAATATAAGTAATAAGTGTAATTATTACAGTTCCAGCGATAATAACTGCATAATATGGGTAATAATGCACGTTATATTGCTAATAATATAAGTAATGAGTACAATTATTACAGTTCTAGCGATAATAACTGCATTATATGGGTAATAATGCATGTTATATTGATAATATCGGGAGTAATAAGTATAATTATTATAGTTCTAGCGAAAATAATAGCAAAATATGGCAAATAGTGCATGTTATATTGATAATAATAAAAGTAATAAATATATTTATTACAGTTCTATCGATGATAACTGCATAATATGGGTAATAATGCATGTTATATTGATGATAATAAAAGTAATACGTATATTTATTATAGTTCTAGCGATAATAACTGCATAATATGGGTAATAATGCATGTTATATTGAGAATAATATAAGTAATAAGTATAATTATTACAGTTCTGGCGATAATAACTGCATTATATGGGTAATAATGCACGTTATATTGCTAATAGTATAAGTAATAAGTATAATTATTACAGTTCTAGCGATAATACCTCCATTATATGGGTAATAATGCATGTTATATTGATAATAATACAAGTAATAAGTATAATTATTACAGTTCTAGCGATAATAACTGCATAATATGGGTAATAATGCACGTTATATTGCTAATAATATAAGTAATGAGTATAATTATTACAGTTCTAGCGATAATAACTGCATTATATGGGTAATAATGCATGTTATATTGATAATATCGGGAGTAATAAGTATAATTATTATAGTTCTAGCGATAATAATAGCAAAATATGGCAAAGAGTGCATGTTATATTGATAATAATAAAAGTAATAAATATATTTATTACAGTTCTATCGATAATAACTGCATAATATGGGTAATAATGCATGTTATATTGATGATAATAAAAGTAATACGTATATTTATTATAGTTCTAGCGATAATAACTGCATAATATGGGTAATAATGCATGTTATATTGATAATAATCTAAATAATAAGTATAATTATTACAGTTCTAGCGATAATAACTGCATTATATGGGTAATAATGCATGTTATATTGATAATAATATAAGTAATAAATATAATTATTAAAGTTCTAGCGATAATAACTGCATTATATGGGTAATAATGCATGTTATATTGATAATATTGGGAGTAATAAGTATATTTATTATGATTCTGGAGATAATAACTGCATAATATGGGTAATAATGCATGTTATATTGATAATAATATAAGTAATAAGTATAATTATTACAGTTCTATCGATAATACCTCCATTATATGGGTAATAATGCATGTTATATTGATGATAATGAAAGTAATACGTATATTTATTATAGTTCTTGCGATAATAACTGCATAATATGGGTAATAATGCATGTTATATTGAGAACAATATAAGTAACAAGTATAATTATTACAGTTCTGGCGATAATAACTGCATAATATGGGTAATAATGCATGTTATATTGATAATAATATAAGTAATTAGTATAATTATTACAGTTCTAGCGATAATAACTGCATTATATGGTTAATAATGCACGTTATATTGCTAACAATATAAGTAATAAGTATAATTATTTCAGTTCTAGCGATAATAACTGCATTATATGGGTAATAATGCATGTTATCTTGATAATATTGGGAGTAATAAGTATATTTATTATGGTTCTAGAGATAATAACTGCATTATATGGGTAATAATGCACGTTATATTGCTAATAATATAAGTAATAAGAATAATTATTACAGTTCTAGCGATAATAACTGCACAATATGGGTATTAATGCACGTTATATTGCTAATAATATAAGTAATGAGTATAATTATTACAGTTCTAGCGATAATAACTGCATTATGTGGGTAATAATGCACGTTATATTGCTAATAATATAAGTAATAAGTATAATTATTACAGTTCTAGCGATAATAACTGCATTATATGGGTAATAATGCATGTTATATTGATAATATTGCCAGTAATAAGTATATTTATTATAGTTCTAGCGATAATAACTGCATTATATGGGTAATAATGCATGTTATATTGATAATATTGGGAGTAATAAGTATATTTATTATAGTTCTAGCGATAATAACTGCATAATATGGGTAATAATGCATGTTATATTGATAATAATATAAGTAATAAGTATAATTATTACAGTTCTAGCGATAATAACTGCATTATATGGGTAATAATGCACGTTATATTGCTAATAATATAAGTAATAAGAATAATTATTACAGTTCTAGCGATAATAACTGCATTATATGGGTAATAATGCATGTTATATTGATAATATCGGGAGTAATAAGTATAATTATTATAGTTCTAGCGATAATAATAGCAAAATATGGCAAAGAGTGCATGTTATATTGATAATAATAAAAGTAATAAATATATTTATTACAGTTCTATCGATAATAACTGCATAATATGGGTAATAATGCATGTTATATTGATGATAATAAAAGTAATACGTATATTTATAATAGTTCTAGCGATAATAACTGCATAATATGGGTAATAATGCACGTTATATTGCTAATAATATAAGTAATGAGTTCAATTATTACAGTTCTAGCGATAATAACTGCATTATATGGGTAACAATTCACGTTATATTGCTAATAATATAAGTAATAAGTATAATTATTACAGTTCTAGCGATAATAACTGCATTATATGGGTAATAATGCATGTTATATTGATAATATTGCCAGTAATAAGTATATTTATTATAGTTCTAGCGATAATAACTGCATTATATGGGTAAGAATGCATGTTATATTGATAATATTGGGAGTAATAAGTATATTTATTATAGTTCTAGCGATAATAACTGCATAATATGAGTAATAATGCATGTTATATTGATAATAATATAAGTAATAAGTATAATTATTACAGTTCTATCGATAATAAATGCATAATATGGGTAATAATGCATGTTACATTGAGAATAATATAAGTAATAAGTATAATTATTACAGTTCTAGCGATAATAACTGCATAATATGGGTAATAATGCATGGTATATTGATAATAATATAAGTAATAAGTATAATTATTACAGTTCTAGCGATAATAACTGCATAATATGGGTAATAATGCACGATATATTGCTAATAATATAAGTAATGAGTACAATTATTACAGTTATAGCGATAAGAACTGCATTATATGGGTAATAATGCACGTTATATTGCTAATAATATAAGTAATAAGTATAATTATTAAAGTTCTAGCGATAATAACTGCATTATATGGGTAATAATGCATGTTATATTGATAATATTGCCAGTAATAAGTATATTTATTATAGTTCTAGCGATAATAACTGCATTATATGGGTAATAATGCATGTTATATTGATAATATTGGGAGTAATAAGTATATTTATTATAGTTCTAGCGATAATAACTGCATAATATGGGTAATAATGCACGTTATATTGCTAATAATATAAGTAATGAGTATAATTATTACAGTTCTAGCGATAATAACTGCATTATATTGGTAATAATGCATGTTATATTGATAATATCGGGATTAATAAGTATAATTATTATAGTTCCAGCATTAATAATAGTAAAATATGGCAAATAGTGCATGTTATATTGATAATAATAAAAGTAATAAATATATTTAGTACAGTTCTATCGATAATAACTGCATAATATGGGTAATAATGCATGTTATATTGACGATAATAAAAGTAATACGTATATTTATTATAGTTCTATCGACAATAACTGCATAATATGGGTAATAATGCATGTTATATTGATGATAATAAAAGTAATACGTATATTTATTATAGTTCTAGCGATAATAACTGCATGATATGGGTAATAATGCATGTTATATTGAGAATAATATAAGTAATAAGTATAATTATTACAGTTCTGGCGATAATAACTGCATTATATGGGTAATAATGCACGTTATATTGCTAATAGTATAAGTAATAAGTATAATTATTACAGTTCTAGCGATAATACCTCCATTATAAGGGTAATAATGCATGGTATATTGATAATAATATAAGCAATAAGTATAATTATTACAGTTCTAGCGATAATAACTGCATAATATGGGTAATAATGCACGTTATATTGCTAATAATATAAGTAATGAGTACAATTATTACAGTTATAGCGATAATAACTGCATTATATGGGTAATAATGCACGTTATATTGCTAATAATATAAGTAATAAGTATAATTATTACAGTTCTAGCGATAATAACTGCATTATATGGGTAATAATGCATGTTATATTGATAATATTGCCAGTAATAAGTATATTTATTATAGTTCTAGCGATAATAACTGCATTATATGGGTAATAATGCATGTTATATTGATAATAATATAAGTAATAAGTATAATTATTACAGTTCTAGCGATAATAACTGCATTATATGGGTAATAATGCACGTTATATTGATGATAATAAAAGTAATACGTATATTTATTATAGCTCTAGCGATAGTAACTGCATAATATGGGTAATAATGCATGTTATATTGATAATATTGGGAGTAATAAGTATAATTATTATAGTTCTAGCGATAATAATAGTGAAATATGGCAAATAGTGCATGTAATATTGATAATAATAAAAGTAGTAAGTATATTTATTACAGTTCTATCCAAAATAACTGCATAATACGGGTAATAATGCATGTCATATTGATGATAATAAAAGTAATACGTATATTTATTATAGTTCTAGCGATAATAACTGCATAATATGGGTAATAATGCATGTTATATTGATCATAATATAAGTAATAAGTATAATTATTACAGTTCTAGCGATGATAACTGCAATTTATGGCTAATAATGCACGTTATATTGCTAATAATATAAGTAATAAGTATAATTATTACAGTTCTAGCGATAATAACTGCATAATATGGGCAATAATGCATGTTATATTGATGATAATGAAAGTAGTAAGTATATTTATTACAGTTCTAGCGATAATAACTGCATTATATGCGTAATAATGCATGTTATATTGATAATATCGGGAGTAATAAGTATAATTATTATAGTTCTAGCGATAATAATAGTAAAATATGGCTATTAGTGCCTGTTATATTGATAATAATAAAAGTAATAGGTATATTTATTATACTTCTGACGATAATAACTGCATTATATGGGTAATAATGCATGTTATATTGATAATAATATAAGTGATATGTATAATTATTACAGTTCTAGCGATAATAACTGCAATATATGGGTAATAATGCACGTTATATTGCTAATAATATAAGTAATAAGTATAATTATTACAGTTCTAGCGATAATAACTGCATTATATGGGTAATAATGCATGTTATATTGATAATATTGGGAGTAATAAGTATATTTATTATAGTTCTAGCGATAATAAGTGCACAATATGGGTAATAATGCATGCTATATTGCTAATAATATAAGTAATAAGTATAATTATTACAGTTCTAGCGATAATAACTGCATTATATGGGTAATAATGCATGTTATATTGATAATATTGCCAGTAATAAGTATATTTATTATAGTTCTAGCGATAATAACTGCATTATATGGGTAATAATGCATGTTATATTGAAAATAATATAAGTAATAAGTATAATTATTACAGTTCTAGCGATAATAACTGCATTATATGGGTAATAATGCACGTTATTTTGCTAATAATATAAGTAATAAGTATAATTATTACAGTTCTAGCGATAATAACTGCATTATATGGGTAATAATGCATGTTATATTGATAATATCGGGAGTAATAAGTATAATTATTATAGTTCTAGCGATGATAATAGTAAAATATGACTATTAGTGCCTGTTATATTGATAATAATAAAAGTAATAAGTATATTTATTATACTTCTGTCGATAATAACTGCATTATATGGGTTATAATGCATGTTATATTGATAACAATATAAGTAATAAGTATAATTATTACAGTTCTAGCGATAATAACTGCATTATATGGGTAATAATGCATGTTATATTGATAATATTGGGAGTAATAAGTATATTTATTATAGTTCTAGCGATAATAACTGCGTAATATGGGTAATAATGCATGTTATATTGATAATAATATAAGTAATAAGTATAATTATTACAGTTCTAGCGATAATAACTGCATTATATGGGTAATAATGCACGTTATATTGCTAATAATATAAGTAATAAGAATAATTATTACAGTTCTAGCGATAATAACTGCATTATATGGGTAATAATGCATGTTATATTGATAATATCGGGAGTAATAAGTACAATTATTATAGTTCTAGCGATAATAATAGTAAAATATGGCTAATAGTGCATGATATATTGATAATAGTAAAAGTAATAAGTATATTTAATACAGTTCTATCGATAATAACTGCATAATATGGGTAATAATGCATGTTATATTGATGATAATGAAAGTAATACGTATATTTATTATAGTTCTAGCGATAATAACTGCATAATATGGGTAATAATGCATGTTATATTGAGAATAATATAAGTAATAAGTATAATTATTACAGTTCTGGCGATAATAACTGCATTGTATGGGTAATAATGCACGTTATATTGCTAATAGTATAAGTAATAAGTATAATTACTACAGTTCTAGCGATAATACCTCCATTATATGGGTAATAATGCATTATATATTGATAATAATATAAGTAATAAGTATAATTATTACAGTTCCAGCGATAATAACTGCATCATATGGGTAATAATGCACGTTATATTGCTAATAATATAAGTAATGAGTATAATTATTACAGTTCTAGCGATAATAACTGCATTATATGGGTAATAATGCATGTTATATTGATAATATCGGGAGTAATAAGTATAATTATTATAGTTCTAGCGATAATAACTGCATAATATGGGTGATAATGCATTATATATTGATAATAATATAAGTAATAAGTATAATTATTACAGTTCCAGCGATAATAACTGCATCATATGGGTAATAATGCACGTTATATTGCTAATAGTATAAGTAATAAGTATAATTACTACAGTTCTAGCTATAATACCTCCATTATATGGGTAATAATGCATGGTATATTGATAATAATATAAGTAATAAGTATAATTATTACAGTTCTAGCGATAATAACTGCATAATATGGGTAATAATGCACGTTATATTGCTAATAATATAAGTAATGAGTACAATTATTACAGTTATAGCGATAATAACTGCATTATATGGGTAATAATGCACGTTATATTGCTAATAATATAAGTAATAAGTATAATTATTAAAGTTCTAGCGATAATAACTGCATTATATGGGTAATAATGCATGTTATATTGATAATATTGCCAGTAATAAGTATATTTATTATAGTTCTAGCGATAATAACTGCATTATATGGGTAATAATGCATGTTATATTGATAATATTGGGAGTAATAAGTATATTTATTATAGTTCTAGCGATAATAACTGCATAATATGGGTAATAATGCATGTTATATTGATAATATTGGGAGTAATAAGTATAATTATTATAGTTCTAGCGATAATAATAGTGAAATATGGCAAATAGTGCATGTAATATTGATAATAATAAAAGTAGTAAGTATATTTATTACAGTTCTATCCAAAATAACTGCATAATACGGGTAATAATGCATGTTATATTGATGATAATAAAAGTAATACGTATATTTATTATAGTTCTAGCGATAATAACTGCATAATATGGGTAATAATGCATGTTATATTGATCATAATATAAGTAATAAGTATAATTATTACAGTTCTAGCGATGATAACTGCAATTTATGGCTAATAATGCACGTTATATTGCTAATAATATAAGTAATAAGTATAATTATTACAGTTCTAGCGATAATAACTGCATAATATGGGCAATAATGCATGTTATATTGATGATAATGAAAGTAGTAAGTATATTTATTACAGTTCTAGCGATAATAACTGCATTATATGCGTAATAATGCATGTTATATTGATAATATCGGGAGTAATAAGTATAATTATTATAGTTCTAGCGATAATAATAGTAAAATATGGCTATTAGTGCCTGTTATATTGATAATAATAAAAGTAATAAGTATATTTATTATACTTCTGTCGATAATAACTGCATTATATGGGTAATAATGCATGTTATATTGATAATAATATAAGTAATAAGTATAATTATTACAGTTCTAGCGATAATAACTGCATTATATGGGTAATAATGCACGTTATATTGCTAATAATATAAGTAATAAGTATAATTATTACAGTTCTAGCGATAATAACTGCATTATATGGGTAATAATGCATGTTATATTGATAATATTGGGAGTAATAAGTACATTTATTATAGTTCTAGCGATAATAACTGCACAATATGGGTAATAATGCATGTTATATTGCTAATAATATAAGTAATAAGTATAATTATTACAGTTCTAGCGATAATAACTGCATTATATGGGTAATAATGCATGTTATATTGATAATATTGCCAGTAATAAGTATATTTATTATAGTTCTAGCGATAATAACTGCATTATATGGGTAATAATGCATGTTATATTGATAATAATATAAGTAATAAGTATAATTATTACAGTTCTAGCGATAATAACTGCATTATATGGGTAATAATGCACGTTATATTGCTAATAATATAAGTAATAAGTATAATTATTACAGTTCTAGCGATAATAACTGCATTATATGGGTAATAATGCATGTTATATTGATAATATTGGGAGTAATAAGTATATTTATTATAGTTCTAGCGATAATAACTGCATAATATGGGTAATAATGCATGTTATATTGATAATAATATAAGTAATAAGTATAATTATTACAGTTCTAGCGATAATAACTGCATTATATGGGTAATAATGCACGTTATATTGCTAATAATATAAGTAATAAGAATAATTATTACAGTTCTAGCGATAATAACTGCTTTATATGGGTAATAATGCATGTTATATTGATAATATCGGGAGTAATAAGTACAATTATTATAGTTCTAGCGATAATAATAGTAAAATATGGCTAATAGTGCATGATATGTTGATAATAGTAAAAGTAATAAGTATATTTAATACAGTTCTATCGATAATAACTGCATAATATGGTTAATAATGCAGGTTATATTGATGATAATAAAAGTAATACGTATATTTATTATAGTTCTGGCGATAATAACTGCATTATATGGGTAATAATGCACGTTATATTGCTAATAGTATAAGTAATAAGTATAATTATTACAGTTCTAGCGATAATACCTCCATTATATGGGTAATAATGCACGTTATATTGCTAATAATATAAGTAATGAGTACAATTATTACAGTTCTAGCGATGATAACTGCATTATATGGGTAATAATGCATGTTATATTGATAATATCGGGAGTAATAAGTATAATTATTATAGTTCTAGCGATAATAATAGTAAAATATGGCTAATAGTGCATGATATATTGATAATAGTAAAAGTAATAAGTATATTTATTACAGTTCTATCGATAATAACTGCATAATATGGGTAATAATGCATGTTATATTGAGAATAATATAAGTAATAAGTATAATTATTACAGTTCTGGCGATAATAACTGCATAATATGGGTAATAATGCATGTTATATTGATGATAATAAAAATAATACGTATATTTATTATAGTTCTAGCGATAATAACTGCATAATATGGGTAATAATGCACGTTATATTGCTAATAATATAAGTAATGAGTATAATTATTACAGTTCTAGCGATAATAACTGCATTATATTGGTAATAATGCATGTTATATTGATAATATCGGGATTAATAAGTATAATTATTATAGTTCCAGCATTAATAATAGTAAAATATGGCAAATAGTGCATGTTATATTGATAATAATAAAAGTAATAAATATATTTAGTACAGTTCTATCGATAATAACTGCATAATATGGGTAATAATGCATGTTATATTGACGATAATAAAAGTAATACGTATATTTATTATAGTTCTATCGACAATAACTGCATAATATGGGTAATAATGCATGTTATATTGATGATAATAAAAGTAATACGTATATTTATTATAGTTGTAGCGATAATAACTGCATGATATGGGTAATAATGCATGTTATATTGAGAATAATATAAGTAATAAGTATAATTATTACAGTTCTGGCGATAATAACTGCATTATATGGGTAATAATGCACGTTATATTGCTAATAGTATAAGTAATAAGTATAATTATTACAGTTCTAGCGATAATACCTCCATTATATGGGTAATAATGCACGTTATATTGCTAATAATATAAGTAATGAGTACAATTATTACAGTTCTAGCGATGATAACTGCATTATATGGGCAATAATGCATGTTATATTGATAATATCGGGAGTAATAAGTATAATTATTATAGTTCTAGCGATAATAATAGTAAAATATGGCTAATAGTGCATGATATATTGATAATAGTAAAAGTAATAAGTATATTTATTACAGTTCTATCGATAATAACTGCATAATATGGGTAATAATGCATGTTATATTGAGAATAATATAAGTAATAAGTATAATTATTACAGTTCTGGCGATAATAACTGCATAATATGGGTAATAATGCATGTTATATTGATGATAATAAAAATAATACGTATATTTATTATAGTTCTAGCGATAATAACTGCATAATATGGGTAATAATGCACGTTATATTGCTAATAATATAAGTAATGAGTATAATTATTACAGTTCTAGCGATAATAACTGCATTATATTGGTAATAATGCATGTTATATTGATAATATCGGGATTAATAAGTATAATTATTTTAGTTCCAGCATTAATAATAGTAAAATATGGCAAATAGTGCATGTTATATTGATAATAATAAAAGTAATAAATATATTTAGTACAGTTCTATCGATAATAACTGCATAATATGGGTAATAATGCATGTTATATTGACGATAATAAAAGTAATACGTATATTTATTATAGTTCTATCGACAATAACTGCATAATATGGGTAATAATGCATGTTATATTGATGATAATAAAAGTAATACGTATATTTATTATAGTTCTGGCGATAATAACTGCATGATATGGGTAATAATGCATGTTATATTGAGAATAATATAAGTAATAAGTATAATTATTACAGTTCTGGCGATAATAAATGCATTATATGGGTAATAATGCACGTTATATTGCTAATAGTATAAGTAATAAGTATAATTATTACAGTTCCAGCGATAATACCTCCATTATATGGGTAATAATGCATGGTATATTGATAATAATATAAGCAATAAGTATAATTATTACAGTTCTAGCGATAATAACTGCATAATATGGGTAATAATGCACGTTATATTGCTAATAATATAAGTAATGAGTACAATTATTACAGTTATAGCGATAATAACTGCATTATATGGGTAATAATGCACGTCATATTGCTAATAATATAAGTAATAAGTATAATTATTACAGTTCTAGCGATAATAACTGCATTATATGGGTAATAATGCATGTTATATTGATAATATTGCCAGTAATAAGTATATTTATTATAGTTCTAGCGATAATAACTGCATTATATGGGTAATAATGCATGTTATATTGATAATATTGGGAGTAATAAGTATATTTATTATAGTTCTAGCGATAATAACTGCATAATATGGGTAATAATGCATGTTATATTGATAATAATATAAGTAATAAGTATAATTATTACAGTTCTAGCGATAATAACTGCATTATATTGGTAATAATGCATGTTATATTGATAATATCGGGATTAATAAGTATAATTATTATAGTTCCAGCATTAATAATAGTAAAATATGGCAAATAGTGCATGTTATATTGATAATAATAAAAGTAATAAATATATTTAGTACAGTTCTATCGATAATAACTGCATAATATGGGTAATAATGCATGTTATATTGACGATAATAAAAGTAATACGTATATTTATTATAGTTCTATCGACAATAACTGCATAATATGGGTAATAATGCATGTTATATTGATGATAATAAAAGTAATACGTATATTTATTATAGTTCTAGCGATAATAACTGCATGATATGGGTAATAATGCATGTTATATTGAGAATAATATAAGTAATAAGTATAATTATTACAGTTCTGGCGATAATAACTGCATTATATGGGTAATAATGCACGTTATATTGCTAATAGTATAAGTAATAAGTATAATTATTACAGTTCTAGCGATAATACCTCCATTATATGGGTAATAATGCATGGTATATTGATAATAATATAAGCAATAAGTATAATTATTACAGTTCTAGCGATAATAACTGCATAATATGGGTAATAATGCACGTTATATTGCTAATAATATAAGTAATGAGTACAATTATTACAGTTATAGCGATAATAACTGCATTATATGGGTAATAATGCACGTTATATTGCTAATAATATAAGTAATAAGTATAATTATTACAGTTCTAGCGATAATAACTGCATTATATGGGTAATAATGCATGTTATATTGATAATATTGCCAGTAATAAGTATATTTATTATAGTTCTAGCGATAATAACTGCATTATATGGGTAATAATGCATGTTATATTGATAATATTGGGAGTAATAAGTATATTTATTATAGTTCTAGCGATAATAACTGCATAATATGGGTAATAATGCATGTTATATTGATAATAATATAAGTAATAAGTATAATTATTACAGTTCTAGCGATAATAACTGCATTATATGGGTAATAATGCACGTTATATTGATGATAATAAAAGTAATACGTATATCTATTATAGCTCTAGCGATAGTAACTGCATAATATGGGTAATAATGCATGTTATATTGATAATATTGGGAGTAATAAGTATAATTATTATAGTTCTAGCGATAATAATAGTGAAATATGGCAAATAGTGCATGTAATATTGATAATAATAAAAGTAGTAAGTATATTTATTACAGTTCTATCCAAAATAACTGCATAATACGGGTAATAATGCATGTTATATTGATGATAATGAAAGTAGTAAGTATATTTATTACAGTTCTAGCGATAATAACTGCATTATATGCGTAATAAGGCATGTTATATTGATAATATCGGGAGTAATAAGTACAATTATTATAGTTCTAGCGATAATAATAGTAAAATATGGCTAATAGCGCATGATATATTGATAATAGTAAAAGTAATAAGTATATTTATTACAGTTCTAGCGATAATAACTGCATTATATGGGTAATAATGCACGTTATATTGATGATAATAAAAGTAATACGTATATTTATTATAGTTCTAGCGATAATAACTGCATAATATGGGTAATAATGCATGTTGTATTGAGAATAATATAAGTAATAAGTATAATTATTACAGTTCTGGCGATAATAACTGCATTATATGGGTAATAATGCACGTTATACTGCTAATAATATAAGTAATGAGTATAATTATTACAGTTCTAGCGATAATAACTGCATTATATGGGTAATAATGCATGTTATATTGACGATAATAAAAGTAATACGTATATTTATTATAGTTCTATCGACAATAACTGCATAATATGGGTAATAATGCATGTTATATTGATGATAATAAAAGTAATACGTATATTTATTATAGTTCTAGCGATAATAACTGCATGATATGGGTAATAATGCATGTTATATTGAGAATAATATAAGTAATAAGTATAATTATTACAGTTCTGGCGATAATAAATGCATTATATGGGTAATAATGCACGTTATATTGCTAATAGTATAAGTAATAAGTATAATTATTACAGTTCCAGCGATAATACCTCCATTATATGGGTAATAATGCATGGTATATTGATAATAATATAAGCAATAAGTATAATTATTACAGTTCTAGCGATAATAACTGCATAATATGGGTAATAATGCACGTTATATTGCTAATAATATAAGTAATGAGTACAATTATTACAGTTATAGCGATAATAACTGCATTATATGGGTAATAATGCACGTCATATTGCTAATAATATAAGTAATAAGTATAATTATTACAGTTCTAGCGATAATAGCTGCATTATATGGGTAATAATGCACGTTATATTGCTAATAGTATAAGTAATAAGTATAATTATTACAGTTCTAGCGATAATACCTCCATTATATGGGTAATAATGCATGGTATATTGATAATAATATAAGCAATAAGTATAATTATTACAGTTCTAGCGATAATAACTGCATAATATGGGTAATAATGCACGTTATATTGCTAATAATATAAGTAATGAGTACAATTATTACAGTTATAGCGATAATAACTGCATTATATGGGTAATAATGCACGTTATATTGCTAATAATATAAGTAATAAGTATAATTATTACAGTTCTAGCGATAATAACTGCATTATATGGGTAATAATGCATGTTATATTGATAATATTGCCAGTAATAAGTATATTTATTATAGTTCTAGCGATAATAACTGCATTATATGGGTAATAATGCATGTTATATTGATAATATTGGGAGTAATAAGTATATTTATTATAGTTCTAGCGATAATAACTGCATAATATGGGTAATAATGCATGTTATATTGATAATAATATAAGTAATAAGTATAATTATTACAGTTCTAGCGATAATAACTGCATTATATGGGTAATAATGCACGTTATATTGATGATAATAAAAGTAATACGTATATCTATTATAGCTCTAGCGATAGTAACTGCATAATATGGGTAATAATGCATGTTATATTGATAATATTGGGAGTAATAAGTATAATTATTATAGTTCTAGCGATAATAATAGTGAAATATGGCAAATAGTGCATGTAATATTGATAATAATAAAAGTAGTAAGTATATTTATTACAGTTCTATCCAAAATAACTGCATAATACGGGTAATAATGCATGTTATATTGATGATAATGAAAGTAGTAAGTATATTTATTACAGTTCTAGCGATAATAACTGCATTATATGCGTAATAAGGCATGTTATATTGATAATATCGGGAGTAATAAGTACAATTATTATAGTTCTAGCGATAATAATAGTAAAATATGGCTAATAGCGCATGATATATTGATAATAGTAAAAGTAATAAGTATATTTATTACAGTTCTAGCGATAATAACTGCATTATATGGGTAATAATGCACGTTATATTGATGATAATAAAAGTAATACGTATATTTATTATAGTTCTAGCGATAATAACTGCATAATATGGGTAATAATGCATGTTGTATTGAGAATAATATAAGTAATAAGTATAATTATTACAGTTCTGGCGATAATAACTGCATTATATGGGTAATAATGCACGTTATACTGCTAATAATATAAGTAATGAGTATAATTATTACAGTTCTAGCGATAATAACTGCATTATATGGGTAATAATGCATGTTATATTGACGATAATAAAAGTAATACGTATATTTATTATAGTTCTATCGACAATAACTGCATAATATGGGTAATAATGCATGTTATATTGATGATAATAAAAGTAATACGTATATTTATTATAGTTCTAGCGATAATAACTGCATGATATGGGTAATAATGCATGTTATATTGAGAATAATATAAGTAATAAGTATAATTATTACAGTTCTGGCGATAATAAATGCATTATATGGGTAATAATGCACGTTATATTGCTAATAGTATAAGTAATAAGTATAATTATTACAGTTCCAGCGATAATACCTCCATTATATGGGTAATAATGCATGGTATATTGATAATAATATAAGCAATAAGTATAATTATTACAGTTCTAGCGATAATAACTGCATAATATGGGTAATAATGCACGTTATATTGCTAATAATATAAGTAATGAGTACAATTATTACAGTTATAGCGATAATAACTGCATTATATGGGTAATAATGCACGTCATATTGCTAATAATATAAGTAATAAGTATAATTATTACAGTTCTAGCGATAATAGCTGCATTATATGGGTAATAATGCATGTTATATTGATAATATTGCCAGTAATAAGTATATTTATTATAGTTCTAGCGATAATAACTGCATTATATGGGTAATAATGCATGTTATATTGATAATATTGGGAGTAATAAGTATATTTATTATAGTTCTAGCGATAATAACTGCATAATATGGGTAATAATGCATGTTATATTGATAATAATATAAGTAATAAGTATAATTATTACAGTTCTAGCGATAATAACTGCATTATATTGGTAATAATGCATGTTATATTGATAATATCGGGATTAATAAGTATAATTATTATAGTTCCAGCATTAATAATAGTAAAATATGGCAAATAGTGCATGTTATATTGATAATAATAAAAGTAATAAATATATTTAGTACAGTTCTATCGATAATAACTGCATAATATGGGTAATAATGCATGTTATATTGACGATAATAAAAGTAATACGTATATTTATTATAGTTCTATCGACAATAACTGCATAATATGGGTAATAATGCATGTTATATTGATGATAATAAAAGTAATACGTATATTTATTATAGTTCTAGCGATAATAACTGCATGATATGGGTAATAATGCATGTTATATTGAGAATAATATAAGTAATAAGTATAATTATTACAGTTCTGGCGATAATAACTGCATTATATGGGTAATAATGCACGTTATATTGCTAATAGTATAAGTAATAAGTATAATTATTACAGTTCTAGCGATAATACCTCCATTATATGGGTAATAATGCATGGTATATTGATAATAATATAAGCAATAAGTATAATTATTACAGTTCTAGCGATAATAACTGCATAATATGGGTAATAATGCACGTTATATTGCTAATAATATAAGTAATGAGTACAATTATTACAGTTATAGCGATAATAACTGCATTATATGGGTAATAATGCACGTTATATTGCTAATAATATAAGTAATAAGTATAATTATTACAGTTCTAGCGATAATAACTGCATTATATGGGTAATAATGCATGTTATATTGATAATATTGCCAGTAATAAGTATATTTATTATAGTTCTAGCAATAATAACTGCATTATATGGGTAATAATGCATGTTATATTGATAATATTGGGAGTAATAAGTATATTTATTATAGTTCTAGCGATAATAACTGCATAATATGGGTAATAATGCATGTTATATTGATAATAATATAAGTAATAAGTATAATTATTACAGTTCTAGCGATAATAACTGCATTATATGGGTAATAATGCACGTTATATTGATGATAATAAAAGTAATACGTATATCTATTATAGCTCTAGCGATAGTAACTGCATAATATGGGTAATAATGCATGTTATATTGATAATATTGGGAGTAATAAGTATAATTATTATAGTTCTAGCGATAATAATAGTGAAATATGGCAAATAGTGCATGTAATATTGATAATAATAAAAGTAGTAAGTATATTTATTACAGTTCTATCCAAAATAACTGCATAATACGGGTAATAATGCATGTTATATTGATGATAATGAAAGTAGTAAGTATATTTATTACAGTTCTAGCGATAATAACTGCATTATATGCGTAATAAGGCATGTTATATTGATAATATCGGGAGTAATAAGTACAATTATTATAGTTCTAGCGATAATAATAGTAAAATATGGCTAATAGCGCATGATATATTGATAATAGTAAAAGTAATAAGTATATTTATTACAGTTCTAGCGATAATAACTGCATTATATGGGTAATAATGCACGTTATATTGATGATAATAAAAGTAATACGTATATTTATTATAGTTCTAGCGATAATAACTGCATAATATGGGTAATAATGCATGTTGTATTGAGAATAATATAAGTAATAAGTATAATTATTACAGTTCTGGCGATAATAACTGCATTATATGGGTAATAATGCACGTTATACTGCTAATAATATAAGTAATAAGTATAATTATTACAGTTCTAGCGATAATAACTGCATTATATGGGTAATAATGCATGTTATATTGATAATATTGCCAGTAATAAGTATATTTATTATAGTTCTAGCGATAATAACTGCATTATATGGGTAATAATGCATGTTATATTGATAATATTGGGAGTAATAAGTATATTTATTATACTTCTGTCGATAATAACTGCATTATATGGGTAATAATGCATGTTATATTGATAATAATATAAGTAATAAGTATAATTATTACAGTTCTAGCGATAATAACTGCATTATATGGGTAATAATGCACGTTATATTGCTAATAATATAAGTAATAAGTATAATTATTACAGTTCTAGCGATAATAACTGCATTATATGGGTAATAATGCATGTTATATTGATAATATTGGGAGTAATAAGTATATTTATTATAGTTCTAGCGATAATAACTGCACAATATGGGTAATAATGCATGTTATATTGCTAATAATATAAGTAATAAGTATAATTATTACAGTTCTAGCGATAATAACTGCATTATATGGGTAATAATGCATGTTATATTGATAATATTGCCAGTAATAAGTATATTTATTATAGTTCTAGCGATAATAACTGCATTATATGGGTAATAATGCATGTTATATTGAAAATAATATAAGTAATAAGTATAATTATTACAGTTCTAGCGATAATAACTGCATTATATGGGTAATAATGCACGTTATATTGCTAATAATATAAGTAATAAGTATAATTATTACAGTTCTAGCGATAATAACTGCATTATATGGGTAATAATGCATGTTATATTGATAATATTGGGAGTAATAAGTATATTTATTATAGTTCTAGCGATAATAACTGCACAATATGGGTAATAATGCATGTTATATTGATAATAATATAAGTAATAAGTATAATTATTACAGTTCTAGCGATAATAACTGCATAATATAGGTAATAATGCACGTTATATTGCTAATAGTATAAGTAATAAGTATAATTACTTCAGTTCTAGCGATAATACCTCCATTATATGGGTAATAATGCATTATATATTGATAATAATATAAGTAATAAGTATAATTATTACAGTTCCAGCGATAATAACTGCATCATATGGGTAATAATGCACGTTATATTGCTAATAATATAAGTAATGAGTATAATTATTACAGTTCTAGCGATAATAACTGCATTATATGGGTAATAATGCATGTTATATTGATAATATCTGGAGTAATAAGTATAATTATTATAGTTCTAGCGATAATAACTGCACAATATGGGTAATAATGCATGTTATATTGCTAATAATATAAGTAATAAGTATAATTATTACAGTTCTAGCGATAATAACTGCATTATATGGGTAATAATGCATGTTATATTGACAATATTGCCAGTAATAAGTATATTTATTATAGTTCTAGCGATAATAACTGCATTATATGGGTAATAATGCATGTTATATTGATAATATTGCCAGTAATAAGTATATTTATTATAGTTCTAGCGATAATAACTGCATTATATGGGTAATAATGCATGTTATATTGATAATATTGGGAGTAATAAGTATAATTATTATAGTTCTAGCATTAATAATAGTAAAATATGGCAAATAGTGCATGTTATATTGATAATAATAAAAGTAATAAATATATTTATTATAGTTCTATCGATAATAACTGCATAATATGGGTAAGAATGCATGTTATATTCATGATAATAAAAGTAATACGTATATTTATTATAGTTCTAGCGATAATAACTGCATAATATGGGTAATAATGCATGTTATATTGATAATAATCTAAGTAATAAGTATAATTATTACAGTTCTAGCGATAATAACTGCATTATATGGGTAATAATGCACGTTATATTGCTAACAATATAAGTAATAAGTATAATTATTACAGTTCTATCGATAATAACTTCTTAATATGGGTAATAATGCATGTTATATTGATGATAATGAAAGTAGTAAGTATATTTATTACAGTTCTAGCGATAATAACTGCATTATATGCGTAATAAGGCATGTTATATTGATAATATCGGGAGTAATAAGTACAATTATTATAGTTCTAGCGATAATAATAGTAAAATATGGCTAATAGTGCATGATATATTGATAATAGTAAAAGTAATAAGTATATTTATTATACTTCTGTCGATAATAACTGCATTATATGGGTAATAATGCATGTTATATTGATAATAATGTAAGTAATAAGTATAATTATTACAGTTCCAGCGATAATAACTGCATCATATGGGTAATAATGCACGTTATATTGCTAATAATATAAGTAATGAGTATAATTATTACAGTTCTAGCGATAATAACTGCATTATATGGGTAATAATGCATGTTATATTGATAATATCGGGAGTAATAAGTATAATTATTATAGTTCTAGCGATAATAGCTGCATAATATGGGTAATAATGCATTATATATTGATAATAATATAAGTAATAAGTATAATTATTACAGTTCCAGCGATAATAACTGCATCATATGGGTAATAATGCACGTTATATTGCTAATAGTATAAGTAATAAGTATAATTACTACAGTTCTAGCGATAATACCTCCATTATATGGGTAATAATGCATTATATATTGATAATAATATAAGTAATAAGTATAATTATTACAGTTCCAGCGATAATAACTGCATCATATGGGTAATAATGCACGTTATATTGCTAATAGTATAAGTAATAAGCATAATTATTACATTTCTAGCGATAATACCTCCATTATATGGGTAATAATGCATGTTATATTGATAATAATATAAGTAATAAGTATAATTATTACAGTTCTAGCGATAATAACTGCATAATATAGGTAATAATGCACGTTATATTGCTAATAGTATAAGTAATAAGTATAATTACTACAGTTCTAGCGATAATACCTCCATTATATGGGTAATAATGCATTATATATTGATAATAATATAAGTAATAAGTATAATTATTACAGTTCCAGCGATAATAACTGCATCATATGGGTAATAATGCACGTTATATTGCTAATAATATAAGTAATGAGTATAATTATTACAGTTCTAGCGATAATAACTGCATTATATGGGTAATAATGCATGTTATATTGATAATATCGGGAGTAATAAGTATAATTATTATAGTTCTAGCGATAATAACTGCACAATATGGGTAATAATGCATGTTATATTGCTAATAATATAAGTAATAAGTATAATTATTACAGTTCTAGCGATAATAACTGCATTATATGGGTAATAATGCATGTTATATTGACAATATTGCCAGTAATAAGTATATTTATTATAGTTCTAGCGATAATAACTGCATTATATGGGTAATAATGCATGTTATATTGATAATATTGCCAGTAATAAGTATATTTATTATAGTTCTAGCGATAATAACTGCATTATATGGGTAATAATGCATGTTATATTGATAATATTGGGAGTAATAAGTATAATTATTATAGTTCTAGCATTAATAATAGTAAAATATGGCAAATAGTGCATGTTATATTGATAATAATAAAAGTAATAAATATATTTATTATAGTTCTATCGATAATAACTGCATAATATGGGTAAGAATGCATGTTATATTCATGATAATAAAAGTAATACGTATATTTATTATAGTTCTAGCGATAATAACTGCATAATATGGGTAATAATGCATGTTATATTGATAATAATCTAAGTAATAAGTATAATTATTACAGTTCTAGCGATAATAACTGCATTATATGGGTAATAATGCACGTTATATTGCTAACAATATAAGTAATAAGTATAATTATTACAGTTCTATCGATAATAACTTCTTAATATGGGTAATAATGCATGTTATATTGATGATAATATAAGTAATAAGTATAATTATTACAGTTCTAGCGATAATAACTGCATTATATGGGTAATAATGCACGTTATATTGCTAATAATATAAGTAATAAGTATAACTATTACAGTTCTAGCGATAATAACTGCATTATATGATCAATAATGCATGTTATATTGATAATATTGGGAGTAATAAGTATATTTATTATAGTTCTAGCGATAATAACTGCATAATATGGGTAATAATGCACGTTATATTGCTAATAATATAAGTAATGAGTACAATTATTACAGTTCTAGCGATAATAACTGCATTATATGGGTAATAATGCAGGTTATATTGCTAATAATATAAGTAATAAGTATAATTATTACAGTTCTAGTGATAATAACTGCATTATATGGGTAATAATGCATATTATATTGATAATATTGGGAGTAATAAGTATATTTATTATAGTTCTAGCGATAATAACTGCACAATATGGGTAATAATGCATGTTATATTGCTAATAATATAAGTAATAAGTATAATTATTACAGTTCTAGCGATAATAACTGCATTATATGGGTAATAATGCATGTTATATTGACAATATTGCCAGTAATAAGTATATTTATTATAGTTCTAGCGATAATAACTGCATTATATGGGTAATAATGCATGTTATATTGATAATATTGCCAGTAATAAGTATATTTATTATAGTTCTAGCGATAATAACTGCATTATATGGGTAATAATGCATGTTATATTGATAATATTGGGAGTAATAAGTATATTTATTATAGTTCTAGCGATAATAACTGCATAATATGGGTAATAATGCATGTTATATTGATCATAATATAAGTAATAAGTATAATTATTACAGTTCTAGCGATGATAACTGCAATTTATGGCTAATAATGCTCGTTATATTGCTAATAATATAAGTAATAAGTATAATTATTACAGTTCTAGCGATAATAACTGCATAATATGGGCAATAATGCATGTTATATTGATGATAATGAAAGTAGTAAGTATATTTATTACAGTTCTAGCGATAATAACTGCATTATATGCGTAATAATGCATGTTATATTGAAAATATCGGGAGTAATAAGTATAATTATTATAGTTCTAGCGATAATAATAGTAAAATATGGCTATTAGTGCCTGTTATATTGATAATAATAAAAGTAATAAGTATATTTATTATACTTCTGTCGATAATAACTGCATTATATGGGTAATAATGCATGTTATATTGATAATAATACAAGTAATAAGTATAATTATTACAGTTCTAGCGATAATAACTGCATTATATGGGTAATAATGCACGTTATATTGCTAATAATATAAGTAATAAGTATAATTATTACAGTTCTAGCGATAATAACTGCATTATATGGGTAATAATGCATGTTATATCGATAATATTGGGAGTAATAAGTATATTTATTATAGTTCTAGCGATAATAACTGCATAATATGGGTAATAATGCACGTTATATTGCTAATAATATAAGTAATGAGTACAATTATTACAGTTATAGCGATAATAACTGCATTATATGGGTAATAATGCACGTTATATTGCTAATAATATAAGTAATAAGTATAATTATTACAGTTCTAGCGATAATAACTGCATTATATGGGTAATAATGCATGTTATATTGATAATATTGCCAGTAATAAGTATATTTATTATAGTTCTAGCGATAATAACTGCATTATATGGGTAATAATGCATGTTATATTGATAATATTGGGAGTAATAAGTATATTTATTATAGTTCTAGCGATAATAACTGCATAATATGGGTAATAATGCATGTTATATTGATAATAATATAAGTAATAAGTATAATTATTACAGTTCTAGCGATAATAACTGCATTATATGGGTAATAATGCACGTTATATTGATGATAATAAAAGTAATACGTATATCTATTATAGCTCTAGCGATAGTAACTGCATAATATGGGTAATAATGCATGTTATATTGATAATATTGGGAGTAATAAGTATAATTATTATAGTTCTAGCGATAATAATAGTGAAATATGGCAAATAGTGCATGTAATATTGATAATAATAAAAGTAGTAAGTATATTTATTACAGTTCTATCCAAAATAACTGCATAATACGGGTAATAATGCATGTTATATTGATGATAATAAAAGTAATACGTATATTTATTATAGTTCTAGCGATAATAACTGCATAATATGGGTAATAATGCATGTTATATTGATCATAATATAAGTAATAAGTATAATTATTACAGTTCTAGCGATGATAACTGCAATTTATGGCTAATAATGCACGTTATATTGCTAATAATATAAGTAATAAGTATAATTATTACAGTTCTAGCGATAATAACTGCATAATATGGGCAATAATGCATGTTATATTGATGATAATGAAAGTAGTAAGTATATTTATTACAGTTCTAGCGATAATAACTGCATTATATGCGTAATAATGCATGTTATATTGATAATATCGGGAGTAATAAGTATAATTATTATAGTTCTAGCGATAATAATAGTAAAATATGGCTATTAGTGCCTGTTATATTGATAATAATAAAAGTAATAAGTATATTTATTATACTTCTGTCGATAATAACTGCATTATATGGGTAATAATGCATGTTATATTGATAATAATATAAGTAATAAGTATAATTATTACAGTTCTAGCGATAATAACTGCATTATATGGGTAATAATGCACGTTATATTGCTAATAATATAAGTAATAAGTATAATTATTACAGTTCTAGCGATAATAACTGCATTATATGGGTAATAATGCATGTTATATTGATAATATTGGGAGTAATAAGTATATTTATTATAGTTCTAGCGATAATAACTGCACAATATGGGTAATAATGCATGTTATATTGCTAATAATATAAGTAATAAGTATAATTATTACAGTTCTAGCGATAATAACTGCATTATATGGGTAATAATGCACGTTATATTGCTAATAATATAAGTAATAAGTATAATTATTACAGTTCTAGCGATAATAACTGCATTATATGGGTAATAATGCATGTTATATTGATAATATCGGGAGTAATAAGTATAATTATTATAGTTCTAGCGATGATAATAGTAAAATATGGCTATTAGTGCCTGTTATATTGATAATAATAAAAGTAATAAGTATATTTATTATACTTCTGTCGATAATAACTGCATTATATGGGTAATAATGCATGTTATATTGATAACAATATAAGTAATAAGTATAATTATTACAGTTCTAGCGATAATAACTGCATTATATGGGTAATAATGCATGTTATATTGATAATATTGGGAGTAATAAGTATATTTATTATAGTTCTAGCGATAATAACTGCGTAATATGGGTAATAATGCATGTTATATTGATAATAATATAAGTAATAAGTATAATTATTACAGTTCTAGCGATAATAACTGCATTATATGGGTAATAATGCACGTTATATTGCTAATAATATAAGTAATAAGAATAATTATTACAGTTCTAGCGATAATAACTGCATTATATGGGTAATAATGCATGTTATATTGATAATATCGGGAGTAATAAGTACAATTATTATAGTTCTAGCGATAATAATAGTAAAATATGGCTAATAGTGCATGATATATTGATAATAGTAAAAGTAATAAGTATATTTAATACAGTTCTATCGATAATAACTGCATAATATGGGTAATAATGCATGTTATATTGATGATAATGAAAGTAATACGTATATTTATTATAGTTCTAGCGATAATAACTGCATAATATGGGTAATAATGCATGTTATATTGAGAATAATATAAGTAATAAGTATAATTATTACAGTTCTGGCGATAATAACTGCATTGTATGGGTAATAATGCACGTTATATTGCTAATAGTATAAGTAATAAGTATAATTACTACAGTTCTAGCGATAATACCTCCATTATATGGGTAATAATGCATTATATATTGATAATAATATAAGTAATAAGTATAATTATTACAGTTCCAGCGATAATAACTGCATCATATGGGTAATAATGCACGTTATATTGCTAATAATATAAGTAATGAGTATAATTATTACAGTTCTAGCGATAATAACTGCATTATATGGGTAATAATGCATGTTATATTGATAATATCGGGAGTAATAAGTATAATTATTATAGTTCTAGCGATAATAACTGCATAATATGGGTAATAATGCATTATATATTGATAATAATATAAGTAATAAGTATAATTATTACAGTTCCAGCGATAATAACTGCATCATATGGGTAATAATGCACGTTATATTGCTAATAGTATAAGTAATAAGTATAATTATTACATTTCTAGCGATAATACCTCCATTATATGGGTAATAATGCATGTTATATTGATGATAATGAAAGTAATACGTATATTTATTATAGGTCTAGCGATAATAACTGCATAATATGGGAAATAATGCACGTTATATTGCTAGTAATATAAGTAATGGGTATAATTATTACAGTTCTGGCGATAATAACTGCATTATATTGGTAATAATGCATGTTATATTGATAATATCGGGAGTAATAAGTATAATTATTATAGTTCTAGCATTAATAATAGTAAAATATGGCAAATAGTGCATGTTATATTGATAATAATAAAAGTAATAAATATATTTATTATAGTTCTATCGATAATAACTGCACAATATGGGTAATAAAGCATGTTATATTGATGATAATGAAAGTAATACGTATATTTATTATAGTTCTAGCGATAATAACTGCGTAATATGGGTAATAATGCATGTTATATTGAGAATAATATAAGTAATAAGTATAATTATTACAGTTCTGGCGATAATAACTGCATTATATGGGTAATAATGCACGTTATATTGCTAATAGTATAAGTAATAAGTATAATTATTACAGTTCTAGCGATAATACCTCCATTACATGGGTAATAATGCATGTTATATTGATAATAATATAAGTAATAAGTGTAATTATTACAGTTCCAGCGATAATAACTTCATAATATGGGTAATAATGCATGTTATATTGAGAATAATATAAGTAATAAGTATAATTATTACAGTTCTGGCGATAATAACTGCATTATATGGGTAATAATGCACGTTATATTGCTAATAGTATAAGTAATAAGTATAATTATTACAGTTCTAGCGATAATACCTCCATTATATGTGTAATAATGCATGTTATATTGATAATGATATAAGTAATAAGTATAATTATTACAGTTCTAGCGATAATAACTGCATAATATAGGTAATAATGCATGTTATATTGATAATAATATAAGTAATGAGTACAATTATTACAGTTCTAGCGATAATAACTGCATTATATGGGTAATAATGCATGTTATATTGCTAATAATATAAGTAATAAGTATAATTATTACAGTTCTAGCGATAGTAACTGCATTATATGGGTAATAATGCATGTTATATTGCTAATAATATAAGTAATAAGTATAATTATTACAGTTCTAGCGATAATAACTGCATTATATGGGTAATAATGCATGTTATATTGTCAATATTGCCAGTAATAAGTATATTTATTATAGTTCTAGCGATAATAACTGCATTATATGGGTAATAATGCATGTTATATTGATAATATTGCCAGTAATAAGTATATTTATTATAGTTCTAGCGATAATAACTGCATTATATGGGTAATAATGCATGTTATATTGATAATATTGGGAGTAATAAGTATATTTATTATAGTTCTAGCGATAATAACTGCATAATATGGGTAATAATGCATGTTATATTGATAATAATATAAGTAATAAGTATAATTATTACAGTTCTAGCGATAATAACTGCATTATATGGGTAATAATGCACGTTATATTGATGATAATAAAAGTAATACGTATATTTATTATAGCTCTAGCGATAGTAACTGCATAATATGGGTAATAATGCATGTTATATTGATAATATTGGGAGTAATAAGTATAATTATTATAGTTCTAGCGATAATAATAGTGAAATATGGCAAATAGTGCATGTAATATTGATAATAATAAAAGTAGTAAGTATATTTATTACAGTTCTATCCAAAATAACTGCATAATACGGGTAATAATGCATGTTATATTGATGATAATAAAAGTAATACGTATATTTATTATAGTTCTAGCGATAATAACTGCATAATATGGGTAATAATGCATGTTATATTGATCATAATATAAGTAATAAGTATAATTATTACAGTTCTAGCGATGATAACTGCAATTTATGGCTAATAATGCACGTTATATTGCTAATAATATAAGTAATAAGTATAATTATTACAGTTCTAGCGATAATAACTGCATAATATGGGCAATAATGCATGTTATATTGATGATAATGAAAGTAGTAAGTATATTTATTACAGTTCTAGCGATAATAACTGCATTATATGCGTAATAATGCATGTTATATTGATAATATCGGGAGTAATAAGTATAATTATTATAGTTCTAGCGATAATAATAGTAAAATATGGCTATTAGTGCCTGTTATATTGATAATAATAAAAGTAATAAGTATATTTATTATACTTCTGTCGATAATAACTGCATTATATGGGTAATAATGCATGTTATATTGATAATAATATAAGTAATAAGTATAATTATTACAGTTCTAGCGATAATAACTGCATTATATGGGTAATAATGCACGTTATATTGCTAATAATATAAGTAATAAGTATAATTATTACAGTTCTAGCGATAATAACTGCATTATATGGGTAATAATGCATGTTATATTGATAATATTGGGAGTAATAAGTATATTTATTATAGTTCTAGCGATATTAACTGCACAATATGGGTAATAATGCATGTTATATTGCTAATAATATAAGTAATAAGTATAATTATTACAGTTCTAGCGATAATAACTGCATTATATGGGTAATAATGCATGTTATATTGATAATATTGCCAGTAATAAGTATATTTATTATAGTTCTAGCGATAATAACTGCATTATATGGGTAATAATGCATGTTATATTGATAATAATATAAGTAATAAGTATAATTATTACAGTTCTAGCGATAATAACTGCATTATATGGGTAATAATGCACGTTATATTGCTAATAATATAAGTAATAAGTATAATTATTACAGTTCTAGCGATAATAACTGCATTATATGGGTAATAATGCATGTTATATTGATAATATTGGGAGTAATAAGTATATTTATTATAGTTCTAGCGATAATAACTGCATAATATGGGTAATAATGCATGTTATATTGAGAATAATATAAGTAATAAGTATAATTATTACAGTTCTGGCGATAATAACTGCATTGTATGGGTAATAATGCACGTTATATTGCTAATAGTATAAGTAATAAGTATAATTACTACAGTTCTAGCGATAATACCTCCATTATATGGGTAATAATGCATTATATATTGATAATAATATAAGTAATAAGTATAATTATTACAGTTCCAGCGATAATAACTGCATCATGTGGGTAATAATGCACGTTATATTGCTAATAATATAAGTAATGAGTATAATTATTACAGTTCTAGCGATAATAACTGCATTATATGGGTAATAATGCATGTTATATTGATAATATCGGGAGTAATAAGTATAATTATTATAGTTCTAGCGATAATAACTGCATAATATGGGTAATAATGCATGTTATATTGAGAATAATATAAGTAATAAGTATAATTATTACAGTTCTGGCGATAATAACTGCATTATATGGGTAACAATGCACGTTATATTGCTAATAGTATATGTAATAAGTATAATTATTACATTTCTAGCGATAATACCTCCATTATATGGGTAATAATGCATGTTATATTGATAATAATATAAGTAATAAGTATAATTATTACAGTTCTAGCGATAATAACTGCATAATATAGGTAATAATGCACGTTATATTGCTAATAATATAAGTAATGAGTATAATTATTACAGATCTAGCGATAATAACTGCATTATATTGGTAATAATGCATGTTATATTGATAATATCGGGAGTAATAAGTATAATTATTATAGTTCTAGCGATAATAATAGTAAAATATGGCTAATAGTGCATGTTATATTGATAATAATAAAAGTAATAAGTATATTTATTATACTTCTGTCGATAATAACTGCATTATATGGGTAATAGTGCACGTTATATTGATGATAATAAAAGTAATACGTATATTTATTATAGCTCTAGCGATAGTAACTGCATAATATGGGTAATAATGCATGTTATATTGATAATATTGGGAGTAATAAGTATAATTATTATAGTTCTAGCGATAATAATAGTGAAATATGGCAAATAGTGCATGTAATATTGATAATAATAAAGGTAGTAAGTATATTTATTACAGTTCTATCCAAAATAACTGCATAATACGGGTAATAATGCATGTTATATTGATGATAATAAAAGTAATACGTATATTTATTATAGTTCTAGCGATAATAACTGCATAATATGGGTAATAATGCATGTTATATTGATCATAATATAAGTAATAAGTATAATTATTACAGTTCTAGCGATGATAACTGCAATTTATGGCTAATAATGCACGTTATATTGCTAATAATATAAGTAATAAGTATAATTATTACAGTTCTAGCGATAATAACTGCATAATATGGGCAATAATGCATGTTATATTGATGATAATGAAAGTAGTAAGTATATTTATTACAGTTCTAGCGATAATAACTGCATTATATGCGTAATAATGCATGTTATATTGATAATATCGGGAGTAATAAGTATAATTATTATAGTTCTAGCGATAATAATAGTAAAATATGGCTATTAGTGCCTGTTATATTGATAATAATAAAAGTAATAAGTATATTTATTATACTTCTGTCGATAATAACTGCATTATATGGGTAATAATGCATGTTATATTGATAATAATATAAGTAATAAGTATAATTATTACAGTTCTAGCGATAATAACTGCATTATATGGGTAATAATGCACGTTATATTGCTAATAATATAAGTAATAAGTATAATTATTACAGTTCTAGCGATAATAACTGCATTATATGGGTAATAATGCATGTTATATTGATAATATTGGGAGTAATAAGTATATTTATTATAGTTCTAGCGATATTAACTGCACAATATGGGTAATAATGCATGTTATATTGCTAATAATATAAGTAATAAGTATAATTATTACAGTTCTAGCGATAATAACTGCATTATATGGGTAATAATGCATGTTATATTGATAATATTGCCAGTAATAAGTATATTTATTATAGTTCTAGCGATAATAACTGCATTATATGGGTAATAATGCATGTTATATTGATAATAATATAAGTAATAAGTATAATTATTACAGTTCTAGCGATAATAACTGCATTATATGGGTAATAATGCACGTTATATTGCTAATAATATAAGTAATAAGTATAATTATTACAGTTCTAGCGATAATAACTGCATTATATGGGTAATAATGCATGTTATATTGATAATATTGGGAGTAATAAGTATATTTATTATAGTTCTAGCGATAATAACTGCATAATATGGGTAATAATGCATGTTATATTGATAATAATATAAGTAATAAGTATAATTATTACAGTTCTAGCGATAATAACTGCATTATATGGGTAATAATGCACGTTATATTGCTAATAATATAAGTAATAAGAATAATTATTACAGTTCTAGCGATAATAACTGCATTATATGGGTAATAATGCATGTTATATTGATAATATCGGGAGTAATAAGTACAATTATTATAGTTCTAGCGATAATAATAGTAAAATATGGCTAATAGTGCATGATATGTTGATAATAGTAAAAGTAATAAGTATATTTAATACAGTTCTATCGATAATAACTGCATAATATGGGTAATAATGCATGTTATATTGATGATAATGAAAGTAATACGTATATTTATTATAGTTCTAGCGATAATAACTGCATAATATGGGTAATAATGCATGTTATATTGAGAATAATATAAGTAATAAGTATAATTATTACAGTTCTGGCGATAATAACTGCATTGTATGGGTAATAATGCACGTTATATTGCTAATAGTATAAGTAATAAGTATAATTACTACAGTTCTAGCGATAATACCTCCATTATATGGGTAATAATGCATTATATATTGATAATAATATAAGTAATAAGTATAATTATTACAGTTCCAGCGATAATAACTGCATCATATGGGTAATAATGCACGTTATATAGCTAATAATATAAGTAATGAGTATAATTATTACAGTTCTAGCGATAATAACTGCATTATATGGGTAATAATGCATGTTATATTGATAATATCGGGAGTAATAAGTAAAATTATTATAGTTCTAGCGATAATAACTGCATAATATGGGTAATAATGCATGTTATATTGAGAATAATATAAGTAATAAGTATAATTATTACAGTTCTGGCGATAATAACTGCATTATATGGGTAATAATGCACGTTATATTGCTAATAGTATAAGTAATAAGTATAATTATTACAGTTCTAGCGATAATAACTGCATTATATGGGTAATAATGCATTTTATATTGATAATATCGGGAGTAATAAGTATAATTATTATAGTTCTGGCGATAATAATAGTAAAATATTTCTAATAGTGCATGTTATATTGATAATAATAAAAGTAATAAGTATATTTATTATAGTTCTATCGATAATAACTGCATAATGTGGGTAATAATGCATGTTATATTGATGATAATGAAAGTAGTAAGTATATTTATTACAGTTCTAGCGATAATAACTGCATTATATGCGTAATAATGCATGTTATATTGATAGTATCGGGAGTAATAAGTATAATTATTACAGTTCTAGCGATAATACTAGTAAAATATGGCTAAGAGTGCCTGTTATATTGATAATAATAAAAGTAATAAGCATATTTATTATACTTCTGTCGATAATAACTGCATTATATGGGTAATAATGCAAGTTATATTGATAATAATATAAGTAATAAGTATAATTATTACAGTTCTAGCGATAATAACTTCTTAATATGGGTAATAATGCATGTTATATTGATGATAATGAAAGTAGTAAGTATATTTATTACAGTTCTAGCGATAATAACTGCATTATATGCGTAATAAGGCATGTTATATTGATAATATCGGGAGTAATAAGTACAATTATTATAGTTCTAGCGATAATAATAGTAAAATATGGCTAATAGCGCATGATATATTGATAATAGTAAAAGTAATAAGTATATTTATTACAGTTCTAGCGATAATAACTGCATTATATGGGTAATAATGCACGTTATATTGATGATAATAAAAGTAATACGTATATTTATTATAGTTCTAGCGATAATAACTGCATAATATGGGTAATAATGCATGTTGTATTGAGAATAATATAAGTAATAAGTATAATTATTATAGTTCTAGCGATAATAATAGTAAAATATGGCTAATAGTGCATGTTATATTGATAATAATAAAAGTAATAAATATATTTATTACAGTTCTATCGATAATAACTGCATAATATGGTTAATAATGCAGGTTATATTGATGATAATAAAAGTAATACGTATATTTATTATAGTTCTAGCGATAATAACTGCATAATATGGGTAATAATGCATGTTATATTGAGAATAATATAAGTAATAAGTATAATTATTACAGTTCTGGCGATAATAACTGCATTATATGGGTAATAATGCACGTTATATTGCTAATAGTATAAGTAATAAGTATAATTATTACAGTTCTAGCGATAATACCTCCATTATATGGGTAATAATGCACGTTATATTGCTAATAATATAAGTAATGAGTATAATTATTACAGTTCTAGCGATGATAACTGCATTATATGGGTAATAATGCATGTTATATTGATAATATCGGGAGTAATAAGTATAATTATTATAGTTCTAGCGATAATAATAGTAAAATATGGCTAATAGTGCATGATATATTGATAATAGTAAAAGTAATAAGTATATTTATTACAGTTCTATCGATAATAACTGCATAATATGGTTAATAATGCAGGTTATATTGATGATAATAAAAGTAATACGTATATTTATTATAGTTCTAGCGATAATAACTGCATAATATGGGTAATAATGCATGTTATATTGAGAATAATATAAGTAATAAGTATAATTATTACAGTTCTGGCGATAATAACTGCATTATATGGGTAATAATGCACGTTATATTGCTAATAGTATAAGTAATAAGTATAATTATTACAGTTCTAGCGATAATACCTCCATTATATGGGTAATAATGCATGGTATATTGATAATAATATAAGCAATAAGTATAATTATTACAGTTCTAGCGATAAAAACTGCATAATATGGGTAATAATGCACGTTATATTGCTAATAATATAAGTAATGAGTACAATTATTACAGTTATAGCGATAATAACTGCATTATATGGGTAATAATGCACGTTATATTGCTAATAATATAAGTAATAAGTATAATTATTACAGTTCTAGCGATAATAACTGCATTATATGGGTAATAATGCATGTTATATTGATAATATTGCCAGTAATAAGTATATTTAATATAGTTCTAGCGATAATAACTGCATTATATGGGTAATAATGCATGTTATATTGATAATATTGGGAGTAATAAGTATATTTATTATAGTTCTAGCGATAATAACTGCATAATATGGGTAATAATGCATGTTATATTGATAATAATATAAGTAATAAGTATAATTATTACAGTTCTAGCGATAATAACTGCATTATATGGGTAATAATGCACGTTATATTGCTAATAATATAAGTAATAAGTATAATTATTACAGTTCTAGCGATAATAACTGCATTATATGGGTAATAATGCATGTTATATTGATAATATTGGGAGTAATAAGTATATTTATTATAGTTCTAGCGATAATAACTGCACAATATAGGTAATAATGCATGTTATATTGCTAATAATATAAGTAATAAGTATAATTATTACAGTTCTAGCGATAATAACTGCATTATATGGGTAATAATGCATGTTATATTGATAATATTGCCAGTAATAAGTATATTTATTATAGTTCTAGCGATAATAACTGCATTATATGGGTAATAATGCATGTTATATTGAAAATAATATAAGTAATAAGTATAATTATTACAGTTCTAGCGATAATAACTGCATTATATGGGTAATAATGCACGTTATATTGCTAATAATATAAGTAATAAGTATAATTATTACAGTTCTAGCGATAATAACTGCATTATATGGGTAATAATGCATGTTATATTGATAATATTGGGAGTAATAAGTATATTTATTATAGTTCTAGCGATAATAACTGCGTAATATGGGTAATAATGCATGTTATATTGATAATAATATAAGTAATAAGTATAATTATTACAGTTCTAGCGATAATAACTGCATTATATGGGTAATAATGCACGTTATATTGCTAATAATATAAGTAATAAGAATAATTATTACAGTTCTAGCGATAATAACTGCATTATATGGGTAATAATGCATGTTATATTGATAATATCGGGAGTAATAAGTACAATTATTATAGTTCTAGCGATAATAATAGTAAAATATGGCTAATAGTGCATGATATATTGATAATAGTAAAAGTAATAAGTATATTTAATACAGTTCTATCGATAATAACTGCATAATATGGGTAATAATGCATGTTATATTGATGATAATGAAAGTAATACGTATATTTATTATAGTTCTAGCGATAATAACTGCATAATATGGGTAATAATGCATGTTATATTGAGAATAATATAAGTAATAAGTATAATTATTACAGTTCTGGCGATAATAACTGCATTGTATGGGTAATAATGCACGTTATATTGCTAATAGTATAAGTAATAAGTATAATTACTACAGTTCTAGCGATAATACCTCCATTATATGGGTAATAATGCATTATATATTGATAATAATATAAGTAATAAGTATAATTATTACAGTTCCAGCGATAATAACTGCATCATATGGGTAATAATGCACGTTATATTGCTAATAATATAAGTAATGAGTATAATTATTACAGTTCTAGCGATAATAACTGCATTATATGGGTAATAATGCATGTTATATTGATAATATCGGGAGTAATAAGTATAATTATTATAGTTCTAGCGATAATAACTGCATAATATGGGTAATAATGCATTATATATTGATAATAATATAAGTAATAAGTATAATTATTACAGTTCCAGCGATAATAACTGCATCATATGGGTAATAATGCACGTTATATTGCTAATAGTATAAGTAATAAGTATAATTACTACAGTTCTAGCGATAATACCTCCATTATATGGGTAATAATGCATTATATATTGATAATAATATAAGTAATAAGTATAATTATTACAGTTCCAGCGATAATAACTGCATCATATGGGTAATAATGCACGTTATATTGCTAATAGTATAAGGAATAAGTATAATTATTACATTTCTAGCGATAATACCTCCATTATATGGGTAATAATGCATGTTATATTGATAATAATATAAGTAATAAGTATAATTATTACAGTTCTAGCGATAATAACTGCATAATATAGGTAATAATGCACGTTATATTGCTAATAATGTAAGTAATGAGTATAATTATTACAGATCTAGCGATAATAACTGCATTATATTGGTAATAACGCATGTTATATTGATAATATCGGGAGTAATAAGTATAATTATTATAGTTCTAGCGATAATAATAGTAAAATATGGCTAATAGTGCATGTTATATTGATAATAATAAAAGTAATAAGTATATTTATTATACTTCTGTCGATAATAACTGCATTATATGGGTAATAATGCATGTTATATTGATGATAATGAAAGTAATACGTATATTTATTATAGGTCTAGCGATAATAACTGCATAATATGGGTAATAATGCACGTTATATTGCTAGTAATATAAGTAATGGGTATAATTATTACAGTTCCAGCGATAATAACTGCATCATATGGGTAATAATGCACGTTATATTGCTAATAGTATAAGGAATAAGTATAATTATTACATTTCTAGCGATAATACCTCCATTATATGGGTAATAATGCATGTTATATTGATAATAATATAAGTAATAAGTATAATTATTACAGTTCTAGCGATAATAACTGCATAATATAGGTAATAATGCACGTTATATTGCTAATAATGTAAGTAATGAGTATAATTATTACAGATCTAGCGATAATAACTGCATTATATTGGTAATAACGCATGTTATATTGATAATATCGGGAGTAATAAGTATAATTATTATAGTTCTAGCGATAATAATAGTAAAATATGGCTAATAGTGCATGTTATATTGATAATAATAAAAGTAATAAGTATATTTATTATACTTCTGTCGATAATAACTGCATTATATGGGTAATAATGCATGTTATATTGATGATAATGAAAGTAATACGTATATTTATTATAGGTCTAGCGATAATAACTGCATAATATGGGTAATAATGCACGTTATATTGCTAGTAATATAAGTAATGGGTATAATTATTACAGTTCTGGCGATAATAACTGCATTATATTGGTAATAATGCATGTTATATTGATAATATCGGGAGTAATAAGTATAATTATTATAGTTCTAGCATTAATAATAGTAAAATATGGCAAATAGTGCATGTTATATTGATAATAATAAAAGTAATAAATATATTTATTATAGTTCTATCGATAATAACTGCATAATATGGGTAAGAATGTATGTTATATTCATGATAATAAAAGTAATACGTATATTTATTATAGTTCTAGCGATAATAACTGCATAATATGGGTAATAATGCATGTTATATTGATAATAATCTAAGTAATAAGTATAATTATTACAGTTCTAGCGATAATAACTGCATTATATGGGTAATAATGCACGTTATATTGCTAACAATATAAGTAATAAGTATAATTATTACAGTTCTATCGATAATAACTTCTTAATATGGGTAATAATGCATGTTATATTGATGATAATGAAAGTAGTAAGTATATTTATTACAGTTCTAGCGATAATAACTGCATTATATGCGTAATAAGGCATGTTATATTGATAATATCGGGAGTAATAAGTACAATTATTATAGTTCTAGCGATAATAATAGTAAAATATGGCTAATAGTGCATGATATATTGATAATAGTAAAAGTAATAAGTATATTTATTACAGTTCTATCGATAATAACTGCATAATATGGGTAATAATGCATGTTATATTGATGATAATGAAAGTAATACGTATATTTATTATAGTTCTAGCGATAATAACTGCATAATATGGATAATAATGCATGTTATATTGAGAATAATATAAGTAATAAGTATAATTATTACAGTTCTGGCGATAATAACTGCATTATATGGGTAATAATGCACGATATATTGCTAATAGTATAAGTAATAAGTATAATTATTACAGTTCTAGCGATAATACCTCCATTACATGGGTAATAATGCATGTTATATTGATAATAATATAAGTAATAAGTGTAATTATTACAGTTCCAGCGATAATAACTTCATAATATGGGTAATAATGCATGTTATATTGAGAATAATATAAGTAATAAGTATAATTATTACAGTTCTGGCGATAATAACTGCATTATATGGGTAATAATGCACGTTATATTGCTAATAGTATAAGTAATAAGTATAATTATTACAGTTCTAGCGATAATACCTCCATTATATGGGTAATAATGCATGTTATATTGATAATGATATAAGTAATAAGTATAATTATTACAGTTCTAGCGATAATAACTGCATAATATGGGTAATAATGCATGTTATATTGATAATAATATAAGTAATGAGTACAATTATTACAGTTCTAGCGATAATAACTGCATTATATGGGTAATAATGCATGTTATATTGCTAATAATATAAGTAATAAGTATAATTATTACAGTTCTAGCGATAATAACTGCATTATATGGGTAATAATGCATGTTATATTGATAATATTGGGAGTAATAAGTATATTTATTATAGTTCTAGCGATAATAACTGCATAATATGGGTGATAATGCATGTTATATTGCTAATAATATAAGTAATAAGTATAATTATTACAGTTCTAGCGATAATAACTGCATTATATGGGTAATAATGCATGTTATATTGATAATATTGCCAGTAATAAGTATATTTATTATAGTTCTAGCGATAATATCTGCATCATATGGGTAATAATGCATGTTATATTGATAATATTGCCAGTAATAAGTATATTTATTATAGTTCTAGCGATAATAACTGCATTATATGGGTAATAATGCATGTTATATTGATAATATTGGGAGTAATAAGTATATTTATTATAGTTCTAGCGATAATAACTGCATAATATGGGTAATAATGCATGTTATATTGATAATAATATAAGTAATAAGTATAATTATTACAGTTCTAGCGATAATAACTGCATTATATGGGTAATAATGCACGTTATATTGATGATAATAAAAGTAATACGTATATTTATTATAGCTCTAGCGATAGTAACTGCATAATATGGGTAATAATGCATGTTATATTGATAATATTGGGAGTAATAAGTATAATTATTATAGTTCTAGCGATAATAATAGTGAAATATGGCAAATAGTGCATGTAATATTGATAATAATAAAAGTAGTAAGTATATTTATTACAGTTCTATCCAAAATAACTGCATAATACGGGTAATAATGCATATTATATTGATGATAATAAAAGTAATACGAATATTTATTATAGTTCTAGCGATAATAACTGCATAATATGGGTAATAATGCATGTTATATTGATCATAATATAAGTAATAAGTATAATTATTACAGTTCTAGCGATGATAACTGCAATTTATGGCTAATAATGCACGTTATATTGCTAATAATATAAGTAATAAGTATAATTATTACAGTTCTAGCGATAATAACTGCATAATATGGGCAATAATGCATGTTATATTGATGATAATGAAAGTAGTAAGTATATTTATTACAGTTCTAGCGATAATAACTGCATTATATGCGTAATAATGCATGTTATATTGATAATATCGGGAGTAATAAGTATAATTATTATAGTTCTAGCGATAATAATAGTAAAATATGGCTATTAGTGCCTGTTATATTGATAATAATAAAAGTAATAAGTATATTTATTATACTTCTGTCGATAATAACTGCATTATATGGGTAATAATGCATGTTATATTGATAATAATATAAGTAATAAGTATAATTATTACAGTTCTAGCGATAATAACTGCATTATATGGGTAATAATGCACGTTATATTGCTAATAATATAAGTAATAAGTATAATTATTACAGTTCTAGCGATAATAACTGCATTATATGGGTAATAATGCATGTTATATTGATAATATTGGGAGTAATAAGTATATTTATTATAGTTCTAGCGATAATAACTGCACAATATGGGTAATAATGCATGTTATATTGCTAATAATATAAGTAATAAGTATAATTATTACAGTTCTAGCGATAATAACTGCATTATATGGGTAATAATGCATGTTATATTGATAATATTGCCAGTAATAAGTATATTTATTATAGTTCTAGCGATAATAACTGCATTATATGGGTAATAATGCATGTTATATTGAAAATAATATAAGTAATAAGTATAATTATTACAGTTCTAGCGATAATAACTGCATTATATGGGTAATAATGCACGTTATATTGCTAATAATATAAGTAATAAGTATAATTATTACAGTTCTAGCGATAATAACTGCATTATATGGGTAATAATGCATGTTATATTGATAATATTGGGAGTAATAAGTATATTTATTATAGTTCTAGCGATAATAACTGCACAATATGGGTAATAATGCATGTTATATTGATAATAATATAAGTAATAAGTATAATTATTACAGTTCTAGCGATAATAACTGCATTATATGGGTAATAATGCACGTTATATTGCTAATAATATAAGTAATAAGTATAATTATTACAGTTCTAGCGATAATAACTGCATTATATGGGTAATAATGCATGTTATATTGATAATATCGGGAGTAATAAGTATAATTATTATAGTTCTAGCGATGATAATAGTAAAATATGGCTATTAGTGCCTGTTATATTGATAATAATAAAAGTAATAAGTATATTTATTATACTTCTGTCGATAATAACTGCATTATATGGGTAATAATGCATGTTATATTGATAACAATATAAGTAATAAGTATAATTATTACAGTTCTAGCGATAATAACTGCATTATATGGGTAATAATGCATGTTATATTGATAATATTGGGAGTAATAAGTATATTTATTATAGTTCTAGCGATAATAACTGCGTAATATGGGTAATAATGCATGTTATATTGATAATAATATAAGTAATAAGTATAATTATTACAGTTCTAGCGATAATAACTGCATTATATGGGTAATAATGCATGTTATATTGATAATATTGGGAGTAATAAGTATATTTATTATAGTTCTAGCGATAATAACTGCATAATATGGGTAATAATGCATGTTATATTGCTAATAATATAAGTAATAAGTATAATTATTACAGTTCTAGCGATAATAACTGCATTATATGGGTAATAATGCATGTTATATTGATAATATTGCCAGTAATAAGTATATTTATTATAGTTCTAGCGATAATATCTGCATTATATGGGTAATAATGCATGTTATATTGATAATATTGCCAGTAATAAGTATATTTATTATAGTTCTAGCGATAATAACTGCATTATATGGGTAATAATGCATGTTATATTGATAATATTGGGAGTAATAAGTATATTTATTATAGTTCTAGCGATAATAACTGCATAATATGGGTAATAATGCATGTTATATTGATAATAATATAAGTAATAAGTATAATTATTACAGTTCTAGCGATAATAACTGCATTATATGGGTAATAATGCACGTTATATTGATGATAATAAAAGTAATACGTATATTTATTATAGCTCTAGCGATAGTAACTGCATAATATGGGTAATAATGCATGTTATATTGATAATATTGGGAGTAATAAGTATAATTATTATAGTTCTAGCGATAATAATAGTGAAATATGGCAAATAGTGCATGTAATATTGATAATAATAAAAGTAGTAAGTATATTTATTACAGTTCTATCCAAAATAACTGCATAATACGGGTAATAATGCATGTTATATTGATGATAATAAAAGTAATACGAATATTTATTATAGTTCTAGCGATAATAACTGCATAATATGGGTAATAATGCATGTTATATTGATCATAATATAAGTAATAAGTATAATTATTACAGTTTTAGCGATGATAACTGCAATTTATGGCTAATAATGCACGTTATATTGCTAATAATATAAGTAATAAGTATAATTATTACAGTTCTAGCGATAATAACTGCATAATATGGGCAATAATGCATGTTATATTGATGATAATGAAAGTAGTAAGTATATTTATTACAGTTCTAGCGATAATAACTGCATTATATGCGTAATAATGCATGTTATATTGATAATATCGGGAGTAATAAGTATAATTATTATAGTTCTAGCGATAATAATAGTAAAATATGGCTATTAGTGCCTGTTATATTGATAATAATAAAAGTAATAAGTATATTTATTATACTTCTGTCGATAATAACTGCATTATATGGGTAATAATGCATGTTATATTGATAATAATATAAGTAATAAGTATAATTATTACAGTTCTAGCGATAATAACTGCATTATATGGGTAATAATGCACGTTATATTGCTAATAATATAAGTAATAAGTATAATTATTACAGTTCTAGCGATAATAACTGCATTATATGGGTAATAATGCATGTTATATTGATAATATTGGGAGTAATAAGTATATTTATTATAGTTCTAGCGATAATAACTGCACAATATGGGTAATAATGCATGTTATATTGCTAATAATATAAGTAATAAGTATAATTATTACAGTTCTAGCGATAATAACTGCATTATATGGGTAATAATGCATGTTATATTGATAATATTGGGAGTAATAAGTATATTTATTATAGTTCTAGCGATAATAACTGCACAATATAGGTAATAATGCATGTTATATTGCTAATAATATAAGTAATAAGTATAATTATTACAGTTCTAGCGATAATAACTGCATTATATGGGTAATAATGCATGTTATATTGATAATATTGCCAGTAATAAGTATATTTATTATAGTTCTAGCGATAATAACTGCATTATATGGGTAATAATGCATGTTATATTGAAAATAATATAAGTAATAAGTATAATTATTACAGTTCTAGCGATAATAACTGCATTATATGGGTAATAATGCACGTTATATTGCTAATAATATAAGTAATAAGTATAATTATTACAGTTCTAGCGATAATAACTGCATTATATGGGTAATAATGCATGTTATATTGATAATATTGGGAGTAATAAGTATATTTATTATAGTTCTAGCGATAATAACTGCGTAATATGGGTAATAATGCATGTTATATTGATAATAATATAAGTAATAAGTATAATTATTACAGTTCTAGCGATAATAACTGCATTATATGGGTAATAATGCACGTTATATTGCTAATAATATAAGTAATAAGAATAATTATTACAGTTCTAGCGATAATAACTGCATTATATGGGTAATAATGCATGTTATATTGATAATATCGGGAGTAATAAGTACAATTATTATAGTTCTAGCGATAATAATAGTAAAATATGGCTAATAGTGCATGATATATTGATAATAGTAAAAGTAATAAGTATATTTAATACAGTTCTATCGATAATAACTGCATAATATGGGTAATAATGCATGTTATATTGATGATAATGAAAGTAATACGTATATTTATTATAGTTCTAGCGATAATAACTGCATAATATGGGTAATAATGCATGTTATATTGAGAATAATATAAGTAATAAGTATAATTATTACAGTTCTGGCGATAATAACTGCATTGTATGGGTAATAATGCACGTTATATTGCTAATAGTATAAGTAATAAGTATAATTACTACAGTTCTAGCGATAATACCTCCATTATATGGGTAATAATGCATTATATATTGATAATAATATAAGTAATAAGTATAATTATTACAGTTCCAGCGATAATAACTGCATCATATGGGTAATAATGCACGTTATATTGCTAATAATATAAGTAATGAGTATAATTATTACAGTTCTAGCGATAATAACTGCATTATATGGGTAATAATGCATGTTATATTGATAATATCGGGAGTAATAAGTATAATTATTATAGTTCTAGCGATAATAACTGCATAATATGGGTAATAATGCATTATATATTGATAATAATATAAGTAATAAGTATAATTATTACAGTTCCAGCGATAATAACTGCATCATATGGGTAATAATGCACGTTATATTGCTAATAGTATAAGTAATAAGTATAATTACTACAGTTCTAGCGATAATACCTCCATTATATGGGTAATAATGCATTATATATTGATAATAATATAAGTAATAAGTATAATTATTACAGTTCCAGCGATAATAACTGCATCATATGGGTAATAATGCACGTTATATTGCTAATAGTATAAGGAATAAGTATAATTATTACATTTCTAGCGATAATACCTCCATTATATGGGTAATAATGCATGTTATATTGATAATAATATAAGTAATAAGTATAATTATTACAGTTCTAGCGATAATAACTGCATAATATAGGTAATAATGCACGTTATATTGCTAATAATGTAAGTAATGAGTATAATTATTACAGATCTAGCGATAATAACTGCATTATATTGGTAATAACGCATGTTATATTGATAATATCGGGAGTAATAAGTATAATTATTATAGTTCTAGCGATAATAATAGTAAAATATGGCTAATAGTGCATGTTATATTGATAATAATAAAAGTAATAAGTATATTTATTATACTTCTGTCGATAATAACTGCATTATATGGGTAATAATGCATGTTATATTGATGATAATGAAAGTAATACGTATATTTATTATAGGTCTAGCGATAATAACTGCATAATATGGGTAATAATGCACGTTATATTGCTAGTAATATAAGTAATGGGTATAATTATTACAGTTCCAGCGATAATAACTGCATCATATGGGTAATAATGCACGTTATATTGCTAATAGTATAAGGAATAAGTATAATTATTACATTTCTAGCGATAATACCTCCATTATATGGGTAATAATGCATGTTATATTGATAATAATATAAGTAATAAGTATAATTATTACAGTTCTAGCGATAATAACTGCATAATATAGGTAATAATGCACGTTATATTGCTAATAATGTAAGTAATGAGTATAATTATTACAGATCTAGCGATAATAACTGCATTATATTGGTAATAACGCATGTTATATTGATAATATCGGGAGTAATAAGTATAATTATTATAGTTCTAGCGATAATAATAGTAAAATATGGCTAATAGTGCATGTTATATTGATAATAATAAAAGTAATAAGTATATTTATTATACTTCTGTCGATAATAACTGCATTATATGGGTAATAATGCATGTTATATTGATGATAATGAAAGTAATACGTATATTTATTATAGGTCTAGCGATAATAACTGCATAATATGGGTAATAATGCACGTTATATTGCTAGTAATATAAGTAATGGGTATAATTATTACAGTTCTGGCGATAATAACTGCATTATATTGGTAATAATGCATGTTATATTGATAATATCGGGAGTAATAAGTATAATTATTATAGTTCTAGCATTAATAATAGTAAAATATGGCAAATAGTGCATGTTATATTGATAATAATAAAAGTAATAAATATATTTATTATAGTTCTATCGATAATAACTGCATAATATGGGTAAGAATGTATGTTATATTCATGATAATAAAAGTAATACGTATATTTATTATAGTTCTAGCGATAATAACTGCATAATATGGGTAATAATGCATGTTATATTGATAATAATCTAAGTAATAAGTATAATTATTACAGTTCTAGCGATAATAACTGCATTATATGGGTAATAATGCACGTTATATTGCTAACAATATAAGTAATAAGTATAATTATTACAGTTCTATCGATAATAACTTCTTAATATGGGTAATAATGCATGTTATATTGATGATAATGAAAGTAGTAAGTATATTTATTACAGTTCTAGCGATAATAACTGCATTATATGCGTAATAAGGCATGTTATATTGATAATATCGGGAGTAATAAGTACAATTATTATAGTTCTAGCGATAATAATAGTAAAATATGGCTAATAGTGCATGATATATTGATAATAGTAAAAGTAATAAGTATATTTATTACAGTTCTATCGATAATAACTGCATAATATGGGTAATAATGCATGTTATATTGATGATAATGAAAGTAATACGTATATTTATTATAGTTCTAGCGATAATAACTGCATAATATGGATAATAATGCATGTTATATTGAGAATAATATAAGTAATAAGTATAATTATTACAGTTCTGGCGATAATAACTGCATTATATGGGTAATAATGCACGATATATTGCTAATAGTATAAGTAATAAGTATAATTATTACAGTTCTAGCGATAATACCTCCATTACATGGGTAATAATGCATGTTATATTGATAATAATATAAGTAATAAGTGTAATTATTACAGTTCCAGCGATAATAACTTCATAATATGGGTAATAATGCATGTTATATTGAGAATAATATAAGTAATAAGTATAATTATTACAGTTCTGGCGATAATAACTGCATTATATGGGTAATAATGCACGTTATATTGCTAATAGTATAAGTAATAAGTATAATTATTACAGTTCTAGCGATAATACCTCCATTATATGGGTAATAATGCATGTTATATTGATAATGATATAAGTAATAAGTATAATTATTACAGTTCTAGCGATAATAACTGCATAATATGGGTAATAATGCATGTTATATTGATAATAATATAAGTAATGAGTACAATTATTACAGTTCTAGCGATAATAACTGCATTATATGGGTAATAATGCATGTTATATTGCTAATAATATAAGTAATAAGTATAATTATTACAGTTCTAGCGATAATAACTGCATTATATGGGTAATAATGCATGTTATATTGATAATATTGGGAGTAATAAGTATATTTATTATAGTTCTAGCGATAATAACTGCATAATATGGGTGATAATGCATGTTATATTGCTAATAATATAAGTAATAAGTATAATTATTACAGTTCTAGCGATAATAACTGCATTATATGGGTAATAATGCATGTTATATTGATAATATTGCCAGTAATAAGTATATTTATTATAGTTCTAGCGATAATATCTGCATCATATGGGTAATAATGCATGTTATATTGATAATATTGCCAGTAATAAGTATATTTATTATAGTTCTAGCGATAATAACTGCATTATATGGGTAATAATGCATGTTATATTGATAATATTGGGAGTAATAAGTATATTTATTATAGTTCTAGCGATAATAACTGCATAATATGGGTAATAATGCATGTTATATTGATAATAATATAAGTAATAAGTATAATTATTACAGTTCTAGCGATAATAACTGCATTATATGGGTAATAATGCACGTTATATTGATGATAATAAAAGTAATACGTATATTTATTATAGCTCTAGCGATAGTAACTGCATAATATGGGTAATAATGCATGTTATATTGATAATATTGGGAGTAATAAGTATAATTATTATAGTTCTAGCGATAATAATAGTGAAATATGGCAAATAGTGCATGTAATATTGATAATAATAAAAGTAGTAAGTATATTTATTACAGTTCTATCCAAAATAACTGCATAATACGGGTAATAATGCATATTATATTGATGATAATAAAAGTAATACGAATATTTATTATAGTTCTAGCGATAATAACTGCATAATATGGGTAATAATGCATGTTATATTGATCATAATATAAGTAATAAGTATAATTATTACAGTTCTAGCGATGATAACTGCAATTTATGGCTAATAATGCACGTTATATTGCTAATAATATAAGTAATAAGTATAATTATTACAGTTCTAGCGATAATAACTGCATAATATGGGCAATAATGCATGTTATATTGATGATAATGAAAGTAGTAAGTATATTTATTACAGTTCTAGCGATAATAACTGCATTATATGCGTAATAATGCATGTTATATTGATAATATCGGGAGTAATAAGTATAATTATTATAGTTCTAGCGATAATAATAGTAAAATATGGCTATTAGTGCCTGTTATATTGATAATAATAAAAGTAATAAGTATATTTATTATACTTCTGTCGATAATAACTGCATTATATGGGTAATAATGCATGTTATATTGATAATAATATAAGTAATAAGTATAATTATTACAGTTCTAGCGATAATAACTGCATTATATGGGTAATAATGCACGTTATATTGCTAATAATATAAGTAATAAGTATAATTATTACAGTTCTAGCGATAATAACTGCATTATATGGGTAATAATGCATGTTATATTGATAATATTGGGAGTAATAAGTATATTTATTATAGTTCTAGCGATAATAACTGCACAATATGGGTAATAATGCATGTTATATTGCTAATAATATAAGTAATAAGTATAATTATTACAGTTCTAGCGATAATAACTGCATTATATGGGTAATAATGCATGTTATATTGATAATATTGCCAGTAATAAGTATATTTATTATAGTTCTAGCGATAATAACTGCATTATATGGGTAATAATGCATGTTATATTGAAAATAATATAAGTAATAAGTATAATTATTACAGTTCTAGCGATAATAACTGCATTATATGGGTAATAATGCACGTTATATTGCTAATAATATAAGTAATAAGTATAATTATTACAGTTCTAGCGATAATAACTGCATTATATGGGTAATAATGCATGTTATATTGATAATATTGGGAGTAATAAGTATATTTATTATAGTTCTAGCGATAATAACTGCACAATATGGGTAATAATGCATGTTATATTGATAATAATATAAGTAATAAGTATAATTATTACAGTTCTAGCGATAATAACTGCATTATATGGGTAATAATGCACGTTATATTGCTAATAATATAAGTAATAAGTATAATTATTACAGTTCTAGCGATAATAACTGCATTATATGGGTAATAATGCATGTTATATTGATAATATCGGGAGTAATAAGTATAATTATTATAGTTCTAGCGATGATAATAGTAAAATATGGCTATTAGTGCCTGTTATATTGATAATAATAAAAGTAATAAGTATATTTATTATACTTCTGTCGATAATAACTGCATTATATGGGTAATAATGCATGTTATATTGATAACAATATAAGTAATAAGTATAATTATTACAGTTCTAGCGATAATAACTGCATTATATGGGTAATAATGCATGTTATATTGATAATATTGGGAGTAATAAGTATATTTATTATAGTTCTAGCGATAATAACTGCGTAATATGGGTAATAATGCATGTTATATTGATAATAATATAAGTAATAAGTATAATTATTACAGTTCTAGCGATAATAACTGCATTATATGGGTAATAATGCATGTTATATTGATAATATTGGGAGTAATAAGTATATTTATTATAGTTCTAGCGATAATAACTGCATAATATGGGTAATAATGCATGTTATATTGCTAATAATATAAGTAATAAGTATAATTATTACAGTTCTAGCGATAATAACTGCATTATATGGGTAATAATGCATGTTATATTGATAATATTGCCAGTAATAAGTATATTTATTATAGTTCTAGCGATAATATCTGCATTATATGGGTAATAATGCATGTTATATTGATAATATTGCCAGTAATAAGTATATTTATTATAGTTCTAGCGATAATAACTGCATTATATGGGTAATAATGCATGTTATATTGATAATATTGGGAGTAATAAGTATATTTATTATAGTTCTAGCGATAATAACTGCATAATATGGGTAATAATGCATGTTATATTGATAATAATATAAGTAATAAGTATAATTATTACAGTTCTAGCGATAATAACTGCATTATATGGGTAATAATGCACGTTATATTGATGATAATAAAAGTAATACGTATATTTATTATAGCTCTAGCGATAGTAACTGCATAATATGGGTAATAATGCATGTTATATTGATAATATTGGGAGTAATAAGTATAATTATTATAGTTCTAGCGATAATAATAGTGAAATATGGCAAATAGTGCATGTAATATTGATAATAATAAAAGTAGTAAGTATATTTATTACAGTTCTATCCAAAATAACTGCATAATACGGGTAATAATGCATGTTATATTGATGATAATAAAAGTAATACGAATATTTATTATAGTTCTAGCGATAATAACTGCATAATATGGGTAATAATGCATGTTATATTGATCATAATATAAGTAATAAGTATAATTATTACAGTTCTAGCGATGATAACTGCAATTTATGGCTAATAATGCACGTTATATTGCTAATAATATAAGTAATAAGTATAATTATTACAGTTCTAGCGATAATAACTGCATAATATGGGCAATAATGCATGTTATATTGATGATAATGAAAGTAGTAAGTATATTTATTACAGTTCTAGCGATAATAACTGCATTATATGCGTAATAATGCATGTTATATTGATAATATCGGGAGTAATAAGTATAATTATTATAGTTCTAGCGATAATAATAGTAAAATATGGCTATTAGTGCCTGTTATATTGATAATAATAAAAGTAATAAGTATATTTATTATACTTCTGTCGATAATAACTGCATTATATGGGTAATAATGCATGTTATATTGATAATAATATAAGTAATAAGTATAATTATTACAGTTCTAGCGATAATAACTGCATTATATGGGTAATAATGCACGTTATATTGCTAATAATATAAGTAATAAGTATAATTATTACAGTTCTAGCGATAATAACTGCATTATATGGGTAATAATGCATGTTATATTGATAATATTGGGAGTAATAAGTATATTTATTATAGTTCTAGCGATAATAACTGCACAATATGGGTAATAATGCATGTTATATTGCTAATAATATAAGTAATAAGTATAATTATTACAGTTCTAGCGATAATAACTGCATTATATGGGTAATAATGCATGTTATATTGACAATATTGCCAGTAATAAGTATATTTATTATAGTTCTAGCGATAATAACTGCATTATATGGGTAATAATGCATGTTATATTGAAAATAATATAAGTAATAAGTATAATTATTACAGTTCTGGCGATAATAACTGCATTATATGGGTAATAATGCACGTTATATTGCTAATAGTATAAGTAATAAGTATAATTATTACTGTTCTAGCGATAATACCTCCATTATATGGGTAATAATGCATGTTATATTGATAATAATATAAGTAATAAGTGTAATTATTACAGTTCCAGCGATAATAACTGCATAATATGGGTAATAATGCACGTTATATTGCTAATAATATAAGTAATGAGTACAATTATTACAGTTCTAGCGATAATAACTGCATTATATGGGTAATAATGCATGTTATATTGATAATATCGGGAGTAATAAGTATAATTATTATAGTTCTAGCGAAAATAATAGCAAAATATGGCAAATAGTGCATGTTATATTGATAATAATAAAAGTAATAAATATATTTATTACAGTTCTATCGATGATAACTGCATAATATGGGTAATAATGCATGTTATATTGATGATAATAAAAGTAATACGTATATTTATTATAGTTCTAGCGATAATAACTGCATAATATGGGTAATAATGCATGTTATATTGAGAATAATATAAGTAATAAGTATAATTATTACAGTTCTGGCGATAATAACTGCATTATATGGGTAATAATGCACGTTATATTGCTAATAGTATAAGTAATAAGTATAATTATTACAGTTCTAGCGATAATACCTCCATTATATGGGTAATAATGCATGTTATATTGATAATAATACAAGTAATAAGTATAATTATTACAGTTCTAGCGATAATAACTGCATAATATGGGTAATAATGCACGTTATATTGCTAATAATATAAGTAATGAGTATAATTATTACAGTTCTAGCGATAATAACTGCATTATATGGGTAATAATGCATGTTATATTGATAATATCGGGAGTAATAAGTATAATTATTATAGTTCTAGCGACAATAATAGCAAAATATGGCAAAGAGTGCATGTTATATTGATAATAATAAAAGTAATAAATATATTTATTACAGTTCTATCGATAATAACTGCATAATATGGGTAATAATGCATGTTATATTGATGATAATAAAAGTAATACGTATATTTATTATAGTTCTAGCGATAATAACTGCATAATATGGGTAATAATGCATGTTATATTGATAATAATCTAAGTAATAAGTATAATTATTACAGTTCTAGCGATAATAACTGCATTATATGGGTAATAATGCATGTTATATTGATAATAATATAAGTAATAAATATAATTATTAAAGTTCTAGCGATAATAACTGCATTATATGGGTAATAATGCATGTTATATTGATAATATTGGGAGTAATAAGTATATTTATTATGATTCTGGAGATAATAACTGCATAATATGGGTAATAATGCATGTTATATTGATAATAATATAAGTAATAAGTATAATTATTACAGTTCTATCGATAATACCTCCATTATATGGGTAATAATGCATGTTATATTGATGATAATGAAAGTAATACGTATATTTATTATAGTTCTTGCGATAATAACTGCATAATATGGGTAATAATGCATGTTATATTGAGAACAATATAAGTAACAAGTATAATTATTACAGTTCTGGCGATAATAACTGCATAATATGGGTAATAATGCATGTTATATTGATAATAATATAAGTAATTAGTATAATTATTACAGTTCTAGCGATAATAACTGCATTATATGGTTAATAATGCACGTTATATTGCTAACAATATAAGTAATAAGTATAATTATTTCAGTTCTAGCGATAATAACTGCATTATATGGGTAATAATGCATGTTATATTGATAATATTGGGAGTAATAAGTATATTTATTATGGTTCTAGAGATAATAACTGCATTATATGGGTAATAATGCACGTTATATTGCTAATAATATAAGTAATAAGAATAATTATTACAGTTCTAGCGATAATAACTGCACAATATGGGTATTAATGCACGTTATATTGCTAATAATATAAGTAATGAGTATAATTATTACAGTTCTAGCGATAATAACTGCATTATGTGGGTAATAATGCACGTTATATTGCTAATAATATAAGTAATAAGTATAATTATTACAGTTCTAGCGATAATAACTGCATTATATGGGTAATAATGCATGTTATATTGATAATATTGCCAGTAATAAGTATATTTATTATAGTTCTAGCGATAATAACTGCATTATATGGGTAATAATGCATGTTATATTGATAATATTGGGAGTAATAAGTATATTTATTATAGTTCTAGCGATAATAACTGCATAATATGGGTAATAATGCATGTTATATTGATAATAATATAAGTAATAAGTATAATTATTACAGTTCTAGCGATAATAACTGCATTATATGGGTAATAATGCACGTTATATTGCTAATAATATAAGTAATAAGAATAATTATTACAGTTCTAGCGATAATAACTGCATTATATGGGTAATAATGCATGTTATATTGATAATATCGGGAGTAATAAGTATAATTATTATAGTTCTAGCGATAATAATAGCAAAATATGGCAAAGAGTGCATGTTATATTGATAATAATAAAAGTAATAAATATATTTATTACAGTTCTATCGATAATAACTGCATAATATGGGTAATAATGCATGTTATATTGATGATAATAAAAGTAATACGTATATTTATAATAGTTCTAGCGATAATAACTGCATAATATGGGTAATAATGCACGTTATATTGCTAATAATATAAGTAATGAGTTCAATTATTACAGTTCTAGCGATAATAACTGCATTATATGGGTAACAATTCACGTTATATTGCTAATAATATAAGTAATAAGTATAATTATTACAGTTCTAGCGATAATAACTGCATTATATGGGTAATAATGCATGTTATATTGATAATATTGCCAGTAATAAGTATATTTATTATAGTTCTAGCGATAATAACTGCATTATATGGGTAAGAATGCATGTTATATTGATAATATTGGGAGTAATAAGTATATTTATTATAGTTCTAGCGATAATAACTGCATAATATGAGTAATAATGCATGTTATATTGATAATAATATAAGTAATAAGTATAATTATTACAGTTCTATCGATAATAAATGCATAATATGGGTAATAATGCATGTTACATTGAGAATAATATAAGTAATAAGTATAATTATTACAGTTCTAGCGATAATAACTGCATAATATGGGTAATAATGCATGGTATATTGATAATAATATAAGTAATAAGTATAATTATTACAGTTCTAGCGATAATAACTGCATAATATGGGTAATAATGCACGATATATTGCTAATAATATAAGTAATGAGTACAATTATTACAGTTATAGCGATAAGAACTGCATTATATGGGTAATAATGCACGTTATATTGCTAATAATATAAGTAATAAGTATAATTATTAAAGTTCTAGCGATAATAACTGCATTATATGGGTAATAATGCATGTTATATTGATAATATTGCCAGTAATAAGTATATTTATTATAGTTCTAGCGATAATAACTGCATTATATGGGTAATAATGCATGTTATATTGATAATATTGGGAGTAATAAGTATATTTATTATAGTTCTAGCGATAATAACTGCATAATATGGGTAATAATGCACGTTATATTGCTAATAATATAAGTAATGAGTATAATTATTACAGTTCTAGCGATAATAACTGCATTATATTGGTAATAATGCATGTTATATTGATAATATCGGGATTAATAAGTATAATTATTATAGTTCCAGCATTAATAATAGTAAAATATGGCAAATAGTGCATGTTATATTGATAATAATAAAAGTAATAAATATATTTAGTACAGTTCTATCGATAATAACTGCATAATATGGGTAATAATGCATGTTATATTGACGATAATAAAAGTAATACGTATATTTATTATAGTTCTATCGACAATAACTGCATAATATGGGTAATAATGCATGTTATATTGATGATAATAAAAGTAATACGTATATTTATTATAGTTCTAGCGATAATAACTGCATGATATGGGTAATAATGCATGTTATATTGAGAATAATATAAGTAATAAGTATAATTATTACAGTTCTGGCGATAATAACTGCATTATATGGGTAATAATGCACGTTATATTGCTAATAGTATAAGTAATAAGTATAATTATTACAGTTCTAGCGATAATACCTCCATTATAAGGGTAATAATGCATGGTATATTGATAATAATATAAGCAATAAGTATAATTATTACAGTTCTAGCGATAATAACTGCATAATATGGGTAATAATGCACGTTATATTGCTAATAATATAAGTAATGAGTACAATTATTACAGTTATAGCGATAATAACTGCATTATATGGGTAATAATGCACGTTATATTGCTAATAATATAAGTAATAAGTATAATTATTACAGTTCTAGCGATAATAACTGCATTATATGGGTAATAATGCATGTTATATTGATAATATTGCCAGTAATAAGTATATTTATTATAGTTCTAGCGATAATAACTGCATTATATGGGTAATAATGCATGTTATATTGATAATAATATAAGTAATAAGTATAATTATTACAGTTCTAGCGATAATAACTGCATTATATGGGTAATAATGCACGTTATATTGATGATAATAAAAGTAATACGTATATTTATTATAGCTCTAGCGATAGTAACTGCATAATATGGGTAATAATGCATGTTATATTGATAATATTGGGAGTAATAAGTATAATTATTATAGTTCTAGCGATAATAATAGTGAAATATGGCAAATAGTGCATGTAATATTGATAATAATAAAAGTAGTAAGTATATTTATTACAGTTCTATCCAAAATAACTGCATAATACGGGTAATAATGCATGTCATATTGATGATAATAAAAGTAATACGTATATTTATTATAGTTCTAGCGATAATAACTGCATAATATGGGTAATAATGCATGTTATATTGATCATAATATAAGTAATAAGTATAATTATTACAGTTCTAGCGATGATAACTGCAATTTATGGCTAATAATGCACGTTATATTGCTAATAATATAAGTAATAAGTATAATTATTACAGTTCTAGCGATAATAACTGCATAATATGGGCAATAATGCATGTTATATTGATGATAATGAAAGTAGTAAGTATATTTATTACAGTTCTAGCGATAATAACTGCATTATATGCGTAATAATGCATGTTATATTGATAATATCGGGAGTAATAAGTATAATTATTATAGTTCTAGCGATAATAATAGTAAAATATGGCTATTAGTGCCTGTTATATTGATAATAATAAAAGTAATAGGTATATTTATTATACTTCTGACGATAATAACTGCATTATATGGGTAATAATGCATGTTATATTGATAATAATATAAGTGATATGTATAATTATTACAGTTCTAGCGATAATAACTGCAATATATGGGTAATAATGCACGTTATATTGCTAATAATATAAGTAATAAGTATAATTATTACAGTTCTAGCGATAATAACTGCATTATATGGGTAATAATGCATGTTATATTGATAATATTGGGAGTAATAAGTATATTTATTATAGTTCTAGCGATAATAACTGCACAATATGGGTAATAATGCATGCTATATTGCTAATAATATAAGTAATAAGTATAATTATTACAGTTCTAGCGATAATAACTGCATTATATGGGTAATAATGCATGTTATATTGATAATATTGCCAGTAATAAGTATATTTATTATAGTTCTAGCGATAATAACTGCATTATATGGGTAATAATGCATGTTATATTGAAAATAATATAAGTAATAAGTATAATTATTACAGTTCTAGCGATAATAACTGCATTATATGGGTAATAATGCACGTTATATTGCTAATAATATAAGTAATAAGTATAATTATTACAGTTCTAGCGATAATAACTGCATTATATGGGTAATAATGCATGTTATATTGATAATATCGGGAGTAATAAGTATAATTATTATAGTTCTAGCGATGATAATAGTAAAATATGACTATTAGTGCCTGTTATATTGATAATAATAAAAGTAATAAGTATATTTATTATACTTCTGTCGATAATAACTGCATTATATGGGTTATAATGCATGTTATATTGATAACAATATAAGTAATAAGTATAATTATTACAGTTCTAGCGATAATAACTGCATTATATGGGTAATAATGCATGTTATATTGATAATATTGGGAGTAATAAGTATATTTATTATAGTTCTAGCGATAATAACTGCGTAATATGGGTAATAATGCATGTTATATTGATAATAATATAAGTAATAAGTATAATTATTACAGTTCTAGCGATAATAACTGCATTATATGGGTAATAATGCACGTTATATTGCTAATAATATAAGTAATAAGAATAATTATTACAGTTCTAGCGATAATAACTGCATTATATGGGTAATAATGCATGTTATATTGATAATATCGGGAGTAATAAGTACAATTATTATAGTTCTAGCGATAATAATAGTAAAATATGGCTAATAGTGCATGATATATTGATAATAGTAAAAGTAATAAGTATATTTAATACAGTTCTATCGATAATAACTGCATAATATGGGTAATAATGCATGTTATATTGATGATAATGAAAGTAATACGTATATTTATTATAGTTCTAGCGATAATAACTGCATAATATGGGTAATAATGCATGTTATATTGAGAATAATATAAGTAATAAGTATAATTATTACAGTTCTGGCGATAATAACTGCATTGTATGGGTAATAATGCACGTTATATTGCTAATAGTATAAGTAATAAGTATAATTACTACAGTTCTAGCGATAATACCTCCATTATATGGGTAATAATGCATTATATATTGATAATAATATAAGTAATAAGTATAATTATTACAGTTCCAGCGATAATAACTGCATCATATGGGTAATAATGCACGTTATATTGCTAATAATATAAGTAATGAGTATAATTATTACAGTTCTAGCGATAATAACTGCATTATATGGGTAATAATGCATGTTATATTGATAATATCGGGAGTAATAAGTATAATTATTATAGTTCTAGCGATAATAACTGCATAATATGGGTGATAATGCATTATATATTGATAATAATATAAGTAATAAGTATAATTATTACAGTTCCAGCGATAATAACTGCATCATATGGGTAATAATGCACGTTATATTGCTAATAGTATAAGTAATAAGTATAATTACTACAGTTCTAGCTATAATACCTCCATTATATGGGTAATAATGCATGGTATATTGATAATAATATAAGTAATAAGTATAATTATTACAGTTCTAGCGATAATAACTGCATAATATGGGTAATAATGCACGTTATATTGCTAATAATATAAGTAATGAGTACAATTATTACAGTTATAGCGATAATAACTGCATTATATGGGTAATAATGCACGTTATATTGCTAATAATATAAGTAATAAGTATAATTATTAAAGTTCTAGCGATAATAACTGCATTATATGGGTAATAATGCATGTTATATTGATAATATTGCCAGTAATAAGTATATTTATTATAGTTCTAGCGATAATAACTGCATTATATGGGTAATAATGCATGTTATATTGATAATATTGGGAGTAATAAGTATATTTATTATAGTTCTAGCGATAATAACTGCATAATATGGGTAATAATGCATGTTATATTGATAATAATATAAGTAATAAGTATAATTATAACAGTTCTAGCGATAATAACTGCATTATATGGGTAATAATGCACGTTATATTGATGATAATAAAAGTAATACGTATATTTATTATAGCTCTAGCGATAGTAACTGCATAATATGGGTAATAATGCATGTTATATTGATAATATTGGGAGTAATAAGTATAATTATTATAGTTCTAGCGATAATAATAGTGAAATATGGCAAATAGTGCATGTAATATTGATAATAATAAAAGTAGTAAGTATATTTATTACAGTTCTATCCAAAATAACTGCATAATACGGGTAATAATGCATGTTATATTGATGATAATAAAAGTAATACGTATATTTATTATAGTTCTAGCGATAATAACTGCATAATATGGGTAATAATGCATGTTATATTGATCATAATATAAGTAATAAGTATAATTATTACAGTTCTAGCGATGATAACTGCAATTTATGGCTAATAATGCACGTTATATTGCTAATAATATAAGTAATAAGTATAATTATTACAGTTCTAGCGATAATAACTGCATAATATGGGCAATAATGCATGTTATATTGATGATAATGAAAGTAGTAAGTATATTTATTACAGTTCTAGCGATAATAACTGCATTATATGCGTAATAATGCATGTTATATTGATAATATCGGGAGTAATAAGTATAATTATTATAGTTCTAGCGATAATAATAGTAAAATATGGCTATTAGTGCCTGTTATATTGATAATAATAAAAGTAATAAGTATATTTATTATACTTCTGTCGATAATAACTGCATTATATGGGTAATAATGCATGTTATATTGATAATAATATAAGTAATAAGTATAATTATTACAGTTCTAGCGATAATAACTGCATTATATGGGTAATAATGCACGTTATATTGCTAATAATATAAGTAATAAGTATAATTATTACAGTTCTAGCGATAATAACTGCATTATATGGGTAATAATGCATGTTATATTGATAATATTGGGAGTAATAAGTACATTTATTATAGTTCTAGCGATAATAACTGCACAATATGGGTAATAATGCATGTTATATTGCTAATAATATAAGTAATAAGTATAATTATTACAGTTCTAGCGATAATAACTGCATTATATGGGTAATAATGCATGTTATATTGATAATATTGCCAGTAATAAGTATATTTATTATAGTTCTAGCGATAATAACTGCATTATATGGGTAATAATGCATGTTATATTGATAATAATATAAGTAATAAGTATAATTATTACAGTTCTAGCGATAATAACTGCATTATATGGGTAATAATGCACGTTATATTGCTAATAATATAAGTAATAAGTATAATTATTACAGTTCTAGCGATAATAACTGCATTATATGGGTAATAATGCATGTTATATTGATAATATTGGGAGTAATAAGTATATTTATTATAGTTCTAGCGATAATAACTGCATAATATGGGTAATAATGCATGTTATATTGATAATAATATAAGTAATAAGTATAATTATTACAGTTCTAGCGATAATAACTGCATTATATGGGTAATAATGCACGTTATATTGCTAATAATATAAGTAATAAGAATAATTATTACAGTTCTAGCGATAATAACTGCTTTATATGGGTAATAATGCATGTTATATTGATAATATCGGGAGTAATAAGTACAATTATTATAGTTCTAGCGATAATAATAGTAAAATATGGCTAATAGTGCATGATATGTTGATAATAGTAAAAGTAATAAGTATATTTAATACAGTTCTATCGATAATAACTGCATAATATGGTTAATAATGCAGGTTATATTGATGATAATAAAAGTAATACGTATATTTATTATAGTTCTGGCGATAATAACTGCATTATATGGGTAATAATGCACGTTATATTGCTAATAGTATAAGTAATAAGTATAATTATTACAGTTCTAGCGATAATACCTCCATTATATGGGTAATAATGCACGTTATATTGCTAATAATATAAGTAATGAGTACAATTATTACAGTTCTAGCGATGATAACTGCATTATATGGGTAATAATGCATGTTATATTGATAATATCGGGAGTAATAAGTATAATTATTATAGTTCTAGCGATAATAATAGTAAAATATGGCTAATAGTGCATGATATATTGATAATAGTAAAAGTAATAAGTATATTTATTACAGTTCTATCGATAATAACTGCATAATATGGGTAATAATGCATGTTATATTGAGAATAATATAAGTAATAAGTATAATTATTACAGTTCTGGCGATAATAACTGCATAATATGGGTAATAATGCATGTTATATTGATGATAATAAAAATAATACGTATATTTATTATAGTTCTAGCGATAATAACTGCATAATATGGGTAATAATGCACGTTATATTGCTAATAATATAAGTAATGAGTATAATTATTACAGTTCTAGCGATAATAACTGCATTATATTGGTAATAATGCATGTTATATTGATAATATCGGGATTAATAAGTATAATTATTATAGTTCCAGCATTAATAATAGTAAAATATGGCAAATAGTGCATGTTATATTGATAATAATAAAAGTAATAAATATATTTAGTACAGTTCTATCGATAATAACTGCATAATATGGGTAATAATGCATGTTATATTGACGATAATAAAAGTAATACGTATATTTATTATAGTTCTATCGACAATAACTGCATAATATGGGTAATAATGCATGTTATATTGATGATAATAAAAGTAATACGTATATTTATTATAGTTCTAGCGATAATAACTGCATGATATGGGTAATAATGCATGTTATATTGAGAATAATATAAGTAATAAGTATAATTATTACAGTTCTGGCGATAATAACTGCATTATATGGGTAATAATGCACGTTATATTGCTAATAGTATAAGTAATAAGTATAATTATTACAGTTCTAGCGATAATACCTCCATTATATGGGTAATAATGCACGTTATATTGCTAATAATATAAGTAATGAGTACAATTATTACAGTTCTAGCGATGATAACTGCATTATATGGGTAATAATGCATGTTATATTGATAATATCGGGAGTAATAAGTATAATTATTATAGTTCTAGCGATAATAATAGTAAAATATGGCTAATAGTGCATGATATATTGATAATAGTAAAAGTAATAAGTATATTTATTACAGTTCTATCGATAATAACTGCATAATATGGGTAATAATGCATGTTATATTGAGAATAATATAAGTAATAAGTATAATTATTACAGTTCTGGCGATAATAACTGCATAATATGGGTAATAATGCATGTTATATTGATGATAATAAAAATAATACGTATATTTATTATAGTTCTAGCGATAATAACTGCATAATATGGGTAATAATGCACGTTATATTGCTAATAATATAAGTAATGAGTATAATTATTACAGTTCTAGCGATAATAACTGCATTATATTGGTAATAATGCATGTTATATTGATAATATCGGGATTAATAAGTATAATTATTTTAGTTCCAGCATTAATAATAGTAAAATATGGCAAATAGTGCATGTTATATTGATAATAATAAAAGTAATAAATATATTTAGTACAGTTCTATCGATAATAACTGCATAATATGGGTAATAATGCATGTTATATTGACGATAATAAAAGTAATACGTATATTTATTATAGTTCTATCGACAATAACTGCATAATATGGGTAATAATGCATGTTATATTGATGATAATAAAAGTAATACGTATATTTATTATAGTTCTGGCGATAATAACTGCATGATATGGGTAATAATGCATGTTATATTGAGAATAATATAAGTAATAAGTATAATTATTACAGTTCTGGCGATAATAAATGCATTATATGGGTAATAATGCACGTTATATTGCTAATAGTATAAGTAATAAGTATAATTATTACAGTTCCAGCGATAATACCTCCATTATATGGGTAATAATGCATGGTATATTGATAATAATATAAGCAATAAGTATAATTATTACAGTTCTAGCGATAATAACTGCATAATATGGGTAATAATGCACGTTATATTGCTAATAATATAAGTAATGAGTACAATTATTACAGTTATAGCGATAATAACTGCATTATATGGGTAATAATGCACGTCATATTGCTAATAATATAAGTAATAAGTATAATTATTACAGTTCTAGCGATAATAACTGCATTATATGGGTAATAATGCATGTTATATTGATAATATTGCCAGTAATAAGTATATTTATTATAGTTCTAGCGATAATAACTGCATTATATGGGTAATAATGCATGTTATATTGATAATATTGGGAGTAATAAGTATATTTATTATAGTTCTAGCGATAATAACTGCATAATATGGGTAATAATGCATGTTATATTGATAATATCGGGATTAATAAGTATAATTATTATAGTTCCAGCATTAATAATAGTAAAATATGGCAAATAGTGCATGTTATATTGATAATAATAAAAGTAATAAATATATTTAGTACAGTTCTATCGATAATAACTGCATAATATGGGTAATAATGCATGTTATATTGACGATAATAAAAGTAATACGTATATTTATTATAGTTCTATCGACAATAACTGCATAATATGGGTAATAATGCATGTTATATTGATGATAATAAAAGTAATACGTATATTTATTATAGTTCTAGCGATAATAACTGCATGATATGGGTAATAATGCATGTTATATTGAGAATAATATAAGTAATAAGTATAATTATTACAGTTCTGGCGATAATAACTGCATTATATGGGTAATAATGCACGTTATATTGCTAATAGTATAAGTAATAAGTATAATTATTACAGTTCTAGCGATAATACCTCCATTATATGGGTAATAATGCATGGTATATTGATAATAATATAAGCAATAAGTATAATTATTACAGTTCTAGCGATAATAACTGCATAATATGGGTAATAATGCACGTTATATTGCTAATAATATAAGTAATGAGTACAATTATTACAGTTATAGCGATAATAACTGCATTATATGGGTAATAATGCACGTTATATTGCTAATAATATAAGTAATAAGTATAATTATTACAGTTCTAGCGATAATAACTGCATTATATGGGTAATAATGCATGTTATATTGATAATATTGCCAGTAATAAGTATATTTATTATAGTTCTAGCGATAATAACTGCATTATATGGGTAATAATGCATGTTATATTGATAATATTGGGAGTAATAAGTATATTTATTATAGTTCTAGCGATAATAACTGCATAATATGGGTAATAATGCATGTTATATTGATAATAATATAAGTAATAAGTATAATTATTACAGTTCTAGCGATAATAACTGCATTATATGGGTAATAATGCACGTTATATTGATGATAATAAAAGTAATACGTATATCTATTATAGCTCTAGCGATAGTAACTCCATAATATGGGTAATAATGCATGTTATATTGATAATATTGGGAGTAATAAGTATAATTATTATAGTTCTAGCGATAATAATAGTGAAATATGGCAAATAGTGCATGTAATATTGATAATAATAAAAGTAGTAAGTATATTTATTACAGTTCTATCCAAAATAACTGCATAATACGGGTAATAATGCATGTTATATTGATGATAATGAAAGTAGTAAGTATATTTATTACAGTTCTAGCGATAATAACTGCATTATATGCGTAATAAGGCATGTTATATTGATAATATCGGGAGTAATAAGTACAATTATTATAGTTCTAGCGATAATAATAGTAAAATATGGCTAATAGCGCATGATATATTGATAATAGTAAAAGTAATAAGTATATTTATTACAGTTCTAGCGATAATAACTGCATTATATGGGTAATAATGCACGTTATATTGATGATAATAAAAGTAATACGTATATTTATTATAGTTCTAGCGATAATAACTGCATAATATGGGTAATAATGCATGTTGTATTGAGAATAATATAAGTAATAAGTATAATTATTACAGTTCTGGCGATAATAAATGCATTATATGGGTAATAATGCACGTTATATTGCTAATAGTATAAGTAATAAGTATAATTATTACAGTTCCAGCGATAATACCTCCATTATATGGGTAATAATGCATGGTATATTGATAATAATATAAGCAATAAGTATAATTATTACAGTTCTAGCGATAATAACTGCATAATATGGGTAATAATGCACGTTATATTGCTAATAATATAAGTAATGAGTACAATTATTACAGTTATAGCGATAATAACTGCATTATATGGGTAATAATGCACGTCATATTGCTAATAATATAAGTAATAAGTATAATTATTACAGTTCTAGCGATAATAACTGCATTATATGGGTAATAATGCATGTTATATTGATAATATTGCCAGTAATAAGTATATTTATTATAGTTCTAGCGATAATAACTGCATTATATGGGTAATAATGCATGTTATATTGATAATATTGGGAGTAATAAGTATATTTATTATAGTTCTAGCGATAATAACTGCATAATATGGGTAATAATGCATGTTATATTGATAATATCGGGATTAATAAGTATAATTATTATAGTTCCAGCATTAATAATAGTAAAATATGGCAAATAGTGCATGTTATATTGATAATAATAAAAGTAATAAATATATTTAGTACAGTTCTATCGATAATAACTGCATAATATGGGTAATAATGCATGTTATATTGACGATAATAAAAGTAATACGTATATTTATTATAGTTCTATCGACAATAACTGCATAATATGGGTAATAATGCATGTTATATTGATGATAATAAAAGTAATACGTATATTTATTATAGTTCTAGCGATAATAACTGCATGATATGGGTAATAATGCATGTTATATTGAGAATAATATAAGTAATAAGTATAATTATTACAGTTCTGGCGATAATAACTGCATTATATGGGTAATAATGCACGTTATATTGCTAATAGTATAAGTAATAAGTATAATTATTACAGTTCTAGCGATAATACCTCCATTATATGGGTAATAATGCATGGTATATTGATAATAATATAAGCAATAAGTATAATTATTACAGTTCTAGCGATAATAACTGCATAATATGGGTAATAATGCACGTTATATTGCTAATAATATAAGTAATGAGTACAATTATTACAGTTATAGCGATAATAACTGCATTATATGGGTAATAATGCACGTTATATTGCTAATAATATAAGTAATAAGTATAATTATTACAGTTCTAGCGATAATAACTGCATTATATGGGTAATAATGCATGTTATATTGATAATATTGCCAGTAATAAGTATATTTATTATAGTTCTAGCGATAATAACTGCATTATATGGGTAATAATGCATGTTATATTGATAATATTGGGAGTAATAAGTATATTTATTATAGTTCTAGCGATAATAACTGCATAATATGGGTAATAATGCATGTTATATTGATAATAATATAAGTAATAAGTATAATTATTACAGTTCTAGCGATAATAACTGCATTATATGGGTAATAATGCACGTTATATTGATGATAATAAAAGTAATACGTATATCTATTATAGCTCTAGCGATAGTAACTCCATAATATGGGTAATAATGCATGTTATATTGATAATATTGGGAGTAATAAGTATAATTATTATAGTTCTAGCGATAATAATAGTGAAATATGGCAAATAGTGCATGTAATATTGATAATAATAAAAGTAGTAAGTATATTTATTACAGTTCTATCCAAAATAACTGCATAATACGGGTAATAATGCATGTTATATTGATGATAATGAAAGTAGTAAGTATATTTATTACAGTTCTAGCGATAATAACTGCATTATATGCGTAATAAGGCATGTTATATTGATAATATCGGGAGTAATAAGTACAATTATTATAGTTCTAGCGATAATAATAGTAAAATATGGCTAATAGCGCATGATATATTGATAATAGTAAAAGTAATAAGTATATTTATTACAGTTCTAGCGATAATAACTGCATTATATGGGTAATAATGCACGTTATATTGATGATAATAAAAGTAATACGTATATTTATTATAGTTCTAGCGATAATAACTGCATAATATGGGTAATAATGCATGTTGTATTGAGAATAATATAAGTAATAAGTATAATTATTACAGTTCTGGCGATAATAACTGCATTATATGGGTAATAATGCACGTTATACTGCTAATAATATAAGTAATGAGTATAATTATTACAGTTCTAGCGATAATAACTGCATTATATGGGTAATAATGCATGTTATATTGACGATAATAAAAGTAATACGTATATTTATTATAGTTCTATCGACAATAACTGCATAATATGGGTAATAATGCATGTTATATTGATGATAATAAAAGTAATACGTATATTTATTATAGTTCTAGCGATAATAACTGCATGATATGGGTAATAATGCATGTTATATTGAGAATAATATAAGTAATAAGTATAATTATTACAGTTCTGGCGATAATAAATGCATTATATGGGTAATACTGCACGTTATATTGCTAATAGTATAAGTAATAAGTATAATTATTACAGTTCCAGCGATAATACCTCCATTATATGGGTAATAATGCATGGTATATTGATAATAATATAAGCAATAAGTATAATTATTACAGTTCTAGCGATAATAACTGCATAATATGGGTAATAATGCACGTTATATTGCTAATAATATAAGTAATGAGTACAATTATTACAGTTATAGCGATAATAACTGCATTATATGGGTAATAATGCACGTCATATTGCTAATAATATAAGTAATAAGTATAATTATTACAGTTCTAGCGATAATAGCTGCATTATATGGGTAATAATGCACGTTATATTGCTAATAGTATAAGTAATAAGTATAATTATTACAGTTCTAGCGATAATACCTCCATTATATGGGTAATAATGCATGGTATATTGATAATAATATAAGCAATAAGTATAATTATTACAGTTCTAGCGATAATAACTGCATAATATGGGTAATAATGCACGTTATATTGCTAATAATATAAGTAATGAGTACAATTATTACAGTTATAGCGATAATAACTGCATTATATGGGTAATAATGCACGTTATATTGCTAATAATATAAGTAATAAGTATAATTATTACAGTTCTAGCGATAATAACTGCATTATATGGGTAATAATGCATGTTATATTGATAATATTGCCAGTAATAAGTATATTTATTATAGTTCTAGCGATAATAACTGCATTATATGGGTAATAATGCATGTTATATTGATAATATTGGGAGTAATAAGTATATTTATTATAGTTCTAGCGATAATAACTGCATAATATGGGTAATAATGCATGTTATATTGATAATAATATAAGTAATAAGTATAATTATTACAGTTCTAGCGATAATAACTGCATTATATGGGTAATAATGCACGTTATATTGATGATAATAAAAGTAATACGTATATCTATTATAGCTCTAGCGATAGTAACTGCATAATATGGGTAATAATGCATGTTATATTGATAATATTGGGAGTAATAAGTATAATTATTATAGTTCTAGCGATAATAATAGTGAAATATGGCAAATAGTGCATGTAATATTGATAATAATAAAAGTAGTAAGTATATTTATTACAGTTCTATCCAAAATAACTGCATAATACGGGTAATAATGCATGTTATATTGATGATAATGAAAGTAGTAAGTATATTTATTACAGTTCTAGCGATAATAACTGCATTATATGCGTAATAAGGCATGTTATATTGATAATATCGGGAGTAATAAGTACAATTATTATAGTTCTAGCGATAATAATAGTAAAATATGGCTAATAGCGCATGATATATTGATAATAGTAAAAGTAATAAGTATATTTATTACAGTTCTAGCGATAATAACTGCATTATATGGGTAATAATGCACGTTATATTGATGATAATAAAAGTAATACGTATATTTATTATAGTTCTAGCGATAATAACTGCATAATATGGGTAATAATGCATGTTGTATTGAGAATAATATAAGTAATAAGTATAATTATTACAGTTCTGGCGATAATAACTGCATTATATGGGTAATAATGCACGTTATACTGCTAATAATATAAGTAATGAGTATAATTATTACAGTTCTAGCGATAATAACTGCATTATATGGGTAATAATGCATGTTATATTGACGATAATAAAAGTAATACGTATATTTATTATAGTTCTATCGACAATAACTGCATAATATGGGTAATAATGCATGTTATATTGATGATAATAAAAGTAATACGTATATTTATTATAGTTCTAGCGATAATAACTGCATGATATGGGTAATAATGCATGTTATATTGAGAATAATATAAGTAATAAGTATAATTATTACAGTTCTGGCGATAATAAATGCATTATATGGGTAATAATGCACGTTATATTGCTAATAGTATAAGTAATAAGTATAATTATTACAGTTCCAGCGATAATACCTCCATTATATGGGTAATAATGCATGGTATATTGATAATAATATAAGCAATAAGTATAATTATTACAGTTCTAGCGATAATAACTGCATAATATGGGTAATAATGCACGTTATATTGCTAATAATATAAGTAATGAGTACAATTATTACAGTTATAGCGATAATAACTGCATTATATGGGTAATAATGCACGTCATATTGCTAATAATATAAGTAATAAGTATAATTATTACAGTTCTAGCGATAATAGCTGCATTATATGGGTAATAATGCATGTTATATTGATAATATTGCCAGTAATAAGTATATTTATTATAGTTCTAGCGATAATAACTGCATTATATGGGTAATAATGCATGTTATATTGATAATATTGGGAGTAATAAGTATATTTATTATAGTTCTAGCGATAATAACTGCATAATATGGGTAATAATGCATGTTATATTGATAATAATATAAGTAATAAGTATAATTATTACAGTTCTAGCGATAATAACTGCATTATATTGGTAATAATGCATGTTATATTGATAATATCGGGATTAATAAGTATAATTATTATAGTTCCAGCATTAATAATAGTAAAATATGGCAAATAGTGCATGTTATATTGATAATAATAAAAGTAATAAATATATTTAGTACAGTTCTATCGATAATAACTGCATAATATGGGTAATAATGCATGTTATATTGACGATAATAAAAGTAATACGTATATTTATTATAGTTCTATCGACAATAACTGCATAATATGGGTAATAATGCATGTTATATTGATGATAATAAAAGTAATACGTATATTTATTATAGTTCTAGCGATAATAACTGCATGATATGGGTAATAATGCATGTTATATTGAGAATAATATAAGTAATAAGTATAATTATTACAGTTCTGGCGATAATAACTGCATTATATGGGTAATAATGCACGTTATATTGCTAATAGTATAAGTAATAAGTATAATTATTACAGTTCTAGCGATAATACCTCCATTATATGGGTAATAATGCATGGTATATTGATAATAATATAAGCAATAAGTATAATTATTACAGTTCTAGCGATAATAACTGCATAATATGGGTAATAATGCACGTTATATTGCTAATAATATAAGTAATGAGTACAATTATTACAGTTATAGCGATAATAACTGCATTATATGGGTAATAATGCACGTTATATTGCTAATAATATAAGTAATAAGTATAATTATTACAGTTCTAGCGATAATAACTGCATTATATGGGTAATAATGCATGTTATATTGATAATATTGCCAGTAATAAGTATATTTATTATAGTTCTAGCAATAATAACTGCATTATATGGGTAATAATGCATGTTATATTGATAATATTGGGAGTAATAAGTATATTTATTATAGTTCTAGCGATAATAACTGCATAATATGGGTAATAATGCATGTTATATTGATAATAATATAAGTAATAAGTATAATTATTACAGTTCTAGCGATAATAACTGCATTATATGGGTAATAATGCACGTTATATTGATGATAATAAAAGTAATACGTATATCTATTATAGCTCTAGCGATAGTAACTGCATAATATGGGTAATAATGCATGTTATATTGATAATATTGGGAGTAATAAGTATAATTATTATAGTTCTAGCGATAATAATAGTGAAATATGGCAAATAGTGCATGTAATATTGATAATAATAAAAGTAGTAAGTATATTTATTACAGTTCTATCCAAAATAACTGCATAATACGGGTAATAATGCATGTTATATTGATGATAATGAAAGTAGTAAGTATATTTATTACAGTTCTAGCGATAATAACTGCATTATATGCGTAATAAGGCATGTTATATTGATAATATCGGGAGTAATAAGTACAATTATTATAGTTCTAGCGATAATAATAGTAAAATATGGCTAATAGCGCATGATATATTGATAATAGTAAAAGTAATAAGTATATTTATTACAGTTCTAGCGATAATAACTGCATTATATGGGTAATAATGCACGTTATATTGATGATAATAAAAGTAATACGTATATTTATTATAGTTCTAGCGATAATAACTGCATAATATGGGTAATAATGCATGTTGTATTGAGAATAATATAAGTAATAAGTATAATTATTACAGTTCTGGCGATAATAACTGCATTATATGGGTAATAATGCACGTTATACTGCTAATAATATAAGTAATAAGTATAATTATTACAGTTCTAGCGATAATAACTGCATTATATGGGTAATAATGCATGTTATATTGATAATATTGCCAGTAATAAGTATATTTATTATAGTTCTAGCGATAATAACTGCATTATATGGGTAATAATGCATGTTATATTGATAATATTGGGAGTAATAAGTATATTTATTATACTTCTGTCGATAATAACTGCATTATATGGGTAATAATGCATGTTATATTGATAATAATATAAGTAATAAGTATAATTATTACAGTTCTAGCGATAATAACTGCATTATATGGGTAATAATGCACGTTATATTGCTAATAATATAAGTAATAAGTATAATTATTACAGTTCTAGCGATAATAACTGCATTATATGGGTAATAATGCATGTTATATTGATAATATTGGGAGTAATAAGTATATTTATTATAGTTCTAGCGATAATAACTGCACAATATGGGTAATAATGCATGTTATATTGCTAATAATATAAGTAATAAGTATAATTATTACAGTTCTAGCGATAATAACTGCATTATATGGGTAATAATGCATGTTATATTGATAATATTGCCAGTAATAAGTATATTTATTATAGTTCTAGCGATAATAACTGCATTATATGGGTAATAATGCATGTTATATTGAAAATAATATAAGTAATAAGTATAATTATTACAGTTCTAGCGATAATAACTGCATTATATGGGTAATAATGCACGTTATATTGCTAATAATATAAGTAATAAGTATAATTATTACAGTTCTAGCGATAATAACTGCATTATATGGGTAATAATGCATGTTATATTGATAATATTGGGAGTAATAAGTATATTTATTATAGTTCTAGCGATAATAACTGCACAATATGGGTAATAATGCATGTTATATTGATAATAATATAAGTAATAAGTATAATTATTACAGTTCTAGCGATAATAACTGCATAATATAGGTAATAATGCACGTTATATTGCTAATAGTATAAGTAATAAGTATAATTACTTCAGTTCTAGCGATAATACCTCCATTATATGGGTAATAATGCATTATATATTGATAATAATATAAGTAATAAGTATAATTATTACAGTTCCAGCGATAATAACTGCATCATATGGGTAATAATGCACGTTATATTGCTAATAATATAAGTAATGAGTATAATTATTACAGTTCTAGCGATAATAACTGCATTATATGGGTAATAATGCATGTTATATTGATAATATCGGGAGTAATAAGTATAATTATTATAGTTCTAGCGATAATAACTGCACAATATGGGTAATAATGCATGTTATATTGCTAATAATATAAGTAATAAGTATAATTATTACAGTTCTAGCGATAATAACTGCATTATATGGGTAATAATGCATGTTATATTGACAATATTGCCAGTAATAAGTATATTTATTATAGTTCTAGCGATAATAACTGCATTATATGGGTAATAATGCATGTTATATTGATAATATTGCCAGTAATAAGTATATTTATTATAGTTCTAGCGATAATAACTGCATTATATGGGTAATAATGCATGTTATATTGATAATATTGGGAGTAATAAGTATAATTATTATAGTTCTAGCATTAATAATAGTAAAATATGGCAAATAGTGCATGTTATATTGATAATAATAAAAGTAATAAATATATTTATTATAGTTCTATCGATAATAACTGCATAATATGGGTAAGAATGCATGTTATATTCATGATAATAAAAGTAATACGTATATTTATTATAGTTCTAGCGATAATAACTGCATAATATGGGTAATAATGCATGTTATATTGATAATAATCTAAGTAATAAGTATAATTATTACAGTTCTAGCGATAATAACTGCATTATATGGGTAATAATGCACGTTATATTGCTAACAATATAAGTAATAAGTATAATTATTACAGTTCTATCGATAATAACTTCTTAATATGGGTAATAATGCATGTTATATTGATGATAATGAAAGTAGTAAGTATATTTATTACAGTTCTAGCGATAATAACTGCATTATATGCGTAATAAGGCATGTTATATTGATAATATCGGGAGTAATAAGTACAATTATTATAGTTCTAGCGATAATAATAGTAAAATATGGCTAATAGTGCATGATATATTGATAATAGTAAAAGTAATAAGTATATTTATTATACTTCTGTCGATAATAACTGCATTATATGGGTAATAATGCATGTTATATTGATAATAATGTAAGTAATAAGTATAATTATTACAGTTCCAGCGATAATAACTGCATCATATGGGTAATAATGCACGTTATATTGCTAATAATATAAGTAATGAGTATAATTATTACAGTTCTAGCGATAATAACTGCATTATATGGGTAATAATGCATGTTATATTGATAATATCGGGAGTAATAAGTATAATTATTATAGTTCTAGCGATAATAACTGCATAATATGGGTAATAATGCATTATATATTGATAATAATATAAGTAATAAGTATAATTATTACAGTTCCAGCGATAATAACTGCATCATATGGGTAATAATGCACGTTATATTGCTAATAGTATAAGTAATAAGTATAATTACTACAGTTCTAGCGATAATACCTCCATTATATGGGTAATAATGCATTATATATTGATAATAATATAAGTAATAAGTATAATTATTACAGTTCCAGCGATAATAACTGCATCATATGGGTAATAATGCACGTTATATTGCTAATAGTATAAGTAATAAGCATAATTATTACATTTCTAGCGATAATACCTCCATTATATGGGTAATAATGCATGTTATATTGATAATAATATAAGTAATAAGTATAATTATTACAGTTCTAGCGATAATAACTGCATAATATAGGTAATAATGCACGTTATATTGCTAATAGTATAAGTAATAAGTATAATTACTACAGTTCTAGCGATAATACCTCCATTATATGGGTAATAATGCATTATATATTGATAATAATATAAGTAATAAGTATAATTATTACAGTTCCAGCGATAATAACTGCATCATATGGGTAATAATGCACGTTATATTGCTAATAATATAAGTAATGAGTATAATTATTACAGTTCTAGCGATAATAACTGCATTATATGGGTAATAATGCATGTTATATTGATAATATCGGGAGTAATAAGTATAATTATTATAGTTCTAGCGATAATAACTGCACAATATGGGTAATAATGCATGTTATATTGCTAATAATATAAGTAATAAGTATAATTATTACAGTTCTAGCGATAATAACTGCATTATATGGGTAATAATGCATGTTATATTGACAATATTGCCAGTAATAAGTATATTTATTATAGTTCTAGCGATAATAACTGCATTATATGGGTAATAATGCATGTTATATTGATAATATTGCCAGTAATAAGTATATTTATTATAGTTCTAGCGATAATAACTGCATTATATGGGTAATAATGCATGTTATATTGATAATATTGGGAGTAATAAGTATAATTATTATAGTTCTAGCATTAATAATAGTAAAATATGGCAAATAGTGCATGTTATATTGATAATAATAAAAGTAATAAATATATTTATTATAGTTCTATCGATAATAACTGCATAATATGGGTAAGAATGCATGTTATATTCATGATAATAAAAGTAATACGTATATTTATTATAGTTCTAGCGATAATAACTGCATAATATGGGTAATAATGCATGTTATATTGATAATAATCTAAGTAATAAGTATAATTATTACAGTTCTAGCGATAATAACTGCATTATATGGGTAATAATGCACGTTATATTGCTAACAATATAAGTAATAAGTATAATTATTACAGTTCTATCGATAATAACTTCTTAATATGGGTAATAATGCATGTTATATTGATGATAATATAAGTAATAAGTATAATTATTACAGTTCTAGCGATAATAACTGCATTATATGGGTAATAATGCACGTTATATTGCTAATAATATAAGTAATAAGTATAACTATTACAGTTCTAGCGATAATAACTGCATTATATGATCAATAATGCATGTTATATTGATAATATTGGGAGTAATAAGTATATTTATTATAGTTCTAGCGATAATAACTGCATAATATGGGTAATAATGCACGTTATATTGCTAATAATATAAGTAATGAGTACAATTATTACAGTTCTAGCGATAATAACTGCATTATATGGGTAATAATGCAGGTTATATTGCTAATAATATAAGTAATAAGTATAATTATTACAGTTCTAGTGATAATAACTGCATTATATGGGTAATAATGCATATTATATTGATAATATTGGGAGTAATAAGTATATTTATTATAGTTCTAGCGATAATAACTGCACAATATGGGTAATAATGCATGTTATATTGCTAATAATATAAGTAATAAGTATAATTATTACAGTTCTAGCGATAATAACTGCATTATATGGGTAATAATGCATGTTATATTGACAATATTGCCAGTAATAAGTATATTTATTATAGTTCTAGCGATAATAACTGCATTATATGGGTAATAATGCATGTTATATTGATAATATTGCCAGTAATAAGTATATTTATTATAGTTCTAGCGATAATAACTGCATTATATGGGTAATAATGCATGTTATATTGATAATATTGGGAGTAATAAGTATATTTATTATAGTTCTAGCGATAATAACTGCATAATATGGGTAATAATGCATGTTATATTGATCATAATATAAGTAATAAGTATAATTATTACAGTTCTAGCGATGATAACTGCAATTTATGGCTAATAATGCTCGTTATATTGCTAATAATATAAGTAATAAGTATAATTATTACAGTTCTAGCGATAATAACTGCATAATATGGGCAATAATGCATGTTATATTGATGATAATGAAAGTAGTAAGTATATTTATTACAGTTCTAGCGATAATAACTGCATTATATGCGTAATAATGCATGTTATATTGAAAATATCGGGAGTAATAAGTATAATTATTATAGTTCTAGCGATAATAATAGTAAAATATGGCTATTAGTGCCTGTTATATTGATAATAATAAAAGTAATAAGTATATTTATTATACTTCTGTCGATAATAACTGCATTATATGGGTAATAATGCATGTTATATTGATAATAATACAAGTAATAAGTATAATTATTACAGTTCTAGCGATAATAACTGCATTATATGGGTAATAATGCACGTTATATTGCTAATAATATAAGTAATAAGTATAATTATTACAGTTCTAGCGATAATAACTGCATTATATGGGTAATAATGCATGTTATATCGATAATATTGGGAGTAATAAGTATATTTATTATAGTTCTAGCGATAATAACTGCATAATATGGGTAATAATGCACGTTATATTGCTAATAATATAAGTAATGAGTACAATTATTACAGTTATAGCGATAATAACTGCATTATATGGGTAATAATGCACGTTATATTGCTAATAATATAAGTAATAAGTATAATTATTACAGTTCTAGCGATAATAACTGCATTATATGGGTAATAATGCATGTTATATTGATAATATTGCCAGTAATAAGTATATTTATTATAGTTCTAGCGATAATAACTGCATTATATGGGTAATAATGCATGTTATATTGATAATATTGGGAGTAATAAGTATATTTATTATAGTTCTAGCGATAATAACTGCATAATATGGGTAATAATGCATGTTATATTGATAATAATATAAGTAATAAGTATAATTATTACAGTTCTAGCGATAATAACTGCATTATATGGGTAATAATGCACGTTATATTGATGATAATAAAAGTAATACGTATATCTATTATAGCTCTAGCGATAGTAACTGCATAATATGGGTAATAATGCATGTTATATTGATAATATTGGGAGTAATAAGTATAATTATTATAGTTCTAGCGATAATAATAGTGAAATATGGCAAATAGTGCATGTAATATTGATAATAATAAAAGTAGTAAGTATATTTATTACAGTTCTATCCAAAATAACTGCATAATACGGGTAATAATGCATGTTATATTGATGATAATAAAAGTAATACGTATATTTATTATAGTTCTAGCGATAATAACTGCATAATATGGGTAATAATGCATGTTATATTGATCATAATATAAGTAATAAGTATAATTATTACAGTTCTAGCGATGATAACTGCAATTTATGGCTAATAATGCACGTTATATTGCTAATAATATAAGTAATAAGTATAATTATTACAGTTCTAGCGATAATAACTGCATAATATGGGCAATAATGCATGTTATATTGATGATAATGAAAGTAGTAAGTATATTTATTACAGTTCTAGCGATAATAACTGCATTATATGCGTAATAATGCATGTTATATTGATAATATCGGGAGTAATAAGTATAATTATTATAGTTCTAGCGATAATAATAGTAAAATATGGCTATTAGTGCCTGTTATATTGATAATAATAAAAGTAATAAGTATATTTATTATACTTCTGTCGATAATAACTGCATTATATGGGTAATAATGCATGTTATATTGATAATAATATAAGTAATAAGTATAATTATTACAGTTCTAGCGATAATAACTGCATTATATGGGTAATAATGCACGTTATATTGCTAATAATATAAGTAATAAGTATAATTATTACAGTTCTAGCGATAATAACTGCATTATATGGGTAATAATGCATGTTATATTGATAATATTGGGAGTAATAAGTATATTTATTATAGTTCTAGCGATAATAACTGCACAATATGGGTAATAATGCATGTTATATTGCTAATAATATAAGTAATAAGTATAATTATTACAGTTCTAGCGATAATAACTGCATTATATGGGTAATAATGCACGTTATATTGCTAATAATATAAGTAATAAGTATAATTATTACAGTTCTAGCGATAATAACTGCATTATATGGGTAATAATGCATGTTATATTGATAATATCGGGAGTAATAAGTATAATTATTATAGTTCTAGCGATGATAATAGTAAAATATGGCTATTAGTGCCTGTTATATTGATAATAATAAAAGTAATAAGTATATTTATTATACTTCTGTCGATAATAACTGCATTATATGGGTAATAATGCATGTTATATTGATAACAATATAAGTAATAAGTATAATTATTACAGTTCTAGCGATAATAACTGCATTATATGGGTAATAATGCATGTTATATTGATAATATTGGGAGTAATAAGTATATTTATTATAGTTCTAGCGATAATAACTGCGTAATATGGGTAATAATGCATGTTATATTGATAATAATATAAGTAATAAGTATAATTATTACAGTTCTAGCGATAATAACTGCATTATATGGGTAATAATGCACGTTATATTGCTAATAATATAAGTAATAAGAATAATTATTACAGTTCTAGCGATAATAACTGCATTATATGGGTAATAATGCATGTTATATTGATAATATCGGGAGTAATAAGTACAATTATTATAGTTCTAGCGATAATAATAGTAAAATATGGCTAATAGTGCATGATATATTGATAATAGTAAAAGTAATAAGTATATTTAATACAGTTCTATCGATAATAACTGCATAATATGGGTAATAATGCATGTTATATTGATGATAATGAAAGTAATACGTATATTTATTATAGTTCTAGCGATAATAACTGCATAATATGGGTAATAATGCATGTTATATTGAGAATAATATAAGTAATAAGTATAATTATTACAGTTCTGGCGATAATAACTGCATTGTATGGGTAATAATGCACGTTATATTGCTAATAGTATAAGTAATAAGTATAATTACTACAGTTCTAGCGATAATACCTCCATTATATGGGTAATAATGCATTATATATTGATAATAATATAAGTAATAAGTATAATTATTACAGTTCCAGCGATAATAACTGCATCATATGGGTAATAATGCACGTTATATTGCTAATAATATAAGTAATGAGTATAATTATTACAGTTCTAGCGATAATAACTGCATTATATGGGTAATAATGCATGTTATATTGATAATATCGGGAGTAATAAGTATAATTATTATAGTTCTAGCGATAATAACTGCATAATATGGGTAATAATGCATTATATATTGATAATAATATAAGTAATAAGTATAATTATTACAGTTCCAGCGATAATAACTGCATCATATGGGTAATAATGCACGTTATATTGCTAATAGTATAAGTAATAAGTATAATTATTACATTTCTAGCGATAATACCTCCATTATATGGGTAATAATGCATGTTATATTGATAATAATATAAGTAATAAGTATAATTATTACAGTTCTAGCGATAATAACTGCATAATATAGGTAATAATGCACGTTATATTGCTAATAATATAAGTAATGAGTATAATTATTACAGATCTAGCGATAATAACTGCATTATGTTGGTAATAATGCATGTTATATTGATAATATCGGGAGTAATAAGTATAATTATTATAGTTCTAGCGATAATAATAGTAAAATATGGCTAATAGTGCATGTTATATTGATAATAATAAAAGTAATAAGTATATTTATTATACTTCTGTCGATAATAACTGCATTATATGGGTAATAATGCATGTTATATTGATGATAATGAAAGTAATACGTATATTTATTATAGGTCTAGCGATAATAACTGCATAATATGGGTAATAATGCACGTTATATTGCTAGTAATATAAGTAATGGGTATAATTATTACAGTTCTGGCGATAATAACTGCATTATATTGGTAATAATGCATGTTATATTGATAATATCGGGAGTAATAAGTATAATTATTATAGTTCTAGCATTAATAATAGTAAAATATGGCAAATAGTGCATGTTATATTGATAATAATAAAAGTAATAAATATATTTATTATAGTTCTATCGATAATAACTGCACAATATGGGTAATAAAGCATGTTATATTGATGATAATGAAAGTAATACGTATATTTATTATAGTTCTAGCGATAATAACTGCATAATATGGGTAATAATGCATGTTATATTGAGAATAATATAAGTAATAAGTATAATTATTACAGTTCTGGCGATAATAACTGCATTATATGGGTAATAATGCACGTTATATTGCTAATAGTATAAGTAATAAGTATAATTATTACAGTTCTAGCGATAATACCTCCATTACATGGGTAATAATGCATGTTATATTGATAATAATATAAGTAATAAGTGTAATTATTACAGTTCCAGCGATAATAACTTCATAATATGGGTAATAATGCATGTTATATTGAGAATAATATAAGTAATAAGTATAATTATTACAGTTCTGGCGATAATAACTGCATTATATGGGTAATAATGCACGTTATATTGCTAATAGTATAAGTAATAAGTATAATTATTACAGTTCTAGCGATAATACCTCCATTATATGTGTAATAATGCATGTTATATTGATAATGATATAAGTAATAAGTATAATTATTACAGTTCTAGCGATAATAACTGCATAATATAGGTAATAATGCATGTTATATTGATAATAATATAAGTAATGAGTACAATTATTACAGTTCTAGCGATAATAACTGCATTATATGGGTAATAATGCATGTTATATTGCTAATAATATAAGTAATAAGTATAATTATTACAGTTCTAGCGATAGTAACTGCATTATATGGGTAATAATGCATGTTATATTGATAATATTGGGAGTAATAAGTATATTTATTATAGTTCTAGCGATAATAACTGCACAATATGGGTAATAATGCATGTTATATTGCTAATAATATAAGTAATAAGTATAATTATTACAGTTCTAGCGATAATAACTGCATTATATGGGTAATAATGCATGTTATATTGTCAATATTGCCAGTAATAAGTATATTTATTATAGTTCTAGCGATAATAACTGCATTATATGGGTAATAATGCATGTTATATTGATAATATTGCCAGTAATAAGTATATTTATTATAGTTCTAGCGATAATAACTGCATTATATGGGTAATAATGCATGTTATATTGATAATATTGGGAGTAATAAGTATATTTATTATAGTTCTAGCGATAATAACTGCATAATATGGGTAATAATGCATGTTATATTGATAATAATATAAGTAATAAGTATAATTATTACAGTTCTAGCGATAATAACTGCATTATATGGGTAATAATGCACGTTATATTGATGATAATAAAAGTAATACGTATATTTATTATAGCTCTAGCGATAGTAACTGCATAATATGGGTAATAATGCATGTTATATTGATAATATTGGGAGTAATAAGTATAATTATTATAGTTCTAGCGATAATAATAGTGAAATATGGCAAATAGTGCATGTAATATTGATAATAATAAAAGTAGTAAGTATATTTATTACAGTTCTATCCAAAATAACTGCATAATACGGGTAATAATGCATGTTATATTGATGATAATAAAAGTAATACGTATATTTATTATAGTTCTAGCGATAATAACTGCATAATATGGGTAATAATGCATGTTATATTGATCATAATATAAGTAATAAGTATAATTATTACAGTTCTAGCGATGATAACTGCAATTTATGGCTAATAATGCACGTTATATTGCTAATAATATAAGTAATAAGTATAATTATTACAGTTCTAGCGATAATAACTGCATAATATGGGCAATAATGCATGTTATATTGATGATAATGAAAGTAGTAAGTATATTTATTACAGTTCTAGCGATAATAACTGCATTATATGCGTAATAATGCATGTTATATTGATAATATCGGGAGTAATAAGTATAATTATTATAGTTCTAGCGATAATAATAGTAAAATATGGCTATTAGTGCCTGTTATATTGATAATAATAAAAGTAATAAGTATATTTATTATACTTCTGTCGATAATAACTGCATTATATGGGTAATAATGCATGTTATATTGATAATAATATAAGTAATAAGTATAATTATTACAGTTCTAGCGATAATAACTGCATTATATGGGTAATAATGCACGTTATATTGCTAATAATATAAGTAATAAGTATAATTATTACAGTTCTAGCGATAATAACTGCATTATATGGGTAATAATGCATGTTATATTGATAATATTGGGAGTAATAAGTATATTTATTATAGTTCTAGCGATATTAACTGCACAATATGGGTAATAATGCATGTTATATTGCTAATAATATAAGTAATAAGTATAATTATTACAGTTCTAGCGATAATAACTGCATTATATGGGTAATAATGCATGTTATATTGATAATATTGCCAGTAATAAGTATATTTATTATAGTTCTAGCGATAATAACTGCATTATATGGGTAATAATGCATGTTATATTGATAATAATATAAGTAATAAGTATAATTATTACAGTTCTAGCGATAATAACTGCATTATATGGGTAATAATGCACGTTATATTGCTAATAATATAAGTAATAAGTATAATTATTACAGTTCTAGCGATAATAACTGCATTATATGGGTAATAATGCATGTTATATTGATAATATTGGGAGTAATAAGTATATTTATTATAGTTCTAGCGATAATAACTGCATAATATGGGTAATAATGCATGTTATATTGAGAATAATATAAGTAATAAGTATAATTATTACAGTTCTGGCGATAATAACTGCATTGTATGGGTAATAATGCACGTTATATTGCTAATAGTATAAGTAATAAGTATAATTACTACAGTTCTAGCGATAATACCTCCATTATATGGGTAATAATGCATTATATATTGATAATAATATAAGTAATAAGTATAATTATTACAGTTCCAGCGATAATAACTGCATCATGTGGGTAATAATGCACGTTATATTGCTAATAATATAAGTAATGAGTATAATTATTACAGTTCTAGCGATAATAACTGCATTATATGGGTAATAATGCATGTTATATTGATAATATCGGGAGTAATAAGTATAATTATTATAGTTCTAGCGATAATAACTGCATAATATGGGTAATAATGCATGTTATATTGAGAATAATATAAGTAATAAGTATAATTATTACAGTTCTGGCGATAATAACTGCATTATATGGGTAACAATGCACGTTATATTGCTAATAGTATATGTAATAAGTATAATTATTACATTTCTAGCGATAATACCTCCATTATATGGGTAATAATGCATGTTATATTGATAATAATATAAGTAATAAGTATAATTATTACAGTTCTAGCGATAATAACTGCATAATATAGGTAATAATGCACGTTATATTGCTAATAATATAAGTAATGAGTATAATTATTACAGATCTAGCGATAATAACTGCATTATATTGGTAATAATGCATGTTATATTGATAATATCGGGAGTAATAAGTATAATTATTATAGTTCTAGCGATAATAATAGTAAAATATGGCTAATAGTGCATGTTATATTGATAATAATAAAAGTAATAAGTATATTTATTATACTTCTGTCGATAATAACTGCATTATATGGGTAATAGTGCACGTTATATTGATGATAATAAAAGTAATACGTATATTTATTATAGCTCTAGCGATAGTAACTGCATAATATGGGTAATAATGCATGTTATATTGATAATATTGGGAGTAATAAGTATAATTATTATAGTTCTAGCGATAATAATAGTGAAATATGGCAAATAGTGCATGTAATATTGATAATAATAAAGGTAGTAAGTATATTTATTACAGTTCTATCCAAAATAACTGCATAATACGGGTAATAATGCATGTTATATTGATGATAATAAAAGTAATACGTATATTTATTATAGTTCTAGCGATAATAACTGCATAATATGGGTAATAATGCATGTTATATTGATCATAATATAAGTAATAAGTATAATTATTACAGTTCTAGCGATGATAACTGCAATTTATGGCTAATAATGCACGTTATATTGCTAATAATATAAGTAATAAGTATAATTATTACAGTTCTAGCGATAATAACTGCATAATATGGGCAATAATGCATGTTATATTGATGATAATGAAAGTAGTAAGTATATTTATTACAGTTCTAGCGATAATAACTGCATTATATGCGTAATAATGCATGTTATATTGATAATATCGGGAGTAATAAGTATAATTATTATAGTTCTAGCGATAATAATAGTAAAATATGGCTATTAGTGCCTGTTATATTGATAATAATAAAAGTAATAAGTATATTTATTATACTTCTGTCGATAATAACTGCATTATATGGGTAATAATGCATGTTATATTGATAATAATATAAGTAATAAGTATAATTATTACAGTTCTAGCGATAATAACTGCATTATATGGGTAATAATGCACGTTATATTGCTAATAATATAAGTAATAAGTATAATTATTACAGTTCTAGCGATAATAACTGCATTATATGGGTAATAATGCATGTTATATTGATAATATTGGGAGTAATAAGTATATTTATTATAGTTCTAGCGATATTAACTGCACAATATGGGTAATAATGCATGTTATATTGCTAATAATATAAGTAATAAGTATAATTATTACAGTTCTAGCGATAATAACTGCATTATATGGGTAATAATGCATGTTATATTGATAATATTGCCAGTAATAAGTATATTTATTATAGTTCTAGCGATAATAACTGCATTATATGGGTAATAATGCATGTTATATTGATAATAATATAAGTAATAAGTATAATTATTACAGTTCTAGCGATAATAACTGCATTATATGGGTAATAATGCACGTTATATTGCTAATAATATAAGTAATAAGTATAATTATTACAGTTCTAGCGATAATAACTGCATTATATGGGTAATAATGCATGTTATATTGATAATATTGGGAGTAATAAGTATATTTATTATAGTTCTAGCGATAATAACTGCATAATATGGGTAATAATGCATGTTATATTGATAATAATATAAGTAATAAGTATAATTATTACAGTTCTAGCGATAATAACTGCATTATATGGGTAATAATGCACGTTATATTGCTAATAATATAAGTAATAAGAATAATTATTACAGTTCTAGCGATAATAACTGCATTATATGGGTAATAATGCATGTTATATTGATAATATCGGGAGTAATAAGTACAATTATTATAGTTCTAGCGATAATAATAGTAAAATATGGCTAATAGTGCATGATATGTTGATAATAGTAAAAGTAATAAGTATATTTAATACAGTTCTATCGATAATAACTGCATAATATGGGTAATAATGCATGTTATATTGATGATAATGAAAGTAATACGTATATTTATTATAGTTCTAGCGATAATAACTGCATAATATGGGTAATAATGCATGTTATATTGAGAATAATATAAGTAATAAGTATAATTATTACAGTTCTGGCGATAATAACTGCATTGTATGGGTAATAATGCACGTTATATTGCTAATAGTATAAGTAATAAGTATAATTACTACAGTTCTAGCGATAATACCTCCATTATATGGGTAATAATGCATTATATATTGATAATAATATAAGTAATAAGTATAATTATTACAGTTCCAGCGATAATAACTGCATCATATGGGTAATAATGCACGTTATATAGCTAATAATATAAGTAATGAGTATAATTATTACAGTTCTAGCGATAATAACTGCATTATATGGGTAATAATGCATGTTATATTGATAATATCGGGAGTAATAAGTAAAATTATTATAGTTCTAGCGATAATAACTGCATAATATGGGTAATAATGCATGTTATATTGAGAATAATATAAGTAATAAGTATAATTATTACAGTTCTGGCGATAATAACTGCATTATATGGGTAATAATGCACGTTATATTGCTAATAGTATAAGTAATAAGTATAATTATTACAGTTCTAGCGATAATAACTGCATTATATGGGTAATAATGCATTTTATATTGATAATATCGGGAGTAATAAGTATAATTATTATAGTTCTGGCGATAATAATAGTAAAATATTTCTAATAGTGCATGTTATATTGATAATAATAAAAGTAATTAGTATATTTATTATAGTTCTATCGATAATAACTGCATAATGTGGGTAATAATGCATGTTATATTGATGATAATGAAAGTAGTAAGTATATTTATTACAGTTCTAGCGATAATAACTGCATTATATGCGTAATAATGCATGTTATATTGATAGTATCGGGAGTAATAAGTATAATTATTACAGTTCTAGCGATAATACTAGTAAAATATGGCTAAGAGTGCCTGTTATATTGATAATAATAAAAGTAATAAGCATATTTATTATACTTCTGTCGATAATAACTGCATTATATGGGTAATAATGCAAGTTATATTGATAATAATATAAGTAATAAGTATAATTATTACAGTTCTAGCGATAATAACTTCTTAATATGGGTAATAATGCATGTTATATTGATGATAATGAAAGTAGTAAGTATATTTATTACAGTTCTAGCGATAATAACTGCATTATATGCGTAATAAGGCATGTTATATTGATAATATCGGGAGTAATAAGTACAATTATTATAGTTCTAGCGATAATAATAGTAAAATATGGCTAATAGCGCATGATATATTGATAATAGTAAAAGTAATAAGTATATTTATTACAGTTCTAGCGATAATAACTGCATTATATGGGTAATAATGCACGTTATATTGATGATAATAAAAGTAATACGTATATTTATTATAGTTCTAGCGATAATAACTGCATAATATGGGTAATAATGCATGTTGTATTGAGAATAATATAAGTAATAAGTATAATTATTATAGTTCTAGCGATAATAATAGTAAAATATGGCTAATAGTGCATGTTATATTGATAATAATAAAAGTAATAAATATATTTATTACAGTTCTATCGATAATAACTGCATAATATGGTTAATAATGCAGGTTATATTGATGATAATAAAAGTAATACGTATATTTATTATAGTTCTAGCGATAATAACTGCATAATATGGGTAATAATGCATGTTATATTGAGAATAATATAAGTAATAAGTATAATTATTACAGTTCTGGCGATAATAACTGCATTATATGGGTAATAATGCACGTTATATTGCTAATAGTATAAGTAATAAGTATAATTATTACAGTTCTAGCGATAATACCTCCATTATATGGGTAATAATGCACGTTATATTGCTAATAATATAAGTAATGAGTATAATTATTACAGTTCTAGCGATGATAACTGCATTATATGGGTAATAATGCATGTTATATTGATAATATCGGGAGTAATAAGTATAATTATTATAGTTCTAGCGATAATAATAGTAAAATATGGCTAATAGTGCATGATATATTGATAATAGTAAAAGTAATAAGTATATTTATTACAGTTCTATCGATAATAACTGCATAATATGGTTAATAATGCAGGTTATATTGATGATAATAAAAGTAATACGTATATTTATTATAGTTCTAGCGATAATAACTGCATAATATGGGTAATAATGCATGTTATATTGAGAATAATATAAGTAATAAGTATAATTATTACAGTTCTGGCGATAATAACTGCATTATATGGGTAATAATGCACGTTATATTGCTAATAGTATAAGTAATAAGTATAATTATTACAGTTCTAGCGATAATACCTCCATTATATGGGTAATAATGCATGGTATATTGATAATAATATAAGCAATAAGTATAATTATTACAGTTCTAGCGATAAAAACTGCATAATATGGGTAATAATGCACGTTATATTGCTAATAATATAAGTAATGAGTACAATTATTACAGTTATAGCGATAATAACTGCATTATATGGGTAATAATGCACGTTATATTGCTAATAATATAAGTAATAAGTATAATTATTACAGTTCTAGCGATAATAACTGCATTATATGGGTAATAATGCATGTTATATTGATAATATTGCCAGTAATAAGTATATTTAATATAGTTCTAGCGATAATAACTGCATTATATGGGTAATAATGCATGTTATATTGATAATATTGGGAGTAATAAGTATATTTATTATAGTTCTAGCGATAATAACTGCATAATATGGGTAATAATGCATGTTATATTGATAATAATATAAGTAATAAGTATAATTATTACAGTTCTAGCGATAATAACTGCATTATATGGGTAATAATGCACGTTATATTGCTAATAATATAAGTAATAAGTATAATTATTACAGTTCTAGCGATAATAACTGCATTATATGGGTAATAATGCATGTTATATTGATAATATTGGGAGTAATAAGTATATTTATTATAGTTCTAGCGATAATAACTGCACAATATAGGTAATAATGCATGTTATATTGCTAATAATATAAGTAATAAGTATAATTATTACAGTTCTAGCGATAATAACTGCATTATATGGGTAATAATGCATGTTATATTGATAATATTGCCAGTAATAAGTATATTTATTATAGTTCTAGCGATAATAACTGCATTATATGGGTAATAATGCATGTTATATTGAAAATAATATAAGTAATAAGTATAATTATTACAGTTCTAGCGATAATAACTGCATTATATGGGTAATAATGCACGTTATATTGCTAATAATATAAGTAATAAGTATAATTATTACAGTTCTAGCGATAATAACTGCATTATATGGGTAATAATGCATGTTATATTGATAATATTGGGAGTAATAAGTATATTTATTATAGTTCTAGCGATAATAACTGCGTAATATGGGTAATAATGCATGTTATATTGATAATAATATAAGTAATAAGTATAATTATTACAGTTCTAGCGATAATAACTGCATTATATGGGTAATAATGCACGTTATATTGCTAATAATATAAGTAATAAGAATAATTATTACAGTTCTAGCGATAATAACTGCATTATATGGGTAATAATGCATGTTATATTGATAATATCGGGAGTAATAAGTACAATTATTATAGTTCTAGCGATAATAATAGTAAAATATGGCTAATAGTGCATGATATATTGATAATAGTAAAAGTAATAAGTATATTTAATACAGTTCTATCGATAATAACTGCATAATATGGGTAATAATGCATGTTATATTGATGATAATGAAAGTAATACGTATATTTATTATAGTTCTAGCGATAATAACTGCATCATATGGGTAATAATGCACGTTATATTGCTAATAGTATAAGTAATAAGTATAATTACTACAGTTCTAGCGATAATACCTCCATTATATGGGTAATAATGCATTATATATTGATAATAATATAAGTAATAAGTATAATTATTACAGTTCCAGCGATAATAACTGCATCATATGGGTAATAATGCACGTTATATTGCTAATAGTATAAGGAATAAGTATAATTATTACATTTCTAGCGATAATACCTCCATTATATGGGTAATAATGCATGTTATATTGATAATAATATAAGTAATAAGTATAATTATTACAGTTCTAGCGATAATAACTGCATAATATAGGTAATAATGCACGTTATATTGCTAATAATGTAAGTAATGAGTATAATTATTACAGATCTAGCGATAATAACTGCATTATATTGGTAATAACGCATGTTATATTGATAATATCGGGAGTAATAAGTATAATTATTATAGTTCTAGCGATAATAATAGTAAAATATGGCTAATAGTGCATGTTATATTGATAATAATAAAAGTAATAAGTATATTTATTATACTTCTGTCGATAATAACTGCATTATATGGGTAATAATGCATGTTATATTGATGATAATGAAAGTAATACGTATATTTATTATAGGTCTAGCGATAATAACTGCATAATATGGGTAATAATGCACGTTATATTGCTAGTAATATAAGTAATGGGTATAATTATTACAGTTCCAGCGATAATAACTGCATCATATGGGTAATAATGCACGTTATATTGCTAATAGTATAAGGAATAAGTATAATTATTACATTTCTAGCGATAATACCTCCATTATATGGGTAATAATGCATGTTATATTGATAATAATATAAGTAATAAGTATAATTATTACAGTTCTAGCGATAATAACTGCATAATATAGGTAATAATGCACGTTATATTGCTAATAATGTAAGTAATGAGTATAATTATTACAGATCTAGCGATAATAACTGCATTATATTGGTAATAACGCATGTTATATTGATAATATCGGGAGTAATAAGTATAATTATTATAGTTCTAGCGATAATAATAGTAAAATATGGCTAATAGTGCATGTTATATTGATAATAATAAAAGTAATAAGTATATTTATTATACTTCTGTCGATAATAACTGCATTATATGGGTAATAATGCATGTTATATTGATGATAATGAAAGTAATACGTATATTTATTATAGGTCTAGCGATAATAACTGCATAATATGGGTAATAATGCACGTTATATTGCTAGTAATATAAGTAATGGGTATAATTATTACAGTTCTGGCGATAATAACTGCATTATATTGGTAATAATGCATGTTATATTGATAATATCGGGAGTAATAAGTATAATTATTATAGTTCTAGCATTAATAATAGTAAAATATGGCAAATAGTGCATGTTATATTGATAATAATAAAAGTAATAAATATATTTATTATAGTTCTATCGATAATAACTGCATAATATGGGTAAGAATGTATGTTATATTCATGATAATAAAAGTAATACGTATATTTATTATAGTTCTAGCGATAATAACTGCATAATATGGGTAATAATGCATGTTATATTGATAATAATCTAAGTAATAAGTATAATTATTACAGTTCTAGCGATAATAACTGCATTATATGGGTAATAATGCACGTTATATTGCTAACAATATAAGTAATAAGTATAATTATTACAGTTCTATCGATAATAACTTCTTAATATGGGTAATAATGCATGTTATATTGATGATAATGAAAGTAGTAAGTATATTTATTACAGTTCTAGCGATAATAACTGCATTATATGCGTAATAAGGCATGTTATATTGATAATATCGGGAGTAATAAGTACAATTATTATAGTTCTAGCGATAATAATAGTAAAATATGGCTAATAGTGCATGATATATTGATAATAGTAAAAGTAATAAGTATATTTATTACAGTTCTATCGATAATAACTGCATAATATGGGTAATAATGCATGTTATATTGATGATAATGAAAGTAATACGTATATTTATTATAGTTCTAGCGATAATAACTGCATAATATGGATAATAATGCATGTTATATTGAGAATAATATAAGTAATAAGTATAATTATTACAGTTCTGGCGATAATAACTGCATTATATGGGTAATAATGCACGATATATTGCTAATAGTATAAGTAATAAGTATAATTATTACAGTTCTAGCGATAATACCTCCATTACATGGGTAATAATGCATGTTATATTGATAATAATATAAGTAATAAGTGTAATTATTACAGTTCCAGCGATAATAACTTCATAATATGGGTAATAATGCATGTTATATTGAGAATAATATAAGTAATAAGTATAATTATTACAGTTCTGGCGATAATAACTGCATTATATGGGTAATAATGCACGTTATATTGCTAATAGTATAAGTAATAAGTATAATTATTACAGTTCTAGCGATAATACCTCCATTATATGGGTAATAATGCATGTTATATTGATAATGATATAAGTAATAAGTATAATTATTACAGTTCTAGCGATAATAACTGCATAATATGGGTAATAATGCATGTTATATTGATAATAATATAAGTAATGAGTACAATTATTACAGTTCTAGCGATAATAACTGCATTATATGGGTAATAATGCATGTTATATTGCTAATAATATAAGTAATAAGTATAATTATTACAGTTCTAGCGATAATAACTGCATTATATGGGTAATAATGCATGTTATATTGATAATATTGGGAGTAATAAGTATATTTATTATAGTTCTAGCGATAATAACTGCATAATATGGGTGATAATGCATGTTATATTGCTAATAATATAAGTAATAAGTATAATTATTACAGTTCTAGCGATAATAACTGCATTATATGGGTAATAATGCATGTTATATTGATAATATTGCCAGTAATAAGTATATTTATTATAGTTCTAGCGATAATAACTGCATTATATGGGTAATAATGCATGTTATATTGATAATATTGGGAGTAATAAGTATATTTATTATAGTTCTAGCGATAATAACTGCATAATATGGGTAATAATGCATGTTATATTGATAATAATATAAGTAATAAGTATAATTATTACAGTTCTAGCGATAATAACTGCATTATATGGGTAATAATGCACGTTATATTGATGATAATAAAAGTAATACGTATATTTATTATAGCTCTAGCGATAGTAACTGCATAATATGGGTAATAATGCATGTTATATTGATAATATTGGGAGTAATAAGTATAATTATTATAGTTCTAGCGATAATAATAGTGAAATATGGCAAATAGTGCATGTAATATTGATAATAATAAAAGTAGTAAGTATATTTATTACAGTTCTATCCAAAATAACTGCATAATACGGGTAATAATGCATATTATATTGATGATAATAAAAGTAATACGAATATTTATTATAGTTCTAGCGATAATAACTGCATAATATGGGTAATAATGCATGTTATATTGATCATAATATAAGTAATAAGTATAATTATTACAGTTCTAGCGATGATAACTGCAATTTATGGCTAATAATGCACGTTATATTGCTAATAATATAAGTAATAAGTATAATTATTACAGTTCTAGCGATAATAACTGCATAATATGGGCAATAATGCATGTTATATTGATGATAATGAAAGTAGTAAGTATATTTATTACAGTTCTAGCGATAATAACTGCATTATATGCGTAATAATGCATGTTATATTGATAATATCGGGAGTAATAAGTATAATTATTATAGTTCTAGCGATAATAATAGTAAAATATGGCTATTAGTGCCTGTTATATTGATAATAATAAAAGTAATAAGTATATTTATTATACTTCTGTCGATAATAACTGCATTATATGGGTAATAATGCATGTTATATTGATAATAATATAAGTAATAAGTATAATTATTACAGTTCTAGCGATAATAACTGCATTATATGGGTAATAATGCACGTTATATTGCTAATAATATAAGTAATAAGTATAATTATTACAGTTCTAGCGATAATAACTGCATTATATGGGTAATAATGCATGTTATATTGATAATATTGGGAGTAATAAGTATATTTATTATAGTTCTAGCGATAATAACTGCACAATATGGGTAATAATGCATGTTATATTGCTAATAATATAAGTAATAAGTATAATTATTACAGTTCTAGCGATAATAACTGCATTATATGGGTAATAATGCATGTTATATTGATAATATTGCCAGTAATAAGTATATTTATTATAGTTCTAGCGATAATAACTGCATTATATGGGTAATAATGCATGTTATATTGAAAATAATATAAGTAATAAGTATAATTATTACAGTTCTAGCGATAATAACTGCATTATATGGGTAATAATGCACGTTATATTGCTAATAATATAAGTAATAAGTATAATTATTACAGTTCTAGCGATAATAACTGCATTATATGGGTAATAATGCATGTTATATTGATAATATTGGGAGTAATAAGTATATTTATTATAGTTCTAGCGATAATAACTGCACAATATGGGTAATAATGCATGTTATATTGATAATAATATAAGTAATAAGTATAATTATTACAGTTCTAGCGATAATAACTGCATTATATGGGTAATAATGCACGTTATATTGCTAATAATATAAGTAATAAGTATAATTATTACAGTTCTAGCGATAATAACTGCATTATATGGGTAATAATGCATGTTATATTGATAATATCGGGAGTAATAAGTATAATTATTATAGTTCTAGCGATGATAATAGTAAAATATGGCTATTAGTGCCTGTTATATTGATAATAATAAAAGTAATAAGTATATTTATTATACTTCTGTCGATAATAACTGCATTATATGGGTAATAATGCATGTTATATTGATAACAATATAAGTAATAAGTATAATTATTACAGTTCTAGCGATAATAACTGCATTATATGGGTAATAATGCATGTTATATTGATAATATTGGGAGTAATAAGTATATTTATTATAGTTCTAGCGATAATAACTGCGTAATATGGGTAATAATGCATGTTATATTGATAATAATATAAGTAATAAGTATAATTATTACAGTTCTAGCGATAATAACTGCATTATATGGGTAATAATGCATGTTATATTGATAATATTGGGAGTAATAAGTATATTTATTATAGTTCTAGCGATAATAATAGTAAAATATGGCTATTAGTGCCTGTTATATTGATAATAATAAAAGTAATAAGTATATTTATTATACTTCTGTCGATAATAACTGCATTATATGGGTAATAATGCATGTTATATTGATAATAATATAAGTAATAAGTATAATTATTACAGTTCTAGCGATAATAACTGCATTATATGGGTAATAATGCACGTTATATTGCTAATAATATAAGTAATAAGTATAATTATTACAGTTCTAGCGATAATAACTGCATTATATGGGTAATAATGCATGTTATATTGATAATATTGGGAGTAATAAGTATATTTATTATAGTTCTAGCGATAATAACTGCACAATATGGGTAATAATGCATGTTATATTGCTAATAATATAAGTAATAAGTATAATTATTACAGTTCTAGCGATAATAACTGCATTATATGGGTAATAATGCATGTTATATTGACAATATTGCCAGTAATAAGTATATTTATTATAGTTCTAGCGATAATAACTGCATTATATGGGTAATAATGCATGTTATATTGAAAATAATATAAGTAATAAGTATAATTATTACAGTTCTAGCGATAATAACTGCATTATATGGGTAATAATGCACGTTATATTGCTAATAATATAAGTAATAAGTATAATTATTACAGTTCTAGCGATAATAACTGCATTATATGGGTAATAATGCATGTTATATTGATAATATCGGGAGTAATAAGTATAATTATTATAGTTCTAGCGATGATAATAGTAAAATATGGCTATTAGTGCCTGTTATACTGATAATAATAAAAGTAATAAGTATATTTATTATACTTCTGTCGATAATAACTGCATTATATGGGTAATAATGCATGTTATATTGATAACAATATAAGTAATAAGTATAATTATTACAGTTCTAGCGATAATAACTACATTATATGGGTAATAATGCATGTTATATTGATAATATTGGGAGTAATAAGTATATTTATTATAGTTCTAGCGATAATAACTGCACAATATGGGTAATAATGCATGTTATATTGATAATAATATAAGTAATAAGTATAATTATTACAGTTCTAGCGATAATAACTGCATTATATGGGTAATAATGCACGTTATATTGCTAATAATATAAGTAATAAGTATAATTATTACAGTTCTAGCGATAATAACTGCATTATATGGGTAATAATGCATGTTATATTGATAATATCGGGAGTAATAAGTATAATTATTATAGTTCTAGCGATGATAATAGTAAAATATGGCTATTAGTGCCTGTTATATTGATAATAATAAAAGTAATAAGTATATTTATTATACTTCTGTCGATAATAACTGCATTATATGGGTAATAATGCATGTTATATTGATAACAATATAAGTAATAAGTATAATTATTACAGTTCTAGCGATAATAACTGCATTATATGGGTAATAATGCATGTTATATTGATAATATTGGGAGTAATAAGTATATTTATTATAGTTCTAGCGATAATAACTGCGTAATATGGGTAATAATGCATGTTATATTGATAATAATATAAGTAATAAGTATAATTATTACAGTTCTAGCGATAATAACTGCATTATATGGGTAATAATGCATGCTATATTGATAATATTGGGAGTAATAAGTATATCTATTATAGTTCTAGCGATAATAACTGCATAATATGGGTAATAATGCATGTTATATTGCTAATAATATAAGTAATAAGTATAATTATTACAGTTCTAGCGATAATAACTGCATTATATGGGTAATAATGCATGTTATATTGATAATATTGCCAGTAATAAGTATATTTATTATAGTTCTAGCGATAATATCTGCATTATATGGGTAATAATGCATGTTATATTGATAATATTGCCAGTAATAAGTATATTTATTATAGTTCTAGCGATAATAACTGCATTATATGGGTAATAATGCATGTTATATTGATAATATTGGGAGTAATAAGTATATTTATTATAGTTCTAGCGATAATAACTGCATAATATGGGTAATAATGCATGTTATATTGATAATAATATAAGTAATAAGTATAATTATTACAGTTCTAGCGATAATAACTGCATTATATGGGTAATAATGCACGTTATATTGATGATAATAAAAGTAATACGTATATTTATTATAGCTCTAGCGATAGTAACTGCATAATATGGGTAATAATGCATGTTATATTGATAATATTGGGAGTAATAAGTATAATTATTATAGTTCTAGCGATAATAATAGTGAAATATGGCAAATAGTCCATGTAATATTGATAATAATAAAAGTAGTAAGTATATTTATTACAGTTCTATCCAAAATAACTGCATAATACGGGTAATAATGCATGTTATATTGATGATAATAAAAGTAATACGAATATTTATTATAGTTCTAGCGATAATAACTGCATAATATGGGTAATAATGCATGTTATATTGATCATAATATAAGTAATAAGTATAATTATTACAGTTCTAGCGATGATAACTGCAATTTATGGCTAATAATGCACGTTATATTGCTAATAATATAAGTAATAAGTATAATTATTACAGTTCTAGCGATAATAACTGCATAATATGGGCAATAATGCATGTTATATTGATGATAATGAAAGTAGTAAGTATATTTATTACAGTTCTAGCGATAATAACTGCATTATATGCGTAATAATGCATGTTATATTGATAATATCGGGAGTAATAAGTATAATTATTATAGTTCTAGCGATAATAATAGTAAAATATGGCTATTAGTGCCTGTTATATTGATAATAATAAAAGTAATAAGTATATTTATTATACTTCTGTCGATAATAACTGCATTATATGGGTAATAATGCATGTTATATTGATAATAATATAAGTAATAAGTATAATTATTACAGTTCTAGCGATAATAACTGCATTATATGGGTAATAATGCACGTTATATTGCTAATAATATAAGTAATAAGTATAATTATTACAGTTCTAGCGATAATAACTGCATTATATGGGTAATAATGCATGTTATATTGATAATATTGGGAGTAATAAGTATATTTATTATAGTTCTAGCGATAATAACTGCACAATATGGGTAATAATGCATGTTATATTGCTAATAATATAAGTAATAAGTATAATTATTACAGTTCTAGCGATAATAACTGCATTATATGGGTAATAATGCATGTTATATTGATAATATTGCCAGTAATAAGTATATTTATTATAGTTCTAGCGATAATAACTGCATTATATGGGTAATAATGCATGTTATATTGATAATATTGGGAGTAATAAGTATATTTATTATAGTTCTAGCGATAATAACTGCATAATATGGGTAATAATGCATGTTATATTGATAATAATATAAGTAATAAGTATAATTATTACAGTTCTAGCGATAATAACTGCATTATATGGGTAATAATGCACGTTATATTGATGATAATAAAAGTAATACGTATATTTATTATAGCTCTAGCGATAGTAACTGCATAATATGGGTAATAATGCATGTTATATTGATAATATTGGGAGTAATAAGTATAATTATTATAGTTCTAGCGATAATAATAGTGAAATATGGCAAATAGTGCATGTAATATTGATAATAATAAAAGTAGTAAGTATATTTATTACAGTTCTATCCAAAATAACTGCATAATACGGGTAATAATGCATGTTATATTGATGATAATAAAAGTAATACGAATATTTATTATAGTTCTAGCGATAATAACTGCATAATATGGGTAATAATGCATGTTATATTGATCATAATATAAGTAATAAGTATAATTATTACAGTTCTAGCGATGATAACTGCAATTTATGGCTAATAATGCACGTTATATTGCTAATAATATAAGTAATAAGTATAATTATTACAGTTCTAGCGATAATAACTGCATAATATGGGCAATAATGCATGTTATATTGATGATAATGAAAGTAGTAAGTATATTTATTACAGTTCTAGCGATAATAACTGCATTATATGCGTAATAATGCATGTTATATTGATAATATCGGGAGTAATAAGTATAATTATTATAGTTCTAGCGATAATAATAGTAAAATATGGCTATTAGTGCCTGTTATATTGATAATAATAAAAGTAATAAGTATATTTATTATACTTCTGTCGATAATAACTGCATTATATGGGTAATAATGCATGTTATATTGATAATAATATAAGTAATAAGTATAATTATTACAGTTCTAGCGATAATAACTGCATTATATGGGTAATAATGCACGTTATATTGCTAATAATATAAGTAATAAGTATAATTATTACAGTTCTAGCGATAATAACTGCATTATATGGGTAATAATGCATGTTATATTGATAATATTGGGAGTAATAAGTATATTTATTATAGTTCTAGCGATAATAACTGCACAATATGGGTAATAATGCATGTTATATTGCTAATAATATAAGTAATAAGTATAATTATTACAGTTCTAGCGATAATAACTGCATTATATGGGTAATAATGCATGTTATATTGATAATATTGCCAGTAATAAGTATATTTATTATAGTTCTAGCGATAATAACTGCATTATATGGGTAATAATGCATGTTATATTGAAAATAATATAAGTAATAAGTATAATTATTACAGTTCTAGCGATAATAACTGCATTATATGGGTAATAATGCACGTTATATTGCTAATAATATAAGTAATAAGTATAATTATTACAGTTCTAGCGATAATAACTGCATTATATGGGTAATAATGCATGTTATATTGATAATATTGGGAGTAATAAGTATATTTATTATAGTTCTAGCGATAATAACTGCACAATATGGGTAATAATGCATGTTATATTGATAATAATATAAGTAATAAGTATAGTTATTACAGTTCTAGCGATAATAACTGCATTATATGGGTAATAATGCACGTTATATTGCTAATAATATAAGTAATAAGTATAATTATTACAGTTCTAGCGATAATAACTGCATTATATGGGTAATAATGCATGTTATATTGATAATATCGGGAGTAATAAGTATAATTATTATAGTTCTAGCGATGATAATAGTAAAATATGGCTATTAGTGCCTGTTATACTGATAATAATAAAAGTAATAAGTATATTTATTATACTTCTGTCGATAATAACTGCATTATATGGGTAATAATGCATGTTATATTGATAACAATATAAGTAATAAGTATAATTATTACAGTTCTAGCGATAATAACTACATTATATGGGTAATAATGCATGTTGTATTGATAATATTGGGAGTAATAAGTATATTTATTATAGTTCTAGCGATAATAACTGCATAATATGGGTAATAATGCATGTTATATTGATAATATTGGGAGTAATAAGTATATTTATTATAGTTCTAGCGATAATAACTGCATAATATGGGTAATAATGCATGTTATATTGCTAATAATATAAGTAATAAGTATAATTATTACAGTTCTAGCGATAATAACTGCATTATATGGGTAATAATGCATGTTATATTGATAATATTGCCAGTAATAAGTATATTTATTATAGTTCTAGCGATAATATCTGCATTATATGGGTAATAATGCATGTTATATTGATAATATTGCCAGTAATAAGTATATTTATTATAGTTCTAGCGATAATAACTGCATTATATGGGTAATAATGCATGTTATATTGATAATATTGGGAGTAATAAGTATATTTATTATAGTTCTAGCGATAATAACTGCACAATATGGGTAATAATGCATGTTATATTGAGAATAATATAAGTAATAAGTATAATTATTACAGTTCTGGCGATAATAACTGCATTATATGGGTAATAATGCACGTTATATTGCTAATAGTATAAGTAATAAGTATAATTATTACATTTCTAGCGATAATACCTCCATTATATGGGTAATAATGCATGTTATATTGATAATAATATAAGTAATAAGTATAATTATTACAGTTCTAGCGATAATAACTGCATAATATAGGTAATAATGCACGTTATATTGCTAATAATATAAGTAATGAGTATAATTATTACAGATCTAGCGATAATAACTGCATTATATTGGTAATAATGCATGTTATATTGATAATATCGGGAGTAATAAGTATAATTATTATAGTTCTAGCGATAATAATAGTAAAATATGGCTAATAGTGCATGTTATATTGATAATAATAAAAGTAATAAGTATATTTATTATACTTCTGTCGATAATAACTGCATTATATGGGTAATAATGCATGTTATATTGATGATAATGAAAGTAATACGTATATTTATTATAGGTCTAGCGATAATAACTGCATAATATGGGTAATAATGCACGTTATATTGCTAGTAATATAAGTAATGGGTATAATTATTACAGTTCCAGCGATAATAACTTCTTAATATGGGTAATAATGCATGTTATATTGATGATAATGAAAGTAGTAAGTATATTTATTACAGTTCTAGCGATAATAACTGCATTATATGCGTAATAAGGCATGTTATATTGATAATATCGGGAGTAATAAGTACAATTATTATAGTTCTAGCGATAATAATAGTAAAATATGGCTAATAGTGCATGATATATTGATAATAGTAAAAGTAATAAGTATATTTATTACAGTTCTATCGATAATAACTGCATAATATGGGTAATAATGCATGTTATATTGATGATAATGAAAGTAATACGTATATTTATTATAGTTCTAGCGATAATAACTGCATAATATGGGTAATAATGCATGTTATATTGAGAATAATATAAGTAATAAGTATAATTATTACAGTTCTGGCGATAATAACTGCATTATATGGGTAATAATGCACGTTATATTGCTAATAGTATAAGTAATAAGTATAATTATTACAGTTCTAGCGATAATACCTCCATTATATGGGTAATAATGCATGTTATATTGATAATGATATAAGTAATAAGTATAATTATTACAGTTCTAGCGATAATAACTGCATAATATGGGTAATAATGCATGTTATATTGATAATAATATAAGTAATGAGTACAATTATTACAGTTCTAGCGATAATAACTGCATTATATGGGTAATAATGCATGTTATATTGCTAACAATATAAGTAATAAGTATAATTATTACAGTTCTAGCGATAATAACTGCATTATATGGGTAATAATGCATGTTATATTGATAATATTGGGAGTCATAAGTATATTTATTATAGTTCTAGCGATAATAACTGCACAATATGGGTAATAATGCATGTTATATTGAGAATAATATAAGTAATAAGTATAATTATTACAGTTCTGGCGATAATAACTGCATTATATGGGTAATAATGCACGTTATATTGCTAATAGTATAAGTAATAAGTATAATTATTACATTTCTAGCGATAATACCTCCATTATATGGGTAATAATGCATGTTATATTGATAATAATATAAGTAATAAGTATAATTATTACAGTTCTAGCGATAATAACTGCATAATATAGGTAATAATGCACGTTATATTGCTAATAATATAAGTAATGAGTATAATTATTACAGATCTAGCGATAATAACTGCATTATATTGGTAATAATGCATGTTATATTGATAATATCGGGAGTAATAAGTATAATTATTATAGTTCTAGCGATAATAATAGTAAAATATGGCTAATAGTGCATGTTATATTGATAATAATAAAAGTAATAAGTATATTTATTATACTTCTGTCGATAATAACTGCATTATATGGGTAATAATGCATGTTATATTGATGATAATGAAAGTAATACGTATATTTATTATAGGTCTAGCGATAATAACTGCATAATATGGGTAATAATGCACGTTATATTGCTAGTAATATAAGTAATGGGTATAATTATTACAGTTCCAGCGATAATAACTGCATTATATGGGTAATAATGCACGTTATATTGCTAACAATATAAGTAATAAGTATAATTATTACAGTTCTATCGATAATAACTTCTTAATATGGGTAATAATGCATGTTATATTGATGATAATGAAAGTAGTAAGTATATTTATTACAGTTCTAGCGATAATAACTGCATTATATGCGTAATAAGGCATGTTATATTGATAATATCGGGAGTAATAAGTACAATTATTATAGTTCTAGCGATAATAATAGTAAAATATGGCTAATAGTGCATGATATATTGATAATAGTAAAAGTAATAAGTATATTTATTACAGTTCTATCGATAATAACTGCATAATATGGGTAATAATGCATGTTATATTGATGATAATGAAAGTAATACGTATATTTATTATAGTTCTAGCGATAATAACTGCATAATATGGGTAATAATGCATGTTATATTGAGAATAATATAAGTAATAAGTATAATTATTACAGTTCTGGCCATAATAACTGCATTATATGGGTAATAATGCACGTTATATTGCTAATAGTATAAGTAATAAGTATAATTATTACAGTTCTAGCGATAATACCTCCATTATATGGGTAATAATGCATGTTATATTGATAATGATATAAGTAATAAGTATAATTATTACAGTTCTAGCGATAATAACTGCATAATATGGGTAATAATGCATGTTATATTGATAATATTGGGAGTCATAAGTATATTTATTATAGTTCTAGCGATAATAACTGCACAATATGGGTAATAATGCATGTTATATTGCTAATAATATAAGTAATAAGTATTATTATTACAGTTCCAGCGATAATAACTGCATTATATGGGTAATAATGCATGTTATATTGATAATATTGCCAGTAATAAGTATAATTATTACAGTTCTAGCGATAATAACTGCATTATATGGGTAATAATGCACGTTATATTGCTAATAATATAAGTAATAAGTATAATTATTACAGTTCTAGCGATAATAACTGCATTATATGGGTAATAATGCATGTTATACTGATAATATCGGGAGTAATAAGTATAATTATTATAGTTCTAGCGATGATAATAGTAAAATATGGCTATTAGTGCCTGTTATATTGATAATAATAAAAGTAATAAGTTTATTTATTATACTTCTGTCGATAATAACTGCATTATATGGGTAATAATGCATGTTATATTGATAACAATATAAGTAATAAGTATAATTATTACAGTTCTAGCGATAATAACTGCATTATATGGGTAATAATGCATGTTATATTGATAATATTGGGAGTAATACGTATATTTATTATAGTTCTAGCGATAATAACTGCATAATATGGGTAATAATGCATGTTATATTGATAATAATATAAGTAATAAGTATAATTATTACAGTTCTAGCGATAATAACTGCATTATATGGGTAATAATGCACGTTATATTGCTAATAATATAAGTAATAAGAATAATTATTACAGTTCTAGCGATAATAACTGCATTATATGGGTAATAATGCATGTTATATTGATAATATCGGGAGTAATAAGTACAATTATTATAGTTCTAGCGATAATAATAGTAAAATATGGCTAATAGTGCATGATATATTGATAATAGTAAAAGTAATAAGTATATTTAATACAGTTCTATCGATAATAACTGCATAATATGGGTAATAATGCATGTTATATTGATGATAATGAAAGTAATACGTATATTTATTATAGTTCTAGCGATAATAACTGCATAATATGGGTAATAATGCATGTTATATTGAGAATAATATAAGTAATAAGTATAATTATTACAGTTCTGGCGATAATAACTGCATTGTATGGGTAATAATGCACGTTATATTGCTAATAGTATAAGTAATAAGTATAATTACTACAGTTCTAGCGATAATACCTCCATTATATGGGTAATAATGCATTATATATTGATAATAATATAAGTAATAAGTATAATTATTACAGTTCCAGCGATAATAACTGCATCATATGGGTAATAATGCACGTTATATTGCTAATAATATAAGTAATGAGTATAATTATTACAGTTCTAGCGATAATAACTGCATTATATGGGTAATAATGCATGTTATATTGATAATATCGGGAGTAATAAGTATATTTATTATAGTTCTAGCGATAATAACTGCATAATATGGGTAATAATGCATGTTATATTGAGAATAATATAAGTAATAAGTATAATTATTACAGTTCTGGCGATAATAACTGCAGTATATGGGTAATAATGCACGTTATATTGCTAATAGTATAAGTAATAAGTATAATTATTACATTTCTAGCGATAATACCTCCATTATATGGGTAATAATGCATGTTATATTGATAATAATATAAGTAATAAGTATAATTATTACAGTTCTAGCGATAATAACTGCATAATATAGGTAATAATGCACGTTATATTGCTAATAATATAAGTAATGAGTATAATTATTACAGATCTAGCGATAATAACTGCATTATATTGGTAATAATGAATGTTATATTGATAATAATATAAGTAATAAGTGTAATTATTACAGTTCCAGCGATAATAACTTCATAATATGGGTAATAATGCACGTTATATTGAGAATAATATAAGTAATAAGTATAATTATTACAGTTCTGGCGATAATAACTGCATTATATGGGTAATAATGCACGTTATATTGCTAATAGTATAAGTAATAAGTATAATTATTACAGTTCTAGCGATAATACCTCCATTACATGGGTAATAATGCATGTTATATTGATAATAATATAAGTAATAAGTGTAATTATTACAGTTCCAGCGATAATAACTTCATAATATGGGTAATAATGCATGTTATATTGAGAATAATATAAGTAATAAGTATAATTATTACAGTTCTGGCGATAATAACTGCATCATATGGGTAATAATGCACGTTATATTGCTAATAGTATAAGTAATAAGTATAATTATTACAGTTCTAGCGATAATACCTCCATTATATGGGTAATAATGCATGTTATATTGATAATGATATAAGTAATAAGTATAATTATTACAGTTCTAGCGATAATAACTGCATAATATGCGTAATAATGCATGTTATATTGATAATAATATAAGTAATGAGTACAATTATTACAGTTCTAGCGATAATAACTGCATTATATGGGTAATAATGCATGTTATATTGATAATAATATAAGTAATAAGTATAATTATTACAGTCTTAGCGATAATAACTGCATTATATGGGTAATAATGCATGTTATATTGATAATATCGGGAGTAATAAGTATAATTATTATAGTTCTAGCGATAATAATAGTAAAATATGGCAAATAGTGCATGTTATATTGATAATAATAAAAGTAATAAGTATATTTATTACAGTTCTATCGATAATAACTGCATAATATAGGTAATAATGCATGTTATATTGATGATAATAAAAGTAATACGTATATTTATTATAGTTCTAGCGATAATATCTGCATAATATGGGTAATAATGCATGTTATATTGATAATAATATAAGTAATAAGTATAATTATTACAGTTCTAGCGATAATAACTGCATTACATGGGTAATAATGCACGTTATATTGCTAACAATATAAGTAATAAGTATAATTATTACAGTTCTAGCGATAATAACTGCATTATATGGGTAATAATGCATGTTATATTGATAATGATATAAGTAATAAGTATAATTATTACAGTTCTAGCGATAATAACTGCATAATATGGGTAATAATGCATGTTATATTGATAATAATATAAGTAATGAGTACAATTATTACAGTTCTAGCGATAATAACTGCATTATATGGGTAATAATGCATGTTATATTGATAATATCGGGAGTAATAAGTATAATTATTATAGTTCTAGCGATAATAACTGCACAATATGGGTAATAATGCATGTTATATTGCTAATAATATAAGTAATAAGTATAATTATTACAGTTCTAGCGATAATAACTGCATTATATGGGTAATAATGCATGTTATATTGATAATATTGCCAGTAATAAGTATATTTATTATAGTTCTAGCGATAATAACTGCATTATATGGGTAATAATGCATGTTATATTGAAAATAATATAAGTAATAAGTATAATTATTACAGTTCTAGCGATAATAACTGCATTATATGGGTAATAATGCACGTTATATTGCTAATAATATAAGTAATAAGTATAATTATTACAGTTCTAGCGATAATAACTGCATTATATGGGTAATAATGCATGTTATATTGATAATATCGGGAGTAATAAGTATAATTATTACAGTTCTAGCGATAATAACTGCATAATATAGGTAATAATGCACGTTATATTGCTAATAATATAAGTAATGAGTATAATTATTACAGATCTAGCGATAATAACTGCATTATATTGGTAATAATGAATGTTATATTGATAATAATATAAGTAATAAGTGTAATTATTACAGTTCCAGCGATAATAACTTCATAATATGGGTAATAATGCACGTTATATTGAGAATAATATAAGTAATAAGTATAATTATTACAGTTCTGGCGATAATAACTGCATTATATGGGTAATAATGCACGTTATATTGCTAATAGTATAAGTAATAAGTATAATTATTACAGTTCTAGCGATAATACCTCCATTACATGGGTAATAATGCATGTTATATTGATAATAATATAAGTAATAAGTGTAATTATTACAGTTCCAGCGATAATAACTTCATAATATGGGTAATAATGCATGTTATATTGAGAATAATATAAGTAATAAGTATAATTATTACAGTTCTGGCGATAATAACTGCATCATATGGGTAATAATGCACGTTATATTGCTAATAGTATAAGTAATAAGTATAATTATTACAGTTCTAGCGATAATACCTCCATTATATGGGTAATAATGCATGTTATATTGATAATGATATAAGTAATAAGTATAATTATTACAGTTCTAGCGATAATAACTGCATAATATGCGTAATAATGCATGTTATATTGATAATAATATAAGTAATGAGTACAATTATTACAGTTCTAGCGATAATAACTGCATTATATGGGTAATAATGCATGTTATATTGATAATAATATAAGTAATAAGTATAATTATTACAGTCTTAGCGATAATAACTGCATTATATGGGTAATAATGCATGTTATATTGATAATATCGGGAGTAATAAGTATAATTATTATAGTTCTAGCGATAATAATAGTAAAATATGGCAAATAGTGCATGTTATATTGATAATAATAAAAGTAATAAGTATATTTATTACAGTTCTATCGATAATAACTGCATAATATAGGTAATAATGCATGTTATATTGATGATAATAAAAGTAATACGTATATTTATTATAGTTCTAGCGATAATATCTGCATAATATGGGTAATAATGCATGTTATATTGATAATAATATAAGTAATAAGTATAATTATTACAGTTCTAGCGATAATAACTGCATTACATGGGTAATAATGCACGTTATATTGCTAACAATATAAGTAATAAGTATAATTATTACAGTTCTAGCGATAATAACTGCATTATATGGGTAATAATGCATGTTATATTGATAATGATATAAGTAATAAGTATAATTATTACAGTTCTAGCGATAATAACTGCATAATATGGGTAATAATGCATGTTATATTGATAATAATATAAGTAATGAGTACAATTATTACAGTTCTAGCGATAATAACTGCATTATATGGGTAATAATGCATGTTATATTGATAATATCGGGAGTAATAAGTATAATTATTATAGTTCTAGCGATAATAATAGTAAAATATGGCTAATAGTGCATGTTATATTGATAATAATAAAAGTAATAAGTATATTTATTATACTTCTGTCGATAATAACTGCATTATATGGGTAATAATGCATGTTATATTGATGATAATGAAAGTAATACGTATATTTATTATAGGTCTAGCGATAATAACTGCATAATATGGGTAATAATGCACGTTATATTGCTAGTAATATAAGTAATGGGTATAATTATTACAGTTCTAGCGATAATAACTGCATTATATTGGTAATAATGCATGTTATATTGATAATATCGGGAGTAATAAGTATAATTATTATAGTTCTAGCATTAATAATAGTAAAATATGGCAAATAGTGCATGTTATATTGATAATAATAAAAGTAATAAATATATTTATTATAGTTCTATCGATAATAACTGCATAATATGGGTAAGAATGCATGTTATATTCATGATAATAAAAGTAATACGTATATTTATTATAGTTCTAGCGATAATAACTGCATAATATGGGTAATAATGCATGTTATATTGATAATAATCTAAGTAATAAGTATAATTATTACAGTTCTAGCGATAATAACTGAATTATATGGGTAATAATGCACGTTATATTGCTAACAATATAAGTAATAAGTATAATTATTACAGTTCTATCGATAATAACTTCTTAATATGGGTAATAATGCATGTTATATTGATGATAATGAAAGTAGTAAGTATATTTATTACAGTTCTATCGATAATAACTGCATAATATGGGTAATAATGCATGTTATATTGATGATAATGAAAGTAATACGTATATTTATTATAGTTCTAGCGATAATAACTGCATAATATGGGTAATAATGCATGTTATATTGATGATAATAAAAGTAATACGTATATTTATTATAGTTCTAGCGATAATATCTGCATAATATGGGTAATAATGCATGTTATATTGATAATAATATAAGTAATAAGTATAATTATTACAGTTCTAGCGATAATAACTGCATTACATGGGTAATAATGCACGTTATATTGCTAACAATATAAGTAATAAGTATAATTATTACAGTTCTAGCGATAATAACTGCATTATATGGGTAATAATGCATGTTATATTGATAATGATATAAGTAATAAGTATAATTATTACAGTTCTAGCGATAATAACTGCATAATATGGGTAATAATGCATGTTATATTGCTAATAATATAAGTAATAAGTATAATTATTACAGTTCTAGCGATAATAACTGCATTATATGGGTAATAATGCATGTTATATTGATAATATTGGGAGTCATAAGTATATTTATTATAGTTCTAGCGATAATAACTGCACAATATGGGTAATAATGCATGTTATATTGCTAATAATATAAGTAATAAGTATAATTATTACAGTTCTAGCGATAATAACTGCATTATATGGGTAATAATGCATGTTATATTGATAATAATGCCAGTAATAAGTATATTTATTATAGTTCTAGCGATAATAACTGCATTATATGGGTAATAATGCATGTTATATTGAAAATAATATAAGTAATAAGTATAATTATTACAGTTCTAGCGATAATAACTGCATTATATGGGTAATAATGCACGTTATATTGCTAATAATATAAGTAATAAGTATAATTATTACAGTTCTAGCGATAATAACTGCATTATATGGGTAATAATGCATGTTATATTGATAATATCGGGAGTAATAAGTATAATTATCATAGTTCTAGCGATGATAATAGTAAAATATGGCTATTAGTGCCTGTTATATTGATAATAATAAAAGTAATAAGTATATTTATTATACTTCTGTCGATAATAACTGCATTATATGGGTAATAATGCATGTTATATTGATAACAATATAAGTAATAAGTATATTTATTATAGTTCTAGCGATAATAACTGCATTATATTGGTAATAATGCATGTTATATTGATAATATCGGGAGTAATAAGTATAATTATTATAGTTCTAGCATTAATAATAGTAAAATGTGGCAAATAGTGCATGTTATATTGATAATAATAAAAGTAATAAATATATTTATTACAGTTCTATCAATAATAACTGCATACTATGGGTAATAATGCATGTTATATTGATGATAATAAAAGTAATACGTATATTTATTATAGTTCTAGCGATAATAACTGCATAATATGGGTAATAAGGCATGTTATATTGATAATAATCTAAGTAATAAGTATAATTATTACAGTTCTAGCGATAATAACTGCATTATATGGGTAATAATGCACGTTATATTGCTAACAATATAAGTAATAAGTATAATTATTACAGTTCTAGCGATAATAACTGCATTATATGGGTAATAATGCATGTTATATTGATGATAATGAAAGTAATACGTATATTTGTTATAGTTCTAGCGATAATAACTGCACAATATGGGTAATAATGCATGTTATATTGAGAATAATATAAGTAATAAGTATAATTATTACAGTTCTGGCGATAATAACTGCATTATATGGGTAATAATGCACGTTATATTGCTAATAGTATAAGTAATAAGTATAATTATTACAGTTCTAGCGATAATATCTCCATTATATTGGTAATAATGCATGTTATATTGATAATAATATAAGTAATAAGAATAATTATTACAGTTCTAGCGATAATAACTGCATTATATGGGTAATAATGCATGTTATATTGATAATATCGGGAGTAATAAGTATAATTATTATAGTTCTAGCGATAATAATAGTAAAATATGGCAAATAGTGCATGTTATATTGATAATAATAAAAGTAATAAGTATATTTATTACAGTTCTATCGATAATAACTGCATAATATGGGTAATAATGCATGTTATATTGATGATAATAAAAGTAATACGTATATTTATTATAGTTCAAGCGATAATAACTGCATAATATGGGTAATAATGTATGTTATATTGAGAATAATATAAGTAATAAGTATAATTATTACAGTTCTAGCGATAATAACTGCATTATATGGGTAATAATGCATGTTATATTGATAATATCGGGAGTAATAAGTATAATTATTATAGTTCTAGCGATAATAATAGTAAAATGTGGCAAATAGTGCATGTTATATTGATAATAATAAAAGAAATAAATATATTTATTACAGTTCTATCGATAATAACTGCATAATATGGGTAATAATGCATGTTATATTGATGATAATAAAAGTAATACGTATATTTATTATAGTTCTAGCGATAATAACTGCATAATATGGGTAATAATGCATGTTATATTGATAATAATCTAAGTAATAAGTATAATTATTACAGTTCTAGCGATAATAACTGCATTATATGGGTAATAATGCACGTTATATTGCTAATAATATAAGTAATAAGTATAATTATTACAGTTCTAGCGATAATAACTGCATTATATGGGTAATAATGCATGTTATATTGATAATATCGGGAGTAATAAGTATAATTATTATAGTTCTAGCGATAATAATAGTAAAATGTGGCAAATAGTGCATGTTATATTGATAATAATAAAAGTAATAAATATATTTATTACAGTTCTATCAATAATAACTGCATACTATGGGTAATAATGCATGTTATATTGATGATAATAAAAGTAATACGTATATTTATTATAGTTCTAGCGATAATAACTGCATAATATGGGTAATAATGCATGTTATATTGATAATAATCTAAGTAATAAGTATAATTATTACAGTTCTAGCGATAATAACTGCATTATATGGGTAATAATGCACGTTATATTGCTAACAATATAAGTAATAAGTATAATTATTACAGTTCTAGCGATAATAACTGCATTATATGGGTAATAATGCATGTTATATTGATGATAATGAAAGTAATACGTATATTTGTTATAGTTCTAGCGATAATAACTGCACAATATGGGTAATAATGCATGTTATATTGAGAATAATATAAGTAATAAGTATAATTATTACAGTTCTGGCGATAATAACTGCATTATATGGGTAATAATGCACGTTATATTGCTAATAGTATAAGTAATAAGTATAATTATTACAGTTCTAGCGATAATATCTCCATTATATTGGTAATAATGCATGTTATATTGATAATAATATAAGTAATAAGAATAATTATTACAGTTCTAGCGATAATAACTGCATTATATGGGTAATAATGCATGTTATATTGATAATATCGGGAGTAATAAGTATAATTATTATAGTTCTAGCGATAATAATAGTAAAATATGGCAAATAGTGCATGTTATATTGATAATAATAAAAGTAATAAGTATATTTATTACAGTTCTATCGATAATAACTGCATAATATGGGTAATAATGCATGTTATATTGATGATAATAAAAGTAATACGTATATTTATTATAGTTCAAGCGATAATAACTGCATAATATGGGTAATAATGTATGTTATATTGAGAATAATATAAGTAATAAGTATAATTATTACAGTTCTAGCGATAATAACTGCATTATATGGGTAATAATGCATGTTATATTGATAATATCGGGAGTAATAAGTATAATTATTATAGTTCTAGCGATAATAATAGTAAAATGTGGCAAATAGTGCATGTTATATTGATAATAATAAAAGAAATAAATATATTTATTACAGTTCTATCAATAATAACTGCATAATATGGGTAATAATGCATGTTATATTGATGATAATAAAAGTAATACGTATATTTATTATAGTTCTAGCGATAATAACTGCATAATATGGGTAATAATGCATGTTATATTGATAATAATCTAAGTAATAAGTATAATTATTACAGTTCTAGCGATAATAACTGCATTATATGGGTAATAATGCACGTTATATTGCTAATAATATAAGTAATGAGTACAATTATTACAGTTCTAGCGATAATAACTGCATTATATGGGTAATAATGCACGTTATATTGCTAAGAATATAAGTAATAAGTATAATTATTACAGTTCTAGCGATAATAACTGCATTATATGGGTAATAATGCATGTTATATTGATAATATCGGGAGTAATAAGTATAATTATTATAGTTCTAGCGATAATAATAGTAAAATGTGGCAAATAGTGCATGTTATATTGATAATAATAAAAGAAATAAATATATTTATTACAGTTCTATCAATAATAACTGCATAATATGGGTAATAATGCATGTTATATTGATGATAATAAAAGTAATACGTATATTTATTATAGTTCTAGCGATAATAACTGCATAATATGGGTAATAATGCATGTTATATTGATAATAATCTAAGTAATAAGTATAATTATTACAGTTCTAGCGATAATAACTGCATTATATGGGTAATAATGCACGTTATATTGCTAATAATATAAGTAATAAGTATAATTATTACAGTTCTAGCGATAATAACTGCATTATATGGGTAATAATGCATGTTATATTGATAATATCGGGAGTAATAAGTATAATTATTATAGTTCTAGCGATAATAATAGTAAAATGTGGCAAATAGTGCATGTTATATTGATAATAATAAAAGTAATAAATATATTTATTACAGTTCTATCAATAATAACTGCATAATATGGGTAATAATGCATGTTATATTGATGATAATAAAAGTAATACGTATATTTATTATAGTTCTAGCGATAATAACTGCATAATATGGGTAATAATGCATGTTATATTGATAATAATCTAAGTAATAAGTATAATTATTACAGTTCTAGCGATAATAACTGCATTATATGGGTAATAATGCACGTTATATTGCTAATAATATAAGTAATAAGTATAATTATTACAGTTCTAGCGATAATAACTGCATTATATGGGTAATAATGCATGTTATATTGATGATAATAAAAGTAATACGTATATTTATTATAGATCTAGCGATAATAACTGCATAATATGGGTAATAATGCATGTTATATTGATAATAATCTAAGTAATAAGTATAATTATTACAGTTCTAGCGATAATAACTGCATTATATGGGTAATAATGCACGTTATATTGCTAACAATATAAGTAATAAGTATAATTATTACAGTTCTAGCGATAATAACTGCATTATATGGGTAATAATGCATGTTATATTGATGATAATGAAAGTAATACGTGTATTTGTTATAGTTCTAGCGATAATAACTGCATAATATGGGTAATAATGCATGTTATATTGAGAATAATATAAGTAATAAGTATAATTATTAAAGTTCTGGCGATAATAACTGCATTATATGGGTAATAATGCACGTTATATTGCTAATAGTATAAGTAGTAAGTATAATTATTACAGTTCTAGCGATAATACCTCCATTATATGGGTAATAATGCATGTTATATTGATAATGATATAAGTAATAAGTATAATTATTACAGTTCTAGCGATAATAACTGCATAATATGGGTAATAATGCACGTTATATTGCTAATAATATAAGTAATAAGAATAATTATTACAGTTCTAGCGATAATAACTGCATTATATGGGTAATAATGCACGTTATATTGCTAATAGTATAAGTAATAAGTATAATTATTACAGTTCTAGCGATAATACCTCCATTATATGGGTAATAATGCATGTTATATTGATAATGATATAAGTAATAAGTATAATTATTACAGTTGTAGCGATAATAACTGCATAATATGGGTAATAATGCACGTTATATTGCTAATAATATAAGTAATGAGTACAATTATTACAGTTCTAGCGATAATAACTGCATTATATGGGTAATAATGCATGTTATATTGATAATAATATAAGTAATAAGAATAATTATTACAGTTCTAGCGATAATAACTGCATTATATGGGTAATAATGCATGTTATATTGATAATATCGGGAGTAATAAGTATAATTATTATAGTTCTAGCGATAATAATAGTAAAATATGGCAAATAGTGCATGTTATATTGATAATAATAAAAGTAATAAGTATATTTATTACAGTTCTATCGATAATAACTGCATAATATGGGTAATAATGCATGTTATATTGATGATAATAAAAGTAATACGTATATTTATTATAGTTCAAGCGATAATAACTGCATAATATGGGTAATAATGTATGTTATATTGAGAATAATATAAGTAATAAGTATAATTATTACAGTTCTAGCGATAATAACTGCATTATATGGGTAATAATGCATGTTATATTGATAATATCGGGAGTAATAAGTATAATTATTATAGTTCTAGCGATGATAATAGTAAAATATGGCAAATAGTGCATGTTATATTGATAATAATAAAAGTAATAAGTATATTTATTACAGTTCTATCGATAATAACTGCATACTATGGGTAATAATGCATGTTATATTGATGATAATAAAAGTAATACGTATATTTATTATAGTTCTAGCGATAATAACTGCATAATATGGGTAATAATGCATGTTATATTGATAATAATATAAGTAATAAGTATAATTATTACAGTTCTAGCGATAATAACTGCATTATATGGGTAATAATGCACGTTATATTGCTAATAATATAAGTAATGAGTACAATTATTACAGTTCTAGCGATAATAACTGCATTATATGGGTAATAATGCACGTTATATTGCTAAGAATATAAGTAATAAGTATAATTATTACAGTTCTAGCGATAATAACTGCATTATATGGGTAATAATGCATGTTATATTGATAATATCGGGAGTAATAAGTATAATTATTATAGTTCTAGCGATAATAATAGTAAAATGTGGCAAATAGTGCATGTTATATTGATAATAATAAAAGAAATAAATATATTTATTACAGTTCTATCAATAATAACTGCATAATATGGGTAATAATGCATGTTATATTGATGATAATAAAAGTAATACGTATATTTATTATAGTTCTAGCGATAATAACTGCATAATATGGGTAATAATGCATGTTATATTGATAATAATCTAAGTAATAAGTATAATTATTACAGTTCTAGCGATAATAACTGCATTATATGGGTAATAATGCACGTTATATTGCTAATAATATAAGTAATAAGTATAATTATTACAGTTCTAGCGATAATAACTGCATTATATGGGTAATAATGCATGTTATATTGATAATATCGGGAGTAATAAGTATAATTATTATAGTTCTAGCGATAATAATAGTAAAATGTGGCAAATAGTGCATGTTATATTGATAATAATAAAAGTAATAAATATATTTATTACAGTTCTATCAATAATAACTGCATAATATGGGTAATAATGCATGTTATATTGATGATAATAAAAGTAATACGTATATTTATTATAGTTCTAGCGATAATAACTGCATAATATGGGTAATAATGCATGTTATATTGATAATAATCTAAGTAATAAGTATAATTATTACAGTTCTAGCGATAATAACTGCATTATATGGGTAATAATGCACGTTATATTGCTAACAATATAAGTAATAAGTATAATTATTACAGTTCTAGCGATAATAACTGCATTATATGGGTAATAATGCATGTTATATTGATGATAATGAAAGTAATACGTATATTTGTTATAGTTCTAGCGATAATAACTGCATAATATGGGTAATAATGCATGTTATATTGAGAATAATATAAGTAATAAGTATAATTATTACAGTTCTGGCGATAATAACTGCATTATATGGGTAATAATGCACGTTATATTGCTAATAGTATAAGTAATAAGTATAATTATTACAGTTCTAGCGATAATATCTCCATTATATTGGTAATAATGCATGTTATATTGATAATAATATAAGTAATAAGAATAATTATTACAGTTCTAGCGATAATAACTGCATAATATGGGTAATAATGCATGTTATATTGATAATATCGGGAGTAATAAGTATAATTATTATAGTTCTAGCGATAATAATAGTAAAATATGGCAAATAGTGCATGTTATATTGATAATAATAAAAGTAATAAGTATATTTATTACAGTTCTATCGATAATAACTGCATAATATGGGTAATAATGCATGTTATATTGATGATAATAAAAGTAATACGTATATTTATTATAGTTCAAGCGATAATAACTGCATAATATGGGTAATAATGTATGTTATATTGAGAATAATATAAGTAATAAGTATAATTATTACAGTTCTAGCGATAATAACTGCATTATATGGGTAATAATGCATGTTATATTGATAATATCGGGAGTAATAAGTATAATTATTATAGTTCTAGCGATGATAATAGTAAAATATGGCAAATAGTGCATGTTATATTGATAATAATAAAAGTAATAAGTATATTTATTACAGTTCTATCGATAATAACTGCATACTATGGGTAATAATGCATGTTATATTGATGATAATAAAAGTAATACGTATATTTATTATAGTTCTAGCGATAATAACTGCATAATATGGGTAATAATGCATGTTATATTGATAATAATATAAGTAATAAGTATAATTATTACAGTTCTAGCGATAATAACTGCATTATATGGGTAATAATGCACGTTATATTGCTAATAATATAAGTAATGAGTACAATTATTACAGTTCTAGCGATAATAACTGCATTATATGGGTAATAATGCACGTTATATTGCTAAGAATATAAGTAATAAGTATAATTATTACAGTTCTAGCGATAATAACTGCATTATATGGGTAATAATGCATGTTATATTGATAATATCGGGAGTAATAAGTATAATTATTATAGTTCTAGCGATAATAATAGTAAAATGTGGCAAATAGTGCATGTTATATTGATAATAATAAAAGAAATAAATATATTTATTACAGTTCTATCAATAATAACTGCATAATATGGGTAATAATGCATGTTATATTGATGATAATAAAAGTAATACGTATATTTATTATAGTTCTAGCGATAATAACTGCATAATATGGGTAATAATGCATGTTATATTGATAATAATCTAAGTAATAAGTATAATTATTACAGTTCTAGCGATAATAACTGCATTATATGGGTAATAATGCACGTTATATTGCTAATAATATAAGTAATAAGTATAATTATTACAGTTCTAGCGATAATAACTGCATTATATGGGTAATAATGCATGTTATATTGATAATATCGGGAGTAATAAGTATAATTATTATAGTTCTAGCGATAATAATAGTAAAATGTGGCAAATAGTGCATGTTATATTGATAATAATAAAAGTAATAAATATATTTATTACAGCTCTATCAATAATAACTGCATAATATGGGTAATAATGCATGTTATATTGATGATAATAAAAGTAATACGTATATTTATTATAGATCTAGCGATAATAACTGCATAATATGGGTAATAATGCATGTTATATTGATAATAATCTAAGTAATAAGTATAATTATTACAGTTCTAGCGATAATAACTGCATTATATGGGTAATAATGCACGTTATATTGCTAACAATATAAGTAATAAGTATAATTATTACAGTTCTAGCGATAATAACTGCATTATATGGGTAATAATGCATGTTATATTGATGATAATGAAAGTAATACGTATATTTGTTATAGTTCTGGCGATAATAACTGCATAATATGGGTAATAATGCATGTTATATTGAGAATAATATAAGTAATAAGTATAATTATTAAAGTTCTGGCGATAATAACTGCATTATATGGGTAATAATGCACGTTATATTGCTAATAGTATAAGTAGTAAGTATAATTATTACAGTTCTAGCGATAATACCTCCATTATATGGGTAATAATGCATGTTATATTGATAATGATATAAGTAATAAGTATAATTATTACAGTTCTAGCGATAATAACTGCATAATATGGGTAATAATGCACGTTATATTGCTAATAATATAAGTAATAAGAATAATTATTACAGTTCTAGCGATAATAACTGCATTATATGGGTAATAATGCATGTTATATTGATAATATCGGGAGTAATAAGTATAATTATTATAGTTCTAGCGATAATAATAGTAAAATATGGCAAATAGTGCATGTTATATTGATAATAATAAAAGTAATAAGTATATTTATTACAGTTCTATCGATAATAACTGCATAATATGGGTAATAATGCATGTTATATTGATGATAATAGAAGTAATACGTATATTTATTATAGTTCTAGCGATAATAACTGCATAATATGGGTAATAATGCATGTTATATTGAGAATAATATAAGTAATAAGTATAATTATTACAGTTCTAGCGATAATAACTGCATTATATGGGTAATACTGCACGTTATATTGCTAATAATATAAGTAATGAGTACAATTATTACAGTTCTAGCGATAATAACTGCATTATATGGGTAATAATGCACGTTATATTGCTAAGAATATAAGTAATAAGTATAATTATTACAGTTCTAGCGATAATAACTGCATTATATGGGTAATAATGCATGTTATATTGATAATATCGGGAGTAATAAGTATAATTATTATAGTTCTAGCGATAATAATAGTAAAATGTGGCAAATAGTGCATGTTATATTGATAATAATAAAAGAAATAAATATATTTATTACAGTTCTATCAATAATAACTGCATAATATGGGTAATAATGCATGTTATATTGATGATAATAAAAGTAATACGTATATTTATTATAGTTCTAGCGATAATAACTGCATAATATGGGTAATAATGCATGTTATATTGATAATAATCTAAGTAATAAGTATAATTATTACAGTTCTAGCGATAATAACTGCATTATATGGGTAATAATGCACGTTATATTGCTAGTAATATAAGTAATAAGTATAATTATTACAGTTCTAGCGATAATAACTGCATTATATGGGTAATAATGCATGTTATATTGATAATATCGGGAGTAATAAGTATAATTATTATAGTTCTAGCGATAATAATAGTAAAATGTGGCAAATAGTGCATGTTATATTGATAATAATAAAAGTAATAAATATATTTATTACAGTTCTATCAATAATAACTGCATAATATGGGTAATAATGCATGTTATATTGATGATAATAAAAGTAATACGTATATTTATTATAGATCTAGCGATAATAACTGCATAATATGGGTAATAATGCATGTTATATTGATAATAATCTAAGTAATAAGTATAATTATTACAGTTCTAGCGATAATAACTGCATTATATGGGTAATAATGCACGTTATATTGCTAACAATATAAGTAATAAGTATAATTATTACAGTTCTAGCGATAATAATTGCATTATATGGGTAATAATGCATGTTATATTGATGATAATGAAAGTAATACGTATATTTGTTATAGTTCTAGCGATAATAACTGCATAATATGGGTAATAATGCATGTTATATTGAGAATAATATAAGTAATAAGTATAATTATTACAGTTCTGGCGATAATAACTGCATTATATGGGTAATAATGCACGTTATATTGCTAATAGTATAAGTAATAAGTATAATTATTACAGTTCTAGCGATAATATCTCCATTATATTGGTAATAATGCATGTTATATTGATAATGATATAAGTAATAAGTATAATTATTACAGTTCTAGCGGTAATAACTGCATAATATGGGTAATAATGCATGTTATATTGATAATAATATAAGTAATAAGTATAATTATTACAGTTCTAGCGATAATAACTGCATTATATGGGTAATAATGCATGTTATATTGATAATATCGGGAGTAATAAGTATAATTATTATAGTTCTAGCGATAATATTAGTAAAATATGGCAAATAGTGCATGTTATATTGATAATAATAAAAGTAATAAGTATATTTATTACAGTTCTATCGATAATAACTGCATAATATGGGTAATAATGCATGTTATATTGATGATAATAAAAGTAATACGTATATTTATTATAGTTCTAGCGATAATAACTGCATAATATGGGTAATAATGCATGTTATATTGATAATAATATAAGTAATAAGTATAATTATTACAGTTCTAGCGATAATAACTGCATTATATGGGTAATAATGCACGTTATATTGCTAATAATATAAGTAATGAGTACAATTATTACAGTTCTAGCGATAATAACTGCATTATATGGGTAATAATGCACGTTATATTGCTAATAATATAAGTAATGAGTACAATTATTACAGTTCTAGCGATAATAACTGCATTATATGGGTAATAATGCATGTTATATTGATAATAATATAAGTAATAAGTATAATTATTACAGTTCTAGCGATAATAACTGCATTATATGGGTAATAATGCATGTTATATTGATAATATCGGGAGTAATAAGTACAATTATTATAGTTCTAGCGATAATAATAGTAAAATATGGCAAATAGTGCATGATATATTGATAACAGTAAAAGTAATAAGTATATTTATTACAGTTCTATCGACAATAACTGCATAATATGGGTAATAATGCATGTTATGTTGATGATAATGAAAGTAATACGTATATTTATTATAGATCTAGCGATAATAACTGCATAATATGGGTAATAATGCATGTTATATTGATAATAATCTAAGTAATAAGTATAATTATTACAGTTCTAGCGATAATAACTGCATTATATGGGTAATAATGCACGTTATATTGCTAACAATATAAGTAATAAGTATAATTATTACAGTTCTAGCGATAATAACTGCATTATATGGGTAATAATGCATGTTATATTGATGATAATGAAAGTAATACGTATATTTGTTATAGTTCTAGCGATAATAACTGCATAATATGGGTAATAATGCATGTTATATTGAGAATAATATAAGTAATAAGTATAATTATTACAGTTCTGGCGATAATAACTGCATTATATGGGTAATAATGCACGTTATATTGCTAATAGTATAAGTAATAAGTATAATTATTACAGTTCTAGCGATAATATCTCCATTATATTGGTAATAATGCATGTTATATTGATAATGATATAAGTAATAAGTATAATTATTACAGTTCTAGCGATAATAACTGCATTATATGGGTAATAATGCATGTTATATTGATGATAATGAAAGTAATACGTATATTTGTTATAGTTCTGGCGATAATAACTGCATAATATGGGTAATAATGCATGTTATATTGAGAATAATATAAGTAATAAGTATAATTATTAAAGTTCTGGCGATAATAACTGCATTATATGGGTAATAATGCACGTTATATTGCTAATAGTATAAGTAGTAAGTATAATTATTACAGTTCTAGCGATAATACCTCCATTATATGGGTAATAATGCATGTTATATTGATAATGATATAAGTAATAAGTATAATTATTACAGTTCTAGCGATAATAACTGCATAATATGGGTAATAATGCACGTTATATTGCTAATAATATAAGTAATAAGAATAATTATTACAGTTCTAGCGATAATAACTGCATTATATGGGTAATAATGCATGTTATATTGATAATATCGGGAGTAATAAGTATAATTATTATAGTTCTAGCGATAATAATAGTAAAATATGGCAAATAGTGCATGTTATATTGATAATAATAAAAGTAATAAGTATATTTATTACAGTTCTATCGATAATAACTGCATAATATGGGTAATAATGCATGTTATATTGATGATAATAGAAGTAATACGTATATTTATTATAGTTCTAGCGATAATAACTGCATAATATGGGTAATAATGCATGTTATATTGAGAATAATATAAGTAATAAGTATAATTATTACAGTTCTAGCGATAATAACTGCATTATATGGGTAATACTGCACGTTATATTGCTAATAATATAAGTAATGAGTACAATTATTACAGTTCTAGCGATAATAACTGCATTATATGGGTAATAATGCACGTTATATTGCTAAGAATATAAGTAATAAGTATAATTATTACAGTTCTAGCGATAATAACTGCATTATATGGGTAATAATGCATGTTATATTGATAATATCGGGAGTAATAAGTATAATTATTATAGTTCTAGCGATAATAATAGTAAAATGTGGCAAATAGTGCATGTTATATTGATAATAATAAAAGAAATAAATATATTTATTACAGTTCTATCAATAATAACTGCATAATATGGGTAATAATGCATGTTATATTGATGATAATAAAAGTAATACGTATATTTATTATAGTTCTAGCGATAATAACTGCATAATATGGGTAATAATGCATGTTATATTGATAATAATCTAAGTAATAAGTATAATTATTACAGTTCTAGCGATAATAACTGCATTATATGGGTAATAATGCACGTTATATTGCTAGTAATATAAGTAATAAGTATAATTATTACAGTTCTAGCGATAATAACTGCATTATATGGGTAATAATGCATGTTATATTGATAATATCGGGAGTAATAAGTATAATTATTATAGTTCTAGCGATAATAATAGTAAAATGTGGCAAATAGTGCATGTTATATTGATAATAATAAAAGTAATAAATATATTTATTACAGTTCTATCAATAATAACTGCATAATATGGGTAATAATGCATGTTATATTGATGATAATAAAAGTAATACGTATATTTATTATAGATCTAGCGATAATAACTGCATAATATGGGTAATAATGCATGTTATATTGATAATAATCTAAGTAATAAGTATAATTATTACAGTTCTAGCGATAATAACTGCATTATATGGGTAATAATGCACGTTATATTGCTAACAATATAAGTAATAAGTATAATTATTACAGTTCTAGCGATAATAATTGCATTATATGGGTAATAATGCATGTTATATTGATGATAATGAAAGTAATACGTATATTTGTTATAGTTCTAGCGATAATAACTGCATAATATGGGTAATAATGCATGTTATATTGAGAATAATATAAGTAATAAGTATAATTATTACAGTTCTGGCGATAATAACTGCATTATATGGGTAATAATGCACGTTATATTGCTAATAGTATAAGTAATAAGTATAATTATTACAGTTCTAGCGATAATATCTCCATTATATTGGTAATAATGCATGTTATATTGATAATGATATAAGTAATAAGTATAATTATTACAGTTCTAGCGGTAATAACTGCATAATATGGGTAATAATGCATGTTATATTGATAATAATATAAGTAATAAGTATAATTATTACAGTTCTAGCGATAATAACTGCATTATATGGGTAATAATGCATGTTATATTGATAATATCGGGAGTAATAAGTATAATTATTATAGTTCTAGCGATAATATTAGTAAAATATGGCAAATAGTGCATGTTATATTGATAATAATAAAAGTAATAAGTATATTTATTACAGTTCTATCGATAATAACTGCATAATATGGGTAATAATGCATGTTATATTGATGATAATAAAAGTAATACGTATATTTATTATAGTTCTAGCGATAATAACTGCATAATATGGGTAATAATGCATGTTATATTGATAATAATATAAGTAATAAGTATAATTATTACAGTTCTAGCGATAATAACTGCATTATATGGGTAATAATGCATGTTATATTGATAATATCGGGAGTAATAAGTATAATTATTATAGTTCTAGCGATAATATTAGTAAAATATGGCAAATAGTGCATGTTATATTGATAATAATAAAAGTAATAAGTATATTTATTACAGTTCTATCGATAATAACTGCATAATATGGGTAATAATGCATGTTATATTGATGATAATAAAAGTAATACGTATATTTATTATAGTTCTAGCGATAATAACTGCATAATATGGGTAATAATGCATGTTATATTGATAATAATATAAGTAATAAGTATAATTATTACAGTTCTAGCGATAATAACTGCATTATATGGGTAATAATGCACGTTATATTGCTAATAATATAAGTAATGAGTACAATTATTACAGTTCTAGCGATAATAACTGCATTATATGGGTAATAATGCATGTTATATTGATGATAATGAAAGTAATACGTATATTTGTTATAGTTCTAGCGATAATAACTGCATAATATGGGTAATAATGCATGTTATATTGAGAATAATATAAGTAATAAGTATAATTATTACAGTTCTGGCGATAATAACTGCATTATATGGGTAATAATGCACGTTATATTGCTAATAGTATAAGTAATAAGTATAATTATTACAGTTCTAGCGATAATATCTCCATTATATTGGTAATAATGCATGTTATATTGATAATGATATAAGTAATAAGTATAATTATTACAGTTCTAGCGATAATAACTGCATAATATGGGTAATAATGCATGTTATATTGATAATAATATAAGTAATAAGTATAATTATTACAGTTCTAGCGATAATAACTGCATTATATGGGTAATAATGCATGTTATATTGATAATATCGGGAGTAATAAGTATAATTATTATAGTTCTAGCGATAATATTAGTAAAATATGGCAAATAGTGCATGTTATATTGATAATAATAAAAGTAATAAGTATATTTATTACAGTTCTATCGATAATAACTGCATAATATGGGTAATAATGCATGTTATATTGATGATAATAAAAGTAATACGTATATTTATTATAGTTCTAGCGATAATAACTGCATAATATGGGTAATAATGCATGTTATATTGATAATAATATAAGTAATAAGTATAATTATTACAGTTCTAGCGATAATAACTGCATTATATGGGTAATAATGCACGTTATATTGCTAATAATATAAGTAATGAGTACAATTATTACAGTTCTAGCGATAATAACTGCATTATATGGGTAATAATGCATGTTATATTGATGATAATGAAAGTAATACGTATATTTGTTATAGTTCTAGCGATAATAACTGCATAATATGGGTAATAATGCATGTTACATTGAGAATAATATAAGTAATAAGTATAATTATTACAGTTCTGGCGATAATAACTGCATTATATGGGTAATAATGCACGTTATATTGCTAATAGTATAAGTAATAAGTATAATTATTACAGTTCTAGCGATAATATCTCCATTATATTGGTAATAATGCATGTTATATTGATAATGATATAAGTAATAAGTATAATTATTACAGTTCTAGCGATAATAACTGCATAATATGGGTAATAATGCATGTTATATTGATAATAATATAAGTAATAAGTATAATTATTACAGTTCTAGCGATAATAACTGCATTATATGGGTAATAATGCATGTTATATTGATAATATCGGGAGTAGTAAGTATAATTATTATAGTTCTAGCGATAATATTAGTAAAATATGGCAAATAGTGCATGTTATATTGATAATAATAAAAGTAATAAGTATATTTATTACAGTTCTATCGATAATAACTGCATAATATGGGTAATAATGCATGTTATATTGATGATAATAAAAGTAATACGTATATTTATTATAGTTCTAGCGATAATAACTGCATAATATGGGTAATAATGCATGTTATATTTATAATAATATAAGTAATAAGTATAATTATTACAGTTCTAGCGATAATAACTGCATTATATGGGTAATAATGCACGTTATATTGCTAATAATATAAGTAATGAGTACAATTATTACAGTTCTAGCGATAATAACTGCATTATATGGGTAATAATGCACGTTATATTGCTAATAATATAAGTAATAAGTATAATTATTACAGTTCTAGCGATAATAACTGCATTATATGGGTAATAATGCATGTTATATTGATAATATCGGGAGTAATAAGTATAATTATTATAGTTCTAGCGATAATAACTGCATAATATGGGTAATAATGCATGTTATATTGATGATAATAAAAGTAATACGTATATTTATTATAGTTCTAGCGATAATAACTGCATAATATGGGTAATAATGCATGTTATATTGATAATAATCTAAGTAATAAGTATAATTATTACAGTTCTAGCGATAATAACTGCATTATATGGGTAATAATGCACGTTATATTGCTAACAATATAAGTAATAAGTATAATTATTACAGTTCTAGCGATAATAACTGCATTATATGGGTAATAATGCATGTTATATTGATGATAATGAAAGTAATACGTATATTTGTTATAGTTCTAGCGATAATAACTGCATAATATGGGTAATAATGCATGTTATATTGATGATAATAAAAGTAATACGTATATTTATTATAGTTCTAGCGATAATAACTGCATAATATGGGTAATAATGCATGTTATATTGATAATAATCTAAGTAATAAGTATAATTATTACAGTTCTAGCGATAATAACTGCATTATATGGGTAATAATGCACGTTATATTGCTAACAATATAAGTAATAAGTATAATTATTACAGTTCTAGCGATAATAACTGCATAATATGGGTAATAATGCACGTTATATTGCTAATAATATAAGTAATGAGTACAATTATTACAGTTCTAGCGATAATAACTGCATTATATGGGTAATAATGCATGTTATATTGATAATAATATAAGTAATAAGAATAATTATTACAGTTCTAGCGATAATAACTGCATTATATGGGTAATAATGCATGTTATATTGATAATATCGGGAGTAATAAGTATAATTATTATAGTTCTAGCGATAATAATAGTAAAATATGGCAAATAGTGCCTGTTATATTGATAATAATAAAAGTAATAAGTATATTTATTACAGTTCTATCGATAATAACTGCATAATATGGGTAATAATGCATGTTATATTGATGATAATAAAAGTAATACGTATATTTATTATAGTTCTAGCGATAATAACTGCATAATATGGGTAATAATGCATGTTATATTGATAATAATATAAGTAATAAGTATAATTATTACAGTTCTAGCAATAATAACTGCATTATATGGGTAATAATGCATGTTACATTGATAATATTGGGAGTAATAAGTATATTTATTATAGTTCTGGCGATCATAACTGCATAATAAGGGTAATAATGCATGTTATATTGATAATAATAAAAGTAATAAGTATAATTATTACAGTTCTAGCAATAATACCTCCATTATATGGGTAATAATGCATGTTATATTGATGATAATGAAAGTAATACGTATATTTATTATAGTTCTTGCGATAATAACTGCATAATATGGGTAATAATGCATTTTATATTGAGAATAATATAAGTAATAAGTATAATTATTACAGTTCTAGCGATAATAACTGCATTATATGGGTAATAATGCACGTCATATTGCTAACAATATAAGTAATAAGTATAATTATTACAGTTCTAGCGATAATAACTGCATGATGCGGGCAAAAATGCATGTTATATTGATAATATTGGGAGTAATAAGTATATTTATTACAGTTCTATCGATAATAACTGCATAATATGGGTAATAATGCATGTTATATTGATGATAATAAAAGTAATACGTATATTTATTATAGTTCTAGCGATAATAACTGCATAATATGGGTAATAATGCATGTTATATTGATAATAATATAAGTAATAAGTATAATTATTACAGTTCTAGCGATAATAACTGCATTATATGGGTAATAATGCACGTTATATTGCTAATAATATAAGTAATGAGTACAATTATTACAGTTCTAGCGATAATAACTGCATTATATGGGTAATAATGCACGTTATATTGCTAATAATATAAGTAATAAGTATAATTATTACAGTTCTAGCGATAATAACTGCATTATATGGGTAATAATGCATGTTATATTGATAATATCGGGAGTAATAAGTATAATTATTATAGTTCTAGCGATAATAACTGCATAATATGGGTAATAATGCATGTTATATTGATGATAATAAAAGTAATACGTATATTTATTATAGTTCTAGCGATAATAACTGCATAATATGGGTAATAATGCATGTTATATTGATAATAATCTAAGTAATAAGTATAATTATTACAGTTCTAGCGATAATAACTGCATTATATGGGTAATAATGCACGTTATATTGCTAACAATATAAGTAATAAGTATAATTATTACAGTTCTAGCGATAATAACTGCATTATATGGGTAATAATGCATGTTATATTGATGATAATGAAAGTAATACGTATATTTGTTATAGTTCTAGCGATAATAACTGCATAATATGGGTAATAATGCATGTTATATTGATGATAATAAAAGTAATACGTATATTTATTATAGTTCTAGCGATAATAACTGCATAATATGGGTAATAATGCATGTTATATTGATAATAATCTAAGTAATAAGTATAATTATTACAGTTCTAGCGATAATAACTGCATTATATGGGTAATAATGCACGTTATATTGCTAACAATATAAGTAATAAGTATAATTATTACAGTTCTAGCGATAATAACTGCATAATATGGGTAATAATGCACGTTATATTGCTAATAATATAAGTAATGAGTACAATTATTACAGTTCTAGCGATAATAACTGCATTATATGGGTAATAATGCATGTTATATTGATAATAATATAAGTAATAAGAATAATTATTACAGTTCTAGCGATAATAACTGCATTATATGGGTAATAATGCATGTTATATTGATAATATCGGGAGTAATAAGTATAATTATTATAGTTCTAGCGATAATAATAGTAAAATATGGCAAATAGTGCCTGTTATATTGATAATAATAAAAGTAATAAGTATATTTATTACAGTTCTATCGATAATAACTGCATAATATGGGTAATAATGCATGTTATATTGATGATAATAAAAGTAATACGTATATTTATTATAGTTCTAGCGATAATAACTGCATAATATGGGTAATAATGCATGTTATATTGATAATAATATAAGTAATAAGTATAATTATTACAGTTCTAGCAATAATAACTGCATTATATGGGTAATAATGCATGTTACATTGATAATATTGGGAGTAATAAGTATATTTATTATAGTTCTGGCGATCATAACTGCATAATAAGGGTAATAATGCATGTTATATTGATAATAATAAAAGTAATAAGTATAATTATTACAGTTCTAGCAATAATACCTCCATTATATGGGTAATAATGCATGTTATATTGATGATAATGAAAGTAATACGTATATTTATTATAGTTCTTGCGATAATAACTGCATAATATGGGTAATAATGCATTTTATATTGAGAATAATATAAGTAATAAGTATAATTATTACAGTTCTAGCGATAATAACTGCATTATATGGGTAATAATGCACGTCATATTGCTAACAATATAAGTAATAAGTATAATTATTACAGTTCTAGCGATAATAACTGCATGATGCGGGCAAAAATGCATGTTATATTGATAATATTGGGAGTAATAAGTATATTTATTATGGTTCTAGAGATAATAACTGCATAATATGGGTAATAATGCATGTTATATTGATGATAATAAAAGTAATACGTATATTTATTATAGTTCTAGCGATAATAACTGCATAATATGGGTAATAATGCATGTTATATTGATAGTAATATAAGTAATAAGTATAATTATTACAGTTCTAGCGATAATAACTGCATTATATGGGTAATAATGCATGTTACATTGATAATATTGGGAGTAATAAGTATATTTATTATAGTTCTGGCGATCATAACTGCATAATAAGGGTAATAATGCATGTTATATTGATAATAATATAAGTAATAAGTATAATTATTACAGTTCTTGCGATAATACCTCCATTATATGGGTAATAATGCATGTTATATTGATAACAATATAAGTAATAAGTATAATTATTACAGTTCTAGCGATAATAACTGCATTATATGGGTAATAATGCACGTTATACTGCTAATAATATAAGTAATAAGTATAATTATTACAGTTCTAGCGATAATAACTGCATTATATGGGTAATAATGCACGTTATATTGCAAGTAATATAAGTAATGAGTACAATTATTACAGTTCTAGCGATAATAACTGCATTATATGGGTAATAATGCACGTTACATTGCTAATAATATAAGTAATAAGTATAATTATTACAGTTCTAGCGATAATAACTGCATTATATGGGTAATAATGCATGTTATATTGATAATATCGGGAGTAATAAGTATAATTATTATAGTTCTAGCGATAATAATAGTAAAATGTGGCAAATAGTGCATGTTATATTGATAATAATAAAAGAAATAAATATATTTATTACAGTTCTATCAATAATAACTGCATAATATGGGTAATAATGCATGTTATATTGATGATAATAAAAGTAATAGGTATATTTATTATAGTTCTAGCGATAATAACTGCATAATATGGGTAATAATGCATGTTATATTGATAATAATCTAAGTAATAAGTATAATTATTACAGTTCTAGCGATAATAACTGCATTATATGGGTAATAATGCACGTTATATTGCTAATAATATAAGTAATAAGTATAATTATTACAGTTCTAGCGATAATAACTGCATTATATGGGTAATAATGCATGTTATATTGATAATATCGGGAGTAATAAGTATAATTATTATAGTTCTAGCGATAATAATAGTAAAATGTGGCAAATAGTGCATGTTATATTGATAATAATAAAAGTAATAAATATATTTATTACAGTTCTATCAATAATAACTGCATAATATGGGTAATAATGCATGTTATATTGATGATAATAAAAGTAATACGTATATTTATTATAGTTCTAGCGATAATAACTGCATAATATGGGTAATAATGCATGTTATATTGATAATAATCTAAGTAATAAGTATAATTATTACAGTTCTAGCGATAATAACTGCATTATATGGGTAATAATGCACGTTATATTGCAAATAATATAAGTAATGAGTACAATTATTACAGTTCTAGCGATAATAACTGCATTATATGGGTAATAATGCACGTTACATTGCTAATAATATAAGTAATAAGTATAATTATTACAGTTCTAGCGATAATAACTGCATTATATGGGTAATAATGCATGTTATATTGATAATATCGGGAGTAATAAGTATAATTATTATAGTTCTAGCGATAATAATAGTAAAATGTGGCAAATAGTGCATGTTATATTGATAATAATAAAAGAAATAAATATATTTATTACAGTTCTATCAATAATAACTGCATAATATGGGTAATAATGCATGTTATATTGATGATAATAAAAGTAATAGGTATATTTATTATAGTTCTAGCGATAATAACTGCATAATATGGGTAATAATGCATGTTATATTGATAATAATCTAAGTAATAAGTATAATTATTACAGTTCTAGCGATAATAACTGCATTATATGGGTAATAATGCACGTTATATTGCTAATAATATAAGTAATAAGTATAATTATTACAGTTCTAGCGATAATAACTGCATTATATGGGTAATAATGCATGTTATATTGATAATATCGGGAGTAATAAGTATAATTATTATAGTTCTAGCGATAATAATAGTAAAATGTGGCAAATAGTGCATGTTATATTGATAATAATAAAAGTAATAAATATATTTATTACAGTTCTATCAATAATAACTGCATAATATGGGTAATAATGCATGTTATATTGATGATAATAAAAGTAATACGTATATTTATTATAGTTCTAGCGATAATAACTGCATAATATGGGTAATAATGCATGTTATATTGATAATAATCTAAGTAATAAGTATAATTATTACAGTTCTAGCGATAATAACTGCATTATGTGGGTAATAATGCACGTTATATTGCTAACAATATAAGTAATAAGTATAATTATTGCAGTTCTAGCGATAATAACTGCATTATATGGGTAATAATGCATGTTATATTGATGATAATGAAAGTAATACGTATATTTGTTATAGTTCTAGCGATAATAACTGCATAATATGGGTAATAATGCATGTTATATTGAGAATAATATAAGTAATAAGTATAATTATTACAGTTCTGGCGATAATAACTGCATTATATGGGTAATAATGCACGTTATATTGCTAATAGTATAAGTAATAAGTATAATTATTACAGTTCTAGCGATAATACCTCCATTATATTGGTAATAATGCATGTTACATTGATAATGATATAAGTAATAAGTATAATTATTACAGTTCTAGCGATAATAACTGCATAATATGGGTAATAATGCATGTTATATTGATAATAATATAAGTAATAAGTATAATTATTACAGTTCTAGCGATAATAACTGCATTATATGGGTAATAATGCACGTTATATTGTTAATAATATAAGTAATAAGTATAATTATTACAGTTCTAGCGATAATAACTGCATTATATGGGTAATAATGCATGTTATATTGACAATATCGGGAGTAATAAGTATAATTATTATAGTTCTAGCGATAATATTAGTAAAATATGGCAAATAGTGCATGTTATATTGATAATAATAAAAGTAATAAGTATATTTTTTACAGTTCTATCGATAATAACTGCATAATATGGGTAATAATGCATGTTATATTGATGATAATAAAAGTAATACGTATATTTATTATAGTTCTAGCGATAATAACTGCATAATATGGGTAATAATGCATGTTATATTGATAATAATATAAGTAATAAGTATAATTATTACAGTTCTAGCGATAATAACTGCATTATATGGGTAATAATGCACGTTATATTGCTAATAATATAAGTAATGAGTACAATTATTACAGTTCTAGCGATAATAACTGCATTATATGGGTAATAATGCACGTTATATTGCTAATAATATAAGTAATGAGTACAATTATTACAGTTCTAGCGATAATAACTGCATTATATGGGTAATAATGCATGTTATATTGATAATAATATAAGTAATAAGTATAATTATTACAGTTCTAGCGATAATAACTGCATTATATGGGTAATAATGCATGTTATATTGATAATATCGGGAGTAATAAGTACAATTATTATAGTTCCAGCGATAATAATAGTAAAATATGGCAAATAGTGCATGATATATTGATAACAGTAAAAGTAATAAGTATATTTATTACAGTTCTATCGACAATAACTGCATAATATGGGTAATAATGCATGTTATGTTGATGATAATGAAAGTAATACGTATATTTATTATAGATCTAGCGATAATAACTGCATAATATGGGTAATAATGCATGTTATATTGATAATAATCTAAGTAATAAGTATAATTATTACAGTTCTAGCGATAATAACTGCATTATATGGGTAATAATGCACGTTATATTGCTAACAATATAAGTAATAAGTATAATTATTACAGTTCTAGCGATAATAACTGCATTATATGGGTAATAATGCATGTTATATTGATGATAATGAAAGTAATACGTATATTTGTTATAGTTCTAGCGATAATAACTGCATAATATGGGTAATAATGCATGTTATATTGAGAATAATATAAGTAATAAGTATAATTATTACAGTTCTGGCGATAATAACTGCATTATATGGGTAATAATGCACGTTATATTGCTAATAGTATAAGTAATAAGTATAATTATTACAGTTCTAGCGATAATATCTCCATTATATTGGTAATAATGCATGTTATATTGATAATGATATAAGTAATAAGTATAATTATTACAGTTCTAGCGATAATAACTGCATAATATGGGTAATAATGCATGTTATATTGATAATAATATAAGTAATAAGTATAATTATTACAGTTCTAGCGATAATAACTGCATTATATGGGTAATAATGCATGTTATATTGATAATATCGGGAGTAATAAGTATAATTATTATAGTTCTAGCGATAATATTAGTAAAATATGGCAAATAGTGCATGTTATATTGATAATAATAAAAGTAATAAGTATATTTATTACAGTTCTATCGATAATAACTGCATAATATGGGTAATAATGCATGTTATATTGATGATAATAAAAGTAATACGTATATTTATTATAGTTCTAGCGATAATAACTGCATAATATGGGTAATAATGCATGTTATATTGATAATAATATAAGTAATAAGTATAATTATTACAGTTCTAGCGATAATAACTGCATTATATGGGTAATAATGCACGTTATATTGCTAATAATATAAGTAATGAGTACAATTATTACAGTTCTAGCGATAATAACTGCATTATATGGGTAATAATGCATGTTATATTGATGATAATGAAAGTAATACGTATATTTGTTATAGTTCTAGCGATAATAACTGCATAATATGGGTAATAATGCATGTTATATTGAGAATAATATAAGTAATAAGTATAATTATTACAGTTCTGGCGATAATAACTGCATTATATGGGTAATAATGCACGTTATATTGCTAATAGTATAAGTAATAAGTATAATTATTACAGTTCTAGCGATAATATCTCCATTATATTGGTAATAATGCATGTTATATTGATAATGATATAAGTAATAAGTATAATTATTACAGTTCTAGCGGTAATAACTGCATAATATGGGTAATAATGCATGTTATATTGATAATAATATAAGTAATAAGTATAATTATTACAGTTCTAGCGATAATAACTGCATTATATGGGTAATAATGCATGTTATATTGATAATATCGGGAGTAATAAGTATAATTATTATAGTTCTAGCGATAATATTAGTAAAATATGGCAAATAGTGCATGTTATATTGATAATAATAAAAGTAATAAGTATATTTATTACAGTTCTATCGATAATAACTGCATAATATGGGTAATAATGCATGTTATATTGATGATAATAAAAGTAATACGTATATTTATTATAGTTCTAGCGATAATAACTGCATAATATGGGTAATAATGCATGTTATATTGATAATAATATAAGTAATAAGTATAATTATTACAGTTCTAGCGATAATAACTGCATTATATGGGTAATAATGCACGTTATATTGCTAATAATATAAGTAATGAGTACAATTATTACAGTTCTAGCGATAATAACTGCATTATATGGGTAATAATGCACGTTATATTGCTAATAATATAAGTAATGAGTACAATTATTACAGTTCTAGCGATAATAACTGCATTATATGGGTAATAATGCATGTTATATTGATAATAATATAAGTAATAAGTATAATTATTACAGTTCTAGCGATAATAACTGCATTATATGGGTAATAATGCATGTTATATTGATAATATCGGGAGTAATAAGTACAATTATTATAGTTCTAGCGATAATAATTGTAAAATATGGCAAATAGTGCATGATATATTGATAACAGTAAAAGTAATAAGTATATTTATTACAGTTCTATCGACAATAACTGCATAATATGGGTAATAATGCATGTTATGTTGATGATAATGAAAGTAATACGTATATTTATTATAGATCTAGCGATAATAACTGCATAATATGGGTAATAATGCATGTTATATTGATAATAATCTAAGTAATAAGTATAATTATTACAGTTCTAGCGATAATAACTGCATTATATGGGTAATAATGCACGTTATATTGCTAACAATATAAGTAATAAGTATAATTATTACTGTTCTAGCGATAATAACTGCATTATATGGGTAATAATGCATGTTATATTGATGATAATGAAAGTAATACGTATATTTGTTATAGTTCTAGCGATAATAACTGCATAATATGGGTAATAATGCATGTTATATTGAGAATAATATAAGTAATAAGTATAATTATTACAGTTCTGGCGATAATAACTGCATTATATGGGTAATAATGCACGTTATATTGCTAATAGTATAAGTAATAAGTATAATTATTACAGTTCTAGCGATAATATCTCCATTATATTGGTAATAATGCATGTTATATTGATAATGATATAAGTAATAAGTATAATTATTACAGTTCTAGCGATAATAACTGCATAATATGGGTAATAATGCATGTTATATTGATAATAATATAAGTAATAAGTATAATTATTACAGTTCTAGCGATAATAACTGCATTATATGGGTAATAATGCATGTTATATTGATAATATCGGGAGTAATAAGTATAATTATTATAGTTCTAGCGATAATATTAGTAAAATATGGCAAATAGTGCATGTTATATTGATAATAATAAAAGTAATAAGTATATTTATTACAGTTCTATCGATAATAACTGCATAATATGGGTAATAATGCATGTTATATTGATGATAATAAAAGTAATACGTATATTTATTATAGTTCTAGCGATAATAACTGCATAATATGGGTAATAATGCATGTTATATTGATAATAATATAAGTAATAAGTATAATTATTACAGTTCTAGCGATAATAACTGCATTATATGGGTAATAATGCACGTTATATTGCTAATAATATAAGTAATGAGTACAATTATTACAGTTCTAGCGATAATAACTGCATTATATGGGTAATAATGCATGTTATATTGATGATAATGAAAGTAATACGTATATTTGTTATAGTTCTAGCGATAATAACTGCATAATATGGGTAATAATGCATGTTACATTGAGAATAATATAAGTAATAAGTATAATTATTACAGTTCTGGCGATAATAACTGCATTATATGGGTAATAATGCACGTTATATTGCTAATAGTATAAGTAATAAGTATAATTATTACAGTTCTAGCGATAATATCTCCATTATATTGGTAATAATGCATGTTATATTGATAATGATATAAGTAATAAGTATAATTATTACAGTTCTAGCGATAATAACTGCATAATATGGGTAATAATGCATGTTATATTGATAATAATATAAGTAATAAGTATAATTATTACAGTTCTAGCGATAATAACTGCATTATATGGGTAATAATGCATGTTATATTGATAATATCGGGAGTAGTAAGTATAATTATTATAGTTCTAGCGATAATATTAGTAAAATATGGCAAATAGTGCATGTTATATTGATAATAATAAAAGTAATAAGTATATTTATTACAGTTCTATCGATAATAACTGCATAATATGGGTAATAATGCATGTTATATTGATGATAATAAAAGTAATACGTATATTTATTATAGTTCTAGCGATAATAACTGCATAATATGGGTAATAATGCATGTTATATTGATAATAATATAAGTAATAAGTATAATTATTACAGTTCTAGCGATAATAACTGCATTATATGGGTAATAATGCACGTTATATTGCTAATAATATAAGTAATGAGTACAATTATTACAGTTCTAGCGATAATAACTGCATTATATGGGTAATAATGCACGTTATATTGCTAATAATATAAGTAATAAGTATAATTATTACAGTTCTAGCGATAATAACTGCATTATATGGGTAATAATGCATGTTATATTGATAATATCGGGAGTAATAAGTATAATTATTATAGTTCTAGCGATAATAACTGCATAATATGGGTAATAATGCATGTTATATTGATGATAATAAAAGTAATACGTATATTTATTATAGTTCTAGCGATAATAACTGCATAATATGGGTAATAATGCATGTTATATTGATAATAATCTAAGTAATAAGTATAATTATTACAGTTCTAGCGATAATAACTGCATTATATGGGTAATAATGCACGTTATATTGCTAACAATATAAGTAATAAGTATAATTATTACAGTTCTAGCGATAATAACTGCATTATATGGGTAATAATGCATGTTATATTGATGATAATGAAAGTAATACGTATATTTGTTATAGTTCTAGCGATAATAACTGCATAATATGGGTAATAATGCATGTTATATTGATGATAATAAAAGTAATACGTATATTTATTATAGTTCTAGCGATAATAACTGCATAATATGGGTAATAATGCATGTTATATTGATAATAATCTAAGTAATAAGTATAATTATTACAGTTCTAGCGATAATAACTGCATTATATGGGTAATAATGCACGTTATATTGCTAACAATATAAGTAATAAGTATAATTATTACAGTTCTAGCGATAATAACTGCATAATATGGGTAATAATGCACGTTATATTGCTAATAATATAAGTAATGAGTACAATTATTACAGTTCTAGCGATAATAACTGCATTATATGGGTAATAATGCATGTTATATTGATAATAATATAAGTAATAAGAATAATTATTACAGTTCTAGCGATAATAACTGCATTATATGGGTAATAATGCATGTTATATTGATAATATCGGGAGTAATAAGTATAATTATTATAGTTCTAGCGATAATAATAGTAAAATATGGCAAATAGTGCCTGTTATATTGATAATAATAAAAGTAATAAGTATATTTATTACAGTTCTATCGATAATAACTGCATAATATGGGTAATAATGCATGTTATATTGATGATAATAAAAGTAATACGTATATTTATTATAGTTCTAGCGATAATAACTGCATAATATGGGTAATAATGCATGTTATATTGATAATAATATAAGTAATAAGTATAATTATTACAGTTCTAGCAATAATAACTGCATTATATGGGTAATAATGCATGTTACATTGATAATATTGGGAGTAATAAGTATATTTATTATAGTTCTGGCGATCATAACTGCATAATAAGGGTAATAATGCATGTTATATTGATAATAATAAAAGTAATAAGTATAATTATTACAGTTCTAGCAATAATACCTCCATTATATGGGTAATAATGCATGTTATATTGATGATAATGAAAGTAATACGTATATTTATTATAGTTCTTGCGATAATAACTGCATAATATGGGTAATAATGCATTTTATATTGAGAATAATATAAGTAATAAGTATAATTATTACAGTTCTAGCGATAATAACTGCATTATATGGGTAATAATGCACGTCATATTGCTAACAATATAAGTAATAAGTATAATTATTACAGTTCTAGCGATAATAACTGCATGATGCGGGCAAAAATGCATGTTATATTGATAATATTGGGAGTAATAAGTATATTTATTATGGTTCTAGAGATAATAACTGCATAATATGGGTAATAATGCATGTTATATTGATGATAATAAAAGTAATACGTATATTTATTATAGTTCTAGCGATAATAACTGCATAATATGGGTAATAATGCATGTTATATTGATAGTAATATAAGTAATAAGTATAATTATTACAGTTCTAGCGATAATAACTGCAGTATATGGGTAATAATGCATGTTACATTGATAATATTGGGAGTAATAAGTATATTTATTATAGTTCTGGCGATCATAACTGCATAATAAGGGTAATAATGCATGTTATATTGATAATAATATAAGTAATAAGTATAATTATTACAGTTCTTGCGATAATACCTCCATTATATGGGTAATAATGCATGTTATATTGATAACAATATAAGTAATAAGTATAATTATTACAGTTCTAGCGATAATAACTGCATTATATGGGTAATAATGCACGTTATACTGCTAATAATATAAGTAATAAGTATAATTATTACAGTTCTAGCGATGATAACTGCATTATATGGGTAATAATGCACGTTATATTGCAAGTAATATAAGTAATGAGTACAATTATTACAGTTCTAGCGATAATAACTGCATTATATGGGTAATAATGCACGTTACATTGCTAATAATATAAGTAATAAGTATAATTATTACAGTTCTAGCGATAATAACTGCATTATATGGGTAATAATGCATGTTATATTGATAATATCGGGAGTAATAAGTATAATTATTATAGTTCTAGCGATAATAATAGTAAAATGTGGCAAATAGTGCATGTTATATTGATAATAATAAAAGAAATAAATATATTTATTACAGTTCTATCAATAATAACTGCATAATATGGGTAATAATGCATGTTATATTGATGATAATAAAAGTAATAGGTATATTTATTATAGTTCTAGCGATAATAACTGCATAATATGGGTAATAATGCATGTTATATTGATAATAATCTAAGTAATAAGTATAATTATTACAGTTCTAGCGATAATAACTGCATTATATGGGTAATAATGCACGTTATATTGCTAATAATATAAGTAATAAGTATAATTATTACAGTTCTAGCGATAATAACTGCATTATATGGGTAATAATGCATGTTATATTGATAATATCGGGAGTAATAAGTATAATTATTATAGTTCTAGCGATAATAATAGTAAAATGTGGCAAATAGTGCATGTTATATTGATAATAATAAAAGTAATAAATATATTTATTACAGTTCTATCAATAATAACTGCATAATATGGGTAATAATGCATGTTATATTGATGATAATAAAAGTAATACGTATATTTATTATAGTTCTAGCGATAATAACTGCATAATATGGGTAATAATGCATGTTATATTGATAATAATCTAAGTAATAAGTATAATTATTACAGTTCTAGCGATAATAACTGCATTATATGGGTAATAATGCACGTTATATTGCAAATAATATAAGTAATGAGTACAATTATTACAGTTCTAGCGATAATAACTGCATTATATGGGTAATAATGCACGTTACATTGCTAATAATATAAGTAATAAGTATAATTATTACAGTTCTAGCGATAATAACTGCATTATATGGGTAATAATGCATGTTATATTGATAATATCGGGAGTAATAAGTATAATTATTATAGTTCTAGCGATAATAATAGTAAAATGTGGCAAATAGTGCATGTTATATTGATAATAATAAAAGAAATAAATATATTTATTACAGTTCTATCAATAATAACTGCATAATATGGGTAATAATGCATGTTATATTGATGATAATAAAAGTAATAGGTATATTTATTATAGTTCTAGCGATAATAACTGCATAATATGGGTAATAATGCATGTTATATTGATAATAATCTAAGTAATAAGTATAATTATTACAGTTCTAGCGATAATAACTGCATTATATGGGTAATAATGCACGTTATATTGCTAATAATATAAGTAATAAGTATAATTATTACAGTTCTAGCGATAATAACTGCATTATATGGGTAATAATGCATGTTATATTGATAATATCGGGAGTAATAAGTATAATTATTATAGTTCTAGCGATAATAATAGTAAAATGTGGCAAATAGTGCATGTTATATTGATAATAATAAAAGTAATAAATATATTTATTACAGTTCTATCAATAATAACTGCATAATATGGGTAATAATGCATGTTATATTGATGATAATAAAAGTAATACGTATATTTATTATAGTTCTAGCGATAATAACTGCATAATATGGGTAATAATGCATGTTATATTGATAATAATCTAAGTAATAAGTATAATTATTACAGTTCTAGCGATAATAACTGCATTATATGGGTAATAATGCACGTTATATTGCTAACAATATAAGTAATAAGTATAATTATTGCAGTTCTAGCGATAATAACTGCATTATATGGGTAATAATGCATGTTATATTGATGATAATGAAAGTAATACGTATATTTGTTATAGTTCTAGCGATAATAACTGCATAATATGGGTAATAATGCATGTTATATTGAGAATAATATAAGTAATAAGTATAATTATTACAGTTCTGGCGATAATAACTGCATTATATGGGTAATAATGCACGTTATATTGCTAATAGTATAAGTAATAAGTATAATTATTACAGTTCTAGCGATAATACCTCCATTATATTGGTAATAATGCATGTTACATTGATAATGATATAAGTAATAAGTATAATTATTACAGTTCTAGCGATAATAACTGCATAATATGGGTAATAATGCATGTTATATTGATAATAATATAAGTAATAAGTATAATTATTACAGTTCTAGCGATAATAACTGCATTATATGGGTAATAATGCACGTTATATTGTTAATAATATAAGTAATAAGTATAATTATTACAGTTCTAGCGATAATAACTGCATTATATGGGTAATAATGCATGTTATATTGACAATATCGGGAGTAATAAGTATAATTATTATAGTTCTAGCGATAATATTAGTAAAATATGGCAAATAGTGCATGTTATATTGATAATAATAAAAGTAATAAGTATATTTTTTACAGTTCTATCGATAATAACTGCATAATATGGGTAATAATGCATGTTATATTGATGATAATAAAAGTAATACGTATATTTATTATAGTTCTAGCGATAATAACTGCATAATATGGGTAATAATGCATGTTATATTGATAATAATATAAGTAATAAGTATAATTATTACAGTTCTAGCGATAATAACTGCATTATATGGGTAATAATGCACGTTATATTGCTAATAATATAAGTAATGAGTACAATTATTACAGTTCTAGCGATAATAACTGCATTATATGGGTAATAATGCACGTTATATTGCTAATAATATAAGTAATAAGTATAATTATTACAGTTCTAGCGATAATAACTGCATTATATGGGTAATAATGCATGTTATATTGATAATATCGGGAGTAATAAGTATAATTATTATAGTTCTAGCGATAATAACTGCATAATATGGGTAATAATGCATGTTATATTGATGATAATAAAAGTAATACGTATATTTGTTATAGTTCTAGCGATAATAACTGCATAATATGGGTAATAATGCATGTTATATTGAGAATAATATAAGTAATAAGTATAATTATTACAGTTCTGGCGATAATAACTGCATTATATGGGTAATAATGCACGTTATATTGCTAATAGTATAAGTAATAAGTATAATTATTACAGTTCTAGCGATAATAACTGCATTATATGGGTAATAATGCATGTTATATTGATAATATCGGGAGTAATAAGTATAATTATTATAGTTCTAGCGAAAATAATAGTAAAATGTGGCAAATAGTGCATGTTATATTGATAATAATAAAAGTAATAAATATATTTATTACAGTGCTATCAATAATAACTGCATAATATGGGTAATAATGCATGTTATATTGATGATAATAAAAGTAATACGTATATTTATTATAGTTCTAGCGATAATAACTGCATAATATGGGTAATAATGCATGTTATATTGATAATAATATAAGTAATAAGTATAATTATTACAGTTCTAGCAATAATAACTGCATTATATGGGTAATAATGCATGTTATATTGATAATAATATAAGTAATAAGTAGAATTATTACAGTTCTAGCAATAATAACTGCATTATATGGGTAATAATGCATGTTACATTGATAATATTGGGAGTAATAAGTATATTTATTATAGTTCTGGCGATCATAACTGCATAATAAGGGTAATAATGCATGTTATATTGATAATAATATAAGTAATAAGTATAATTATTACAGTTCTAGCAATAATACCTCCATTATATGGGTAATAATGCATGTTATATTGATGATAATGAAAGTAATACGTATATTTATTATAGTTCTTGCGATAATAACTGCATAATATGGGTAATAATGCATGTTATATTGAGAATAATATAAGTAATAAGTATAATTATTACAGTTCTAGCGATAATAACTGCATTATATGGGTAATAATGCACGTTATATTGCTAACAATATAAGTAATAAGTATAATTATTACAGTTCTAGCGATAATAACTGCATGATACGGGTAAAAATGCATGTTATATTGATAATATTGGGAGTAATAAGTATATTTATTATGGTTCTAGAGATAATAACTGCATAATATGGGTAATAATGCATGTTATATTGATAATAATATAAGTAATAAGTATAATTATTACAGTTCTAGCGATAATACCTCCATTATATGGGTAATAATGCATGTTATATTGATGATAATGAAAGTAATACGTATATTTATTATAGTTCTAGCGATAATAACTGCATAATATGGGTAATAATGCATGTTATATTGATAATAATATAAGTAATAAGTATAATTATTACAGTTCTAGCGATAATAACTGCATTATATGGGTAATAATGCATGTTACATTGATAATATTGGGAGTAATAAGTATATTTATTATAGTTCTGGCGATCATAACTGCTTAATAAGGGTAATAATGCATGTTATATTGATAATAATATAAGTAATAAGTATAATTATTACAGTTCTAGCAATAATACCTCCATTATATGGGTAATAATGCATGTTATATTGATGATAATGAAAGTAATACGTATATTTATTATAGTTCTTGCCTTAATAACTGCATAATATGGGTAATAATGCATGTTATATTGAGAATAATATAAGTAATAAGTATAATTATTACAGTTCTAGCGATAATAACTGCATTATATGGGTAATAATGCATGTTATATTGACAATATCGGGAGTAATAAGTATAATTATTATAGTTCTAGCGATAATAATAGTAAAATATGGCAAATAGTGCATGTTATATTGATAATAATAAAAGTAATAAGTATATTTATTACAGTTCTATCGATATTAACTGCATAATATGGGTAATAATGCATGTTATATTGATGATAATAAAAGTAATACGTATATTTATTATAGTTCTAGCGATAATAACTGCATAATATGGGTAATAATGCATGTTATATTGATAATAATATAAGTAATAAGTATAATTATTACAGTTCTAGCGATAATAACTGCATTATATGGGTAATAATGCATGTTACATTGATAATATTGGGAGTAATAAGTATATTTATTATAGTTCTGGCGATCATAACTGCATAATAAGGGTAATAATGCATGTTATATTGATAATAATATAAGTAATAAGTATAACTATTACAGTTCTAGCAATAATACCTCCATTATATGGGTAATAATGCATGTTATATTGATGATAATGAAAGTAATACGTATATTTATTATAGTTCTTGCCTTAATAACTGCATAATATGGGTAATAATGCATGTTATATTGAGAATAATATAAGTAATAAGTATAATTATTACAGTTCTAGCGATAATAACTGTATTATATGGGTAATAATGCACGTTATATTGCTAACAATATAAGTAATAAGTATAATTATTACAGTTCTAGCGATAATAACTGCATGATATGGGTAAAAATGCATGTTATATTGATAATATTGGGAGTAATAAGTATATTTATTATGGTTCTAGAGATAATAACTGCATAATATGGGTAATAATGCATGTTATATTGAGAATAATATAAGTAATAAGTATAATTATTACAGTTCTGGCGATAATAACTGCATTATATGGGTAATAATGCACGTTATATTGCTAATAGTATAAGTTATAAGTATAATTATTACAGTTCTTGCGATAATACCTCCATTATATGGGTAATAATGCATGTTATATTGATAACAATATAAGTAATAAGTATAATTATTACAGTTCTAGCGATAATAACTGCATTATATGGGTAATAATGCATGTTATATTGAGAATAATATAAGTAATAAGTATAATTATTACAGTTCTAGCGATAATAACTGCATTATATGGGTAATAATGCATGTTATATTGATAACAATATAAGTAATAAGTATATTTATTACAGTTCTATCGATAATAACTGCATAATATGGGTAATAATGCATGTTATATTGATGATAAAAAAAGTAATACGTATATTTATTATAGTTCTAGCGATAATAACTGCATAATATGGGTAATAATGCATGTTATATTGATAATAATATAAATAATAAGTATAATTATTACAGTTCTAGCGATAATAACTGCATTATATGGGTAATAATGCACGTTATATTGCTAATAATATAAGTAATGAGTACAATTATTACAGTTCCAGCGATAATAACTGCATAATATGGGTAATAATGCATGTTATATTGAGAATAATATAAGTAATAAGTATAATTATTACAGTTCTGGCGATAATAACTGCATTATATGGGTAATAATGCACGTTATATTGCTAATAGTATAAGTAATAAGTATAATTATTACAGTTCTTGCGATAATACCTCCATTATATGGGTAATAATGCATGTTATATTGATAACAATATAAGTAATAAGTATAATTATTACAGTTCTAGCGATAATAACTGCATTATATGGGTAATAATGCACGTTATACTGCTAATAATATAAGTAATAAGTATAATTATTACAGTTCTAGCGATAATAACTGCATTATATGGGTAATAATGCATGTTATATTGACAATATCGGGAGTAATAAGTATAATTATTATAGTTCTAGCGATAATAATAGTAAAATATGGCAAATAGTGCATGTTATATTGATTATAATAAAAGTAATAAGTATATTTATTACAGTTCTATCGATAATAACTGCATAATATGGGTAATAATGCATGTTATATTGATGATAATAAAAGTAATACGTATATTTATTATAGTTCTAGCGATAATAACTGCATAATATGGGTAATAATGCATGTTATATTGATAATAATACAAGTAATAAGTATAATTATTACAGTTCTAGCGATAATAACTGCATTATATTTGGTAATAATGCACGTTATATTGCTAATAATATAAGTAGTGAGTACAATTATTACAGTTCTAGCGATAATAACTGCATTATATGGGTAATAATGCACGTTATATTGCTAATAATATAAGTAATAAGTATAATTATTACAGTTCTAGCGATAATAACTGCATTATATGGGTAATAATGCATGTTATATTGATAATATCGGGAGTAATAAGTATAATTATTATAGTTCTAGCGATAATAATAGTAAAATGTGGCAAATAGTGCATGTTATATTGATAATAATAAAAGTAATAAATATATTTATTACAGTTCTATCGATAATAACTGCATAATATGGGTAATAATGCATGTTATATTGATGATAATAAAAGTAATACGTATATTTATTATAGTTCTAGCGATAATAACTGCATAATATGGGTAATAATGCACGTTATATTGCTAACAATATAAGTAATAAGTATAATTATTACAGTTCTAGCGATAATAACTGCATGATACGGGTAAAAATGCATGTTATATTGATAATATTGGGAGTAATAAGTATATTTATTATGGTTCTAGAGATAATAACTGCATAATATGGGTAATAATGCATGTTATATTGATAATAATATAAGTAATAAGTATAATTATTACAGTTCTAGCGATAATACCTCCATTATATGGGTAATAATGCATGTTATATTGATGATAATGAAAGTAATACGTATATTTATTATAGTTCTAGCGATAATAACTGCATAATATGGGTAATAATGCATGTTATATTGATAATAATATAAGTAATAAGTATAATTATTACAGTTCTAGCGATAATAACTGCATTATATGGGTAATAATGCATGTTATATTGACAATATCGGGAGTAATAAGTATAATTATTATAGTTCTAGCGATAATAATAGTAAAATATGGCAAATAGTGCATGTTATATTGATAATAATAAAAGTAATAAGTATATTTATTACAGTTCTATCGATATTAACTGCATAATATGGGTAATAATGCATGTTATATTGATGATAATAAAAGTAATACGTATATTTATTATAGTTCTAGCGATAATAACTGCATAATATGGGTAATAATGCATGTTATATTGATGATAATGAAAGTAATACGTATATTTGTTATAGTTCTAGCGATAATAACTGCATAATATGGGTAATAATGCATGTTATATTGATGATAATAAAAGTAATACGTATATTTATTATAGTTCTAGCGATAATAACTGCATAATATGGGTAATAATGCATGTTATATTGATAATAATCTAAGTAATAAGTATAATTATTACAGTTCTAGCGATAATAACTGCATTATATGGGTAATAATGCACGTTATATTGCTAACAATATAAGTAATAAGTATAATTATTACAGTTCTAGCGATAATAACTGCATAATATGGGTAATAATGCACGTTATATTGCTAATAATATAAGTAATGAGTACAATTATTACAGTTCTAGCGATAATAACTGCATTATATGGGTAATAATGCATGTTATATTGATAATAATATAAGTAATAAGAATAATTATTACAGTTCTAGCGATAATAACTGCAGTATATGGGTAATAATGCATGTTATATTGATAATATCGGGAGTAATAAGTATAATTATTATAGTTCTAGCGATAATAATAGTAAAATATGGCAAATAGTGCCTGTTATATTGATAATAATAAAAGTAATAAGTATATTTATTACAGTTCTATCGATAATAACTGCATAATATGGGTAATAATGCATGTTATATTGATGATAATAAAAGTAATACGTATATTTATTATAGTTCTAGCGATAATAACTGCATAATATGGGTAATAATGCATGTTATATTGATAATAATATAAGTAATAAGTATAATTATTACAGTTCTAGCAATAATAACTGCATTATATGGGTAATAATGCATGTTACATTGATAATATTGGGAGTAATAAGTATATTTATTATAGTTCTGGCGATCATAACTGCATAATAAGGGTAATAATGCATGTTATATTGATAATAATAAAAGTAATAAGTATAATTATTACAGTTCTAGCAATAATACCTCCATTATATGGGTAATAATGCATGTTATATTGATGATAATGAAAGTAATACGTATATTTATTATAGTTCTTGCGATAATAACTGCATAATATGGGTAATAATGCATTTTATATTGAGAATAATATAAGTAATAAGTATAATTATTACAGTTCTAGCGATAATAACTGCATTATATGGGTAATAATGCACGTCATATTGCTAACAATATAAGTAATAAGTATAATTATTACAGTTCTAGCGATAATAACTGCATGATGCGGGCAAAAATGCATGTTATATTGATAATATTGGGAGTAATAAGTATATTTATTATGGTTCTAGAGATAATAACTGCATAATATGGGTAATAATGCATGTTATATTGATGATAATAAAAGTAATACGTATATTTATTATAGTTCTAGCGATAATAACTGCATAATATGGGTAATAATGCATGTTATATTGATAGTAATATAAGTAATAAGTATAATTATTACAGTTCTAGCGATAATAACTGCAGTATATGGGTAATAATGCATGTTACATTGATAATATTGGGAGTAATAAGTATATTTATTATAGTTCTGGCGATCATAACTGCATAATAAGGGTAATAATGCATGTTATATTGATAATAATATAAGTAATAAGTATAATTATTACAGTTCTTGCGATAATACCTCCATTATATGGGTAATAATGCATGTTATATTGATAACAATATAAGTAATAAGTATAATTATTACAGTTCTAGCGATAATAACTGCATTATATGGGTAATAATGCACGTTATACTGCTAATAATATAAGTAATAAGTATAATTATTACAGTTCTAGCGATAATAACTGCATTATATGGGTAATAATGCACGTTATATTGCAAGTAATATAAGTAATGAGTACAATTATTACAGTTCTAGCGATAATAACTGCATTATATGGGTAATAATGCACGTTACATTGCTAATAATATAAGTAATAAGTATAATTATTACAGTTCTAGCGATAATAACTGCATTATATGGGTAATAATGCATGTTATATTGATAATATCGGGAGTAATAAGTATAATTATTATAGTTCTAGCGATAATAATAGTAAAATGTGGCAAATAGTGCATGTTATATTGATAATAATAAAAGAAATAAATATATTTATTACAGTTCTATCAATAATAACTGCATAATATGGGTAATAATGCATGTTATATTGATGATAATAAAAGTAATAGGTATATTTATTATAGTTCTAGCGATAATAACTGCATAATATGGGTAATAATGCATGTTATATTGATAATAATCTAAGTAATAAGTATAATTATTACAGTTCTAGCGATAATAACTGCATTATATGGGTAATAATGCACGTTATATTGCTAATAATATAAGTAATAAGTATAATTATTACAGTTCTAGCGATAATAACTGCATTATATGGGTAATAATGCATGTTATATTGATAATATCGGGAGTAATAAGTATAATTATTATAGTTCTAGCGATAATAATAGTAAAATGTGGCAAATAGTGCATGTTATATTGATAATAATAAAAGTAATAAATATATTTATTACAGTTCTATCAATAATAACTGCATAATATGGGTAATAATGCATGTTATATTGATGATAATAAAAGTAATACGTATATTTATTATAGTTCTAGCGATAATAACTGCATAATATGGGTAATAATGCATGTTATATTGATAATAATCTAAGTAATAAGTATAATTATTACAGTTCTAGCGATAATAACTGCATTATATGGGTAATAATGCACGTTATATTGCAAATAATATAAGTAATGAGTACAATTATTACAGTTCTAGCGATAATAACTGCATTATATGGGTAATAATGCACGTTACATTGCTAATAATATAAGTAATAAGTATAATTATTACAGTTCTAGCGATAATAACTGCATTATATGGGTAATAATGCATGTTATATTGATAATATCGGGAGTAATAAGTATAATTATTATAGTTCTAGCGATAATAATAGTAAAATGTGGCAAATAGTGCATGTTATATTGATAATAATAAAAGAAATAAATATATTTATTACAGTTCTATCAATAATAACTGCATAATATGGGTAATAATGCATGTTATATTGATGATAATAAAAGTAATAGGTATATTTATTATAGTTCTAGCGATAATAACTGCATAATATGGGTAATAATGCATGTTATATTGATAATAATCTAAGTAATAAGTATAATTATTACAGTTCTAGCGATAATAACTGCATTATATGGGTAATAATGCACGTTATATTGCTAATAATATAAGTAATAAGTATAATTATTACAGTTCTAGCGATAATAACTGCATTATATGGGTAATAATGCATGTTATATTGATAATATCGGGAGTAATAAGTATAATTATTATAGTTCTAGCGATAATAATAGTAAAATGTGGCAAATAGTGCATGTTATATTGATAATAATAAAAGTAATAAATATATTTATTACAGTTCTATCAATAATAACTGCATAATATGGGTAATAATGCATGTTATATTGATGATAATAAAAGTAATACGTATATTTATTATAGTTCTAGCGATAATAACTGCATAATATGGGTAATAATGCATGTTATATTGATAATAATCTAAGTAATAAGTATAATTATTACAGTTCTAGCGATAATAACTGCATTATATGGGTAATAATGCACGTTATATTGCTAACAATATAAGTAATAAGTATAATTATTGCAGTTCTAGCGATAATAACTGCATTATATGGGTAATAATGCATGTTATATTGATGATAATGAAAGTAATACGTATATTTGTTATAGTTCTAGCGATAATAACTGCATAATATGGGTAATAATGCATGTTATATTGAGAATAATATAAGTAATAAGTATAATTATTACAGTTCTGGCGATAATAACTGCATTATATGGGTAATAATGCACGTTATATTGCTAATAGTATAAGTAATAAGTATAATTATTACAGTTCTAGCGATAATACCTCCATTATATTGGTAATAATGCATGTTACATTGATAATGATATAAGTAATAAGTATAATTATTACAGTTCTAGCGATAATAACTGCATAATATGGGTAATAATGCATGTTATATTGATAATAATATAAGTAATAAGTATAATTATTACAGTTCTAGCGATAATAACTGCATTATATGGGTAATAATGCACGTTATATTGTTAATAATATAAGTAATAAGTATAATTATTACAGTTCTAGCGATAATAACTGCATTATATGGGTAATAATGCATGTTATATTGACAATATCGGGAGTAATAAGTATAATTATTATAGTTCTAGCGATAATATTAGTAAAATATGGCAAATAGTGCATGTTATATTGATAATAATAAAAGTAATAAGTATATTTTTTACAGTTCTATCGATAATAACTGCATAATATGGGTAATAATGCATGTTATATTGATGATAATAAAAGTAATACGTATATTTATTATAGTTCTAGCGATAATAACTGCATAATATGGGTAATAATGCATGTTATATTGATAATAATATAAGTAATAAGTATAATTATTACAGTTCTAGCGATAATAACTGCATTATATGGGTAATAATGCACGTTATATTGCTAATAATATAAGTAATGAGTACAATTATTACAGTTCTAGCGATAATAACTGCATTATATGGGTAATAATGCACGTTATATTGCTAATAATATAAGTAATAAGTATAATTATTACAGTTCTAGCAATAATAACTGCATTATATGGGTAATAATGCATGTTATATTGATAATAATATAAGTAATAAGTATAATTATTACAGTTCTAGCGATAATAACTGCATTATATGGGTAATAATGCACGTTATATTGCTAATAATATAAGTAATAAGTATAATTATTACAGTTCTAGCGATAATAACTGCATTATATGGGTAATAATGCATGTTATATTGATAATATCGGGAGTAATAAGTATAATTATTATAGTTCTAGCGATAATAATAGTAAAATGTGGCAAATAGTGCATGTTATATTGATAATAATAAAAGTAATAAATATATTTATTACAGTTCTATCAATAATAACTGCATAATATGGGTAATAATGCATGTTATATTGATGATAATAAAAGTAATACGTATATTTATTATAGTTCTAGCGATAATAACTGCATAATATGGGTAATAATGCATGTTATATTGATAATAATCTAAGTAATAAGTATAATTATTACAGTTCTAGCGATAATAACTGCATTATATGGGTAATAATGCACGTTATATTGCTAACAATATAAGTAATAAGTATAATTATTGCAGTTCTAGCGATAATAACTGCATTATATGGGTAATAATGCATGTTATATTGATGATAATGAAAGTAATACGTATATTTGTTATAGTTCTAGCGATAATAACTGCATAATATGGGTAATAATGCATGTTATATTGAGAATAATATAAGTAATAAGTATAATTATTACAGTTCTGGCGATAATAACTGCATTATATGGGTAATAATGCACGTTATATTGCTAATAGTATAAGTAATAAGTATAATTATTACAGTTCTAGCGATAATACCTCCATTATATTGGTAATAATGCATGTTACATTGATAATGATATAAGTAATAAGTATAATTATTACAGTTCTAGCGATAATAACTGCATAATATGGGTAATAATGCATGTTATATTGATAATAATATAAGTAATAAGTATAATTATTACAGTTCTAGCGATAATAACTGCATTATATGGGTAATAATGCACGTTATATTGTTAATAATATAAGTAATAAGTATAATTATTACAGTTCTAGCGATAATAACTGCATTATATGGGTAATAATGCATGTTATATTGACAATATCGGGAGTAATAAGTATAATTATTATAGTTCTAGCGATAATATTAGTAAAATATGGCAAATAGTGCATGTTATATTGATAATAATAAAAGTAATAAGTATATTTTTTACAGTTCTATCGATAATAACTGCATAATATGGGTAATAATGCATGTTATATTGATGATAATAAAAGTAATACGTATATTTATTATAGTTCTAGCGATAATAACTGCATAATATGGGTAATAATGCATGTTATATTGATAATAATATAAGTAATAAGTATAATTATTACAGTTCTAGCGATAATAACTGCATTATATGGGTAATAATGCACGTTATATTGCTAATAATATAAGTAATGAGTACAATTATTACAGTTCTAGCGATAATAACTGCATTATATGGGTAATAATGCACGTTATATTGCTAATAATATAAGTAATAAGTATAATTATTACAGTTCTAGCGATAATAACTGCATTATATGGGTAATAATGCATGTTATATTGATAATATCGGGAGTAATAAGTATAATTATTATAGTTCTAGCGATAATAACTGCATAATATGGGTAATAATGCATGTTATATTGATGATAATAAAAGTAATACGTATATTTGTTATAGTTCTAGCGATAATAACTGCATAATATGGGTAATAATGCATGTTATATTGAGAATAATATAAGTAATAAGTATAATTATTACAGTTCTGGCGATAATAACTGCATTATATGGGTAATAATGCACGTTATATTGCTAATAGTATAAGTAATAAGTATAATTATTACAGTTCTAGCGATAATAACTGCATTATATGGGTAATAATGCATGTTATATTGATAATATCGGGAGTAATAAGTATAATTATTATAGTTCTAGCGAAAATAATAGTAAAATGTGGCAAATAGTGCATGTTATATTGATAATAATAAAAGTAATAAATATATTTATTACAGTGCTATCAATAATAACTGCATAATATGGGTAATAATGCATGTTATATTGATGATAATAAAAGTAATACGTATATTTATTATAGTTCTAGCGATAATAACTGCATAATATGGGTAATAATGCATGTTATATTGATAATAATATAAGTAATAAGTATAATTATTACAGTTCTAGCAATAATAACTGCATTATATGGGTAATAATGCATGTTATATTGATAATAATATAAGTAATAAGTAGAATTATTACAGTTCTAGCAATAATAACTGCATTATATGGGTAATAATGCATGTTACATTGATAATATTGGGAGTAATAAGTATATTTATTATAGTTCTGGCGATCATAACTGCATAATAAGGGTAATAATGCATGTTATATTGATAATAATATAAGTAATAAGTATAATTATTACAGTTCTAGCAATAATACCTCCATTATATGGGTAATAATGCATGTTATATTGATGATAATGAAAGTAATACGTATATTTATTATAGTTCTTGCGATAATAACTGCATAATATGGGTAATAATGCATGTTATATTGAGAATAATATAAGTAATAAGTATAATTATTACAGTTCTAGCGATAATAACTGCATTATATGGGTAATAATGCACGTTATATTGCTAACAATATAAGTAATAAGTATAATTATTACAGTTCTAGCGATAATAACTGCATGATACGGGTAAAAATGCATGTTATATTGATAATATTGGGAGTAATAAGTATATTTATTATGGTTCTAGAGATAATAACTGCATAATATGGGTAATAATGCATGTTATATTGATAATAATATAAGTAATAAGTATAATTATTACAGTTCTAGCGATAATACCTCCATTATATGGGTAATAATGCATGTTATATTGATGATAATGAAAGTAATACGTATATTTATTATAGTTCTAGCGATAATAACTGCATAATATGGGTAATAATGCATGTTATATTGATAATAATATAAGTAATAAGTATAATTATTACAGTTCTAGCGATAATAACTGCATTATATGGGTAATAATGCATGTTACATTGATAATATTGGGAGTAATAAGTATATTTATTATAGTTCTGGCGATCATAACTGCTTAATAAGGGTAATAATGCATGTTATATTGATAATAATATAAGTAATAAGTATAATTATTACAGTTCTAGCAATAATACCTCCATTATATGGGTAATAATGCATGTTATATTGATGATAATGAAAGTAATACGTATATTTATTATAGTTCTTGCCTTAATAACTGCATAATATGGGTAATAATGCATGTTATATTGAGAATAATATAAGTAATAAGTATAATTATTACAGTTCTAGCGATAATAACTGCATTATATGGGTAATAATGCATGTTATATTGACAATATCGGGAGTAATAAGTATAATTATTATAGTTCTAGCGATAATAATAGTAAAATATGGCAAATAGTGCATGTTATATTGATAATAATAAAAGTAATAAGTATATTTATTACAGTTCTATCGATATTAACTGCATAATATGGGTAATAATGCATGTTATATTGATGATAATAAAAGTAATACGTATATTTATTATAGTTCTAGCGATAATAACTGCATAATATGGGTAATAATGCATGTTATATTGATAATAATATAAGTAATAAGTATAATTATTACAGTTCTAGCGATAATAACTGCATTATATGGGTAATAATGCATGTTACATTGATAATATTGGGAGTAATAAGTATATTTATTATAGTTCTGGCGATCATAACTGCATAATAAGGGTAATAATGCATGTTATATTGATAATAATATAAGTAATAAGTATAACTATTACAGTTCTAGCAATAATACCTCCATTATATGGGTAATAATGCATGTTATATTGATGATAATGAAAGTAATACGTATATTTATTATAGTTCTTGCCTTAATAACTGCATAATATGGGTAATAATGCATGTTATATTGAGAATAATATAAGTAATAAGTATAATTATTACAGTTCTAGCGATAATAACTGTATTATATGGGTAATAATGCACGTTATATTGCTAACAATATAAGTAATAAGTATAATTATTACAGTTCTAGCGATAATAACTGCATGATATGGGTAAAAATGCATGTTATATTGATAATATTGGGAGTAATAAGTATATTTATTATGGTTCTAGAGATAATAACTGCATAATATGGGTAATAATGCATGTTATATTGAGAATAATATAAGTAATAAGTATAATTATTACAGTTCTGGCGATAATAACTGCATTATATGGGTAATAATGCACGTTATATTGCTAATAGTATAAGTTATAAGTATAATTATTACAGTTCTTGCGATAATACCTCCATTATATGGGTAATAATGCATGTTATATTGATAACAATATAAGTAATAAGTATAATTATTACAGTTCTAGCGATAATAACTGCATTATATGGGTAATAATGCATGTTATATTGAGAATAATATAAGTAATAAGTATAATTATTACAGTTCTAGCGATAATAACTGCATTATATGGGTAATAATGCATGTTATATTGATAACAATATAAGTAATAAGTATATTTATTACAGTTCTATCGATAATAACTGCATAATATGGGTAATAATGCATGTTATATTGATGATAAAAAAAGTAATACGTATATTTATTATAGTTCTAGCGATAATAACTGCATAATATGGGTAATAATGCATGTTATATTGATAATAATATAAATAATAAGTATAATTATTACAGTTCTAGCGATAATAACTGCATTATATGGGTAATAATGCACGTTATATTGCTAATAATATAAGTAATGAGTACAATTATTACAGTTCCAGCGATAATAACTGCATAATATGGGTAATAATGCATGTTATATTGAGAATAATATAAGTAATAAGTATAATTATTACAGTTCTGGCGATAATAACTGCATTATATGGGTAATAATGCACGTTATATTGCTAATAGTATAAGTAATAAGTATAATTATTACAGTTCTTGCGATAATACCTCCATTATATGGGTAATAATGCATGTTATATTGATAACAATATAAGTAATAAGTATAATTATTACAGTTCTAGCGATAATAACTGCATTATATGGGTAATAATGCACGTTATACTGCTAATAATATAAGTAATAAGTATAATTATTACAGTTCTAGCGATAATAACTGCATTATATGGGTAATAATGCATGTTATATTGACAATATCGGGAGTAATAAGTATAATTATTATAGTTCTAGCGATAATAATAGTAAAATATGGCAAATAGTGCATGTTATATTGATTATAATAAAAGTAATAAGTATATTTATTACAGTTCTATCGATAATAACTGCATAATATGGGTAATAATGCATGTTATATTGATGATAATAAAAGTAATACGTATATTTATTATAGTTCTAGCGATAATAACTGCATAATATGGGTAATAATGCATGTTATATTGATAATAATACAAGTAATAAGTATAATTATTACAGTTCTAGCGATAATAACTGCATTATATTTGGTAATAATGCACGTTATATTGCTAATAATATAAGTAGTGAGTACAATTATTACAGTTCTAGCGATAATAACTGCATTATATGGGTAATAATGCATGTTATATTGATAATAATATAAGTAATAAGAATAATTATTACAGTTCTAGCGATAATAACTGCATTATATGGGTAATAATGCATGTTATATTGATAATATCGGGAGTAATAAGTATAATTATTATAGTTCTAGCGATAATAATAGTAAAATATGGCAAATAGTGCCTGTTATATTGATAATAATAAAAGTAATAAGTATATTTATTACAGTTCTATCGATAATAACTGCATAATATGGGTAATAATGCATGTTATATTGATGATAATAAAAGTAATACGTATATTTATTATAGTTCTAGCGATAATAACTGCATAATATGGGTAATAATGCATGTTATATTGATAATAATATAAGTAATAAGTATAATTATTACAGTTCTAGCAATAATAACTGCATTATATGGGTAATAATGCATGTTATATTGATAATAATATAAGTAATAAGTAGAATTATTACAGTTCTAGCAATAATAACTGCATTATATGGGTAATAATGCATGTTACATTGATAATATTGGGAGTAATAAGTATATTTATTATAGTTCTGGCGATCATAACTGCATAATAAGGGTAATAATGCATGTTATATTGATAATAATATAAGTAATAAGTATAATTATTACAGTTCTAGCAATAATACCTCCATTATATGGGTAATAATGCATGTTATATTGATGATAATGAAAGTAATACGTATATTTATTATAGTTCTTGCGATAATAACTGCATAATATGGGTAATAATGCATGTTATATTGAGAATAATATAAGTAATAAGTATAATTATTACAGTTCTAGCGATAATAACTGCATTATATGGGTAATAATGCACGTTATATTGCTAACAATATAAGTAATAAGTATAATTATTACAGTTCTAGCGATAATAACTGCATGATACGGGTAAAAATGCATGTTATATTGATAATATTGGGAGTAATAAGTATATTTATTATGGTTCTAGAGATAATAACTGCATAATATGGGTAATAATGCATGTTATATTGATAATAATATAAGTAATAAGTATAATTATTACAGTTCTAGCGATAATACCTCCATTATATGGGTAATAATGCATGTTATATTGATGATAATGAAAGTAATACGTATATTTATTATAGTTCTAGCGATAATAACTGCATAATATGGGTAATAATGCATGTTATATTGATAATAATATAGGTAATAAGTATAATTATTACAGTTCTAGCGATAATAACTGCATTATATGGGTAATAATGCATGTTACATTGATAATATTGGGAGTAATAAGTATATTTATTATAGTTCTGGCGATCATAACTGCTTAATAAGGGTAATAATGCATGTTATATTGATAATAATATAAGTAATAAGTATAATTATTACAGTTCTAGCAATAATACCTCCATTATATGGGTAATAATGCATGTTATATTGATGATAATGAAAGTAATACGTATATTTATTATAGTTCTTGCCTTAATAACTGCATAATATGGGTAATAATGCATGTTATATTGAGAATAATATAAGTAATAAGTATAATTATTACAGTTCTAGCGATAATAACTGCATTATATGGGTAATAATGCATGTTATATTGACAATATCGGGAGTAATAAGTATAATTATTATAGTTCTAGCGATAATAATAGTAAAATATGGCAAATAGTGCATGTTATATTGATAATAATAAAAGTAATAAGTATATTTATTACAGTTCTATCGATATTAACTGCATAATATGGGTAATAATGCATGTTATATTGATGATAATAAAAGTAATACGTATATTTATTATAGTTCTAGCGATAATAACTGCATAATATGGGTAATAATGCATGTTATATTGATAATAATATAAGTAATAAGTATAATTATTACAGTTCTAGCGATAATAACTGCATTATATGGGTAATAATGCATGTTACATTGATAATATTGGGAGTAATAAGTATATTTATTATAGTTCTGGCGATCATAACTGCATAATAAGGGTAATAATGCATGTTATATTGATAATAATATAAGTAATAAGTATAACTATTACAGTTCTAGCAATAATACCTCCATTATATGGGTAATAATGCATGTTATATTGATGATAATGAAAGTAATACGTATATTTATTATAGTTCTTGCCTTAATAACTGCATAATATGGGTAATAATGCATGTTATATTGAGAATAATATAAGTAATAAGTATAATTATTACAGTTCTAGCGATAATAACTGTATTATATGGGTAATAATGCACGTTATATTGCTAACAATATAAGTAATAAGTATAATTATTACAGTTCTAGCGATAATAACTGCATGATATGGGTAAAAATGCATGTTATATTGATAATATTGGGAGTAATAAGTATATTTATTATGGTTCTAGAGATAATAACTGCATAATATGGGTAATAATGCATGTTATATTGAGAATAATATAAGTAATAAGTATAATTATTACAGTTCTGGCGATAATAACTGCATTATATGGGTAATAATGCACGTTATATTGCTAATAGTATAAGTTATAAGTATAATTATTACAGTTCTTGCGATAATACCTCCATTATATGGGTAATAATGCATGTTATATTGATAACAATATAAGTAATAAGTATAATTATTACAGTTCTAGCGATAATAACTGCATTATATGGGTAATAATGCATGTTATATTGAGAATAATATAAGTAATAAGTATAATTATTACAGTTCTAGCGATAATAACTGCATTATATGGGTAATAATGCATGTTATATTGATAACAATATAAGTAATAAGTATATTTATTACAGTTCTATCGATAATAACTGCATAATATGGGTAATAATGCATGTTATATTGATGATAAAAAAAGTAATACGTATATTTATTATAGTTCTAGCGATAATAACTGCATAATATGGGTAATAATGCATGTTATATTGATAATAATATAAATAATAAGTATAATTATTACAGTTCTAGCGATAATAACTGCATTATATGGGTAATAATGCACGTTATATTGCTAATAATATAAGTAATGAGTACAATTATTACAGTTCCAGCGATAATAACTGCATAATATGGGTAATAATGCATGTTATATTGAGAATAATATAAGTAATAAGTATAATTATTACAGTTCTGGCGATAATAACTGCATTATATGGGTAATAATGCACGTTATATTGCTAATAGTATAAGTAATAAGTATAATTATTACAGTTCTTGCGATAATACCTCCATTATATGGGTAATAATGCATGTTATATTGATAACAATATAAGTAATAAGTATAATTATTACAGTTCTAGCGATAATAACTGCATTATATGGGTAATAATGCACGTTATACTGCTAATAATATAAGTAATAAGTATAATTATTACAGTTCTAGCGATAATAACTGCATTATATGGGTAATAATGCATGTTATATTGACAATATCGGGAGTAATAAGTATAATTATTATAGTTCTAGCGATAATAATAGTAAAATATGGCAAATAGTGCATGTTATATTGATTATAATAAAAGTAATAAGTATATTTATTACAGTTCTATCGATAATAACTGCATAATATGGGTAATAATGCATGTTATATTGATGATAATAAAAGTAATACGTATATTTATTATAGTTCTAGCGATAATAACTGCATAATATGGGTAATAATGCATGTTATATTGATAATAATACAAGTAATAAGTATAATTATTACAGTTCTAGCGATAATAACTGCATTATATTTGGTAATAATGCACGTTATATTGCTAATAATATAAGTAGTGAGTACAATTATTACAGTTCTAGCGATAATAACTGCATTATATGGGTAATAATGCACGTTATATTGCTAATAATATAAGTAATAAGTATAATTATTACAGTTCTAGCGATAATAACTGCATTATATGGGTAATAATGCATGTTATATTGATAATATCGGGAGTAATAAGTATAATTATTATAGTTCTAGCGATAATAATAGTAAAATGTGGCAAATAGTGCATGTTATATTGATAATAATAAAAGTAATAAATATATTTATTACAGTTCTATCGATAATAACTGCATAATATGGGTAATAATGCATGTTATATTGATGATAATAAAAGTAATACGTATATTTATTATAGTTCTAGCGATAATAACTGCATAATATGGGTAATAATGCACGTTATATTGCTAACAATATAAGTAATAAGTATAATTATTACAGTTCTAGCGATAATAACTGCATGATACGGGTAAAAATGCATGTTATATTGATAATATTGGGAGTAATAAGTATATTTATTATGGTTCTAGAGATAATAACTGCATAATATGGGTAATAATGCATGTTATATTGATAATAATATAAGTAATAAGTATAATTATTACAGTTCTAGCGATAATACCTCCATTATATGGGTAATAATGCATGTTATATTGATGATAATGAAAGTAATACGTATATTTATTATAGTTCTAGCGATAATAACTGCATAATATGGGTAATAATGCATGTTATATTGATAATAATATAAGTAATAAGTATAATTATTACAGTTCTAGCGATAATAACTGCATTATATGGGTAATAATGCATGTTACATTGATAATATTGGGAGTAATAAGTATATTTATTATAGTTCTGGCGATCATAACTGCTTAATAAGGGTAGTAATGCATGTTATATTGATAATAATATAAGTAATAAGTATAATTATTACAGTTCTAGCAATAATACCTCCATTATATGGGTAATAATGCATGTTATATTGATGATAATGAAAGTTATACGTATATTTATTATAGTTCTTGCCTTAATAACTGCATAATATGGGTAATAATGCATGTTATATTGAGAATAATATAAGTAATAAGTATAATTATTACAGTTCTAGCGATAATAACTGCATTATATGGGTAATAATGCATGTTATATTGACAATATCGGGAGTAATAAGTATAATTATTATAGTTCTAGCGATAATAATAGTAAAATATGGCAAATAGTGCATGTTATATTGATAATAATAAAAGTAATAAGTATATTTATTACAGTTCTATCGATATTAACTGCATAATATGGGTAATAATGCATGTTATATTGATGATAATAAAAGTAATACGTATATTTATTATAGTTCTAGCGATAATAACTGCATAATATGGGTAATAATGCATGTTATATTGATGATAATGAAAGTAATACGTATATTTGTTATAGTTCTAGCGATAATAACTGCATAATATGGGTAATAATGCATGTTATATTGATGATAATAAAAGTAATACGTATATTTATTATAGTTCTAGCGATAATAACTGCATAATATGGGTAATAATGCATGTTATATTGATAATAATCTAAGTAATAAGTATAATTATTACAGTTCTAGCGATAATAACTGCATTATATGGGTAATAATGCACGTTATATTGCTAACAATATAAGTAATAAGTATAATTATTACAGTTCTAGCGATAATAACTGCATAATATGGGTAATAATGCACGTTATATTGCTAATAATATAAGTAATGAGTACAATTATTACAGTTCTAGCGATAATAACTGCATTATATGGGTAATAATGCATGTTATATTGATAATAATATAAGTAATAAGAATAATTATTACAGTTCTAGCGATAATAACTGCATTATATGGGTAATAATGCATGTTATATTGATAATATCGGGAGTAATAAGTATAATTATTATAGTTCTAGCGATAATAATAGTAAAATATGGCAAATAGTGCCTGTTATATTGATAATAATAAAAGTAATAAGTATATTTATTACAGTTCTATCGATAATAACTGCATAATATGGGTAATAATGCATGTTATATTGATGATAATAAAAGTAATACGTATATTTATTATAGTTCTAGCGATAATAACTGCATAATATGGGTAATAATGCATGTTATATTGATAATAATATAAGTAATAAGTATAATTATTACAGTTCTAGCAATAATAACTGCATTATATGGGTAATAATGCATGTTACATTGATAATATTGGGAGTAATAAGTATATTTATTATAGTTCTGGCGATCATAACTGCATAATAAGGGTAATAATGCATGTTATATTGATAATAATAAAAGTAATAAGTATAATTATTACAGTTCTAGCAATAATACCTCCATTATATGGGTAATAATGCATGTTATATTGATGATAATGAAAGTAATACGTATATTTATTATAGTTCTTGCGATAATAACTGCATAATATGGGTAATAATGCATTTTATATTGAGAATAATATAAGTAATAAGTATAATTATTACAGTTCTAGCGATAATAACTGCATTATATGGGTAATAATGCACGTCATATTGCTAACAATATAAGTAATAAGTATAATTATTACAGTTCTAGCGATAATAACTGCATGATGCGGGCAAAAATGCATGTTATATTGATAATATTGGGAGTAATAAGTATATTTATTATGGTTCTAGAGATAATAACTGCATAATATGGGTAATAATGCATGTTATATTGATGATAATAAAAGTAATACGTATATTTATTATAGTTCTAGCGATAATAACTGCATAATATGGGTAATAATGCATGTTATATTGATAGTAATATAAGTAATAAGTATAATTATTACAGTTCTAGCGATAATAACTGCATTATATGGGTAATAATGCATGTTACATTGATAATATTGGGAGTAATAAGTATATTTATTATAGTTCTGGCGATCATAACTGCATAATAAGGGTAATAATGCATGTTATATTGATAATAATATAAGTAATAAGTATAATTATTACAGTTCTAGCAATAATACCTCCATTATATGGGTAATAATGCATGTTATATTGATGATAATGAAAGTAATACGTATATTTGTTATAGTTCTTGCGATAATGACTGCATAATATGGGTAATAATGCATGTTATATTGAGAATAATATAAGTAATAAGTATAATTATTACAGTTCTAGCGATAATAACTGCATTATATGTGTAATAATGCACGTTATATTGCTAACAATATAAGTAATAAGTATAATTATTACAGTTCTAGCGATAATAACTGCATGATATGGGTAAAAATGCATGTTATATTGATAATATTGGGAGTAATAAGTATATTTATTATGGTTCTAGAGATAATAACTGCATAATATGGGTAATAATGCATGTTATATTGATAATAATATAAGTAATAAGTATAATTATTACAGTTCTAGCGATAATACCTCCATTATATGGGTAATAATGCATGTTATATTGATGATAATGAAAGTAATACGTATCTTTATTATAGTTCTAGCGATAATAACTGCATAATATGGGTAATAATGCATGTTATATTGAGAATAATATAAGTAATAAGTATAATTATTACAGTTCTGGCGATAATAACTGCATTATATGGGTAATAATGCACGTTATATTGCTAATAGTATAAGTAATAAGTATAATTATTACAGTTCTTGCGATAATACCTCCATTATATGGGTAATAATGCATGTTATATTGATAATAATATAAGTAATAAGTATAATTATTACAGTTCTAGCGATAATAACTGCATTATATGGGTAATAATGCACGTTATACTGCTAATAATATAAGTAATAAGTATAATTATTACAGTTCTAGCGACAATAACTGCATTATATGGGTAATAATGCATGTTATATTGATAATATCGGGAGTAATAAGTATAATTATTATAGTTCTAGCGATAATAATAGTAAAATATGGCAAATAGTGCATGTTATATTGATAATAATAAAAGTAATAAGTATATTTATTACAGTTCTATCGATAATAACTGCATAATATGGGTAATAATGCATGTTATATTGATGATAATAAAAGTAATACGTATATTTATTATAGTTCTAGCGATAATAACTGCATAATATGGGTAATAATGCATGTTATATTGATAACAATATAAGTAATAAGTATAATTATTACAGTTCTAGCGATAATAACTGCATTATATGGGTAATAATGCACGTTATATTGCTAATAATATAAGTAATGAGTACAATTATTACAGTTCTAGCGATAATAACTGCATTTTATGGGTAATAATGCGCGTTATATTGCTAATAATATAAGTAATAAGTATAATTATTACAGTTCTAGCGATAATAACTGCATTATATGGGTAATAATGCATGTTACATTGATAATATTGGGAGTAATAAGTATATTTATTATAGTTCTGGCGATCATAACTGCATAATAAGGGTAATAATGCATGTTATATTGATAATAATATAAGTAATAAGTATAATTATTACAGTTCTAGCAATAATACCTCCATTATATGGGTAATAATGCATGTTATATTGATGATAATGAAAGTAATACGTATATTTATTATAGTTCTTGCGATAATAACTGCATAATATGGGTAATAATGCATGTTATATTGAGAATAATATAAGTAATAAGTATAATTATTACAGTTCTAGCGATAATGACTGCATTATATGAGTAATAATGCACGTTATATTGCTAACAATATAAGTAATAAGTATAATTATTACAGTTCTAGCGATAATAGCTGCATGATATGGGTAAAAATGCATGTTATATTGATAATATTGGGAGTAATAAGTATATTTATTATGGTTCTAGAGATAATAACTGCATAATATGGGTAATAATACATGTTATATTGATAATAATATAAGTAATAAGTATAATTATTACAGTTCTAGCGATAATAACTGCATTATATGGGTAATAATGCACGTTATATTGCTAATAATATAAGTAATGAGTACAATTATTACAGTTCTAGCGATAATAACTGCATTATATGGGTAATAATGCACGTTATATTGCTAATAATATAAGTAATAAGTATAATTATTACAGTTCTAGCGATAATAACTGCATTATATGGGTAATAATGCATGTTACATTGATAATATTGGGAGTAATAAGTATATTTATTATAGTTCTGGCGATCATAACTGCATAATAAGGGTAATAATGCATGTTATATTGATAATAATATAAGTAATAAGTATAATTATTACAGTTCTAGCGATAATACCTCCATTATATGGGTAATAATGCATGTTATATTGATAATATCGGGAGTAATAAGTATAATTATTATAGTTCTAGCGATAATAATAGTAAAATATGGCAAATAGTGCATGTTATATTGATAATAATAAAAGTAATAAGTATATTTATTACAGTTCTATCGATAATAACTGCATAATATGGGTAATAATGCATGTTATATTGATGATAATAAAAGTAATACGTATATTTATTATAGTTCTAGCGATAATAACTGCATAATATGGGTAATAATGCATGTTATATTGATAATAATATAAATAATAAGTATAATTATTACAGTTCTAGCGATAATAACTGCATAATATGGGTAATAATGCATGTTACATTGATAATATTGGGAGTAATAAGTATATTTATTATAGTTCTGGCGATCATAACTGCATAATAAGGGTAATAATGCATGTTATATTGATAATAATATAAGTAATAAGTATAATTATTACAGTTCTAGCAATAATACCTCCAGTATATGGGTAATAATGCATGTTATATTGATGATAATGAAAGTAATACGTATATTTATTATAGTTCTTGCGATAATAACTGCATAATATGGGTAATAATGCATGTTATATTGACAATAATATAAGTAATAAGTATAATTATTACAGTTCTAGCGATAATAACTGCATTATATGGGTAATAATGCACGTTATATTGCTAACAATATAAGTAATAAGTATAATTATTACAGTTCTAGCGATAATAACTGCATGATATGGGTAAAAATGCATGTTATATTGATAATATTGGGAGTAATAAGTATATTTATTATGGTTCTAGAGATAATAACTGCATAATATGGGTAATAATGCATGTTATATTGATAATAATATAAGTAATAAGTATAATTATTACAGTTCTAGCGATAATACCTCCATTATATGGGTAATAATGCATGTTATATTGATGATAATGAAAGTAATACGTATCTTTATTATAGTTCTAGCGATAATAACTGCATAATATGGGTAATAATGCATGTTATATTGAGAATAATATAAGTAATAAGTATAATTATTACAGTTCTGGCGATAATAACTGCATTACATGGGTAATAATGCACGTTATATTGCTAATAGTATAAGTAATAAGTATAATTATTACAGTTCTTGCGATAATACCTCCATTATATGGGTAATAATGCATGTTATATTGATAACAATATAAGTAATAAGTATAATTATTACAGTTCTAGCGATAATAACTGCATTATATGGGTAATAATGCACGTTATACTGCTAATAATATAAGTAATAAGTATAATTATTACAGTTCTAGCGATAATAACTGCATTATATGGGTAATAATGCATGTTATATTGATAATATCGGGAGTAATAAGTATAATTATTATAGTTCTAGCGATAATAATAGTAAAATATGGCAAATAGTGCATGTTATATTGATAATAATAAAAGTAATAAGAATATTTATTACAGTTCTATCGATAATAACTGCATAATATGGGTAATAATGCATGTTATATTGATGATAATAAAAGTAATACGTATATTTATTATAGTTCTAGCGATAATAACTGCATAATATGGGTAATAATGCATGTTATATTGATAATAATATAAGTAATAAGTATAATTATTACAGTTCTAGCGATAATAACTGCATTATATGGGTAATAATGCACGTTATATTGCTAATAATATAAGTAATGAGTACAATTATTACAGTTCTAGCGATAATAACTGCATTATATGGGTAATAATGCACGTTATATTGCTAATAATATAAGTAATAAGTATAATTATTACAGTTCTAGCGATAATAACTGCATTATATGGGTAATAATGCATGTTATATTGATAATATCGGGAGTAATAAGTATAATTATTATAGTTCTAGCGATAATAATAGTAAAATGTGGCAAATAGTGCATGTTATATTGATAATAATAAAAGTAATAAATATATTTATTACAGTTCTATCGATAATAACTGCATAATATGGGTAATAATGCATGTTATATTGATGATAATAAAAGTAATACGTATATTTATTATAGTTCTAGCGATAATAACTGCATAATATGGGTAATAATGCATGTTATATTGATAATAATCTAAGTAATAAGTATAATTATTACAGTTCTAGCGATAATAACTGCATTATATGGGTAATAATGCACGTTATATTGCTAACAATATAAGTAATAAGTATAATTATTACAGTTCTAGCGATAATAACTGCATTATATGGGTAATAATGCATGTTATATTGATGATAATGAAAGTAATACGTATATTTGTTATAGTTCTAGCGATAATAACTGCATAATATGGGTAATAATGCATGTTATATTGAGAATAATATAAGTAATCAGTATAATTATTACAGTTCTGGCGATAATAACTGCATTATATGGGTAATAATGCACGTTATATTGCTAATAGTATAAGTAATAAGTATAATTATTACAGTTCTAGCGATAATACCTCCATTATATGGGTAATAATGCATGCTTTATTGATAATGATATAAGTAATAAGTATAATTATTACAGTTCTAGCGATAATAACTGCATTATATGGGTAATAATGCATGTTACATTGATAATATTGGGAGTAATAAGTATATTTATTATAGTTCTGGCGATCATAACTGCATAATAAGGGTAATAATGCATGTTATATTGATAATAATATAAGTAATAAGTATAATTATTATAGTTCTAGCGATAATAATAGTAAAATATGGCAAATAGTGCATGTTATATTGATAATAATAAAAGTAATAAGTATATTTATTACAGTTCTATCGATAATAACTGCATAATATGGGTAATAATGCATGTTATATTGATGATAATAAAAGTAATACGTATATTTATTATAGTTCTAGCGATAATAACTGCATAATATGGGTAATAATGCATGTTATATTGATAATAATATAAGTAATAAGTATAATTATTACAGTTCTAGCGATAATAACTGCATTATATGGGTAATAATGCACGTTATATTGCTAATAATATAAGTAATGAGTACAATTATTACAGTTCTAGCGATAATAACTGCATTATATGGGTAATAATGCACGTTATATTGCTAATAATATAAGTAATAAGTATAATTATTACAGTTCTAGCGATAATAACTGCATTATATGGGTAATAATGCATGTTATATTGATAATATCGGGAGTAATAAGTATAATTATTATAGTTCTAGCGATAATAATAGTAAAATGTGGCAAATAGTGCATGTTATATTGATAATAATAAAAGTAATAAATATATTTATTACAGTTCTATCGATAATAACTGCATAATATGGGTAATAATGCATGTTATATTGATGATAATAAAAGTAATACGTATATTTATTATAGTTCTAGCGATAATAACTGCATAATATGGGTAATAATGCATGTTATATTGATAATAATCTAAGTAATAAGTATAATTATTACAGTTCTAGCGATAATAACTGCATTATATGGGTAATAATGCACGTTATATTGCTAACAATATAAGTAATAAGTATAATTATTACAGTTCTAGCGATAATAACTGCATTATATGGGTAATAATGCATGTTATATTGCTAATAATATAAGTAATGAGTACAATTATTACAGTTCTAGCGATAATAACTGCATTATATGGGTAATAATGCACGTTATATTGCTAATAATATAAGTTATAAGTATAATTATTACAGTTCTAGCGATAATAACTGCATTATATGGGTAATAATGCATGTTATATTGATAATATCGGGAGTAATAAGTATAATTATTATAGTTCCAGCGATAATAATAGTAAAATGTGGCAAATAGTGCATGTTATATTGATAATAATAAAAGTAATAAATATATTTATTACAGTTCTATCGATAATAACTGCATAATATGGGTAATAATGCATGTTATATTGATGATAATAAAAGTAATACGTATATTTATTATAGTTCTTGCGATAATAACTGCATAATATGGGTAATAATGCATGTTATATTGAGAATAATATAAGTAATAAGTATAATTATTACAGTTCTAGCGATAATAACTGCATTATATGGGTAATAATGCACGTTATATTGCTAACAATATAAGTAATAAGTATAATTATTACAGTTCTAGCGATAATAACTGCATGATATGGGTAAAAATGCATGTTATATTGATAATATTGGGAGTAATAAGTATATTTATTATGGTTCTAGAGATAATAACTGCATAATATGGGTAATAATGCATGTTATATTGATAATAATATAAGTAATAAGTATAATTATTACAGTTCTAGCGATAATACCTCCATTATATGGGTAATAATGCATGTTATATTGATGATAATGAAAGTAATACGTATCTTTATTATAGTTCTAGCGATAATAACTGCATAATATGGGTAATAATGCATGTTATATTGAGAATAATATAAGTAATAAGTATAATTATTACAGTTCTGGCGATAATAACTGCATTATATGGGTAATAATGCACGTTATATTGCTAATAGTATAAGTAATAAGTATAATTATTACAGTTCTTGCGATAATACCTCCATTATATGGGTAATAATGCATGTTATATTGATAACAATATAAGTAATAAGTATAATTATTACAGTTCTAGCGATAATAACTGCATTATATGGGTAATAATGCACGTTATACTGCTAATAATATAAGTCATAAGTATAATTATTACAGTTCTAGCGATAATAACTGCATTATATGGGTAATAATGCATGTTATATTGATAATATCGGGAGTAATACGTATAATTATTATAGTTCTAGCGATAATAATAGTAAAATATGGCAAATAGTGCATGTTATATTGATAATAATAAAAGTAATAAGTATATTTATTACAGTTCTATCGATACTAACTGCATAATATGGGTAATAATGCATGTTATATTGATGATAATAAAAGTAATACGTATATTTATTATAGTTCTAGCGATAATAACTGCATAATATGGGTAATAATGCATGTTATATTGAGAATAATATAAGTAATAAGTATAATTATTACAGTTCTAGCGATAATGACTGCATTATATGAGTAATAATGCACGTTATATTGCTAACAATATAAGTAATAAGTATAATTATTACAGTTCTAGCGATAATAACTGCATGATATGGGTAAAAATGCATGTTATATTGATAATATTGGGAGTAATAAGTATATTTATAATGGTTCTAGAGATAATAACTGCATAATATGGGTAATAATACATGTTATATTGATAATAATATAAGTAATAAGTATAATTATTACAGTTCTAGCGATAATAACTGCATTATATGGGTAATAATGCACGTTATATTGCTAATAATATAAGTAATGAGTACAATTATTACAGTTCTAGCGATAATAACTGCATTATATGGGTAATAATGCACGTTATATTGCTAATAATATAAGTAATAAGTATAATTATTACAGTTCTAGCGATAATAACTGCATTATATGGGTAATAATGCATGTTACAATGATAATATTGGGAGTAATAAGTATATTTATTATAGTTCTGGCGATCATAACTGCATAATAAGGGTAATAATGCATGTTATATTGATAATAATATAAGTAATAAGTATAATTATTACAGTTCTAGCGATAATACCTCCATTATATGGGTAATAATGCATGTTATATTGATAATATCGGGAGTAATAAGTATAATTATTATAGTTCTAGCGATAATAATAGTAAAATATGGCAAATAGTGCATGTTATATTGATAATAATAAAAGTAATAAGTATATTTATTACAGTTCTATCGATAATAACTGCATAATATGGGTAATAATGCATGTTATATTGATGATAATAAAAGTAATACGTATATTTATTATAGTTCTAGCGATAATAACTGCATAATATGGGTAATAATGCATGTTATATTGATAATAATATAAATAATAAGTATAATTATTACAGTTCTAGCGATAATAACTGCATTATATGGGTAATAATGCATGTTACATTGATAATATTGGGAGTAATAAGTATATTTATTATAGTTCTGGCGATCATAACTGCATAATAAGGGTAATAATGCATGTTATATTGATAATAATATAAGTAATAAGTATAATTATTACAGTTCTAGCAATAATACCTCCAGTATATGGGTAATAATGCATGTTATATTGATGATAATGAAAGTAATACGTATATTTATTATAGTTCTTGCGATAATAACTGCATAATATGGGTAATAATGCATGTTATATTGACAATAATATGAGTAATAAGTATAATTATTACAGTTCTAGCGATAATAACTGCATTATATGGGTAATAATGCACGTTATATTGCTAACAATATAAGTAATAAGTATAATTATTACAGTTCTAGCGATAATAACTGCATGATATGGGTAAAAATGCATGTTATATTGATAATATTGGGAGTAATAAGTATATTTATTATGGTTCTAGAGATAATAACTGCATAATATGGGTAATAATGCATGTTATATTGATAATAATATAAGTAATAAGTATAATTATTACAGTTCTAGCGATAATACCTCCATTATATGGGTAATAATGCATGTTATATTGATGATAATGAAAGTAATACGTATCTTTATTATAGTTCTAGCGATAATAACTGCATAATATGGGTAATAATGCATGTTATATTGAGAATAATATAAGTAATAAGTATAATTATTACAGTTCTGGCGATAATAACTGCATTATATGGGTAATAATGCACGTTATATTGCTAATAGTATAAGTAATAAGTATAATTATTACAGTTCTTGCGATAATACCTCCATTATATGGGTAATAATGCATGTTATATTGATAACAATATAAGTAATAAGTATAATTATTACAGTTCTAGCGATAATAACTGCATTATATGGGTAATAATGCACGTTATACTGCTAATAATATAAGTAATAAGTATAATTATTACAGTTCTAGCGATAATAACTGCATTATATGGGTAATAATGCATGTTATATTGATAATATCGGGAGTAATAAGTATAATTATTATAGTTCTAGCGATAATAATAGTAAAATATGGCAAATAGTGCATGTTATATTGATAATAATAAAAGTAATAAGTATATTTATTACAGTTCTATCGATAATAACTGCATAATATGGGTAATAATGCATGTTATATTGATGATAATAAAAGTAATACGTATATTTATTATAGTTCTAGCGATAATAACTGCATAATATGGGTAATAATGCATGTTATATTGATAATAATATAAGTAATAAGTATAATTATTACAGTTCTAGCGATAATAACTGCATTATATGGGTAATAATGCACGTTATATTGCTAATAATATAAGTAATGAGTACAATTATTACAGTTCTAGCGATAATAACTGCATTATATGGGTAATAATGCACGTTATATTGCTAAAAATATAAGTAATAAGTATAATTATTACAGTTCTAGCGATAATAACTGCATTATATGGGTAATAATGCACGTTATATTGCTAACAATATAAGTAATAAGTATAATTATTACAGTTCTAGCGATAATAACTGCATTATATGGGTAATAATGCATGTTATATTGATGATAATGAAAGTAATACGTATATTTGTTATAGTTCTAGCGATAATAACTGCATAATATGGGTAATAATGCATGTTATATTGAGAATAATATAAGTAATCAGTATAATTATTACAGTTCTGGCGATAATAACTGCATTATATGGGTAATAATGCACGTTATATTGCTAATAGTATAAGTAATAAGTATAATTATTACAGTTCTAGCGATAATACCTCCATTATATGGGTAATAATGCATGCTTTATTGATAATGATATAAGTAATAAGTATAATTATTACAGTTCTAGCGATAATAACTGCATTATGTGGGTAATAATGCATGTTACATTGATAATATTGTGAGTAATAAGTATATTTATTATAGTTCTGGCGATCATAACTGCATAATAAGGGTAATAATGCATGTTATATTGATAATAATATAAGTAATAAGTATAATTATTACAGTTCTAGCGATAATACCTCCATTATATGGGTAATAATGCATGTTATATTGATAATATCGGGAGTAATAAGTATAATTATTATAGTTCTAGCGATAATAATAGTAAAATATGGCAAATAGTGCATGTTATATTGATAATAATAAAAGTAATAAGTATATTTATTACAGTTCTATCGATAATAACTGCATAATATGGGTAATAATGCATGTTATATTGATGATAATAAAAGTAATACGTATATTTATTATAGTTCTAGCGATAATAACTGCATAATATGGGTAATAATGCATGTTATATTGATAATAATATAAATAATAAGTATAATTATTACAGTTCTAGCGATAATAACTGCATTATATGGGTAATAATGCATGTTACATTGATAATATTGGGAGTAATAAGTATATTTATTATAGTTCTGGCGATCATAACTGCATAATAAGGGTAATAATGCATGTTATATTGATGATAATGAAAGTAATACGTATATTTATTATAGTTCTTGCGATAATAACTGCATAATATGGGTAATAATGCATGTTATATTGAGAATAATATAAGTAATAAGTATAATTATTACAGTTCTAGCGATAATAACTGCATTATATGGGTAATAATGCACGTTATATTGCTAACAATATAAGTAATAAGTATAATTATTACAGTTCTAGCGATAATAACTGCATGATATGGGTAATAATGCACGTTATACTGCTAATAATATAAGTCATAAGTATAATTATTACAGTTCTAGCGATAATAACTGCATTATATGGGTAATAATGCATGTTATATTGATAATATCGGGAGTAATACGTATAATTATTATAGTTCTAGCGATAATAATAGTAAAATATGGCAAATAGTGCATGTTATATTGATAATAATAAAAGTAATAAGTATATTTATTACAGTTCTATCGATACTAACTGCATAATATGGGTAATAATGCATGTTATATTGATGATAATAAAAGTAATACGTATATTTATTATAGTTCTAGCGATAATAACTGCATAATATGGGTAATAATGCATGTTATATTGAGAATAATATAAGTAATAAGTATAATTATTACAGTTCTAGCGATAATGACTGCATTATATGAGTAATAATGCACGTTATATTGCTAACAATATAAGTAATAAGTATAATTATTACAGTTCTAGCGATAATAACTGCATGATATGGGTAAAAATGCATGTTATATTGATAATATTGGGAGTAATAAGTATATTTATTATGGTTCTAGAGATAATAACTGCATAATATGGGTAATAATACATGTTATATTGATAATAATATAAGTAATAAGTATAATTATTACAGTTCTAGCGATAATAACTGCATTATATGGGTAATAATGCACGTTATATTGCTAATAATATAAGTAATGAGTACAATTATTACAGTTCTAGCGATAATAACTGCATTATATGGGTAATAATGCACGTTATATTGCTAATAATATAAGTAATAAGTATAATTATTACAGTTCTAGCGATAATAACTGCATTATATGGGTAATAATGCATGTTACATTGATAATATTGGGAGTAATAAGTATATTTATTATAGTTCTGGCGATCATAACTGCATAATAAGGGTAATAATGCATGTTATATTGATAATAATATAAGTAATAAGTATAATTATTACAGTTCTAGCGATAATACCTCCATTATATGGGTAATAATGCATGTTATATTGATAATATCGGGAGTAATAAGTATAATTATTATAGTTCTAGCGATAATAATAGTAAAATATGGCAAATAGTGCATGTTATATTGATAATAATAAAAGTAATAAGTATATTTATTACAGTTCTATCGATAATAACTGCATAATATGGGTAATAATGCATGTTATATTGATGATAATAAAAGTAATACGTATATTTATTATAGTTCTAGCGATAATAACTGCATAATATGGGTAATAATGCATGTTATATTGATAATAATATAAATAATAAGTATAATTATTACAGTTCTAGCGATAATAACTGCATTATATGGGTAATAATGCATGTTACATTGATAATATTGGGAGTAATAAGTATATTTATTATAGTTCTGGCGATCATAACTGCATAATAAGGGTAATAATGCATGTTATATTGATAATAATATAAGTAATAAGTATAATTATTACAGTTCTAGCAATAATACCTCCAGTATATGGGTAATAATGCATGTTATATTGATGATAATGAAAGTAATACGTATATTTATTATAGTTCTTGCGATAATAACTGCATAATATGGGTAATAATGCATGTTATATTGACAATAATATAAGTAATAAGTATAATTATTAGAGTTCTAGCGATAATAACTGCATTATATGGGTAATAATGCACGTTATATTGCTAACAATATAAGTAATAAGTATAATTATTACAGTTCTAGCGATAATAACTGCATGATATGGGTAAAAATGCATGTTATATTGATAATATTGGGAGTAATAAGTATATTTATTATGGTTCTAGAGATAATAACTGCATAATATGGGTAATAATGCATGTTATATTGATAATAATATAAGTAATAAGTATAATTATTACAGTTCTAGCGATAATACCTCCATTATATGGGTAATAATGCATGTTATATTGATGATAATGAAAGTAATACGTATCTTTATTATAGTTCTAGCGATAATAACTGCATAATATGGGTAATAATGCATGTTATATTGAGAATAATATAAGTAATAAGTATAATTATTACAGTTCTGGCGATAATAACTGCATTATATGGGTAATAATGCACGTTATATTGCTAATAGTATAAGTAATAAGTATAATTATTACAGTTCTTGCGATAATACCTCCATTATATGGGTAATAATGCATGTTATATTGATAACAATATAAGTAATAAGTATAATTATTACAGTTCTAGCGATAATAACTGCATTATATGGGTAATAATGCACGTTATACTGCTAATAATATAAGTAATAAGTCTAATTATTACAGTTCTAGCGATAATAACTGCATTATATGGGTAATAATGCATGTTATATTGATAATATCGGGAGTAATAAGTATAATTATTATAGTTCTAGCGATAATAATAGTAAAATATGGCAAATAGTGCATGTTATATTGATAATAATAAAAGTAATAAGTATATTTATTACAGTTCTATCGATAATAACTGCATAATATGGGTAATAATGCATGTTATATTGATGATAATAAAAGTAATACGTATATTTATTATAGTTCTAGCGATAATAACTGCATAATATGGGTAATAATGCATGTTATATTGATAATAATATAAGTAATAAGTATAATTATTACAGTTCTAGCGATAATAACTGCATTATATGGGTAATAATGCACGTTATATTGCTAATAATATAAGTAATGAGTACAATTATTACAGTTCTAGCGATAATAACTGCATTATATGGGTAATAATGCATGTTATATTGATGATAATGAAAGTAATACGTATATTTGTTATAGTTCTAGCGATAATAACTGCATAATATGGGTAATAATGCATGTTATATTGAGAATAATATAAGTAATCAGTATAATTATTACAGTTCTGGCGATAATAACTGCATTATATGGGTAATAATGCACGTTATATTGCTAATAGTATAAGTAATAAGTATAATTATTACAGTTCTAGCGATAATACCTCCATTATATGGGTAATAATGCATGCTTTATTGATAATGATATAAGTAATAAGTATAATTATTACAGTTCTAGCGATAATAACTGCATTATGTGGGTAATAATGCATGTTACATTGATAATATTGTGAGTAATAAGTATATTTATTATAGTTCTGGCGATCATAACTGCATAATAAGGGTAATAATGCATGTTATATTGATAATAATATAAGTAATAAGTATAATTATTACAGTTCTAGCGATAATACCTCCATTATATGGGTAATAATGCATGTTATATTGATAATATCGGGAGTAATAAGTATAATTATTATAGTTCTAGCGATAATAATAGTAAAATATGGCAAATAGTGCATGTTATATTGATAATAATAAAAGTAATAAGTATATTTATTACAGTTCTATCGATAATAACTGCATAATATGGGTAATAATGCATGTTATATTGATGATAATAAAAGTAATACGTATATTTATTATAGTTCTAGCGATAATAACTGCATAATATGGGTAATAATGCATGTTATATTGATAATAATATAAATAATAAGTATAATTATTACAGTTCTAGCGATAATAACTGCATTATATGGGTAATAATGCATGTTACATTGATAATATTGGGAGTAATAAGTATATTTATTATAGTTCTGGCGATCATAACTGCATAATAAGGGTAATAATGCATGTTATATTGATGATAATGAAAGTAATACGTATATTTATTATAGTTCTTGCGATAATAACTGCATAATATGGGTAATAATGCATGTTATATTGAGAATAATATAAGTAATAAGTATAATTATTACAGTTCTAGCGATAATAACTGCATTATATGGGTAATAATGCACGTTATATTGCTAACAATATAAGTAATAAGTATAATTATTACAGTTCTAGCGATAATAACTGCATGATATGGGTAAAAATGCATGTTATATTGATAATATTGGGAGTAATAAGTATATTTATTATGGTTCTAGAGATAATAACTGCATAATATGGGTAATAATGCATGTTATATTGATAATAATATAAGTAATAAGTATAATTATTACAGTTCTAGCGATAATACCTCCATTATATGGGTAATAATGCATGTTATATTGATGATAATGAAAGTAATACGTATCTTTATTATAGTTCTAGCGATAATAACTGCATAATATGGGTAATAATGCATGTTATATTGAGAATAATATAAGTAATAAGTATAATTATTACAGTTCTGGCGATAATAACTGCATTATATGGGTAATAATGCACGTTATATTGCTAATAGTATAAGTAATAAGTATAATTATTACAGTTCTTGCGATAATACCTCCATTATATGGGTAATAATGCATGTTATATTGATAACAATATAAGTAATAAGTATAATTATTACAGTTCTAGCGATAATAACTGCATTATATGGGTAATAATGCACGTTATACTGCTAATAATATAAGTAATAAGTATAATTATTACAGTTCTAGCGATAATAACTGCATTATATGGGTAATAATGCATGTTATATTGATAATATCGGGAGTAATAAGTATAATTATTATAGTTCTAGCGATAATAATAGTAAAATATGGCAAATAGTGCATGTTATATTGATAATAATAAAAGTAATAAGTATATTTATTACAGTTCTATCGATAATAACTGCATAATATGGGTAATAATGCATGTTATATTGATGATAATAAAAGTAATACGTATATTTATTATAGTTCTAGCGATAATAACTGCATAATATGGGTAATAATGCATGTTATATTGATAATAATATAAGTAATAAGTATAATTATTACAGTTCTAGCGATAATAACTGCATTATATGGGTAATAATGCACGTTATATTGCTAATAATATAAGTAATGAGTACAATTATTAGAGTTCTAGCGATAATAACTGCATTATATGGGTAATAATGCACGTTATATTGCTAATAATATAAGTAATAAGTATAATTATTACAGTTCTAGCGATAATAACTGCATTATATGGGTAATAATGCATGTTATATTGATAATATCGGGAGTAATAAGTATAATTATTATAGTTCTAGCGATAATAATAGTAAAATGTGGCAAATAGTGCATGTTATATTGATAATAATAAAAGTAATAAATATATTTATTACAGTTCTATCGATAATAACTGCATAATATGGGTAATAATGCATGTTATATTGATGATAATAAAAGTAATACGTATATTTATTATAGTTCTAGCGATAATAACTGCATAATATGGGTAATAATGCATGTTATATTGATAATAATCTAAGTAATAAGTATAATTATTACAGTTCTAGCGATAATAACTGCATTATATGGGTAATAATGCACGTTATATTGCTAACAATATAAGTAATAAGTATAATTATTACAGTTCTAGCGATAATAACTGCATTATATGGGTAATAATGCATGTTATATTGCTAATAATATAAGTAATGAGTACAATTATTACAGTTCTAGCGATAATAACTGCATTATATGGGTAATAATGCACGTTATATTGCTAATAATATAAGTTATAAGTATAATTATTACAGTTCTAGCGATAATAACTGCATTATATGGGTAATAATGCATGTTATATTGATAATATCGGGAGTAATAAGTATAATTATTATAGTTCCAGCGATAATAATAGTAAAATGTGGCAAATAGTGCATGTTATATTGATAATAATAAAAGTAATAAATATATTTATTACAGTTCTATCGATAATAACTGCATAATATGGGTAATAATGCATGTTATATTGATGATAATAAAAGTAATACGTATATTTATTATAGTTCTTGCGATAATAACTGCATAATATGGGTAATAATGCATGTTATATTGAGAATAATATAAGTAATAAGTATAATTATTACAGTTCTAGCGATAATAACTGCATTATATGGGTAATAATGCACGTTATATTGCTAACAATATAAGTAATAAGTATAATTATTACAGTTCTAGCGATAATAACTGCATGATATGGGTAAAAATGCATGTTATATTGATAATATTGGGAGTAATAAGTATATTTATTATGGTTCTAGAGATAATAACTGCATAATATGGGTAATAATGCATGTTATATTGATAATAATATAAGTAATAAGTATAATTATTACAGTTCTAGCGATAATACCTCCATTATATGGGTAATAATGCATGTTATATTGATGATAATGAAAGTAATACGTATCTTTATTATAGTTCTAGCGATAATAACTGCACAATATGGGTAATAATGCATGTTATATTGAGAATAATATAAGTAATAAGTATAATTATTACAGTTCTGGCGATAATAACTGCATTATATGGGTAATAATGCACGTTATATTGCTAATAGTATAAGTAATAAGTATAATTATTACAGTTCTTGCGATAATACCTCCATTATATGGGTAATAATGCATGTTATATTGATAACAATATAAGTAATAAGTATAATTATTACAGTTCTAGCGATAATAACTGCATTATATGGGTAATAATGCACGTTATACTGCTAATAATATAAGTCATAAGTATAATTATTACAGTTCTAGCGATAATAACTGCATTATACGGGTAATAATGCATGTTATATTGATAATATCGGGAGTAATACGTATAATTATTATAGTTCTAGCGATAATAATAGTAAAATATGGCAAATAGTGCATGTTATATTGATAATAATAAAAGTAATAAGTATATTTATTACAGTTCTATCGATAATAACTGCATAATATGGGTAATAATGCATGTTATATTGATGATAATAAAAGTAATACGTATATTTATTATAGTTCTAGCGATAATAACTGCATAATATGGGTAATAATGCATGTTATATTGATAATAATATAAGTAATAAGTATAATTATTACAGTTCTAGCGATAATAACTGCATTATATGGGTAATAATGCACGTTATATTGCTAATAATATAAGTAATGAGTACAATTATTACAGTTCTAGCGATAATAACTGCATTATATGGGTAATAATGCACGTTATATTGCTAATAATATAAGTAATAAGTATAATTATTACAGTTCTAGCGATAATATCTGCATTATGTGGGTAATAATGCATGTTATATTGATAATATCGGGAGTAATAAGTATAATTATTATAGTTCTAGCGATAATAATAGTAAAATGTGGCAAATAGTGCATGTTATATTGATAATAATAAAAGTAATAAATATATTTATTACAGTTCTATCGATAATAACTGCATAATATGGGTAATAATGCATGTTATATTGATGATAATAAAAGTAATACGTATATTTATTACAGTTCTAGCGATAATAACTGCATTATATGGGTAATAATGCACGTTATATTGCTAACAATATAAGTAATAAGTATAATTATTACAGTTCTAGCGATAATAACTGCATTATATGGGTAATAATGCATGTTATATTGATGATAATGAAAGTAATACGTATATTTGTTATAGTTCTAGCGATAATAACTGCATAATATGGGTAATAATGCATGTTATATTGAGAATAATATAAGTAATCAGTATAATTATTACAGTTCTGGCGATAATGACTGCATTATATGGGTAATAATGCACGTTATATTGCTAATAGTATAAGTAATAAGTATAATTATTACAGTTCTAGCGATAATACCTCCATTATATGGGTAATAATGCATGCTTTATTGATAATGATATAAGTAATAAGTATAATTATTACAGTTCTAGCGATAATAACTGCATAATATGGGTAATAATGCACGTTATATTGCTAATAATATAAGTAATGAGTACAATTATTACAGTTCTAGCGATAATAACTGCATTATGTGGGTAATAATGCATGTTATATTGATAATAATATAAGTAATAAGAATAATTATTACAGTTCTAGCGATAATAACTGCATTATATGGGTAATAATGCATGTTATATTGAGAATATCGGGAGTAATAAGTATAATTATTATAGTTCTAGCGATAATAATAGTAAAATATGGCAAATAGTGCATGTTATATTGATAATAATAAAAGTAATAAGTATAATTATTACAGTTCTAGCGATAATAACTGCATTATATGGGTAATAATGCACGTTATATTGCTAATAATATAAGTAATGAGTACAATTATTACAGTTCTAGCGATAATAACTGCATTATATGGGTAATAATGCACGTTATATTGCTAATAATATAAGTAATAAGTATAATTATTACAGTTCTAGCGATAATAACTGCATTATATGGGTAATAATGCATGTTATATTGATAATATCGGGAGTAATAAGTATAATTATTATAGTTCCAGCGATAATAATAGTAAAATGTGGCAAATAGTGCATGTTATATTGATAATAATAAAAGTAATAAATATATTTATTACAGTTCTATCGATAATAACTGCATAATATGGGTAATAATGCATGTTATATTGATGATAATAAAAGTAATACGTATATTTATTATAGTTCTAGCGATAATAACTGCATAATATGGGTAATAATGCATGTTATATTGATAATAATCTAAGTAATAAGTATAATTATTACAGTTCTAGCGATAATAACTGCATTATATGGGTAATAATGCACGTTATATTGCTAACAATATAAGTAATAAGTATAACTATTACAGTTCTAGCGATAATAACTGCATTATATGGGTAATAATGCATGTTATATTGATGATAATGAAAGTAATACGTATATTTGTTATAGTTCTAGCGATAATAACTGCATAATATGGGTAATAATGCATGTTATATTGAGAATAATATAAGTAATAAGTATAATTATTACAGTTCTGGCGATAATAACTGCATTATATGGGTAATAATGCACGTTATATTGCTAATAGTATAAGTAATAAGTATAATTATTACAGTTCTAGCGATAATACCTCCATTATATGGGTAATAATGCATGCTTTATTGATAATGATATAAGTAATAAGTATAATTATTACAGTTCTAGCGATAATAACTGCATAATATGGGTAATAATGCACGTTATATTGCTAATAATATAAGTAATGAGTACAATTATTACAGTTCTAGCGATAATAACTGCATTATGTGGGTAATAATGCATGTTATATTGTTAATAATATAAGTAATAAGAATAATTATTACAGTTCTAGCGATAATAACTGCATTATATGGGTAATAATGCATGTTATATTGATAATATCGGGAGTAATAAGTATAATTATTATAGTTCTAGCGATAATAATAGTAAAATATGGCAAATAGTGCATGTTATATTGATAATAATAAAAGTAATAAGTATATTTATTACAGTTCTATCGATAATAACTGCATAATATGGGTAATAATGCATGTTATATTGATGATAATAAAAGTAATACGTATATTTATTATAGTTCTAGCGATAATAACTGCATAATATGGGTAATAATGCATGTTATATTCAGAATAATATAAGTAATAAGTATAATTATTACAGTTCTAGCGATAATAACTGCATTATATGGGTAATAATGCACGTGATATTGCTAATAATATAAGTAATGAGTACAATTATTACAGTTCTAGCGATAATAACTGCATTATATGGGTAATAATGCACGTTATATTGCTAATAATATAAGTAATAAGTATAATTATTGCAGTTCTAGCGATAATAACTGCATTATATGGGTAATAATGCATGTTATATTGATAATATCGGGAGTAATAAGTATAATTATTATAGTTCTAGCGATAATAATAGTAAAATGTGGCAAATAGTGCATGTTATATTGATAATAATAAAAGTAATAAATATATTTATTACAGTTCTATCGATAATAACTGCATAATATGGGTAATAATGCATGTTATATTGATGATAATAAAAGTAATACGTATATTTATTATAGTTCTAGCGATAATAACTGCATAATATGGGTAATAATGCATGTTATATTGATAATAATCTAAGTAATAAGTATAATTATTACAGTTCTAGCGATAATAACTGCATTATATGGGTAATAATGCACGTTATATTGCTAACAATATAAGTAATAAGTATAATTATTACAGTTCTAGCGATAATAACTGCATTATATGGGTAATAATGCATGTTATATTGATGATAATGAAAGTAATACGTATATTTGTTATAGTTCTAGCGATAATAACTGCATAATATGGGTAATAATGCATGTTATATTGAGAATAATATAAGTAATAAGTATAATTATTACAGTTCTCGCGATAATAACTGCATTATATGGGTAATAATGCACGTTATATTGCTAATAGTATAAGTAATAAGTATAATTATTACAGTTCTAGCGATAATACCTCCATTATATGGGTAATAATGCATGTTATATTGATAATGATATAAGTAATAAGTATAATTATTACAGTTCTAGCGATAATAACTGCATAATATGGGTAATAATGCACGTTATATTGCTAATAATATAAGTAATAAGAATAATTATTACAGTTCTAGCGATAATAACTGCATTATATGGGTAATAATGCATGTTATATTGATAATATCGGGAGTAATAAGTATAATTATTATAGTTCTAGCGATAATAATAGTAAAATACGGCAAATAGTGCATGTTATATTGATAATAATAAAAGTAATAAGTATATTTATTACAGTTCTATCGATAATAACTGCATAATATGGGTAATAATGCATGTTATATTGATGATAATAGAAGTAATACGTATATTTATTATAGTTCTAGCGATAATAACTGCATAATATGGGTAATAATGCATGTTATATTGAGAATAATATAAGTAATAAGTATTATTATTACAGTTCTAGCGATAATAACTGCATTTTATGGGTAATAATGCACGTTATATTGCTAGTAGTATAAGTAATAAGTATAATTATTACAGTTCTAGCGATAATAACTGCATTATATGGGTAATAATGCATGTTACATTGATAATATTGGGAGTAATAAGTGTATTTATTATAGTTCTATCAATAATAACTGCATAATGTGGGTAATAATGCATGTTATATTGATGATAATAAAAGTAATACGTATATTTATTATAGTTCTAGCGATAATAACTGCATTATATGGGTAATAATGCACGTTATATTGCTAATAATATAAGTTATAAGTATAATTATTACAGTTCTAGCGATAATAACTGCATTATATGGGTAATAATGCATGTTATATTGATAATATCGGGAGTAATAAGTATAATTATTATAGTTCCAGGGATAATAATAGTAAAATGTGGCAAATAGTGCATGTTATATTGATAATAATAAAAGTAATAAATATATTTATTACAGTTCTATCGATAATAACTGCATAATATGGGTAATAATGCATGTTATATTGATGATAATAAAAGTAATACGTATATTTATTATAGTTCTTGCGATAATAACTGCATAATATGGGTAATAATGCATGTTATATTGAGAATAATATAAGTAATAAGTATAATTATTACAGTTCTAGCGATAATAACTGCATAATATGGGTAATAATGCATGTTATATTGATGATAATAGAAGTAATACGTATATTTATTATAGTTCTAGCGATAATAACTGCATAATATGGGTAATAATGCATGTTATATTGAGAATAATATAAGTAATAAGTATAATTATTACAGTTCTAGCGATAATAACTGCATTATATGGGTAATAATGCACGTTATATTGCTAGTAGTATAAGTAATAAGTATAATTATTACAGTTCTAGCGATAATACCTCCATTATATGGGTAATAATGCATGCTTTATTGATAATGATATAAGTAATAAGTATAATTATTACAGTTCTAGCGATAATAACTGCATTATATGGGTAATAATGCATGTTACATTGATAATATTGGGAGTAATAAGTATATTTATTATAGTTCTGGCGATCATAACTGCATAATAAGGGTAATAATGCATGTTATATTGATAATAATATAAGTAATAAGTATAATTATTACAGTTCTAGCGATAATACCTCCATTATATGGGTAATAATGCATGTTATATTGATAATATCGGGAGTAATAAGTATAATTATTATAGTTCTAGCGATAATAATAGTAATATATGGCAAATAGTGCATGTTATATTGATAATAATAAAAGTAATAAGTATATTTATTACAGTTCTATCGATAATAACTGCATAATATGGGTAATAATGCATGTTATATTGATGATAATAAAAGTAATACGTATATTTATTATAGTTCTAGCGATAATAACTGCATAATATGGGTAATAATGCATGTTATATTGACAATAATATAAATAATAAGTATAATTATTACAGTTCTAGCGATAATAACTGCATTATATGGGTAATAATGCATGTTACATTGATAATATTGGGAGTAATAAGTATATTTATTATAGTTCTGGCGATCATAACTGCATAATAAGGGTAATAATGCATGTTATATTGATGATAATGAAAGTAATACGTATATTTATTATAGTTCTTGCGATAATAACTGCATAATATGGGTAATAATGCATGTTATATTGAGAATAATATAAGTAATAAGTATAATTATTACAGTTCTAGCGATAATAACTGCATTATATGGGTAATAATGCACGTTATATTGCTAACAATATAAGTAATAAGTATAATTATTACAGTTCTAGCGATAATAACTGCATGATATGGGTAAAAATGCATGTTATATTGATAATATTGGGAGTAATAAGTATATTTATTATGGTTCTAGAGATAATAACTGCATAATATGGGTAATAATGCATGTTATATTGATAATAATATAAGTAATAAGTATAATTATTACAGTTCTAGCGATAATACCTCCATTATATGGGTAATAATGCATGTTATATTGATGATAATGAAAGTAATACGTATCTTTATTATAGTTCTAGCGATAATAACTGCATAATATGGGTAATAATGCATGTTATATTGAGAATAATATAAGTAATAAGTATAATTATTACAGTTCTGGCGATAATAACTGCATTATATGGGTAATAATGCACGTTATATTGCTAATAGTATAAGTAATAAGTATAATTATTACAGTTCTTGCGATAATACCTCCATTATATGGGTAATAATGCATGTTATATTGATAACAATATAAGTAATAAGTATAATTATTACAGTTCTAGCGATAATAACTGCATTATATGGGTAATAATGCACGTTATACTGCTAATAATATAAGTAATAAGTATAATTATTACAGTTCTAGCGATAATAACTGCATTATATGGGTAATAATGCATGTTATATTGATAATATCGGGAGTAATAAGTATAATTATTATAGTTCTAGCGATAATAATAGTAAAATATGGCAAATAGTGCATGTTATATTGATAATAATAAAAGTAATAAGTATATTTATTACAGTTCTATCGATAATAACTGCATAATATGGGTAATAATGCATGTTATATTGATGATAATAAAAGTAATACGTATATTTATTATAGTTCTAGCGATAATAACTGCATAATATGGGTAATAATGCATGTTATATTGATAATAATATAAGTAATAAGTATAATTATTACAGTTCTAGCGATAATAACTGCATTATATGGGTAATAATGCACGTTATATTGCTAATAATATAAGTAATGAGTACAATTATTACAGTTCTAGCGATAATAACTGCATTATATGGGTAATAATGCACGTTATATTGCTAATAATATAAGTAATAAGTATAATTATTACAGTTCTAGCGATAATAACTGCATTATATGGGTAATAATGCATGTTATATTGATAATATCGGGAGTAATAAGTATAATTATTATAGTTCTAGCGATAATAATAGTAAAATGTGGCAAATAGTGCATGTTATATTGATAATAATAAAAGTAATAAATATATTTATTACAGTTCTATCGATAATAACTGCATAATATGGGTAATAATGCATGTTATATTGATGATAATAAAAGTAATACGTATATTTATTATAGTTCTAGCGATAATAACTGCATAATATGGGTAATAATGCATGTTATATTGATAATAATCTAAGTAATAAGTATAATTATTACAGTTCTAGCGATAATAACTGCATTATATGGGTAATAATGCACGTTATATTGCTAACAATATAAGTAATAAGTATAATTATTACAGTTCTAGCGATAATAACTGCATTATATGGGTAATAATGCATGTTATATTGCTAATAATATAAGTAATGAGTACAATTATTACAGTTCTAGCGATAATAACTGCATTATATGGGTAATAATGCACGTTATATTGCTAATAATATAAGTTATAAGTATAATTATTACAGTTCTAGCGATAATAACTGCATTATATGGGTAATAATGCATGTTATATTGATAATATCGGGAGTAATAAGTATAATTATTATAGTTCCAGCGATAATAATAGTAAAATGTGGCAAATAGTGCATGTTATATTGATAATAATAAAAGTAATAAATATATTTATTACAGTTCTATCGATAATAACTGCATAATATGGGTAATAATGCATGTTATATTGATGATAATAAAAGTAATACGTATATTTATTATAGTTCTTGCGATAATAACTGCATAATATGGGTAATAATGCATGTTATATTGAGAATAATATAAGTAATAAGTATAATTATTACAGTTCTAGCGATAATAACTGCATTATATGGGTAATAATGCACGTTATATTGCTAACAATATAAGTAATAAGTATAATTATTACAGTTCTAGCGATAATAACTGCATGATATGGGTAAAAATGCATGTTATATTGATAATATTGGGAGTAATAAGTATATTTATTATGGTTCTAGAGATAATAACTGCATAATATGGGTAATAATGCATGTTATATTGATAATAATATAAGTAATAAGTATAATTATTACAGTTCTAGCGATAATACCTCCATTATATGGGTAATAATGCATGTTATATTGATGATAATGAAAGTAATACGTATCTTTATTATAGTTCTAGCGATAATAACTGCATAATATGGGTAATAATGCATGTTATATTGAGAATAATATAAGTAATAAGTATAATTATTACAGTTCTCGCGATAATAACTGCATTATATGGGTAATAATGCACGTTATATTGCTAATAGTATAAGTAATAAGTATAATTATTACAGTTCTAGCGATAATACCTCCATTATATGGGTAATAATGCATGTTATATTGATAATGATATAAGTAATAAGTATAATTATTACAGTTCTAGCGATAATAACTGCATAATATGGGTAATAATGCACGTTATATTGCTAATAATATAAGTAATAAGAATAATTATTACAGTTCTAGCGATAATAACTGCATTATATGGGTAATAATGCATGTTATATTGATAATATCGGGAGTAATAAGTATAATTATTATAGTTCTAGCGATAATAATAGTAAAATACGGCAAATAGTGCATGTTATATTGATAATAATAAAAGTAATAAGTATATTTATTACAGTTCTATCGATAATAACTGCATAATATGGGTAATAATGCATGTTATATTGATGATAATAGAAGTAATACGTATATTTATTATAGTTCTAGCGATAATAACTGCATAATATGGGTAATAATGCATGTTATATTGAGAATAATATAAGTAATAAGTATTATTATTACAGTTCTAGCGATAATAACTGCATTTTATGGGTAATAATGCACGTTATATTGCTAGTAGTATAAGTAATAAGTATAATTATTACAGTTCTAGCGATAATAACTGCATTATATGGGTAATAATGCATGTTACATTGATAATATTGGGAGTAATAAGTGTATTTATTATAGTTCTATCAATAATAACTGCATAATGTGGGTAATAATGCATGTTATATTGATGATAATAAAAGTAATACGTATATTTATTATAGTTCTAGCGATAATAACTGCATTATATGGGTAATAATGCACGTTATATTGCTAATAATATAAGTTATAAGTATAATTATTACAGTTCTAGCGATAATAACTGCATTATATGGGTAATAATGCATGTTATATTGATAATATCGGGAGTAATAAGTATAATTATTATAGTTCCAGGGATAATAATAGTAAAATGTGGCAAATAGTGCATGTTATATTGATAATAATAAAAGTAATAAATATATTTATTACAGTTCTATCGATAATAACTGCATAATATGGGTAATAATGCATGTTATATTGATGATAATAAAAGTAATACGTATATTTATTATAGTTCTTGCGATAATAACTGCATAATATGGGTAATAATGCATGTTATATTGAGAATAATATAAGTAATAAGTATAATTATTACAGTTCTAGCGATAATAACTGCATAATATGGGTAATAATGCATGTTATATTGATGATAATAGAAGTAATACGTATATTTATTATAGTTCTAGCGATAATAACTGCATAATATGGGTAATAATGCATGTTATATTGAGAATAATATAAGTAATAAGTATAATTATTACAGTTCTAGCGATAATAACTGCATTATATGGGTAATAATGCACGTTATATTGCTAGTAGTATAAGTAATAAGTATAATTATTACAGTTCTAGCGATAATACCTCCATTATATGGGTAATAATGCATGCTTTATTGATAATGATATAAGTAATAAGTATAATTATTACAGTTCTAGCGATAATAACTGCATTATATGGGTAATAATGCATGTTACATTGATAATATTGGGAGTAATAAGTATATTTATTATAGTTCTGGCGATCATAACTGCATAATAAGGGTAATAATGCATGTTATATTGATAATAATATAAGTAATAAGTATAATTATTACAGTTCTAGCGATAATACCTCCATTATATGGGTAATAATGCATGTTATATTGATAATATCGGGAGTAATAAGTATAATTATTATAGTTCTAGCGATAATAATAGTAATATATGGCAAATAGTGCATGTTATATTGATAATAATAAAAGTAATAAGTATATTTATTACAGTTCTATCGATAATAACTGCATAATATGGGTAATAATGCATGTTATATTGATGATAATAAAAGTAATACGTATATTTATTATAGTTCTAGCGATAATAACTGCATAATATGGGTAATAATGCATGTTATATTGACAATAATATAAATAATAAGTATAATTATTACAGTTCTAGCGATAGTAACTGCATTATATGGGTAATAATGCATGTTACATTGATAATATTGGGAGTAATAAGTATATTTATTATAGTTCTGGCGATCATAACTGCATAATAAGGGTAATAATGCATGTTATATTGATGATAATGAAAGTAATACGTATATTTATTATAGTTCTTGCGATAATAACTGCATAATATGGGTAATAATGCATGTTATATTGAGAATAATATAAGTAATAAGTATAATTATTACAGTTCTAGCGATAATAACTGCATTATATGGGTAATAATGCACGTTATATTGCTAACAATATAAGTAATAAGTATAGTTATTACAGTTCTAGCGATAATAACTGCATGATATGGGTAAAAATGCATGTTATATTGATAATATTGGGAGTAATAAGTATATTTATTATGGTTCTAGAGATAATAACTGCATAATATGGGTAATAATGCATGTTATATTGATAATAATATAAGTAATAAGTATAATTATTACAGTTCTAGCGATAATACCTCCATTATATGGGTAATAATGCATGTTATATTGATGATAATGAAAGTAATACGTATCTTTATTATAGTTCTAGCGATAATAACTGCATAATATGGGTAATAATGCATGTTATATTGAGAATAATATAAGTAATAAGTATAATTATTACAGTTCTGGCGATAATAACTGCATTATATGGGTAATAATGCACGTTATATTGCTAATAGTATAAGTAATAAGTATAATTATTACAGTTCTTGCGATAATACCTCCATTATATGGGTAATAATGCATGTTATATTGATAACAATATAAGTAATAAGTATAATTATTACAGTTCTAGCGATAATAACTGCATTATATGGGTAATAATGCACGTTATACTGCTAATAATATAAGTAATAAGTATAATTATTACAGTTCTAGCGATAATAACTGCATTGTATGGGTAATAATGCATGTTATATTGATAATATCGGGAGTAATAAGTATAATTATTATAGTTCTAGCGATAATAATAGTAAAATATGGCAAATAGTGCATGTTATATTGATAATAATAAAAGTAATAAGTATATTTATTACAGTTCTATCGATAATAACTGCATAATATGGGTAATAATGCATGTTATATTGATGATAATAAAAGTAATACGTATATTTATTATAGTTCTAGCGATAATAACTGCATAATATGGGTAATAATGCATGTTATATTGATAATAATATAAGTAATAAGTATAATTATTACAGTTCTAGCGATAATAACTGCATTATATGGGTAATAATGCACGTTATATTGCTAATAATATAAGTAATGAGTACAATTATTACAGTTCTAGCGATAATAACTGCATTATATGGGTAATAATGCACGTTATATTGCTAATAATATAAGTAATAAGTATAATTATTACAGTTCTAGCGATAATAACTGCATTATATGGGTAATAATGCATGTTATATTGATAATATCGGGAGTAATAAGTATAATTATTATAGTTCTAGCGATAATAATAGTAAAATGTGGCAAATAGTGCATGTTATATTGATAATAATAAAAGTAATAAATATATTTATTACAGTTCTATCGATAATAACTGCATAATATGGGTAATAATGCATGTTATATTGATGATAATAAAAGTAATACGTATATTTATTATAGTTCTAGCGATAATAACTGCATAATATGGGTAATAATGCATGTTATATTGATAATAATCTAAGTAATAAGTATAATTATTACAGTTCTAGCGATAATAACTGCATTATATGGGTAATAATGCACGTTATATTGCTAACAATATAAGTAATAAGTATAATTATTACAGTTCTAGCGATAATAACTGCATTATATGGGTAATAATGCATGTTATATTGCTAATAATATAAGTAATGAGTACAATTATTACAGTTCTAGCGATAATAACTGCATTATATGGGTAATAATGCACGTTATATTGCTAATAATATAAGTTATAAGTATAATTATTACAGTTCTAGCGATAATAACTGCATTATATGGGTAATAATGCATGTTATATTGATAATATCGGGAGTAATAAGTATAATTATTATAGTTCCAGCGATAATAATAGTAAAATGTGGCAAATAGTGCATGTTATATTGATAATAATAAAAGTAATAAATATATTTATTACAGTTCTATCGATAATAACTGCATAATATGGGTAATAATGCATGTTATATTGATGATAATAAAAGTAATACGTATATTTATTATAGTTCTTGCGATAATAACTGCATAATATGGGTAATAATGCATGTTATATTGAGAATAATATAAGTAATAAGTATAATTATTACAGTTCTAGCGATAATAACTGCATTATATGGGTAATAATGCACGTTATATTGCTAACAATATAAGTAATAAGTATAATTATTACAGTTCTAGCGATAATAACTGCATGATATGGGTAAAAATGCATGTTATATTGATAATATTGGGAGTAATAAGTATATTTATTATGGTTCTAGAGATAATAACTGCATAATATGGGTAATAATGCATGTTATATTGATAATAATATAAGTAATAAGTATAATTATTACAGTTCTAGCGATAATACCTCCATTATATGGGTAATAATGCATGTTATATTGATGATAATGAAAGTAATACGTATCTTTATTATAGTTCTAGCGATAATAACTGCATAATATGGGTAATAATGCATGTTATATTGAGAATAATATAAGTAATAAGTATAATTATTACAGTTCTGGCGATAATAACTGCATTATATGGGTAATAATGCACGTTATATTGCTAATAGTATAAGTAATAAGTATAATTATTACAGTTCTTGCGATAATACCTCCATTATATGGGTAATAATGCATGTTATATTGATAACAATATAAGTAATAAGTATAATTATTACAGTTCTAGCGATAATAACTGCATTATATGGGTAATAATGCACGTTATACTGCTAATAATATAAGTCATAAGTATAATTATTACAGTTCTAGCGATAATAACTGCATTATATGGGTAATAATGCATGTTATATTGATAATATCGGGAGTAATACGTATAATTATTATAGTTCTAGCGATAATAATAGTAAAATATGGCAAATAGTGCATGTTATATTGATAATAATAAAAGTAATAAGTATATTTATTACAGTTCTATCGATAATAACTGCATAATATGGGTAATAATGCATGTTATATTGATGATAATAAAAGTAATACGTATATTTATTATAGTTCTAGCGATAATAACTGCATAATATGGGTAATAATGCATGTTATATTGATAATAATATAAGTAATAAGTATAATTATTACAGTTCTAGCGATAATAACTGCATTATATGGGTAATAATGCACGTTATATTGCTAATAATATAAGTAATGAGTACAATTATTACAGTTCTAGCGATAATAACTGCATTATATGGGTAATAATGCACGTTATATTGCTAATAATATAAGTAATAAGTATAATTATTACAGTTCTAGCGATAATATCTGCATTATGTGGGTAATAATGCATGTTATATTGATAATATCGGGAGTAATAAGTATAATTATTATAGTTCTAGCGATAATAATAGTAAAATGTGGCAAATAGTGCATGTTATATTGATAATAATAAAAGTAATAAATATATTTATTACAGTTCTATCGATAATAACTGCATAATATGGGTAATAATGCATGTTATATTGATGATAATAAAAGTAATACGTATATTTATTATAGTTCTAGCGATAATAACTGCATAATATGGGTAATAATGCATGTTATATTGATAATAATCTAAATAATAAGTATAATTATTACAGTTCTAGCGATAATAACTGCATTATATGGGTAATAATGCACGTTATATTGCTAACAATATAAGTAATAAGTATAATTATTACAGTTCTAGCGATAATAACTGCATTATATGGGTAATAATGCATGTTATATTGATGATAATGAAAGTAATACGTATATTTGTTATAGTTCTAGCGATAATAACTGCATAATATGGGTAATAATGCATGTTATATTGAGAATAATATAAGTAATCAGTATAATTATTACAGTTCTGGCGATAATGACTGCATTATATGGGTAATAATGCACGTTATATTGCTAATAGTATAAGTAATAAGTATAATTATTACAGTTCTAGCGATAATACCTCCATTATATGGGTAATAATGCATGCTTTATTGATAATGATATAAGTAATAAGTATAATTATTACAGTTCTAGCGATAATAACTGCATAATATGGGTAATAATGCACGTTATATTGCTAATAATGTAAGTAATGAGTACAATTATTACAGTTCTAGCGATAATAACTGCATTATGTGGGTAATAATGCATGTTATATTGATAATAATATAAGTAATAAGAATAATTATTACAGTTCTAGCGATAATAACTGCATTATATGGGTAATAATGCATGTTATATTGAGAATATCGGGAGTAATAAGTATAATTATTATAGTTCTAGCGATAATAATAGTAAAATATGGCAAATAGTGCATGTTATATTGATAATAATAAAAGTAATAAGTATAATTATTACAGTTCTAGCGATAATAACTGCATTATATGGGTAATAATGCACGTTATATTGCTAATAATATAAGTAATGAGTACAATTATTACAGTTCTAGCGATAATAACTGCATTATATGGGTAATAATGCACGTTATATTGCTAATAATATAAGTAATAAGTATAATTATTACAGTTCTAGCGATAATAACTGCATTATATGGGTAATAATGCATGTTATATTGATAATATCGGGAGTAATAAGTATAGTTATTATAGTTCCAGCGATAATAATAGTAAAATGTGGCAAATAGTGCATGTTATATTGATAATAATAAAAGTAATAAATATATTTATTACAGTTCTATCGATAATAACTGCATAATATGGGTAATAATGCATGTTATATTGATGATAATAAAAGTAATACGTATATTTATTATAGTTCTAGCGATAATAACTGCATAATATGGGTAATAATGCATGTTATATTGATAATAATCTAAGTAATAAGTATAATTATTACAGTTCTAGCGATAATAACTGCATTATATGGGTAATAATGCACGTTATATTGCTAACAATATAAGTAATAAGTATAACTATTACAGTTCTAGCGATAATAACTGCATTATATGGGTAATAATGCATGTTATATTGATGATAATGAAAGTAATACGTATATTTGTTATAGTTCTAGCGATAATAACTGCATAATATGGGTAATAATGCATGTTATATTGAGAATAATATAAGTAATAAGTATAATTATTACAGTTCTGGCGATAATAACTGCATTATATGGGTAATAATGCACGTTATATTGCTAATAGTATAAGTAATAAGTATAATTATTACAGTTCTAGCGATAATACCTCCATTATATGGGTAATAATGCATGCTTTATTGATAATGATATAAGTAATAAGTATAATTATTACAGTTCTAGCGATAATAACTGCATAATATGGGTAATAATGCACGTTATATTGCTAATAATATAAGTAATGAGTACAATTATTACAGTTCTAGCGATAATAACTGCATTATGTGGGTAATAATGCATGTTATATTGTTAATAATATAAGTAATAAGAATAATTATTACAGTTCTAGCGATAATAACTGCATTATATGGGTAATAATGCATGTTATATTGATAATATCGGGAGTAATAAGTATAATTATTATAGTTCTAGCGATAATAATAGTAAAATATGGCAAATAGTGCATGTTATATTGATAATAATAAAAGTAATAAGTATATTTATTACAGTTCTATCGATAATAACTGCATAATATGGGTAATAATGCATGTTATATTGATGATAATAAAAGTAATACGTATATTTATTATAGTTCTAGCGATAATAACTGCATAATATGGGTAATAATGCATGTTATATTCAGAATAATATAAGTAATAAGTATAATTATTACAGTTCTAGCGATAATAACTGCATTATATGGGTAATAATGCACGTGATATTGCTAATAATATAAGTAATGAGTACAATTATTACAGTTCTAGCGATAATAACTGCATTATATGGTTAATAATGCACGTTATATTGCTAATAATATAAGTAATAAGTATAATTATTGCAGTTCTAGCGATAATAACTGCATTATATGGGTAATAATGCATGTTATATTGATAATATCGGGAGTAATAAGTATAATTATTATAGTTCTAGCGATAATAATAGTAAAATGTGGCAAATAGTGCATGTTATATTGATAATAATAAAAGTAATAAATATATTTATTACAGTTCTATCGATAATAACTGCATAATATGGGTAATAATGCATGTTATATTGATGATAATAAAAGTAATACGTATATTTATTATAGTTCTAGCGATAATAACTGCATAATATGGGTAATAATGCATGTTATATTGATAATAATCTAAGTAATAAGTATAATTATTACAGTTCTAGCGATAATAACTGCATTATATGGGTAATAATGCACGTTATATTGCTAACAATATAAGTAATAAGTATAATTATTACAGTTCTAGCGATAATAACTGCATTATATGGGTAATAATGCATGTTATATTGATGATAATGAAAGTAATACGTATATTTGTTATAGTTCTAGCGATAATAACTGCATAATATGGGTAATAATGCATGTTATATTGAGAATAATATAAGTAATAAGTATAATTATTACAGTTCTCGCGATAATAACTGCATTATATGGGTAATAATGCACGTTATATTGCTAATAGTATAAGTAATAAGTATAATTATTACAGTTCTAGCGATAATACCTCCATTATATGGGTAATAATGCATGTTATATTGATAATGATATAAGTAATAAGTATAATTATTACAGTTCTAGCGATAATAACTGCATAATATGGGTAATAATGCACGTTATATTGCTAATAATATAAGTAATAAGAATAATTATTACAGTTCTAGCGATAATAACTGCATTATATGGGTAATAATGCATGTTATATTGATAATATCGGGAGTAATAAGTATAATTATTATATTTCTAGCGATAATAATAGTAAAATACGGCAAATAGTGCATGTTATATTGATAATAATAAAAGTAATAAGTATATTTATTACAGTTCTATCGATAATAACTGCATAATATGGGTAATAATGCATGTTATATTGATGATAATAGAAGTGATACGTATATTTATTATAGTTCTGGCGATAATAACTGCATAATATGGGTAATAATGCATGTTATATTGAGAATAATATAAGTAATAAGTATAATTATTACAGTTCTAGCGATAATAACTGCATTTTATGGGTAATAATGCACGTTATATTGCTAGTAGTATAAGTAATAAGTATAATTATTACAGTTCTAGCGATAATAACTGCATTATATGGGTAATAATGCATGTTACATTGATAATATTGGGAGTAATAAGTGTATTTATTATAGTTCTATCAATAATAACTGCATAATGTGGGTAATAATGCATGTTATATTGATGATAATAAAAGTAATACGTATATTTATTATAGTTCTAGCGATAATAACTGCATTATATGGGTAATAATGCACGTTATATTGCTAATAATATAAGTTATAAGTATAATTATTACAGTTCTAGCGATAATAACTGCATTATATGGGTAATAATGCATGTTATATTGATAATATCGGGAGTAATAAGTATAATTATTATAGTTCCAGCGATAATAATAGTAAAATGTGGCAAATAGTGCATGTTATATTGATAATAATAAAAGTAATAAATATATTTATTACAGTTCTATCGATAATAACTGCATAATATGGGTAATAATGCATGTTATATTGATGATAATAAAAGTAATACGTATATTTATTATAGTTCTTGCGATAATAACTGCATAATATGGGTAATAATGCATGTTATATTGAGAATAATATAAGTAATAAGTATAATTATTACAGTTCTAGCGATAATAACTGCATAATATGGGTAATAATGCATGTTATATTGATGATAATAGAAGTAATACGTATATTTATTATAGTTCTAGCGATAATAACTGCATAATATGGGTAATAATGCATGTTATATTGAGAATAATATAAGTAATAAGTATAATTATTACAGTTCTAGCGATAATAACTGCATTATATGGGTAATAATGCACGTTATATTGCTAGTAGTATAAGTAATAAGTATAATTATTACAGTTCTAGCGATAATACCTCCATTATATGGGTAATAATGCATGCTTTATTGATAATGATATAAGTAATAAGTATAATTATTACAGTTCTAGCGATAATAACTGCATTATATGGGTAATAATGCATGTTACATTGATAATATTGGGAGTAATAAGTATATTTATTATAGTTCTGGCGATCATAACTGCATAATAAGGGTAATAATGCATGTTATATTGATAATAATATAAGTAATAAGTATAATTATTACAGTTCTAGCGATAATACCTCCATTATATGGGTAATAATGCATGTTATATTGATAATATCGGGAGTAATAAGTATAATTATTATAGTTCTAGCGATAATAATAGTAATATATGGCAAATAGTGCATGTTATATTGATAATAATAAAAGTAATAAGTATATTTATTACAGTTCTATCGATAATAACTGCATAATATGGGTAATAATGCATGTTATATTGATGATAATAAAAGTAATACGTATATTTATTATAGTTCTAGCGATAATAACTGCATAATATGGGTAATAATGCATGTTATATTGATAATAATATAAATAATAAGTATAATTATTACAGTTCTAGCGATAATAACTGCATTATATGGGTAATAATGCATGTTACATTGATAATATTGGGAGTAATAAGTATATTTATTATAGTTCTGGCGATCATAACTGCATAATAAGGGTAATAATGCATGTTATATTGATGATAATGAAAGTAATACGTATATTTATTATAGTTCTTGCGATAATAACTGCATAATATGGGTAATAATGCATGTTATATTGAGAATAATATAAGTAATAAGTATAATTATTACAGTTCTAGCGATAATAACTGCATTATATGGGTAATAATGCACGTTATATTGCTAACAATATAAGTAATAAGTATAATTATTACAGTTCTAGCGATAATAACTGCATGATATGGGTAAAAATGCATGTTATATTGATAATATTGGGAGTAATAAGTATATTTATTATGGTTCTAGAGATAATAACTGCATAATATGGGTAATAATGCATGTTATATTGATAATAATATAAGTAATAAGTATAATTATTACAGTTCTAGCGATAATACCTCCATTATATGGGTAATAATGCACGTTATATTGCTAATAATATAAGTTATAAGTATAATTATTACAGTTCTAGCGATAATAACTGCATTATATGGGTAATAATGCATGTTATATTGATAATATCGGGAGTAATAAGTATAATTATTATAGTTCCAGCGATAATAATAGTAAAATGTGGCAAATAGTGCATGTTATATTGATAATAATAAAAGTAATAAATATATTTATTACAGTTCTATCGATAATAACTGCATAATATGGGTAATAATGCATGTTATATTGATGATAATAAAAGTAATACGTATATTTATTATAGTTCTAGCGATAATGACTGCATAATATGGGTAATAATGCATGTTATATTGATAATAATCTAAGTAATAAGTATAATTATTACAGTTCTAGCGATAATAACTGCATTATATGGGTAATAATGCACGTTATATTGCTAACAATATAAGTAATAAGTATAATTATTACAGTTCTAGCGATAATAACTGCATTATATGGGTAATAATGCATGTTATATTGATGATAATGAAAGTAATACGTATATTTGTTATAGTTCTAGCGATAATAACTGCATAATATGGGTAATAATGCATGTTATATTGAGAATAATATAAGTAATAAGTATAATTATTACAGTTCTCGCGATAATAACTGCATTATATGGGTAATAATGCACGTTATATTGCTAATAGTATAAGTAATAAGTATAATTATTACAGTTCTAGCGATAATACCTCCATTATATGGGTAATAATGCATGTTATATTGATAATGATATAAGTAATAAGTATAATTATTACAGTTCTAGCGATAATAACTGCATAATATGGGTAATAATGCACGTTATATTGCTAATAATATAAGTAATAAGAATAATTATTACAGTTCTAGCGATAATAACTGCATTATATGGGTAATAATGCATGTTATATTGATAATATCGGGAGTAATAAGTATAATTATTATAGTTCTAGCGATAATAATAGTAAAATACGGCAAATAGTGCATGTTATATTGATAATAATAAAAGTAATAAGTATATTTATTACAGTTCTATCGATAATAACTGCATAATATGGGTAATAATGCATGTTATATTGATGATAATAGAAGTAATACGTATATTTATTATAGTTCTAGCGATAATAACTGCATAATATGGGTAATAATGCATGTTATATTGAGAATAATATAAGTAATAAGTATAATTATTACAGTTCTAGCGATAATAACTGCATTTTATGGGTAATAATGCACGTTATATTGCTAGTAGTATAAGTAATAAGTATAATTATTACAGTTCTAGCGATAATAACTGCATTATATGGGTAATAATGCATGTTACATTGATAATATTGGGAGTAATAAGTGTATTTATTATAGTTCTATCAATAATAACTGCATAATGTGGGTAATAATGCATGTTATATTGATGATAATAAAAGTAATACGTATATTTATTATAGTTCTAGCGATAATAACTGCATTATATGGGTAATAATGCACGTTATATTGCTAATAATATAAGTTATAAGTATAATTATTACAGTTCTAGCGATAATAACTGCATTATATGGGTAATAATGCATGTTATATTGATAATATCGGGAGTAATAAGTATAATTATTATAGTTCCAGCGATAATAATAGTAAAATGTGGCAAATAGTGCATGTTATATTGATAATAATAAAAGTAATAAATATATTTATTACAGTTCTATCGATAATAACTGCATAATATGGGTAATAATGCATGTTATATTGATGATAATAAAAGTAATACGTATATTTATTATAGTTCTTGCGATAATAACTGCATAATATGGGTAATAATGCATGTTATATTGAGAATAATATAAGTAATAAGTATAATTATTACAGTTCTAGCGATAATAACTGCATAATATGGGTAATAATGCATGTTATATTGATGATAATAGAAGTAATACGTATATTTATTATAGTTCTAGCGATAATAACTGCATAATATGGGTAATAATGCATGTTATATTGAGAATAATATAAGTAATAAGTATAATTATTACAGTTCTAGCGATAATAACTGCATTATATGGGTAATAATGCACGTTATATTGCTAGTAGTATAAGTAATAAGTATAATTATTACAGTTCTAGCGATAATAACTGCATTATATGGGTAATAATGCATGTTACATTGATAATATTGGGAGTAATAAGTGTATTTATTATAGTTCTATCAATAATAACTGCATAATGTGGGTAATAATGCATGTTATATTGATGATAATAAAAGTAATACGTATATTTATTATAGTTCTAGCGATAATAACTGCATTATATGGGTAATAATGCACGTTATATTGCTAATAATATAAGTTATAAGTATAATTATTACAGTTCTAGCGATAATAACTGCATTATATGGGTAATAATGCATGTTATATTGATAATATCGGGAGTAATAAGTATAATTATTATAGTTCCAGCGATAATAATAGTAAAATGTGGCAAATAGTGCATGTTATATTGATAATAATAAAAGTAATAAATATATTTATTACAGTTCTATCGATAATAACTGCATAATATGGGTAATAATGCATGTTATATTGATGATAATAAAAGTAATACGTATATTTATTATAGTTCTTGCGATAATAACTGCATAATATGGGTAATAATGCATGTTATATTGATAATAATATAAGTAATAAGTATAATTATTACAGTTCTAGCGATAATAACTGCATTATATGGGTAATAATGCACGTTATATTGCTAATAATATAAGTAATGAGTACAATTATTACAGTTCTAGCGATAATAACTGCATTATATGGGTAATAATGCACGTTATATTGCTAATAATATAAGTAATAAGTATAATTATTACAGTTCTAGCGATAATATCTGCATTATATGGGTAATAATGCATGTTATATTGATAATATCGGGAGTAATAAGTATAATTATTATAGTTCTAGCGATAATAATAGTAAAATGTGGCAAATAGTGCATGTTATATTGATAATAATAAAAGTAATAAATATATTTATTACAGTTCTATCGATAATAACTGCATAATATGGGTAATAATGCATGTTATATTGATGATAATAAAAGTAATACGTATATTTATTATAGTTCTAGCGATAATAACTGCATAATATGGGTAATAATGCATGTTATATTGATAATAATCTAAGTAATAAGTATAATTATTACAGTTCTAGCGATAATAACTGCATTATATGGGTAATAATGCACGTTATATTGCTAACAATATAAGTAATAAGTATAATTATTACAGTTCTAGCGATAATAACTGCATTATATGGGTAATAATGCATGTTATATTGATGATAATGAAAGCAATACGTATATTTGTTATAGTTCTAGCGATAATAACTGCATAATATGGGTAATAATGCATGTTATATTGAGAATAATATAAGTAATCAGTATAATTATTACAGTTCTGGCGATAATGACTGCATTATATGGGTAATAATGCACGTTATATTGCTAATAGTATAAGTAATAAGTATAATTATTACAGTTCTAGCGATAATACCTCCATTATATGGGTAATAATGCATGCTTTATTGATAATGATATAAGTAATAAGTATAATTATTACAGTTCTAGCGATAATAACTGCATAATATGGGTAATAATGCACGTTATATTGCTAATAATATAAGTAATGAGTACAATTATTACAGTTCTAGCGATAATAACTGCATTATGTGGGTAATAATGCATGTTATATGGTTAATAATATAAGTAATAAGAATAATTATTACAGTTCTAGCGATAATAACTGCATTATATGGGTAATAATGCATGTTATATTGATAATATCGGGAGTAATAAGTATAATTATTATAGTTCTAGCGATAATAATAGTAAAATATGGCAAATAGTGCATGTTATATTGATAATAATAAAAGTAATAAGTATATTTATTACAGTTCTATCGATAATAACTGCATAATATGGGTAATAATGCATGTTATATTGATGATAATAAAAGTAATACGTACATTTATTATAGTTCTAGCGATAATAACTGCATAATATGGGTAATAATGCATGTTATATTCAGAATAATATAAGTAATAAGTATAATTATTACAGTTCTAGCGATAATAACTGCATTATATGGGTAATAATGCACGTTATATTGCTAATAATATAAGTAATGAGTACAATTATTACAGTTCTAGCGATAATAACTGCATTATATGGGTAATAATGCACGTTATATTGCTAATAATATAAGTAATAAGTATAATTATTGCAGTTCTAGCGATAATAACTGCATTATATGGGTAATAATGCATGTTATATTGATAATATCGGGAGTAATAAGTATAATTATTATAGTTCTAGCGATAATAATAGTAAAATGTGGCAAATAGTGCATGTTATATTGATAATAATAAAAGTAATAAATATATTTATTACAGTTCTATCGATAATAACTGCATAATATGGGTAATAATGCATGTTATATTGATGATAATAAAAGTAATACGTATATTTATTATAGTTCTAGCGATAATAACTGCATAATATTGGGTAATAATGCATGTTATATTGATAATAATCTAAGTAATAAGTATAATTATTACAGTTCTAGCGATAATAACTGCATTATATGGGTAATAATGCACGTTATATTGCTAACAATATAAGTAATAAGTATAATTATTACAGTTCTAGCGATAATAACTGCATTATATGGGTAATAATGCATGTTATATTGATGATAATGAAAGTAAAACGTATATTTGTTATAGTTCTAGCGATAATAACTGCATAATATGGGTAATAATGCATGTTATATTGAGAATAATATAAGTAATAAGTATAATTATTACAGTTCTCGCGATAATAACTGCATTATATGGGTAATAATGCACGTTATATTGCTAATAGTATAAGTAATAAGTATAATTATTACAGTTCTAGCGATAATACCTCCATTATATGGGTAATAATGCATGTTATATTGATAATGATATAAGTAATAAGTATAATTATTACAGTTCTAGCGATAATAACTGCATAATATGGGTAATAATGCACGTTATATTGCTAATAATATAAGTAATAAGAATAATTATTACAGTTCTAGCGATAATAACTGCATTATATGGGTAATAATGCATGTTATATTGATAATATCGGGAGTAATAAGTATAATTATTATAGTTCTAGCGATAATAATAGTAAAATACGGCAAATAGTGCATGTTATATTGATAATAATAAAAGTAATAAGTATATTTATTACAGTTCTATCGATAATAACTGCATAATATGGGTAATAATGCATGTTATATTGATGATAATAGAAGTAATACGTATATTTATTATAGTTCTAGCGATAATAACTGCATAATATGGGTAATAATGCATGTTATATTGAAAATAATATAAGTAATAAGTATAATTATTACAGTTCTAGCGATAATAACTGCATTATATGGGTAATAATGCACGTTATATTGCTAGTAGTATAAGTAATAAGTATAATTATTACAGTTCTAGCGATAATAACTGCATTATATGGGTAATAATGCATGTTATATTGATAATAATATAAGTAATAAGTATAATTATTACAGTTCTAGCGATAATAACTGCATTATATGGGTAATAATGCATGTTATATTGATAATATCGGGAGTAATAAGTATAATTATTATAGTTCTAGCGATAATAATAGTAAAATATGGCAAATAGTGCATGTTATATTGATAATAATAAAAGTAATAAGTATATTTATTACAGTTCTATCGATAATAACTGCATAATATGGGTAATAATGCATGTTATATTGATGATAATAAAAGTAATACGTATATTTATTATAGTTCTAGCGATAATAACTGCATAATATGAGTACTAATGCATGTTATATTGATAATAATATAAGTAATAAGTATAATTATTACAGTTCTAGCGATAATAACTGCATTATATGGGTAATAATGCACGTTATATTGCTAATAATATATGTAATGAGTACAATTATTACAGTTCTAGCGATAATAACTGCATTATATGGGCAATAATGCACGTTATATTGCTAATAATATAAGTAATAAGTATAATTATTACAGTTCTAGCGATAATAACTGCATTATATGGGTAATAATGCATGTTATATTGATAATATCGGGAGTAATAAGTATAATTATTATAGTTCTAGCGATAATAATAGTAAAATGTGGCAAATAGTGCATGTTATATTGATAATAATAAAAGTAATAAATATATTTATTACAGTTCTATCAATAATAACTGCATAATATGGGTAATAATGCATGTTATATTGATAATATTGGGAGTAATAAGTATATTTATTATGGTTCTAGAGATAATAACTGCATAATATGGGTAATAATGCATGTTATATTGATAATAATATAAGTAATAAGTATAATTATTACAGTTCTAGCGATAATAACTGCATTATATGGGTAATAATGCACGTTATATTGCTAATAATATAAGTAATGAGTACAATTATTACAGTTCTAGCGATAATAACTGCATTATATGGGTAATAATGCACGTTATATTGCTAATAATATAAGTAATAAGTATAATTATTACAGTTCTAGCGATAATAACTGCATTATATGGGTAATAATGCATGTTATATTGATAATATCGGGAGTAATAAGTATAATTATTATAGTTCTAGCGATAATAATAGTAAAATGTGGCAAATAGTGCATGTTATATTGATAATAATAAAAGTAATAAATATATTTATTACAGTTCTATCAATAATAACTGCATAATATGGGTAATAATGCATGTTATATTGATGATAATAAAAGTAATACGTATATTTATTATAGTTCTAGCGATAATAACTGCATAATATGGGTAATAATGCATGTTATGATAATAATAAGCTAAGTAATAAGCATAATTATTACAGTTCTAGCGATAATAACTGCATTATATGGGTAATAATGCATGTTATATTGATAATATCGGGAGTAATAAGTATAATTATTATAGTTCTAGCGATAATAATAGTAAAATGTGGCAATTAGTGCATGTTATATTGATAATAATAAAAGTAATAAATATATTTATTACAGTTCTATCAATAATAACTGCATAATATGGGTAATAATGCATGTTATATTGATGATAATAAAAGTAATACGTATATTTATTATAGTTCTAGCGATAATAACTGCATAATATGGGTAATAATGCATGTTATATTGATGATAATGAAAGTAATACGTATATTTGTTATAGTTCTAGCGATAATAACTGCATAATATGGGTAATAATGCATGTTATATTGAGAATAATATAAGTAATAAGTATAATTATTACAGTTCTCGCGATAATAACTGCATTATATGGGTAATAATGCACGTTATATTGCTAATAGTATAAGTAATAAGTATAATTATTACAGTTCTAGCGATAATACCTCCATTATATGGGTAATAATGCATGTTATATTGATAATGATATAAGTAATAAGTATAATTATTACAGTTCTAGCGATAATAACTGCATTATATGGGTAATAATGCACGTTATATTACTAATAATATAAGTAATAAGTATAATTATTACAGTTCTAGCGATAATAACTGCATTATATGGGTAGTAATGCATGTTATATTGATAATATCGGGAGTAATAAGTATAATTATTATAGTTCTAGCGATAATAATAGTAAAATATGGCAAATAGTGCATGTTATATTGATAATAATAAAAGTAATAAGTATATTTATTACAGTTCTATCGATAATAACTGCATAATATGGGTAATAATGCATGTTATATTGATGATAATAAAAGTAATACGTATATTTATTATAGTTCTAGCGATAATAACTGCATAATATGAGTACTAATGCATGTTATATTGATAATAATATAAGTAATAAGTATAATTATTACAGTTCTAGCGATAATAACTGCATTATATGGGTAATAATGCACGTTATATTGCTAATAATATATGTAATGAGTACAATTATTACAGTTCTAGCGATAATAACTGCATTATATGGGCAATAATGCACGTTATATTGCTAATAATATAAGTAATAAGTATAATTATTACAGTTCTAGCGATAATAACTGCATTATATGGGTAATAATGCATGTTATATTGATAATATCGGGAGTAATAAGTATAATTATTATAGTTCTAGCGATAATAATAGTAAAATGTGGCAAATAGTGCATGTTATATTGATAATAATAAAAGTAATAAATATATTTATTACAGTTCTATCAATAATAACTGCATAATATGGGTAATAATGCATGTTATATTGATGATAATAAAAGTAATACGTATATTTATTATAGTTCCAGCGATTATAACTGCATAATATGGGTAATAATGCATGTTATATTGATAATAATCTAAGTAATAAATATTATTATTACAGTTCTAGCGATAATAACTGCATTATATGGGTAATCATGCACGTTATATTGCTAATAATATAAGTAATAAGTATAATTATTACAGTTCTGGCGATAATAACTGCATTATATGGGTAATAATGCACGTTATATTGCTAACAATATAAGTAATAAGTATAATTATTACAGTTCTAGTGATAATAACTGCATTATATGGGTAATAAAGCACGTTATATTGCTAACAATATAAGTAATAAGTATAATTATTACAGTTCTAGCGATAATAACTGCATTATATGGGTAGAAATGCATGTTATATTGATAATATTTTTGAGTAATAAGTATATTTATTATGGTTCTAGAGATAATAACTGCATAATATGGGTAATAATGCATGTTATATTGATGATAATGAAAGTAATACGTATATTTATTATAGTTCTAGCGATAATAACTGCATAATATGGGTAATAATGCATGTTATATTGATAATATTGGGAGTAATAAGTATATTTATTATGGTTCTAGAGATAATAACTGCATAATATGGGTAATAATGCATGTTATATTGATAATAATATAAGTAATAAGTATAATTATTACAGTTCTAGCGATAATAACTGCATTATATGGGTAATAATGCACGTTATATTGCTAATAATATAAGTAATGAGTACAATTATTACAGTTCTAGCGATAATAACTGCATTATATGGGTAATAATGCACGTTATATTGCTAATAATATAAGTAATAAGTATAATTATTACAGTTCTAGCGATAATAACTGCATTATATGGGTAATAATGCATGTTATATTGATAATATCGGGAGTAATAAGTATAATTATTATAGTTCTAGCGATAATAATAGTAAAATGTGGCAAATAGTGCATGTTATATTGATAATAATAAAAGTAATAAATATATTTATTACAGTTCTATCAATAATAACTGCATAATATGGGTAATAATGCATGTTATATTGATGATAATAAAAGTAATACGTATATTTATTATAGTTCTAGCGATAATAACTGCATAATATGGGTAATAATGCATGTTATGATAATAATAAGCTAAGTAATAAGTATAATTATTACAGTTCTAGCGATAATAACTGCATTATATGGGTAATAATGCACGTTATATTGCTAACAATATAAGTAATAAGTATAATTATTACAGTTCTAGCGATAATAACTGCATTATATGGGTAATAATGCATGTTATATTGATGATAATGAAAGTAATACGTATATTTGTTATAGTTCTAGCGATAATAACTGCATAATATGGGTAATAATGCATGTTATATTGAGAATAATATAAGTAATAAGTATAATTATTACAGTTCTGGCGATAATAACTGCATTATATGGGTAATAATGCACGTTATATTGCTAGTAGTATAAGTAATAAGTATAATTATTACAGTTCTAGCGATAATACCTCCATTATATGGGTAATAATGCATGTTATATTGATAATGATATAAGTAATAAGTATAATTATTACAGTTCTAGCGATAATAACTGCATAATATGGGTAATAATGCACGTTATATTGCTAATAATATAAGTAATGAGTCCAATTATTACAGTTCTAGCGATAATAACTGCATTATATGGGTAATAATGCATGTTATATTGATGATAATAAAAGTAATACGTATATTTATTATAGTTCTAGCGATAATAACTGCATAATATGGGTAATAATGCATGTTATATTGATAATAATCTAAGTAATAAGTATAATTATTACAGTTCTAGCGATAATAACTGCATTATATGGGTAATAATGCACGTTATATTGCTAACAATATAAGTAATAAGTATAATTATTACAGTTCTAGCGATAATAACTGCATTATATGGGTAATAATGCATGTTATATTGATGATAATGAAAGTAATACGTATATTTGTTATAGTTCTAGCGATAATAACTGCATAATATGGGTAATAATGCATGTTATATTGAGAATAATATAAGTAATAAGTATAATTATTACAGTTCTCGCGATAATAACTGCATTATATGGGTAATAATGCACGTTATATTGCTAATAGTATAAGTAATAAGTATAATTATTACAGTTCTAGCGATAATACCTCCATTATATGGGTAATAATGCATGTTATATTCATAATGATATAAGTAATAAGTATAATTATTACAGTTCTAGCGATAATAACTGCATTATATGGGTAATAATGCACGTTATATTGCTAATAATATAAGTAATAAGTATAATTATTACAGTTCTAGCGATAATAACTGCATTATATGGGTAATAATGCATGTTATATTGATAATATCGGGAGTAATAAGTATAATTATTATAGTTCTAGCGATAATAATAGTAAAATGTGGCAAATAGTGCATGTTATATTGATAATAATAAAAGTAATAAATATATTTATTACAGTTCTATCAATAATAACTGCATAATATGGGTAATAATGCATGTTATATTGATGATAATAAAAGTAATACGTATATTTATTATAGTTCTAGCGATAATAACTGCATAATATGGGTAATAATGCATGTTATATTGATGATAATGAAAGTAATACGTATATTTGTTATAGTTCTAGCGATAATAACTGCATAATATGGGTAATAATGCATGTTATATTGAGAATAATATAAGTAATAAGTATAATTATTACAGTTCTCGCGATAATAACTGCATTATATGGGTAATAATGCACGTTATATTGCTAATAGTATAAGTAATAAGTATAATTATTACAGTTCTAGCGATAATACCTCCATTATATGGGTAATAATGCATGTTATATTGATAATGATATAAGTAATAAGTATAATTATTACAGTTCTAGCGATAATAACTGCATTATATGGGTAATAATGCACGTTATATTGCTAATAATATAAGTAATAAGTATAATTATTACAGTTCTAGCGATAATAACTGCATTATATGGGTAGTAATGCATGTTATATTGATAATATCGGGAGTAATAAGTATAATTATTATAGTTCTAGCGATAATAATAGTAAAATGTGGCAAATAGTGCATGTTATATTGATAATAATAAAAGTAATAAATATATTTATTACAGTTCTATCAATAATAACTGCATAATATGGGTAATAATGCATGTTATATTGATGATAATAAAAGTAATACGTATATTTATTATAGTTCTAGCAATAATAACTGCATAATATGGGTAATAATGCATGTTATGATAATAATAAGCTAAGTAATAAGTATAATTATTACAGTTCTAGCGATAATAACTGCATTATATGGGTAATAATGCACGTTATATTGCTAACAATATAAGTAATAAGTATAATTATTACAGTTCTAGCGATAATAACTGCATTATATGGGTAATAATGCATGTTATATTGATGATAATGAAAGTAATACGTATATTTGTTATAGTTCTAGCGATAATAACTGCATAATATGGGTAATAATGCATGTTATATTGAGAATAATATAAGTAATAAGTATAATTATTACAGTTCTGGCGATAATAACTGCATTATATGGGAAATAATGCACGTTATATTGCTAGTAGTATAAGTAATAAGTATAATTATTACAGTTCTAGCGATAATACCTCCATTATATGGGTAATAATGCATGTTATATTGATAATGATATAAGTAATAAGTATAATTATTACAGTTCCAGCGATAATAACTGCATAATATGGGTAATAATGCACGTTATATTGCTAATAATATAAGTAATGAGTCCAATTATTACAGTTCTAGCGATAATAACTGCATTATATGGGTAATAATGCATGTTATATTGATAATAATATAAGTAATAAGAATAATTATTACAGTTCTAGCGATAATATCTGCATTATATGGGTAATAATGCATGTTATATTGAGAATAATATAAGTAATAAGTATAATTATTACAGTTCTGGCGATAATAACTGCATTATATGGGTAATAATGCATGTTATATTGCTAATAGTATAAGTAATAAGTATAATTATTACAGTTCTTGCGATAATACCTCCATTATATGGGTAATAATGCATGTTATATTGATAATAATATAAGTAATAAGTATAATTATTACAGTTCTAGCGATAATAACTGCATTATATGGGTAATAATGCATGTTATATTGATAATATCGGGAGTAATAAGTATAATTATTATAGTTCTAGCGATAATAATAGTAAAATGTGGCAAATAGTGCATGTTATATTGATAATAATAAAAGTAATAAATATATTTATTACAGTTCTATCGATAATAACTGCATAGTATGGGTAATAATGCATGTTATATTGATGATAATAAAAGTAATACGTATATTTATTATAGTTCTAGCGATAATAACTGCATAATATGGGTAATAATGCATGTTATATTGAGAATAATATAAGTAATAAGTATAATTATTACAGTTCTAGCGATAATAACTGCATTATATGGGTAATAATGCACGTTATATTGCTAATAATATAAGTAATGAGTACAATTATTACAGTTCTAGCGATAATAACTGCATTATATGGGTAATAATGCACGTTATATTGCTAATAATATAAGTAATAAGTATAATTATTACAGTTCTAGCGATAATAACTGCATAATATGGGTAATAATGCATGTTATATTGATGATAATAAAAGTAATACGTATATTTATTATAGTTCTAGCGATAATAACTGCATAATATGGGTAATAATGCATGTTATGATAATAATAAGCTAAGTAATAAGTATAATTATTACAGTTCTAGCGATAATAACTGCATTATATGGGTAATAATGCACGTTATATTGCTAACAATATAAGTAATAAGTATAATTATTACAGTTCTAGCGATAATAACTGCATTATATGGGTAATAATGCATGTTATATTGATGATAATGAAAGTAATACGTATATTTGTTATAGTTCTAGCGATAATAACTGCATAATATGGGTAATAATGCATGTTATATTGAGAATAATATAAGTAATAAGTATAATTATTACAGTTCTGGCGATAATAACTGCATTATATGGGTAATAATGCACGTTATATTGCTAGTAGTATAAGTAATAAGTATAATTATTACAGTTCTAGCGATAATACCTCCATTATATGGGTAATAATGCATGTTATATTGATAATGATATAAGTAATAAGTATAATTATTACAGTTCTAGCGATAATAACTGCATAATATGGGTAATAATGCACGTTATATTGCTAATAATATAAGTAATGAGTCCAATTATTACAGTTCTAGCGATAATAACTGCATTATATGGGTAATAATGCATGTTATATTGATGATAATAAAAGTAATACGTATATTTATTATAGTTCTAGCGATAATAACTGCATAATATGGGTAATAATGCATGTTATATTGATAATAATCTAAGTAATAAGTATAATTATTACAGTTCTAGCGATAATAACTGCATTATATGGGTAATAATGCACGTTATATTGCTAACAATATAAGTAATAAGTATAATTATTACAGTTCTAGCGATAATAACTGCATTATATGGGTAATAATGCATGTTATATTGATGATAATGAAAGTAATACGTATATTTGTTATAGTTCTAGCGATAATAACTGCATAATATGGGTAATAATGCATGTTATATTGAGAATAATATAAGTAATAAGTATAATTATTACAGTTCTCGCGATAATAACTGCATTATATGGGTAATAATGCACGTTATATTGCTAATAGTATAAGTAATAAGTATAATTATTACAGTTCTAGCGATAATACCTCCATTATATGGGTAATAATGCATGTTATATTGATAATGATATAAGTAATAAGTATAATTATTACAGTTCTAGCGATAATAACTGCATAATATGGGTAATAATGCACGTTATATTGCTAATAATATAAGTAATGAGTCCAATTATTACAGTTCTAGCGATAATAACTGCATTATATGGGTAATAATGCATGTTATATTGATGATAATAAAAGTAATACGTATATTTATTATAGTTCTAGCGATAATAACTGCATAATATGGGTAATAATGCATGTTATATTGATAATAATCTAAGTAATAAGTATAATTATTACAGTTCTAGCGATAATAACTGCATTATATGGGTAATAATGCACGTTATATTGCTAACAATATAAGTAATAAGTATAATTATTACAGTTCTAGCGATAATAACTGCATTATATGGGTAATAATGCATGTTATATTGATGATAATGAAAGTAATACGTATATTTGTTATAGTTCTAGCGATAATAACTGCATAATATGGGTAATAATGCATGTTATATTGAGAATAATATAAGTAATAAGTATAATTATTACAGTTCTCGCGATAATAACTGCATTATATGGGTAATAATGCACGTTATATTGCTAATAGTATAAGTAATAAGTATAATTATTACAGTTCTAGCGATAATACCTCCATTATATGGGTAATAATGCATGTTATATTGATAATGATATAAGTAATAAGTATAATTATTACAGTTCTAGCGATAATAACTGCATTATATGGGTAATAATGCACGTTATATTGCTAATAATATAAGTAATAAGTATAATTATTACAGTTCTAGCGATAATAACTGCATTATATGGGTAATAATGCATGTTATATTGATAATATCGGGAGTAATAAGTATAATTATTATAGTTCTAGCGATAATAATAGTAAAATGTGGCAAATAGTGCATGTTATATTGATAATAATAAAAGTAATAAATATATTTATTACAGTTCTATCAATAATAACTGCATAATATGGGTAATAATGCATGTTATATTGATGATAATAAAAGTAATACGTATATTTATTATAGTTCTAGCGATAATAACTGCATAATATGGGTAATAATGCATGTTATATTGATGATAATGAAAGTAATACGTATATTTGTTATAGTTCTAGCGATAATAACTGCATAATATGGGTAATAATGCATGTTATATTGAGAATAATATAAGTAATAAGTATAATTATTACAGTTCTCGCGATAATAACTGCATTATATGGGTAATAATGCACGTTATATTGCTAATAGTATAAGTAATAAGTATAATTATTACAGTTCTAGCGATAATACCTCCATTATATGGGTAATAATGCATGTTATATTGATAATGATATAAGTAATAAGTATAATTATTACAGTTCTAGCGATAATAACTGCATTATATGGGTAATAATGCACGTTATATTGCTAATAATATAAGTAATAAGTATAATTATTACAGTTCTAGCGATAATAACTGCATTATATGGGTAGTAATGCATGTTATATTGATAATATCGGGAGTAATAAGTATAATTATTATAGTTCTAGCGATAATAATAGTAAAATGTGGCAAATAGTGCATGTTATATTGATAATAATAAAAGTAATAAATATATTTATTACAGTTCTATCAATAATAACTGCATAATATGGGTAATAATGCATGTTATATTGATGATAATAAAAGTAATACGTATATTTATTATAGTTCTAGCAATAATAACTGCATAATATGGGTAATAATGCATGTTATGATAATAATAAGCTAAGTAATAAGTATAATTATTACAGTTCTAGCGATAATAACTGCATTATATGGGTAATAATGCACGTTATATTGCTAACAATATAAGTAATAAGTATAATTATTACAGTTCTAGCGATAATAACTGCATTATATGGGTAATAATGCATGTTATATTGATGATAATGAAAGTAATACGTATATTTGTTATAGTTCTAGCGATAATAACTGCATAATATGGGTAATAATGCATGTTATATTGAGAATAATATAAGTAATAAGTATAATTATTACAGTTCTGGCGATAATAACTGCATTATATGGGAAATAATGCACGTTATATTGCTAGTAGTATAAGTAATAAGTATAATTATTACAGTTCTAGCGATAATACCTCCATTATATGGGTAATAATGCATGTTATATTGATAATGATATAAGTAATAAGTATAATTATTACAGTTCCAGCGATAATAACTGCATAATATGGGTAATAATGCACGTTATATTGCTAATAATATAAGTAATGAGTCCAATTATTACAGTTCTAGCGATAATAACTGCATTATATGGGTAATAATGCATGTTATATTGATAATAATATAAGTAATAAGAATAATTATTACAGTTCTAGCGATAATATCTGCATTATATGGGTAATAATGCATGTTATATTGAGAATAATATAAGTAATAAGTATAATTATTACAGTTCTGGCGATAATAACTGCATTATATGGGTAATAATGCATGTTATATTGCTAATAGTATAAGTAATAAGTATAATTATTACAGTTCTTGCGATAATACCTCCATTATATGGGTAATAATGCATGTTATATTGATAATAATATAAGTAATAAGTATAATTATTACAGTTCTAGCGATAATAACTGCATTATATGGGTAATAATGCATGTTATATTGATAATATCGGGAGTAATAAGTATAATTATTATAGTTCTAGCGATAATAATAGTAAAATGTGGCAAATAGTGCATGTTATATTGATAATAATAAAAGTAATAAATATATTTATTACAGTTCTATCGATAATAACTGCATAGTATGGGTAATAATGCATGTTATATTGATGATAATAAAAGTAATACGTATATTTATTATAGTTCTAGCGATAATAACTGCATAATATGGGTAATAATGCATGTTATATTGAGAATAATATAAGTAATAAGTATAATTATTACAGTTCTAGCGATAATAACTGCATTATATGGGTAATAATGCACGTTATATTGCTAATAATATAAGTAATGAGTACAATTATTACAGTTCTAGCGATAATAACTGCATTATATGGGTAATAATGCACGTTATATTGCTAATAATATAAGTAATAAGTATAATTATTACAGTTCTAGCGATAATAACTGCATAATATGGGTAATAATGCATGTTATATTGATGATAATAAAAGTAATACGTATATTTATTATAGTTCTAGCGATAATAACTGCATAATATGGGTAATAATGCATGTTATGATAATAATAAGCTAAGTAATAAGTATAATTATTACAGTTCTAGCGATAATAACTGCATTATATGGGTAATAATGCACGTTATATTGCTAACAATATAAGTAATAAGTATAATTATTACAGTTCTAGCGATAATAACTGCATTATATGGGTAATAATGCATGTTATATTGATGATAATGAAAGTAATACGTATATTTGTTATAGTTCTAGCGATAATAACTGCATAATATGGGTAATAATGCATGTTATATTGAGAATAATATAAGTAATAAGTATAATTATTACAGTTCTGGCGATAATAACTGCATTATATGGGTAATAATGCACGTTATATTGCTAGTAGTATAAGTAATAAGTATAATTATTACAGTTCTAGCGATAATACCTCCATTATATGGGTAATAATGCATGTTATATTGATAATGATATAAGTAATAAGTATAATTATTACAGTTCTAGCGATAATAACTGCATTATATGGGTAATAATGCACGTTATATTGCTAACAATATAAGTAATAAGTATAATTATTACAGTTCTAGCGATAATAACTGCATAATATGGGTAATAATGCATGTTATATTGATAATAATCTAAGTAATAAGTATAATTATTACAGTTCTAGCGATAATAACTGCATTATATGGGTAATAATGCACGTTATATTGCTAACAATATAAGTAATAAGTATAATTATTACAGTTCTAGCGATAATAACTGCATTATATGGGTAATAATGCATGTTATATTGATGATAATGAAAGTAATACGTATATTTGTTATAGTTCTAGCGATAATAACTGCATAATATGGGTAATAATGCATGTTATATTGAGAATAATATAAGTAATAAGTATAATTATTACAGTTCTCGCGATAATAACTGCATTATATGGGTAATAATGCACGTTATATTGCTAATAGTATAAGTAATAAGTATAATTATTACAGTTCTAGCGATAATACCTCCATTATATGGGTAATAATGCATGTTATATTGATAATGATATAAGTAATAAGTATAATTATTACAGTTCTAGCGATAATAACTGCATTATATGGGTAATAATGCACGTTATATTGCTAATAATATAAGTAATAAGTATAATTATTACAGTTCTAGCGATAATAACTGCATTATATGGGTAATAATGCATGTTATATTGATAATATCGGGAGTAATAAGTATAATTATTATAGTTCTAGCGATAATAATAGTAAAATGTGGCAAATAGTGCATGTTATATTGATAATAATAAAAGTAATAAATATATTTATTACAGTTCTATCAATAATAACTGCATAATATGGGTAATAATGCATGTTATATTGATGATAATAAAAGTAATACGTATATTTATTATAGTTCTAGCGATAATAACTGCATAATATGGGTAATAATGCATGTTATATTGATGATAATGAAAGTAATACGTATATTTGTTATAGTTCTAGCGATAATAACTGCATAATATGGGTAATAATGCATGTTATATTGAGAATAATATAAGTAATAAGTATAATTATTACAGTTCTCGCGATAATAACTGCATTATATGGGTAATAATGCACGTTATATTGCTAATAGTATAAGTAATAAGTATAATTATTACAGTTCTAGCGATAATACCTCCATTATATGGGTAATAATGCATGTTATATTGATAATGATATAAGTAATAAGTATAATTATTACAGTTCTAGCGATAATAACTGCATTATATGGGTAATAATGCACGTTATATTGCTAATAATATAAGTAATAAGTATAATTATTACAGTTCTAGCGATAATAACTGCATTATATGGGTAGTAATGCATGTTATATTGATAATATCGGGAGTAATAAGTATAATTATTATAGTTCTAGCGATAATAATAGTAAAATGTGGCAAATAGTGCATGTTATATTGATAATAATAAAAGTAATAAATATATTTATTACAGTTCTATCAATAATAACTGCATAATATGGGTAATAATGCATGTTATATTGATGATAATAAAAGTAATACGTATATTTATTATAGTTCTAGCAATAATAACTGCATAATATGGGTAATAATGCATGTTATATTGCTAACAATATAAGTAATAAGTATAATTATTACAGTTCTAGCGATAATAACTGCATTATATGGGTAATAATGCATGTTATATTGATGATAATGAAAGTAATACGTATATTTGTTATAGTTCTAGCGATAATAACTGCATAATATGGGTAATAATGCATGTTATATTGAGAATAATATAAGTAATAAGTATAATTATTACAGTTCTCGCGATAATAACTGCATTATATGGGTAATAATGCACGTTATATTGCTAATAGTATAAGTAATAAGTATAATTATTACAGTTCTAGCGATAATACCTCCATTATATGGGTAATAATGCATGTTATATTGATAATGATATAAGTAATAAGTATAATTATTACAGTTCTAGCGATAATAACTGCATTATATGGGTAATAATGCACGTTATATTGCTAATAATATAAGTAATAAGTATAATTATTACAGTTCTAGCGATAATAACTGCATTATATGGGTAGTAATGCATGTTATATTGATAATATCGGGAGTAATAAGTATAATTATTATAGTTCTAGCGATAATAATAGTAAAATGTGGCAAATAGTGCATGTTATATTGATAATAATAAAAGTAATAAATATATTTATTACAGTTCTATCAATAATAACTGCATAATATGGGTAATAATGCATGTTATATTGATGATAATAAAAGTAATACGTATATTTATTATAGTTCTAGCAATAATAACTGCATAATATGGGTAATAATGCATGTTATGATAATAATAAGCTAAGTAATAAGTATAATTATTACAGTTCTAGCGATAATAACTGCATTATATGGGTAATAATGCACGTTATATTGCTAACAATATAAGTAATAAGTATAATTATTACAGTTCTAGCGATAATAACTGCATTATATGGGTAATAATGCACGTTATATTGCTAATAGTATAATTAATAAGTATAATTATTACAGTTCTAGCGATAATACCTCCATTATATGGGTAATAATGCATGCTTTATTGATAATGATATAAGTAATAAGTATAATTATTACAGTTCTAGCGATAATAACTGCATTATATGGGTAATAATGCACGTTATATTGCTAATAATATATGTAATGAGTACAATTATTACAGTTCTAGCGATAATAACTGCATTATATGGGCAATAATGCACGTTATATTGCTAATAATATAAGTAATAAGTATAATTATTACAGTTCTAGCGATAATAACTGCATTATATGGGTAATAATGCATGTTATATTGATAATATCGGGAGTAATAAGTATAATTATTATAGTTCTAGCGATAATAATAGTAAAATGTGGCAAATAGAGCATGTTATATTGATAATAATAAAAGTAATAAATATATTTATTACAGTTCTATCAATAATAACTGCATAATATGGGTAATAATGCATGTTATATTGATGATAATAAAAGTAATACGTATATTTATTATAGTTCCAGCGATTATAACTGCATAATATGGGTAATAATGCATGTTATATTGATAATAATCTAAGTAATAAATATTATTATTACAGTTCTAGCGATAATAACTGCATTATATGGGTAATCATGCACGTTATATTGCTAATAATATAAGTAATAAGTATAATTATTACAGTTCTGGCGATAATAACTGCATTATATGGGTAATAATGCACGTTATATTGCTAACAATATAAGTAATAAGTATAATTATTACAGTTCTAGTGATAATAACTGCATTATCGATTTCTTTTAACAAATTTATTATTATGACATAGTAAAATTACAAGTTTATACTTTTGAAAATATCAGTCGAATTTCTTGACATTTATAAACATTTTTTCGTTAATACAAGTGCAAATTTTTAAATATCTTAGTATACGAATAAATTAAATGATTATTTTTGAAATTCCTTGAAATAGAAGCAGATAAACTTACATAATGAAAGTAATACGTATATTTATTATAGTTCTAGCGATAATAACTGCATAATATGGGTAATAATGCATGTTATATTGATAATATTGGGAGTAATAAGTATATTTATTATGGTTCTAGAGATAATAACTGCATAATATGGGTAATAATGCATGTTATATTGATAATAATATAAGTAATAAGTATAATTATTACAGTTCTAGCGATAATAACTGCATTATATGGGTAATAATGCACGTTATATTGCTAATAATATAAGTAATGAGTACAATTATTACAGTTCTAGCGATAATAACTGCATTATATGGGTAATAATGCACGTTATATTGCTAATAATATAAGTAATAAGTATAATTATTACAGTTCTAGCGATAATAACTGCATTATATGGGTAATAATGCACGTTATATTGCTAATAGTATAAGTAATAAGTATAATTATTACAGTTCTAGCGATAATACCTCCATTATATGGGTAATAATGCATGTTATATTGATAATGATATAAGTAATAAGTATAATTATTACAGTTCTAGCGATAATAACTGCATTATATGGGTAATAATGCACGTTATATTGCTAATAATATAAGTAATAAGTATAATTATTACAGTTCTAGCGATAATAACTGCATTATATGGGTAATAATGCATGTTATATTGATAATATCGGGAGTAATAAGTATAATTATTATAGTTCTAGCGATAATAATAGTAAAATGTGGCAAATAGTGCATGTTATATTGATAATAATAAAAGTAATAAATATATTTATTACAGTTCTATCAATAATAACTGCATAATATGGGTAATAATGCATGTTATATTGATGATAATAAAAGTAATACGTATATTTATTATAGTTCTAGCGATAATAACTGCATAATATGGGTAATAATGCATGTTATATTGATGATAATGAAAGTAATACGTATATTTGTTATAGTTCTAGCGATAATAACTGCATAATATGGGTAATAATGCATGTTATATTGAGAATAATATAAGTAATAAGTATAATTATTACAGTTCTCGCGATAATAACTGCATTATATGGGTAATAATGCACGTTATATTGCTAATAGTATAAGTAATAAGTATAATTATTACAGTTCTAGCGATAATACCTCCATTATATGGGTAATAATGCATGTTATATTGATAATGATATAAGTAATAAGTATAATTATTACAGTTCTAGCGATAATAACTGCATTATATGGGTAATAATGCACGTTATATTGCTAATAATATAAGTAATAAGTATAATTATTACAGTTCTAGCGATAATAACTGCATTATATGGGTAGTAATGCATGTTATATTGATAATATCGGGAGTAATAAGTATAATTATTATAGTTCTAGCGATAATAATAGTAAAATGTGGCAAATAGTGCATGTTATATTGATAATAATAAAAGTAATAAATATATTTATTACAGTTCTATCAATAATAACTGCATAATATGGGTAATAATGCATGTTATATTGATGATAATAAAAGTAATACGTATATTTATTATAGTTCTAGCGATAATAACTGCATAATATGGGTAATAATGCATGTTATGATAATAATAAGCTAAGTAATAAGTATAATTATTACAGTTCTAGCGATAATAACTGCATTATATGGGTAATAATGCACGTTATATTGCTAACAATATAAGTAATAAGTATAATTATTACAGTTCTAGCGATAATAACTGCATTATATGGGTAATAATGCATGTTATATTGATGATAATGAAAGTAATACGTATATTTGTTATAGTTCTAGCGATAATAACTGCATAATATGGGTAATAATGCATGTTATATTGAGAATAATATAAGTAATAAGTATAATTATTACAGTTCTGGCGATAATAACTGCATTATATGGGAAATAATGCACGTTATATTGCTAGTAGTATAAGTAATAAGTATAATTATTACAGTTCTAGCGATAATACCTCCATTATATGGGTAATAATGCATGTTATATTGATAATGATATAAGTAATAAGTATAATTATTACAGTTCCAGCGATAATAACTGCATAATATGGGTAATAATGCACGTTATATTGCTAATAATATAAGTAATGAGTCCAATTATTACAGTTCTAGCGATAATAACTGCATTATATGGGTAATAATGCATGTTATATTGATAATAATATAAGTAATAAGAATAATTATTACAGTTCTAGCGATAATAACTGCATTATATGGGTAATAATGCGTGTTATATTGATAATATCGGGAGTAATAAGTATAATTATTATAGTTCTAGCGATAATAATAGTAAAATATGGCAAATAGTGCATGTTATATTGATAATAATAAAAGTAATAAATATATTTATTACAGTTCTATCGATAATAACTGCATAATATGGGTAATAATGCATGTTATATTGATGATAATAAAAGTAATACGTATATTTATTATAGTTCTAGCGATAATAACTGCATAATATGGGTAATAATGCATGTTATATTGAGAATAATATAAGTAATAAGTATAATTATTACAGTTCTAGCGATAATAACTGCATTATATGGGTAATAATGCACGTTATATTGCTAATAATATAAGTAATGAGTACAATTATTACAGTTCTAGCGATAATAACTGCATTATATGGGTAGTAATGCACGTTATATTGCTAATAATATAAGTAATAAGTATAATTATTACAGTTCTAGCGATAATAACTGCATTATATGGGTAATAATGCATGTTATATTGATAATATCGGGAGTAATAAGTATAATTATTATAGTTCTAGCGATAATAATAGTAAAATGTTTCAAATAGTGCATGTTATATTGATAATAATAAAAGTAATAAATATATTTATTACAGTTCTATCGATAATAACTGCATAATATGGGTAATAATGCATGTTATATTGATGATAATAAAAGTAATACGTATATTTATTATAGTTCTAGCGATAATAACTGCATAATATGGGTAATAATGCATGTTATATTGATAATAATCTAAGTAATAAGTATAATTATTACAGTTCTAGCGATAATAACTGCATTATATGGGTAATAATGCACGTTATATTGCTAACAATATAAGTAATAAGTATAATTATTACAGTTCTAGCGATAATAACTGCATAATATGGGTAATAATGCATGTTATATTGAGAATAATATAAGTAATAAGTATAATTATTACAGTTCTAGCGATAATAACTGCATTATATGGGTAATAATGCATGTTATATTGATGATAATGAAAGTAATACGTATATTTGTTATAGTTCTAGCGATAATAACTGCATAATATGGGTAATATTGCATGTTATATTGAGAATAATATAAGTAATAAGTACAATTATTACAGTTCTGGCGATAACAACTGCATTATATGGGTAATAATGCACGTTATATTGCTAATAGTATAAGTAATAAGTATAATTATTACAGTTCTAGCGATAATACCTCCATTATATGGGTAATAATGCATGCTTTATTGATAATGATATAAGTAATAAGTATAATTATTACAGTTCTAGCGATAATAACTGCATAATATGGGTAATAATGCACGTTATATTGCTAATAATATAAGTAATGAGTACAATTATTACAGTTCTAGCGATAATAACTGCATTATATGGGTAATAATGCATGTTATATTGATAATATCGGGAGTAATAAGTATAATTATTATAGTTCTAGCGATAATAATAGTAAAATATGGCAAATAGTGCATGTTATATTGATAATAATAAAAGTAATAAGTATATTTATTACAGTTCTATCGATAATAACTGCATAATATGGGTAATAATGCATGTTATATTGATGATAATAAAAGTAATACGTATATTTATTATAGTTCTAGCGATAATAACTGCATAATATGGGTAATAATGCATGTTATATTGAGAATAATATAAGTAATAAGTATAATTATTACAGTTCTGGCGAAAATAACTGCATTATATGGGTAATAATGCACGTTATATTGCTAATAGTATAAGTAATAAGTATAATTATTACAGTTCTAGCGATAATACCTCCATTATATGGGTAATAATGCATGCTTTATTGATAATGATATAAGTAATAAGTATAATTATTACAGTTCTAGCGATAATAACTGCATAATATGGGTAATAATGCACGTTATATTGCTAATAATATAAGTAATGAGTACAATTATTACAGTTCTAGCGATAATAACTGCATTATATGGGTAATAATGCATATTATATTGATAATAATATAAGTAATAAGAATAATTATTACAGTTCTAGCGATAATAACTGCATTATATGGGTAATAATGCGTGTTATATTGATAATATCGGGAGTAATAAGTATAATTACTATAGTTCTAGCGATAATAATAGTAAAATGTGGCAAATAGTGCATGTTATATTGATAATAATAAAAGTAATAAATATATTTATTACAGTTCTATCGATAATAACTGCATAATATGGGTAATAATGCATGTTATATTGATGATAATAAAAGTAATACGTATATTTATTATAGTTCTAGCGATAATAACTGCATAATATGGGTAATAATGCATGTTATATTGATAATAATCTAAGTAATAAGTATAATTATTACAGTTCTAGCGATAATAACTGCATTATATGGGTAATAATGCACGTTATATTGCTAACAATATAAGTAATAAGTATAATTATTACAGTTCTAGCGATAATAACTGCATAATATGGGTAATAATGCATGTTATATTGAGAATAATATAAGTAATAAGTATAATTATTACAGTTCTGGCGATAATAACTGCATTATATGGGTAATAATGCACGTTATATTGCTAATCGTATAAGTAATAAGTATAATTATTACAGTTCTAGCGATAATAACTGCATTATATGGGTAATAATGCATGTTATATTGCTAATAATATAAGTAATAAGTATAATTATTACAGTTCTAGCGATAATAACTGCATTATATGGGTAATAATGCATGTTATATTGATGATAATGAAAGTAATACGTATATTTGTTATAGTTCTAGCGATAATAACTGCATAATATGGGTAATAATGCATGTTATATTGAGAATAATATAAGTAATAAGTATAATTATTACAGTTCTGGCGATAACAACTGCATTATATGGGTAATAATGCACGTTATATTGCTAATAGTATAAGTAATAAGTATAATTATTACAGTTCTAGCGATAATAACTGCATAATATGGGTAATAATGCATGTTATATTGAGAATAATATAAGTAATAAGTATAATTATTACAGTTCTGGCGATAATAACTGCATTATATGGGTAATAATGCACGTTATATTGCTAATAGTATAAGTAATAAGTATAATTATTACAGTTCTAGCGATAATACCTCCATTATATGGGTAATAATGCATGCTTTATTGATAATGATATAAGTAATAAGTATAATTATTACAGTTCTAGCGATAATAACTGCATAATATGGGTAATAATGCACGTTATATTGCTAATAATATAAGTAATGAGTACAATTATTACAGTTCTAGCGATAATAACTGCATTATATGGGTAATAATGCATGTTATATTGATAATAATATAAGTAATAAGAATAATTATTACAGTTCTAGCGATAATAACTGCATTATATGGGTAATAATGCATGTTATATTGATAATATCGGGAGTAATAAGTATAATTATAATAGTTCTAGCGATAATAATAGTAAAATATGGCAAATAGTGCATGTTATATTGATAATAATAAAAGTAATAAATATATTTATTACAGTTCTATCAATAATAACTGCATAATATGGGTAATAATGCATGTTATATTGATGATAATAAAAGTAATACGTATATTTATTATAGTTCTAGCGATAATAACTGCATAATATGGGTAATAATGCATGTTATGATAATAATAAGCTAAGTAATAAGCATAATTATTACAGTTCTAGCGATAATAACTGCATTATATGGGTAATAATGCATGTTATATTGATAATATCGGGAGTAATAAGTATAATTATTATAGTTCTAGCGATAATAATAGTAAAATGTGGCAATTAGTGCATGTTATATTGATAATAATAAAAGTAATAAATATATTTATTACAGTTCTATCAATAATAACTGCATAATATGGGTAATAATGCATGTTATATTGATGATAATAAAAGTAATACGTATATTTATTATAGTTCTAGCGATAATAACTGCATAATATGGGTAATAATGCATGTTATATTGATGATAATGAAAGTAATACGTATATTTGTTATAGTTCTAGCGATAATAACTGCATAATATGGGTAATAATGCATGTTATATTGAGAATAATATAAGTAATAAGTATAATTATTACAGTTCTCGCGATAATAACTGCATTATATGGGTAATAATGCACGTTATATTGCTAATAGTATAAGTAATAAGTATAATTATTACAGTTCTAGCGATAATACCTCCATTATATGGGTAATAATGCATGTTATATTGATAATGATATAAGTAATAAGTATAATTATTACAGTTCTAGCGATAATAACTGCATTATATGGGTAATAATGCACGTTATATTACTAATAATATAAGTAATAAGTATAATTATTACAGTTCTAGCGATAATAACTGCATTATATGGGTAGTAATGCATGTTATATTGATAATATCGGGAGTAATAAGTATAATTATTATAGTTCTAGCGATAATAATAGTAAAATATGGCAAATAGTGCATGTTATATTGATAATAATAAAAGTAATAAGTATATTTATTACAGTTCTATCGATAATAACTGCATAATATGGGTAATAATGCATGTTATATTGATGATAATAAAAGTAATACGTATATTTATTATAGTTCTAGCGATAATAACTGCATAATATGAGTACTAATGCATGTTATATTGATAATAATATAAGTAATAAGTATAATTATTACAGTTCTAGCGATAATAACTGCATTATATGGGTAATAATGCACGTTATATTGCTAATAATATATGTAATGAGTACAATTATTACAGTTCTAGCGATAATAACTGCATTATATGGGCAATAATGCACGTTATATTGCTAATAATATAAGTAATAAGTATAATTATTACAGTTCTAGCGATAATAACTGCATTATATGGGTAATAATGCATGTTATATTGATAATATCGGGAGTAATAAGTATAATTATTATAGTTCTAGCGATAATAATAGTAAAATGTGGCAAATAGTGCATGTTATATTGATAATAATAAAAGTAATAAATATATTTATTACAGTTCTATCAATAATAACTGCATAATATGGGTAATAATGCATGTTATATTGATGATAATAAAAGTAATACGTATATTTATTATAGTTCCAGCGATTATAACTGCATAATATGGGTAATAATGCATGTTATATTGATAATAATCTAAGTAATAAATATTATTATTACAGTTCTAGCGATAATAACTGCATTATATGGGTAATCATGCACGTTATATTGCTAATAATATAAGTAATAAGTATAATTATTACAGTTCTGGCGATAATAACTGCATTATATGGGTAATAATGCACGTTATATTGCTAACAATATAAGTAATAAGTATAATTATTACAGTTCTAGTGATAATAACTGCATTATATGGGTAATAAAGCACGTTATATTGCTAACAATATAAGTAATAAGTATAATTATTACAGTTCTAGCGATAATAACTGCATTATATGGGTAGAAATGCATGTTATATTGATAATATTTTTGAGTAATAAGTATATTTATTATGGTTCTAGAGATAATAACTGCATAATATGGGTAATAATGCATGTTATATTGATGATAATGAAAGTAATACGTATATTTATTATAGTTCTAGCGATAATAACTGCATAATATGGGTAATAATGCATGTTATATTGATAATATTGGGAGTAATAAGTATATTTATTATGGTTCTAGAGATAATAACTGCATAATATGGGTAATAATGCATGTTATATTGATAATAATATAAGTAATAAGTATAATTATTACAGTTCTAGCGATAATAACTGCATTATATGGGTAATAATGCACGTTATATTGCTAATAATATAAGTAATGAGTACAATTATTACAGTTCTAGCGATAATAACTGCATTATATGGGTAATAATGCACGTTATATTGCTAATAATATAAGTAATAAGTATAATTATTACAGTTCTAGCGATAATAACTGCATTATATGGGTAATAATGCATGTTATATTGATAATATCGGGAGTAATAAGTATAATTATTATAGTTCTAGCGATAATAATAGTAAAATGTGGCAAATAGTGCATGTTATATTGATAATAATAAAAGTAATAAATATATTTATTACAGTTCTATCAATAATAACTGCATAATATGGGTAATAATGCATGTTATATTGATGATAATAAAAGTAATACGTATATTTATTATAGTTCTAGCGATAATAACTGCATAATATGGGTAATAATGCATGTTATGATAATAATAAGCTAAGTAATAAGTATAATTATTACAGTTCTAGCGATAATAACTGCATTATATGGGTAATAATGCACGTTATATTGCTAACAATATAAGTAATAAGTATAATTATTACAGTTCTAGCGATAATAACTGCATTATATGGGTAATAATGCATGTTATATTGATGATAATGAAAGTAATACGTATATTTGTTATAGTTCTAGCGATAATAACTGCATAATATGGGTAATAATGCATGTTATATTGAGAATAATATAAGTAATAAGTATAATTATTACAGTTCTGGCGATAATAACTGCATTATATGGGTAATAATGCACGTTATATTGCTAGTAGTATAAGTAATAAGTATAATTATTACAGTTCTAGCGATAATACCTCCATTATATGGGTAATAATGCATGTTATATTGATAATGATATAAGTAATAAGTATAATTATTACAGTTCTAGCGATAATAACTGCATAATATGGGTAATAATGCACGTTATATTGCTAATAATATAAGTAATGAGTCCAATTATTACAGTTCTAGCGATAATAACTGCATTATATGGGTAATAATGCATGTTATATTGATGATAATAAAAGTAATACGTATATTTATTATAGTTCTAGCGATAATAACTGCATAATATGGGTAATAATGCATGTTATATTGATAATAATCTAAGTAATAAGTATAATTATTACAGTTCTAGCGATAATAACTGCATTATATGGGTAATAATGCACGTTATATTGCTAACAATATAAGTAATAAGTATAATTATTACAGTTCTAGCGATAATAACTGCATTATATGGGTAATAATGCATGTTATATTGATGATAATGAAAGTAATACGTATATTTGTTATAGTTCTAGCGATAATAACTGCATAATATGGGTAATAATGCATGTTATATTGAGAATAATATAAGTAATAAGTATAATTATTACAGTTCTCGCGATAATAACTGCATTATATGGGTAATAATGCACGTTATATTGCTAATAGTATAAGTAATAAGTATAATTATTACAGTTCTAGCGATAATACCTCCATTATATGGGTAATAATGCATGTTATATTGATAATGATATAAGTAATAAGTATAATTATTACAGTTCTAGCGATAATAACTGCATTATATGGGTAATAATGCACGTTATATTGCTAATAATATAAGTAATAAGTATAATTATTACAGTTCTAGCGATAATAACTGCATTATATGGGTAATAATGCATGTTATATTGATAATATCGGGAGTAATAAGTATAATTATTATAGTTCTAGCGATAATAATAGTAAAATGTGGCAAATAGTGCATGTTATATTGATAATAATAAAAGTAATAAATATATTTATTACAGTTCTATCAATAATAACTGCATAATATGGGTAATAATGCATGTTATATTGATGATAATAAAAGTAATACGTATATTTATTATAGTTCTAGCGATAATAACTGCATAATATGGGTAATAATGCATGTTATATTGATGATAATGAAAGTAATACGTATATTTGTTATAGTTCTAGCGATAATAACTGCATAATATGGGTAATAATGCATGTTATATTGAGAATAATATAAGTAATAAGTATAATTATTACAGTTCTCGCGATAATAACTGCATTATATGGGTAATAATGCACGTTATATTGCTAATAGTATAAGTAATAAGTATAATTATTACAGTTCTAGCGATAATACCTCCATTATATGGGTAATAATGCATGTTATATTGATAATGATATAAGTAATAAGTATAATTATTACAGTTCTAGCGATAATAACTGCATTATATGGGTAATAATGCACGTTATATTGCTAATAATATAAGTAATAAGTATAATTATTACAGTTCTAGCGATAATAACTGCATTATATGGGTAGTAATGCATGTTATATTGATAATATCGGGAGTAATAAGTATAATTATTATAGTTCTAGCGATAATAATAGTAAAATGTGGCAAATAGTGCATGTTATATTGATAATAATAAAAGTAATAAATATATTTATTACAGTTCTATCAATAATAACTGCATAATATGGGTAATAATGCATGTTATATTGATGATAATAAAAGTAATACGTATATTTATTATAGTTCTAGCAATAATAACTGCATAATATGGGTAATAATGCATGTTATGATAATAATAAGCTAAGTAATAAGTATAATTATTACAGTTCTAGCGATAATAACTGCATTATATGGGTAATAATGCACGTTATATTGCTAACAATATAAGTAATAAGTATAATTATTACAGTTCTAGCGATAATAACTGCATTATATGGGTAATAATGCATGTTATATTGATGATAATGAAAGTAATACGTATATTTGTTATAGTTCTAGCGATAATAACTGCATAATATGGGTAATAATGCATGTTATATTGAGAATAATATAAGTAATAAGTATAATTATTACAGTTCTGGCGATAATAACTGCATTATATGGGAAATAATGCACGTTATATTGCTAGTAGTATAAGTAATAAGTATAATTATTACAGTTCTAGCGATAATACCTCCATTATATGGGTAATAATGCATGTTATATTGATAATGATATAAGTAATAAGTATAATTATTACAGTTCCAGCGATAATAACTGCATAATATGGGTAATAATGCACGTTATATTGCTAATAATATAAGTAATGAGTCCAATTATTACAGTTCTAGCGATAATAACTGCATTATATGGGTAATAATGCATGTTATATTGATAATAATATAAGTAATAAGAATAATTATTACAGTTCTAGCGATAATATCTGCATTATATGGGTAATAATGCATGTTATATTGAGAATAATATAAGTAATAAGTATAATTATTACAGTTCTGGCGATAATAACTGCATTATATGGGTAATAATGCATGTTATATTGCTAATAGTATAAGTAATAAGTATAATTATTACAGTTCTTGCGATAATACCTCCATTATATGGGTAATAATGCATGTTATATTGATAATAATATAAGTAATAAGTATAATTATTACAGTTCTAGCGATAATAACTGCATTATATGGGTAATAATGCATGTTATATTGATAATATCGGGAGTAATAAGTATAATTATTATAGTTCTAGCGATAATAATAGTAAAATGTGGCAAATAGTGCATGTTATATTGATAATAATAAAAGTAATAAATATATTTATTACAGTTCTATCGATAATAACTGCATAGTATGGGTAATAATGCATGTTATATTGATGATAATAAAAGTAATACGTATATTTATTATAGTTCTAGCGATAATAACTGCATAATATGGGTAATAATGCATGTTATATTGAGAATAATATAAGTAATAAGTATAATTATTACAGTTCTAGCGATAATAACTGCATTATATGGGTAATAATGCACGTTATATTGCTAATAATATAAGTAATGAGTACAATTATTACAGTTCTAGCGATAATAACTGCATTATATGGGTAATAATGCACGTTATATTGCTAATAATATAAGTAATAAGTATAATTATTACAGTTCTAGCGATAATAACTGCATAATATGGGTAATAATGCATGTTATATTGATGATAATAAAAGTAATACGTATATTTATTATAGTTCTAGCGATAATAACTGCATAATATGGGTAATAATGCATGTTATGATAATAATAAGCTAAGTAATAAGTATAATTATTACAGTTCTAGCGATAATAACTGCATTATATGGGTAATAATGCACGTTATATTGCTAACAATATAAGTAATAAGTATAATTATTACAGTTCTAGCGATAATAACTGCATTATATGGGTAATAATGCATGTTATATTGATGATAATGAAAGTAATACGTATATTTGTTATAGTTCTAGCGATAATAACTGCATAATATGGGTAATAATGCATGTTATATTGAGAATAATATAAGTAATAAGTATAATTATTACAGTTCTGGCGATAATAACTGCATTATATGGGTAATAATGCACGTTATATTGCTAGTAGTATAAGTAATAAGTATAATTATTACAGTTCTAGCGATAATACCTCCATTATATGGGTAATAATGCATGTTATATTGATAATGATATAAGTAATAAGTATAATTATTACAGTTCTAGCGATAATAACTGCATAATATGGGTAATAATGCACGTTATATTGCTAATAATATAAGTAATGAGTCCAATTATTACAGTTCTAGCGATAATAACTGCATTATATGGGTAATAATGCATGTTATATTGATGATAATAAAAGTAATACGTATATTTATTATAGTTCTAGCGATAATAACTGCATAATATGGGTAATAATGCATGTTATATTGATAATAATCTAAGTAATAAGTATAATTATTACAGTTCTAGCGATAATAACTGCATTATATGGGTAATAATGCACGTTATATTGCTAACAATATAAGTAATAAGTATAATTATTACAGTTCTAGCGATAATAACTGCATTATATGGGTAATAATGCATGTTATATTGATGATAATGAAAGTAATACGTATATTTGTTATAGTTCTAGCGATAATAACTGCATAATATGGGTAATAATGCATGTTATATTGAGAATAATATAAGTAATAAGTATAATTATTACAGTTCTCGCGATAATAACTGCATTATATGGGTAATAATGCACGTTATATTGCTAATAGTATAAGTAATAAGTATAATTATTACAGTTCTAGCGATAATACCTCCATTATATGGGTAATAATGCATGTTATATTGATAATGATATAAGTAATAAGTATAATTATTACAGTTCTAGCGATAATAACTGCATAATATGGGTAATAATGCACGTTATATTGCTAATAATATAAGTAATGAGTCCAATTATTACAGTTCTAGCGATAATAACTGCATTATATGGGTAATAATGCATGTTATATTGATGATAATAAAAGTAATACGTATATTTATTATAGTTCTAGCGATAATAACTGCATAATATGGGTAATAATGCATGTTATATTGATAATAATCTAAGTAATAAGTATAATTATTACAGTTCTAGCGATAATAACTGCATTATATGGGTAATAATGCATGTTATATTGCTAACAATATAAGTAATAAGTATAATTATTACAGTTCTAGCGATAATAACTGCATTATATGGGTAATAATGCATGTTATATTGATGATAATGAAAGTAATACGTATATTTGTTATAGTTCTAGCGATAATAACTGCATAATATGGGTAATAATGCATGTTATATTGAGAATAATATAAGTAATAAGTATAATTATTACAGTTCTCGCGATAATAACTGCATTATATGGGTAATAATGCACGTTATATTGCTAATAGTATAAGTAATAAGTATAATTATTACAGTTCTAGCGATAATACCTCCATTATATGGGTAATAATGCATGTTATATTGATAATGATATAAGTAATAAGTATAATTATTACAGTTCTAGCGATAATAACTGCATTATATGGGTAATAATGCACGTTATATTGCTAATAATATAAGTAATAAGTATAATTATTACAGTTCTAGCGATAATAACTGCATTATATGGGTAATAATGCATGTTATATTGATAATATCGGGAGTAATAAGTATAATTATTATAGTTCTAGCGATAATAATAGTAAAATGTGGCAAATAGTGCATGTTATATTGATAATAATAAAAGTAATAAATATATTTATTACAGTTCTATCAATAATAACTGCATAATATGGGTAATAATGCATGTTATATTGATGATAATAAAAGTAATACGTATATTTATTATAGTTCTAGCGATAATAACTGCATAATATGGGTAATAATGCATGTTATATTGATGATAATGAAAGTAATACGTATATTTGTTATAGTTCTAGCGATAATAACTGCATAATATGGGTAATAATGCATGTTATATTGAGAATAATATAAGTAATAAGTATAATTATTACAGTTCTCGCGATAATAACTGCATTATATGGGTAATAATGCACGTTATATTGCTAATAGTATAAGTAATAAGTATAATTATTACAGTTCTAGCGATAATACCTCCATTATATGGGTAATAATGCATGTTATATTGATAATGATATAAGTAATAAGTATAATTATTACAGTTCTAGCGATAATAACTGCATTATATGGGTAATAATGCACGTTATATTGCTAATAATATAAGTAATAAGTATAATTATTACAGTTCTAGCGATAATAACTGCATTATATGGGTAGTAATGCATGTTATATTGATAATATCGGGAGTAATAAGTATAATTATTATAGTTCTAGCGATAATAATAGTAAAATGTGGCAAATAGTGCATGTTATATTGATAATAATAAAAGTAATAAATATATTTATTACAGTTCTATCAATAATAACTGCATAATATGGGTAATAATGCATGTTATATTGATGATAATAAAAGTAATACGTATATTTATTATAGTTCTAGCAATAATAACTGCATAATATGGGTAATAATGCATGTTATGATAATAATAAGCTAAGTAATAAGTATAATTATTACAGTTCTAGCGATAATAACTGCATTATATGGGTAATAATGCACGTTATATTGCTAACAATATAAGTAATAAGTATAATTATTACAGTTCTAGCGATAATAACTGCATTATATGGGTAATAATGCATGTTATATTGATGATAATGAAAGTAATACGTATATTTGTTATAGTTCTAGCGATAATAACTGCATAATATGGGTAATAATGCATGTTATATTGAGAATAATATAAGTAATAAGTATAATTATTACAGTTCTGGCGATAATAACTGCATTATATGGGAAATAATGCACGTTATATTGCTAGTAGTATAAGTAATAAGTATAATTATTACAGTTCTAGCGATAATACCTCCATTATATGGGTAATAATGCATGTTATATTGATAATGATATAAGTAATAAGTATAATTATTACAGTTCCAGCGATAATAACTGCATAATATGGGTAATAATGCACGTTATATTGCTAATAATATAAGTAATGAGTCCAATTATTACAGTTCTAGCGATAATAACTGCATTATATGGGTAATAATGCATGTTATATTGATAATAATATAAGTAATAAGAATAATTATTACAGTTCTAGCGATAATATCTGCATTATATGGGTAATAATGCATGTTATATTGAGAATAATATAAGTAATAAGTATAATTATTACAGTTCTGGCGATAATAACTGCATTATATGGGTAATAATGCATGTTATATTGCTAATAGTATAAGTAATAAGTATAATTATTACAGTTCTTGCGATAATACCTCCATTATATGGGTAATAATGCATGTTATATTGATAATAATATAAGTAATAAGTATAATTATTACAGTTCTAGCGATAATAACTGCATTATATGGGTAATAATGCATGTTATATTGATAATATCGGGAGTAATAAGTATAATTATTATAGTTCTAGCGATAATAATAGTAAAATGTGGCAAATAGTGCATGTTATATTGATAATAATAAAAGTAATAAATATATTTATTACAGTTCTATCGATAATAACTGCATAGTATGGGTAATAATGCATGTTATATTGATGATAATAAAAGTAATACGTATATTTATTATAGTTCTAGCGATAATAACTGCATAATATGGGTAATAATGCATGTTATATTGAGAATAATATAAGTAATAAGTATAATTATTACAGTTCTAGCGATAATAACTGCATTATATGGGTAATAATGCACGTTATATTGCTAATAATATAAGTAATGAGTACAATTATTACAGTTCTAGCGATAATAACTGCATTATATGGGTAATAATGCACGTTATATTGCTAATAATATAAGTAATAAGTATAATTATTACAGTTCTAGCGATAATAACTGCATAATATGGGTAATAATGCATGTTATATTGATGATAATAAAAGTAATACGTATATTTATTATAGTTCTAGCGATAATAACTGCATAATATGGGTAATAATGCATGTTATGATAATAATAAGCTAAGTAATAAGTATAATTATTACAGTTCTAGCGATAATAACTGCATTATATGGGTAATAATGCACGTTATATTGCTAACAATATAAGTAATAAGTATAATTATTACAGTTCTAGCGATAATAACTGCATTATATGGGTAATAATGCATGTTATATTGATGATAATGAAAGTAATACGTATATTTGTTATAGTTCTAGCGATAATAACTGCATAATATGGGTAATAATGCATGTTATATTGAGAATAATATAAGTAATAAGTATAATTATTACAGTTCTGGCGATAATAACTGCATTATATGGGTAATAATGCACGTTATATTGCTAGTAGTATAAGTAATAAGTATAATTATTACAGTTCTAGCGATAATACCTCCATTATATGGGTAATAATGCATGTTATATTGATAATGATATAAGTAATAAGTATAATTATTACAGTTCTAGCGATAATAACTGCATTATATGGGTAATAATGCACGTTATATTGCTAACAATATAAGTAATAAGTATAATTATTACAGTTCTAGCGATAATAACTGCATAATATGGGTAATAATGCATGTTATATTGATAATAATCTAAGTAATAAGTATAATTATTACAGTTCTAGCGATAATAACTGCATTATATGGGTAATAATGCACGTTATATTGCTAACAATATAAGTAATAAGTATAATTATTACAGTTCTAGCGATAATAACTGCATTATATGGGTAATAATGCATGTTATATTGATGATAATGAAAGTAATACGTATATTTGTTATAGTTCTAGCGATAATAACTGCATAATATGGGTAATAATGCATGTTATATTGAGAATAATATAAGTAATAAGTATAATTATTACAGTTCTCGCGATAATAACTGCATTATATGGGTAATAATGCACGTTATATTGCTAATAGTATAAGTAATAAGTATAATTATTACAGTTCTAGCGATAATACCTCCATTATATGGGTAATAATGCATGTTATATTGATAATGATATAAGTAATAAGTATAATTATTACAGTTCTAGCGATAATAACTGCATTATATGGGTAATAATGCACGTTATATTGCTAATAATATAAGTAATAAGTATAATTATTACAGTTCTAGCGATAATAACTGCATTATATGGGTAATAATGCATGTTATATTGATAATATCGGGAGTAATAAGTATAATTATTATAGTTCTAGCGATAATAATAGTAAAATGTGGCAAATAGTGCATGTTATATTGATAATAATAAAAGTAATAAATATATTTATTACAGTTCTATCAATAATAACTGCATAATATGGGTAATAATGCATGTTATATTGATGATAATAAAAGTAATACGTATATTTATTATAGTTCTAGCGATAATAACTGCATAATATGGGTAATAATGCATGTTATATTGATGATAATGAAAGTAATACGTATATTTGTTATAGTTCTAGCGATAATAACTGCATAATATGGGTAATAATGCATGTTATATTGAGAATAATATAAGTAATAAGTATAATTATTACAGTTCTCGCGATAATAACTGCATTATATGGGTAATAATGCACGTTATATTGCTAATAGTATAAGTAATAAGTATAATTATTACAGTTCTAGCGATAATACCTCCATTATATGGGTAATAATGCATGTTATATTGATAATGATATAAGTAATAAGTATAATTATTACAGTTCTAGCGATAATAACTGCATTATATGGGTAATAATGCACGTTATATTGCTAATAATATAAGTAATAAGTATAATTATTACAGTTCTAGCGATAATAACTGCATTATATGGGTAGTAATGCATGTTATATTGATAATATCGGGAGTAATAAGTATAATTATTATAGTTCTAGCGATAATAATAGTAAAATGTGGCAAATAGTGCATGTTATATTGATAATAATAAAAGTAATAAATATATTTATTACAGTTCTATCAATAATAACTGCATAATATGGGTAATAATGCATGTTATATTGATGATAATAAAAGTAATACGTATATTTATTATAGTTCTAGCAATAATAACTGCATAATATGGGTAATAATGCATGTTATATTGCTAACAATATAAGTAATAAGTATAATTATTACAGTTCTAGCGATAATAACTGCATTATATGGGTAATAATGCATGTTATATTGATGATAATGAAAGTAATACGTATATTTGTTATAGTTCTAGCGATAATAACTGCATAATATGGGTAATAATGCATGTTATATTGAGAATAATATAAGTAATAAGTATAATTATTACAGTTCTCGCGATAATAACTGCATTATATGGGTAATAATGCACGTTATATTGCTAATAGTATAAGTAATAAGTATAATTATTACAGTTCTAGCGATAATACCTCCATTATATGGGTAATAATGCATGTTATATTGATAATGATATAAGTAATAAGTATAATTATTACAGTTCTAGCGATAATAACTGCATTATATGGGTAATAATGCACGTTATATTGCTAATAATATAAGTAATAAGTATAATTATTACAGTTCTAGCGATAATAACTGCATTATATGGGTAGTAATGCATGTTATATTGATAATATCGGGAGTAATAAGTATAATTATTATAGTTCTAGCGATAATAATAGTAAAATGTGGCAAATAGTGCATGTTATATTGATAATAATAAAAGTAATAAATATATTTATTACAGTTCTATCAATAATAACTGCATAATATGGGTAATAATGCATGTTATATTGATGATAATAAAAGTAATACGTATATTTATTATAGTTCTAGCAATAATAACTGCATAATATGGGTAATAATGCATGTTATGATAATAATAAGCTAAGTAATAAGTATAATTATTACAGTTCTAGCGATAATAACTGCATTATATGGGTAATAATGCACGTTATATTGCTAACAATATAAGTAATAAGTATAATTATTACAGTTCTAGCGATAATAACTGCATTATATGGGTAATAATGCACGTTATATTGCTAATAGTATAATTAATAAGTATAATTATTACAGTTCTAGCGATAATACCTCCATTATATGGGTAATAATGCATGCTTTATTGATAATGATATAAGTAATAAGTATAATTATTACAGTTCTAGCGATAATAACTGCATTATATGGGTAATAATGCACGTTATATTGCTAATAATATATGTAATGAGTACAATTATTACAGTTCTAGCGATAATAACTGCATTATATGGGCAATAATGCACGTTATATTGCTAATAATATAAGTAATAAGTATAATTATTACAGTTCTAGCGATAATAACTGCATTATATGGGTAATAATGCATGTTATATTGATAATATCGGGAGTAATAAGTATAATTATTATAGTTCTAGCGATAATAATAGTAAAATGTGGCAAATAGAGCATGTTATATTGATAATAATAAAAGTAATAAATATATTTATTACAGTTCTATCAATAATAACTGCATAATATGGGTAATAATGCATGTTATATTGATGATAATAAAAGTAATACGTATATTTATTATAGTTCCAGCGATTATAACTGCATAATATGGGTAATAATGCATGTTATATTGATAATAATCTAAGTAATAAATATTATTATTACAGTTCTAGCGATAATAACTGCATTATATGGGTAATCATGCACGTTATATTGCTAATAATATAAGTAATAAGTATAATTATTACAGTTCTGGCGATAATAACTGCATTATATGGGTAATAATGCACGTTATATTGCTAACAATATAAGTAATAAGTATAATTATTACAGTTCTAGTGATAATAACTGCATTATATGGGTAATAAAGCACGTTATATTGCTAACAATATAAGTAATAAGTATAATTATTACAGTTCTAGCGATAATAACTGCATTATATGGGTAGAAATGCATGTTATATTGATAATATTTTTGAGTAATAAGTATATTTATTATGGTTCTAGAGATAATAACTGCATAATATGGGTAATAATGCATGTTATATTGATGATAATGAAAGTAATACGTATATTTATTATAGTTCTAGCGATAATAACTGCATAATATGGGTAATAATGCATGTTATATTGATAATATTGGGAGTAATAAGTATATTTATTATGGTTCTAGAGATAATAACTGCATAATATGGGTAATAATGCATGTTATATTGATAATAATATAAGTAATAAGTATAATTATTACAGTTCTAGCGATAATAACTGCATTATATGGGTAATAATGCACGTTATATTGCTAATAATATAAGTAATGAGTACAATTATTACAGTTCTAGCGATAATAACTGCATTATATGGGTAATAATGCACGTTATATTGCTAATAATATAAGTAATAAGTATAATTATTACAGTTCTAGCGATAATAACTGCATTATATGGGTAATAATGCACGTTATATTGCTAATAGTATAAGTAATAAGTATAATTATTACAGTTCTAGCGATAATACCTCCATTATATGGGTAATAATGCATGTTATATTGATAATGATATAAGTAATAAGTATAATTATTACAGTTCTAGCGATAATAACTGCATTATATGGGTAATAATGCACGTTATATTGCTAATAATATAAGTAATAAGTATAATTATTACAGTTCTAGCGATAATAACTGCATTATATGGGTAATAATGCATGTTATATTGATAATATCGGGAGTAATAAGTATAATTATTATAGTTCTAGCGATAATAATAGTAAAATGTGGCAAATAGTGCATGTTATATTGATAATAATAAAAGTAATAAATATATTTATTACAGTTCTATCAATAATAACTGCATAATATGGGTAATAATGCATGTTATATTGATGATAATAAAAGTAATACGTATATTTATTATAGTTCTAGCGATAATAACTGCATAATATGGGTAATAATGCATGTTATATTGATGATAATGAAAGTAATACGTATATTTGTTATAGTTCTAGCGATAATAACTGCATAATATGGGTAATAATGCATGTTATATTGAGAATAATATAAGTAATAAGTATAATTATTACAGTTCTCGCGATAATAACTGCATTATATGGGTAATAATGCACGTTATATTGCTAATAGTATAAGTAATAAGTATAATTATTACAGTTCTAGCGATAATACCTCCATTATATGGGTAATAATGCATGTTATATTGATAATGATATAAGTAATAAGTATAATTATTACAGTTCTAGCGATAATAACTGCATTATATGGGTAATAATGCACGTTATATTGCTAATAATATAAGTAATAAGTATAATTATTACAGTTCTAGCGATAATAACTGCATTATATGGGTAGTAATGCATGTTATATTGATAATATCGGGAGTAATAAGTATAATTATTATAGTTCTAGCGATAATAATAGTAAAATGTGGCAAATAGTGCATGTTATATTGATAATAATAAAAGTAATAAATATATTTATTACAGTTCTATCAATAATAACTGCATAATATGGGTAATAATGCATGTTATATTGATGATAATAAAAGTAATACGTATATTTATTATAGTTCTAGCGATAATAACTGCATAATATGGGTAATAATGCATGTTATGATAATAATAAGCTAAGTAATAAGTATAATTATTACAGTTCTAGCGATAATAACTGCATTATATGGGTAATAATGCACGTTATATTGCTAACAATATAAGTAATAAGTATAATTATTACAGTTCTAGCGATAATAACTGCATTATATGGGTAATAATGCATGTTATATTGATGATAATGAAAGTAATACGTATATTTGTTATAGTTCTAGCGATAATAACTGCATAATATGGGTAATAATGCATGTTATATTGAGAATAATATAAGTAATAAGTATAATTATTACAGTTCTGGCGATAATAACTGCATTATATGGGAAATAATGCACGTTATATTGCTAGTAGTATAAGTAATAAGTATAATTATTACAGTTCTAGCGATAATACCTCCATTATATGGGTAATAATGCATGTTATATTGATAATGATATAAGTAATAAGTATAATTATTACAGTTCCAGCGATAATAACTGCATAATATGGGTAATAATGCACGTTATATTGCTAATAATATAAGTAATGAGTCCAATTATTACAGTTCTAGCGATAATAACTGCATTATATGGGTAATAATGCATGTTATATTGATAATAATATAAGTAATAAGAATAATTATTACAGTTCTAGCGATAATAACTGCATTATATGGGTAATAATGCGTGTTATATTGATAATATCGGGAGTAATAAGTATAATTATTATAGTTCTAGCGATAATAATAGTAAAATATGGCAAATAGTGCATGTTATATTGATAATAATAAAAGTAATAAATATATTTATTACAGTTCTATCGATAATAACTGCATAATATGGGTAATAATGCATGTTATATTGATGATAATAAAAGTAATACGTATATTTATTATAGTTCTAGCGATAATAACTGCATAATATGGGTAATAATGCATGTTATATTGAGAATAATATAAGTAATAAGTATAATTATTACAGTTCTAGCGATAATAACTGCATTATATGGGTAATAATGCACGTTATATTGCTAATAATATAAGTAATGAGTACAATTATTACAGTTCTAGCGATAATAACTGCATTATATGGGTAGTAATGCACGTTATATTGCTAATAATATAAGTAATAAGTATAATTATTACAGTTCTAGCGATAATAACTGCATTATATGGGTAATAATGCATGTTATATTGATAATATCGGGAGTAATAAGTATAATTATTATAGTTCTAGCGATAATAATAGTAAAATGTTTCAAATAGTGCATGTTATATTGATAATAATAAAAGTAATAAATATATTTATTACAGTTCTATCGATAATAACTGCATAATATGGGTAATAATGCATGTTATATTGATGATAATAAAAGTAATACGTATATTTATTATAGTTCTAGCGATAATAACTGCATAATATGGGTAATAATGCATGTTATATTGATAATAATCTAAGTAATAAGTATAATTATTACAGTTCTAGCGATAATAACTGCATTATATGGGTAATAATGCACGTTATATTGCTAACAATATAAGTAATAAGTATAATTATTACAGTTCTAGCGATAATAACTGCATAATATGGGTAATAATGCATGTTATATTGAGAATAATATAAGTAATAAGTATAATTATTACAGTTCTAGCGATAATAACTGCATTATATGGGTAATAATGCATGTTATATTGATGATAATGAAAGTAATACGTATATTTGTTATAGTTCTAGCGATAATAACTGCATAATATGGGTAATATTGCATGTTATATTGAGAATAATATAAGTAATAAGTACAATTATTACAGTTCTGGCGATAACAACTGCATTATATGGGTAATAATGCACGTTATATTGCTAATAGTATAAGTAATAAGTATAATTATTACAGTTCTAGCGATAATACCTCCATTATATGGGTAATAATGCATGCTTTATTGATAATGATATAAGTAATAAGTATAATTATTACAGTTCTAGCGATAATAACTGCATAATATGGGTAATAATGCACGTTATATTGCTAATAATATAAGTAATGAGTACAATTATTACAGTTCTAGCGATAATAACTGCATTATATGGGTAATAATGCATGTTATATTGATAATATCGGGAGTAATAAGTATAATTATTATAGTTCTAGCGATAATAATAGTAAAATATGGCAAATAGTGCATGTTATATTGATAATAATAAAAGTAATAAGTATATTTATTACAGTTCTATCGATAATAACTGCATAATATGGGTAATAATGCATGTTATATTGATGATAATAAAAGTAATACGTATATTTATTATAGTTCTAGCGATAATAACTGCATAATATGGGTAATAATGCATGTTATATTGAGAATAATATAAGTAATAAGTATAATTATTACAGTTCTGGCGAAAATAACTGCATTATATGGGTAATAATGCACGTTATATTGCTAATAGTATAAGTAATAAGTATAATTATTACAGTTCTAGCGATAATACCTCCATTATATGGGTAATAATGCATGCTTTATTGATAATGATATAAGTAATAAGTATAATTATTACAGTTCTAGCGATAATAACTGCATAATATGGGTAATAATGCACGTTATATTGCTAATAATATAAGTAATGAGTACAATTATTACAGTTCTAGCGATAATAACTGCATTATATGGGTAATAATGCATATTATATTGATAATAATATAAGTAATAAGAATAATTATTACAGTTCTAGCGATAATAACTGCATTATATGGGTAATAATGCGTGTTATATTGATAATATCGGGAGTAATAAGTATAATTACTATAGTTCTAGCGATAATAATAGTAAAATGTGGCAAATAGTGCATGTTATATTGATAATAATAAAAGTAATAAATATATTTATTACAGTTCTATCGATAATAACTGCATAATATGGGTAATAATGCATGTTATATTGATGATAATAAAAGTAATACGTATATTTATTATAGTTCTAGCGATAATAACTGCATAATATGGGTAATAATGCATGTTATATTGATAATAATCTAAGTAATAAGTATAATTATTACAGTTCTAGCGATAATAACTGCATAATATGGGTAATAATGCACGTTATATTGCTAATAATATAAGTAATGAGTACAATTATTACAGTTCTAGCGATAATAACTGCATTATATGGGTAATAATGCATATTATATTGATAATAATATAAGTAATAAGTATAATTATTACAGTTCTAGCGATAATAACTGCATTATATGGGTAATAATGCATGTTATATTGATGATAATGAAAGTAATACGTATATTTGTTATAGTTCTAGCGATAATAACTGCATAATATGGGTAATAATGCATGTTATATTGAGAATAATATAAGTAATAAGTATAATTATTACAGTTCTGGCGATAACAACTGCATTATATGGGTAATAATGCACGTTATATTGCTAATAGTATAAGTAATAAGTATAATTATTACAGTTCTAGCGATAATAACTGCATAATATGGGTAATAATGCATGTTATATTGAGAATAATATAAGTAATAAGTATAATTATTACAGTTCTGGCGATAATAACTGCATTATATGGGTAATAATGCACGTTATATTGCTAATAGTATAAGTAATAAGTATAATTATTACAGTTCTAGCGATAATACCTCCATTATATGGGTAATAATGCATGTTATATTGATAATAATATAAGTAATAAGAATAATTATTACAGTTCTAGCGATAATAACTGCATTATATGGGTAATAATGCGTGTTATATTGATAATATCGGGAGTAATAAGTATAATTATTATAGTTCTAGCGATAATAATAGTAAAATATGGCAAATAGTGCATGTTATATTGATAATAATAAAAGTAATAAATATATTTATTACAGTTCTATCGATAATAACTGCATAATATGGGTAATAATGCATGTTATATTGATGATAATAAAAGTAATACGTATATTTATTATAGTTCTAGCGATAATAACTGCATAATATGGGTAATAATGCATGTTATATTGAGAATAATATAAGTAATAAGTATAATTATTACAGTTCTAGCGATAATAACTGCATTATATGGGTAATAATGCACGTTATATTGCTAATAATATAAGTAATGAGTACAATTATTACAGTTCTAGCGATAATAACTGCATTATATGGGTAGTAATGCACGTTATATTGCTAATAATATAAGTAATAAGTATAATTATTACAGTTCTAGCGATAATAACTGCATTATATGGGTAATAATGCATGTTATATTGATAATATCGGGAGTAATAAGTATAATTATTATAGTTCTAGCGATAATAATAGTAAAATGTTTCAAATAGTGCATGTTATATTGATAATAATAAAAGTAATAAATATATTTATTACAGTTCTATCGATAATAACTGCATAATATGGGTAATAATGCATGTTATATTGATGATAATAAAAGTAATACGTATATTTATTATAGTTCTAGCGATAATAACTGCATAATATGGGTAATAATGCATGTTATATTGATAATAATCTAAGTAATAAGTATAATTATTACAGTTCTAGCGATAATAACTGCATTATATGGGTAATAATGCACGTTATATTGCTAACAATATAAGTAATAAGTATAATTATTACAGTTCTAGCGATAATAACTGCATAATATGGGTAATAATGCATGTTATATTGAGAATAATATAAGTAATAAGTATAATTATTACAGTTCTAGCGATAATAACTGCATTATATGGGTAATAATGCATGTTATATTGATGATAATGAAAGTAATACGTATATTTGTTATAGTTCTAGCGATAATAACTGCATAATATGGGTAATATTGCATGTTATATTGAGAATAATATAAGTAATAAGTACAATTATTACAGTTCTGGCGATAACAACTGCATTATATGGGTAATAATGCACGTTATATTGCTAATAGTATAAGTAATAAGTATAATTATTACAGTTCTAGCGATAATACCTCCATTATATGGGTAATAATGCATGCTTTATTGATAATGATATAAGTAATAAGTATAATTATTACAGTTCTAGCGATAATAACTGCATAATATGGGTAATAATGCACGTTATATTGCTAATAATATAAGTAATGAGTACAATTATTACAGTTCTAGCGATAATAACTGCATTATATGGGTAATAATGCATGTTATATTGATAATATCGGGAGTAATAAGTATAATTATTATAGTTCTAGCGATAATAATAGTAAAATATGGCAAATAGTGCATGTTATATTGATAATAATAAAAGTAATAAGTATATTTATTACAGTTCTATCGATAATAACTGCATAATATGGGTAATAATGCATGTTATATTGATGATAATAAAAGTAATACGTATATTTATTATAGTTCTAGCGATAATAACTGCATAATATGGGTAATAATGCATGTTATATTGAGAATAATATAAGTAATAAGTATAATTATTACAGTTCTGGCGAAAATAACTGCATTATATGGGTAATAATGCACGTTATATTGCTAATAGTATAAGTAATAAGTATAATTATTACAGTTCTAGCGATAATACCTCCATTATATGGGTAATAATGCATGCTTTATTGATAATGATATAAGTAATAAGTATAATTATTACAGTTCTAGCGATAATAACTGCATAATATGGGTAATAATGCACGTTATATTGCTAATAATATAAGTAATGAGTACAATTATTACAGTTCTAGCGATAATAACTGCATTATATGGGTAATAATGCATATTATATTGATAATAATATAAGTAATAAGAATAATTATTACAGTTCTAGCGATAATAACTGCATTATATGGGTAATAATGCGTGTTATATTGATAATATCGGGAGTAATAAGTATAATTACTATAGTTCTAGCGATAATAATAGTAAAATGTGGCAAATAGTGCATGTTATATTGATAATAATAAAAGTAATAAATATATTTATTACAGTTCTATCGATAATAACTGCATAATATGGGTAATAATGCATGTTATATTGATGATAATAAAAGTAATACGTATATTTATTATAGTTCTAGCGATAATAACTGCATAATATGGGTAATAATGCATGTTATATTGATAATAATCTAAGTAATAAGTATAATTATTACAGTTCTAGCGATAATAACTGCATTATATGGGTAATAATGCACGTTATATTGCTAACAATATAAGTAATAAGTATAATTATTACAGTTCTAGCGATAATAACTGCATAATATGGGTAATAATGCATGTTATATTGAGAATAATATAAGTAATAAGTATAATTATTACAGTTCTGGCGATAATAACTGCATTATATGGGTAATAATGCACGTTATATTGCTAATCGTATAAGTAATAAGTATAATTATTACAGTTCTAGCGATAATAACTGCATTATATGGGTAATAATGCATGTTATATTGCTAATAATATAAGTAATAAGTATAATTATTACAGTTCTAGCGATAATAACTGCATTATATGGGTAATAATGCATGTTATATTGATGATAATGAAAGTAATACGTATATTTGTTATAGTTCTAGCGATAATAACTGCATAATATGGGTAATAATGCATGTTATATTGAGAATAATATAAGTAATAAGTATAATTATTACAGTTCTGGCGATAACAACTGCATTATATGGGTAATAATGCACGTTATATTGCTAATAGTATAAGTAATAAGTATAATTATTACAGTTCTAGCGATAATAACTGCATAATATGGGTAATAATGCATGTTATATTGAGAATAATATAAGTAATAAGTATAATTATTACAGTTCTGGCGATAATAACTGCATTATATGGGTAATAATGCACGTTATATTGCTAATAGTATAAGTAATAAGTATAATTATTACAGTTCTAGCGATAATACCTCCATTATATGGGTAATAATGCATGCTTTATTGATAATGATATAAGTAATAAGTATAATTATTACAGTTCTAGCGATAATAACTGCATAATATGGGTAATAATGCACGTTATATTGCTAATAATATAAGTAATGAGTACAATTATTACAGTTCTAGCGATAATAACTGCATTATATGGGTAATAATGCATGTTATATTGATAATAATATAAGTAATAAGAATAATTATTACAGTTCTAGCGATAATAACTGCATTATATGGGTAATAATGCATGTTATATTGATAATATCGGGAGTAATAAGTATAATTATAATAGTTCTAGCGATAATAATAGTAAAATATGGCAAATAGTGCATGTTATATTGATAATAATAAAAGTAATAAGTATATTTATTACAGTTCTATCGATAATAACTGCATAATATGGGTAATAATGCATGTTATATTGATGATAATAAAAGTAATACGTATATTTATTATAGTTCTAGCGATAATAACTGCATAATATGGGTAATAATGCATGTTATATTGAGAATAATATAAGTAATAAGTATAATTATTACAGTTCTGGCGATAATAACTGCATTATATGGGTAATAATGCACGTTATATTGCTAATAGTATAAGTAATAAGTATAATTATTACAGTTCTAGCGATAATACCTCCATTATATGGGTAATAATGCATGCTTTATTGATAATGATATAAGTAATAAGTATAATTATTACAGTTCTAGCGATAATAACTGCATTATATGGGTAATAATGCATGTTATATTGATAATATCGGGAGTAATAAGTATAATTATTCTAGTTCTAGCGATAATAATAGTAAAATGTGGCAAATAGTGCATGTTATATTGATAATAATAAAAGTAATAAATATATTTATTACAGTTCTATCGATAATAACTGCATAATATGGGTAATAATGCATGTTATATTGATGATAATAAAAGTAATACGTATATTTATTATAGTTCTAGCGATAATAACTGCATAATATGGGTAATAATGCATGTTATATTGATAATAATCTAAGTAATAAGTATAATTATTACAGTTCTAGCGATAATAACTGCATTATATGGGTAATAATGCACGTTATATTGCTAACAATATAAGTAATAAGTATAATTATTACAGTTCTAGCGATAATAACTGCATAATATGGGTAATAATGCATGTTATATTGAGAATAATATAAGTAATAAGTATAATTATTACAGTTCTGGCGATAATAACTGCATTATATGGGTAATAATGCACGTTATATTGCTAATAGTATATGTAATAAGTATAATTATTACAGTTCTAGCGATAATAACTGCATTATATGGGTAATAATGCATGTTATATTGCTAATAATATAAGTAATAAGTATAATTATTACAGTTCTAGCGATAATAACTGCATTATATGGGTAATAATGCATGTTATATTGATGATAATGAAAGTAATACGTATATTTGTTATAGTTCTAGCGATAATAACTGCATAATATGGGTAATAATGCATGTTATATTGAGAATAATATAAGTAATAAGTATAATTATTACAGTTCTGGCGATAACAACTGCACTATATGGGTAATAATGCACGTTATATTGCTAATAGTATAAGTAATAAGTATAATTATTACAGTTCTAGCGATAATACCTCCATTATATGGGTAATAATGCATGCTTTATTGTTAATGATATAAGTAATAAGTATAATTATTACAGTTCTAGCGATAATAACTGCATAATATGGGTAATAATGCACGTTATATTGCTAATAATATAAGTAATGAGTACAATTATTACAGTTCTAGCGATAATAACTGCATTATATGGGTAATAATGCATGTTATATTGATAATAATATAAGTAATAAGAATAATTATTACAGTTCTAGCGATAATAACTGCATTATATGGGTAATAATGCATGTTATAATGATAATATCGGGAGTAATAAGTATAATTATTATAGTTCTAGCGATAATAATAGTAAAATATGGCAAATAGTGCATGTTATATTGATAATAATAAAAGTAATAAGTATATTTATTACAGTTCTATCGATAATAACTGCATAATATGGGTAATAATGCATGTTATATTGATGATAATAAAAGTAATACGTATATTTATTATAGTTCTAGCGATAATAACTGCATAATATGGGTAATAATGCATGTTATATTGAGAATAATATAAGTAATAAGTATAATTATTACAGTTCTGGCGATAATAACTGCATTATATGGGTAATAATGCACGTTATATTGCTAATAGTATAAGTAATAAGTATAATTATTACAGTTCTAGCGATAATACCTCCATTATATGGGTAATAATGCATGCTTTATTGATAATGATATAAGTAATAAGTATAATTATTACAGTTCTAGGGATAATAACTGCATAATATGGGTAATAATGCACGTTATATTGCTAATAATATAAGTAATGAGTACAATTATTACAGTTCTAGCGATAATAACTGCATTATATGGGTAATAATGCATGTTATATTGATAATAATATAAGTAATAAGAATAATTATTACAGTTCTAGCGATAATAACTGCATTATATGGGTAATAATGCATGTTATATTGATAATATCGGGAGTAATAAGTATAATTATTATAGTTCTAGCGATAATAATAGTAAAATATGGCAAATAGTGCATGTTATATTGATAATAATAAAAGTAATAAGTATATTTATTACAGTTCTATCGATAATAACTGCATAATATGGGTAATAATGCATGTTATATTGATGATAATAAAAGTAATACGTATATTTATTATAGTTCTAGCGATAATAACTGCATAATATGGGTAATAATGCATGTTATATTGAGAATAATATAAGTAATAAGTATAATTATTACAGTTCTAGCGATAATAACTGCATTATATGGGTAATAATGCACGTTATATTGCTAATAATATAAGTAATGAGTACAATTATTACAGTTCTAGCGATAATAACTGCATTATATGGGTAATAATGCACGTTATATTGCTAATAATATAAGTAATAAGTATAATTATTACAGTTCTAGCGATAATAACTGCATAATATGGGTAATAATGCATGTTATATTGAGAATAATATAAGTAATAAGTATAATTATTACAGTTCTGGCGATAATAACTGCATTATATGGGTAATAATGCATGTTATATTGATAATATCGGGAGTAATAAGTATAATTATTATAGTTCTAGCGATAATAATAGTAAAATGTGGCAAATAGTGCATGTTATATTGATAATAATAAAAGTAATAAATATATTTATTACAGTTCTATCGATAATAACTGCATAATATGGGTAATAATGCATGTTATATTGATGATAATAAAAGTAATACGTATATTTATTATAGTTCTAGCGATAATAACTGCATAATATGGGTAATAATGCATGTTATATTGATAATAATCTAAGTAATAAGTATAATTATTACAGTTCTAGCGATAATAACTGCATTATATGGGTAATAATGCATGTTATATTGATGATAATGAAAGTAATACGTATATTTGTTATAGTTCTAGCGATACTAACTGCATAATATGGGTAATAATGCATGTTATATTGAGAATAATATAAGTAATAAGTATAATTATTACAGTTCTGGCGATAATAACTGCATTATATGGGTAATAATGCACGTTATATTGCTAATAGTATAAGTAATAAGTATAATTATTACAGTTCTAGCGATAATACCTCCATTATATGGGTAATAATGCATGCTTTATTGATAATGATATAAGTAATAAGTATAATTATTACAGTTCTAGCGATAATAACTGCATTATATGGGTAATAATGCATGTTATATTCATAATATCGGGAGTAATAAGTATAATTATTATAGTTCTAGCGATAATAATAGTAAAATGTGGCAAATAGTGCATGTTATATTGATAATAATAAAAGTAATAAATATATTTATTACAGTTCTATCGATAATAACTGCATAATATGGGTAATAATGCATGTTATATTGATGATAATAAAAGTAATACGTATATTTATTATAGTTCTAGCGATAATAACTGCATAATATGGGTAATAATGCATGTTATATTGATAATAATCTAAGTAATAAGTATAATTATTACAGTTCTAGCGATAATAACTGCATTATATGGGTAATAATGCACGTTATATTGCTAACAATATAAGTAATAAGTATAATTATTACAGTTCTAGCGATAATAACTGCATAATATGGGTAATAATGCATGTTATATTGAGAATAATATAAGTAATAAGTATTATTATTACAGTTCTGGCGATAATAACTGCATTATATGGGTAATAATGCACGTTATATTGCTAATAGTATAAGTAATAAGTATAATTATTACAGTTCTAGCGATAATAACTGCATTATATGGGTAATAATGCATGTTATATTGCTAATAATATAAGTAATAAGTATAATTATTACAGTTCTAGCGATAATAACTGCATTATATGGGTAATAATGCATGTTATATTGATGATAATGAAAGTAATACGTATATTTGTTATAGTTCTAGCGATAATAACTGCATAATATGGGTAATAATGCATGTTATATTGAGAATAATATAAGTAATAAGTATAATTATTACAGTTCTGGCGATAATAACTGCATTATATGGGTAATAATGCATGTTATATTGATAATATCGGGAGTAATAAGTATAATTATTATAGTTCTAGCGATAATAATAGTAAAATGTGGCAAATAGTGCATGTTATATTGATAATAATAAAAGTAATAAATATATTTATTACAGTTCTATCGATAATAACTGCATAATATGGGTAATAATGCATGTTATATTGATGATAATAAAAGTAATACGTATATTTATTATAGTTCTAGCGATAATAACTGCATAATATGGGTAATAATGCATGTTATATTGATAATAATCTAAGTAATAAGTATAATTATTACAGTTCTAGCGATAATAACTGCATTATATGGGTAATAATGCATGTTATATTGATGATAATGAAAGTAATACGTATATTTGTTATAGTTCTAGCGATAATAACTGCATAATATGGGTAATAATGCATGTTATATTGATAATAATAAAAGTAATACGTATATTTATTATAGTTCTAGCGATAATAACTGCATAATATGGGTAATAATGCATGTTATATTGAGAATAATATAAGTAATAAGTATAATTATTACAGTTCTGGCGATAATAACTGCATTATATGGGTAATAATGCACGTTATATTGCTAATAGTATAAGTAATAAGTATAATTATTACAGTTCTAGCGATAATACCTCCATTATATGGGTAATAATGCATGCTTTATTGATAATGATATAAGTAATAAGTATAATTATTACAGTTCTAGCGATAATAACTGCATAATATGGATAATAATGCACGTTATATTGCTAATAATATAAGTAATGAGTACAATTATTACAGTTGTAGCGATAATAACTGCATTATATGGGTAATAATGCATGTTATATTGATAATAATATAAGTAATAAGAATAATTATTACAGTTCTAGCGATAATAACTGCATTATATGGGTAATAATGCATGTTATATTGATACTATCGGGAGTAATAAGTATAATTATTATAGTTCTAGCGATAATAATAGTAAAATATGGCAAATAGTGCATGTTATATTGATAATAATAAAAGTAATAAGTATATTTATTACAGTTCTATCGATAATAACTGCATAATATGGGTAATAATGCATGTTATATTGATGATAATAAAAGTAATACGTATATTTATTATAGTTCTAGCGATAATAACTGCATAATATGGGTAATAATGCATGTTATATTGAGAATAATATAAGTAATAAGTATAATTATTACAGTTCTAGCGATAATAACTGCATTATATGGGTAATAATGCACGTTATATTGCTAATAATATAAGTAATGAGTACAATTATTACAGTTCTAGCGATAATAACTGCATAATATGGGTAATAATGCATGTTATATTGAGAATAATATAAGTAATAAGTATAATTATTACAGTTCTGGCGATAATAACTGCATTATATGGGTAATAATGCACGTTATATTGCTAATAGTATAAGTAATAAGTATAATTATTACAGTTCTAGCGATAATAACTGCATTATATGGGTAATAATGCATGTTATATTGCTAATAATGTAAGTAATAAGTATAATTATTACAGTTCTAGCGATAATAACTGCATTATATGGGTAATAATGCATGTTATATTGATAATATCGGGAGTAATAAGTATAATTATTATAGTTCTAGCGATAATAATAGTAAAATGTGGCAAATAGTGCATGTTATATTGATAATAATAAAAGTAATAAATATATTTATTACAGTTCTATCGATAATAACTGCATAATATGGGTAATAATGCATGTTATATTGATGATAATAAAAGTAATACGTATATTTATTATAGTTCTAGCGATAATAACTGCATAATATGGGTAATAATGCATGTTATATTGAGAATAATATAAGTAATAAGTATAATTATTACAGTTCTGGCGATAATAACTGCATTATATGGGTAATAATGCACGTTATATTGCTAATAGTATAAGTAATAAGTATAATTATTACAGTTCTAGCGATAATAACTGCATTATATGGGTAATAATGCATGTTATATTGCTAATAATATAAGTAATAAGTATAATTATTACAGTTCTAGCGATAATAACTGCATTATATGGGTAATAATGCATGTTATATTGATAATATCGGGAGTAATAAGTATAATTATTATAGTTCTAGCGATAATAATAGTAAAATGTGGCAAATAGTGCATGTTATATTGATAATAATAAAAGTAATAAATATATTTATTACAGTTCTATCGATAATAACTGCATAATATGGGTAATAATGCATGTTATATTGATGATAATAAAAGTAATACGTATATTTATTATAGTTCTAGCGATAATAACTGCATAATATGGGTAATAATGCATGTTATATTGATAATAATCTAAGTAATAAGTATAATTATTACAGTTCTAGCGATAATAACTGCATTATATGGGTAATAATGCATGTTATATTGATGATAATGAAAGTAATACGTATATTTGTTATAGTTCTAGCGATAATAACTGCATGATATGGATAATAATGCATGTTATATTGAGAATAATATAAGTAATAAGTATAATTATTACAGTTCTGGCGATAATAACTGCATTATATGGGTAATAATGCACGTTATATTGCTAATAGTATAAGTAATAAGTATAATTATTACAGTTCTAGCGATAATACCTCCATTATATGGGTAATAATGCATGCTTTATTGATAATAATATAAGTAATAAGTATAATTATTACAGTTCTAGCGATAATAACTGCATAATATGGGTAATAATGCACGTTATATTGCTAATAATATAAGTAATGAGTACAATTATTACAGTTCTAGCGATAATAACTGCATTATATGGGTAATAATGCATGTTATATTGATAATAATATAAGTAATAAGAATAATTATTACAGTTCTAGCGATAATAACTGCATTATATGGGTAATAATGCATGTTATATTGATAATATCGGGAGTAATAAGTATAATTATTATAGTTCTAGCGATAATAATAGTAAAATATGGCAAATAGTGCATGTTATATTGATAATAATAAAAGTAATAAGTATATTTATTACAGTTCTATCGATAATAACTGCATAATATGGGTAATAATGCATGTTATATTGATGATAATAAAAGTAATACGTATATTTATTATAGTTCTAGCGATAATAACTGCATAATATGGGTAATAATGCATGTCATATTGAGAATAATATAAGTAATAAGTATAATTATTACAGTTCTAGCGATAATAACTGCATTATATGGGTAATAATGCACGTTATATTGCTAATAATATAAGTAATGAGTACAATTATTACAGTTCTAGCGATAATAACTGCATTATATGGGTAATAATGCACGTTATATTGCTAATAATATAAGTAATAAGTATAATTATTACAGTTCTAGCGATAATAACTGCATTATATGGGTAATAATGCATGTTATATTGATGATAATGAAAGTAATACGTATATTTGTTATAGTTCTAGCGATAATAACTGCATAATATGGGTAATAATGCATGTTATATTGAGAATAATATAAGTAATAAGTATAATTATTACAGTTCTGGCGATAATAACTGCATTATATGGGTAATAATGCACGTTATATTGCTAATAGTATAAGTAATAAGTATAATTATTACAGTTCTAGCGATAATACCTCCATTATATGGGTAATAATGCATGCTTTATTGATAATGATATAAGTAATAAGTATAATTATTACAGTTCTAGCGATAATAACTGCATAATATGGGTAATAATGCACGTTATATTGCTAATAATATAAGTAATGAGTACAATTATTACAGTTCTAGCGATAATAACTGCATTATATGGGTAATAATGCATGTTATATTGATAATAATATAAGTAATAAAAATAATTATTACAGTTCTAGCGATAATAACTGCATTATATGGGTAATAATGCATGTTATATTGATAATATCGGGAGTAATAAGTATAATTATTATAGTTCTAGCGATAATAATAGTAAAATATGGCAAATAGTGCATGTTATATTGATAATAATAAAAGTAATAAGTATATTTATTACAGTTCTATCGATAATAACTGCATAATATGGGTAATAATGCATGTTATATTGATGATAATAAAAGTAATACGTATATTTATTATAGTTCTAGCGATAATAACTGCATAATATGGGTAATAATGCATGTTATATTGAGAATAATATAAGTAATAAGTATAATTATTACAGTTCTGGCGATAATAACTGCATTATATGGGTAATAATGCATGTTATATTGATAATAATATAAGTAATAAGAATAATTATTACAGTTCTAGCGATAATAACTGCATTATATGGGTAATAATGCATGTTATATTGCTAATAATATAAGTAATAAGTATAATTATTACAGTTCTAGCGATAATAACTGCATTATATGGGTAATAATGCATGTTATATTGATAATATCGGGAGTAATAAGTATAATTATTATAGTTCTAGCGATAATAATAGTAAAATGTGGCAAATAGTGCATGTTATATTGATAATAATAAAAGTAATAAATATATTTATTACAGTTCTATCGATAATAACTGCATAATATGGGTAATAATGCATGTTATATTGATGATAATAAAAGTAATACGTATATTTATTATAGTTCTAGCGATAATAACTGCATAATATGGGTAATAATGCATGTTATATTGATAATAATCTAAGTAATAAGTATAATTATTACAGTTCTAGCGGTAATAACTGCATTATATGGGTAATAATGCATGTTATATTGATGATAATGAAAGTAATACGTATATTTGTTATAGTTCTAGCGATAATAACTGCATGATATGGATAATAATGCATGTTATATTGAGAATAATATAAGTAATAAGTATAATTATTACAGTTCTGGCGATAATAACTGCATTATATGGGTAATAATGCACGTTATATTGCTAATAGTATAAGTAATAAGTATAATTATTACAGTTCTAGCGATAATACCTCCATTATATGGGTAATAATGCATGCTTTATTGATAATAATATAAGTAATAAGTATAATTATTACAGTTCTAGCGATAATAACTGCATAATATGGGTAATAATGCACGTTATATTGCTAATAATATAAGTAATGAGTACAATTATTACAGTTCTAGCGATAATAACTGCATTATATGGGTAATAATGCATGTTATATTGATAATAATATAAGTAATAAGAATAATTATTACAGTTCTAGCGATAATAACTGCATTATATGGGTAATAATGCATGTTATATTGATAATATCGGGAGTAATAAGTATAATTATTATAGTTCTAGCGATAATAATAGTAAAATATGGCAAATAGTGCATGTTATATTGATAATAATAAAAGTAATAAGTATATTTATTACAGTTCTATCGATAATAACTGCATAATATGGGTAATAATGCATGTTATATTGATGATAATAAAAGTAATACGTATATTTATTATAGTTCTAGCGATAATAACTGCATAATATGGGTAATAATGCATGTCATATTGAGAATAATATAAGTAATAAGTATAATTATTACAGTTCTAGCGATAATAACTGCATTATATGGGTAATAATGCACGTTATATTGCTAATAATATAAGTAATGAGTACAATTATTACAGTTCTAGCGATAATAACTGCATTATATGGGTAATAATGCACGTTATATTGCTAATAATATAAGTAATAAGTATAATTATTACAGTTCTAGCGATAATAACTGCATTATATGGGTAATAATGCATGTTATATTGATGATAATGAAAGTAATACGTATATTTGTTATAGTTCTAGCGATAATAACTGCATAATATGGGTAATAATGCATGTTATATTGAGAATAATATAAGTAATAAGTATAATTATTACAGTTCTGGCGATAATAACTGCATTATATGGGTAATAATGCACGTTATATTGCTAATAGTATAAGTAATAAGTATAATTATTACAGTTCTAGCGATAATACCTCCATTATATGGGTAATAATGCATGCTTTATTGATAATGATATAAGTAATAAGTATAATTATTACAGTTCTAGCGATAATAACTGCATAATATGGGTAATAATGCACGTTATATTGCTAATAATATAAGTAATGAGTACAATTATTACAGTTCTAGCGATAATAACTGCATTATATGGGTAATAATGCATGTTATATTGATAATAATATAAGTAATAAAAATAATTATTACAGTTCTAGCGATAATAACTGCATTATATGGGTAATAATGCATGTTATATTGATAATATCGGGAGTAATAAGTATAATTATTATAGTTCTAGCGATAATAATAGTAAAATATGGCAAATAGTGCATGTTATATTGATAATAATAAAAGTAATAAGTATATTTATTACAGTTCTATCGATAATAACTGCATAATATGGGTAATAATGCATGTTATATTGATGATAATAAAAGTAATACGTATATTTATTATAGTTCTAGCGATAATAACTGCATAATATGGGTAATAATGCATGTTATATTGAGAATAATATAAGTAATAAGTATAATTATTACAGTTCTGGCGATAATAACTGCATTATATGGGTAATAATGCATGTTATATTGATAATAATATAAGTAATAAGAATAATTATTACAGTTCTAGCGATAATAACTGCATTATATGGGTAATAATGCATGTTATATTGCTAATAATATAAGTAATAAGTATAATTATTACAGTTCTAGCGATAATAACTGCATTATATGGGTAATAATGCATGTTATATTGATAATATCGGGAGTAATAAGTATAATTATTATAGTTCTAGCGATAATAATAGTAAAATGTGGCAAATAGTGCATGTTATATTGATAATAATAAAAGTAATAAATATATTTATTACAGTTCTATCGATAATAACTGCATAATATGGGTAATAATGCATGTTATATTGATGATAATAAAAGTAATACGTATATTTATTATAGTTCTAGCGATAATAACTGCATAATATGGGTAATAATGCATGTTATATTGATAATAATCTAAGTAATAAGTATAATTATTACAGTTCTAGCGGTAATAACTGCATTATATGGGTAATAATGCATGTTATATTGATGATAATGAAAGTAATACGTATATTTGTTATAGTTCTAGCGATAATAACTGCATAATATGGGTAATAATGCATGTTATATTGAGAATAATATAAGTAATAAGTATAATTATTACAGTTCTGGCGATAATAACTGCATTATATGGGTAATAATGCACGTTATATTGCTAATAGTATAAGTAATAAGTATAATTATTACAGTTCTAGCGATAATACCTCCATTATATGGGTAATAATGCATGCTTTATTGATAATAATATAAGTAATAAGTATAATTATTACAGTTCTAGCGATAATAACTGCATAATATGGGTAATAATGCACGTTATATTGCTAATAATATAAGTAATAAGTATAATTATTACAGTTCTAGCGATAATAACTGCATTATATGGGTAATAATGCATGTTATATTGATAATATCGGGAGTAATAAGTATAATTATTATAGTTCTAGCGATAATAATAGTATGTGGCAAATAGTGCATGTTATATTGATAATAATAAGAGTAATAAATATATTTATTACAGTTCTATCGATAATAACTGCATAATATGGGTAATAATGCATGTTATATTGATGATAATAAAAGTAATACGTATATTTATTATAGTTCTAGCGATAATAACTGCATAATATGGGTAATAATGCATGTTATATTGATAATAATCTAAGTAATAAGTATAATTATTACAGTTCTAGCGATAATAACTGCATTATATGGGTAATAATGCACGTTATATTGCTAACAATATAAGTAATAAGTATAATTATTACAGTTCTAGCGATAATAACTGCATTATATGGGTAATAATGCATGTTATATTGATGATAATGAAAGTAATACGTATATTTGTTATAGTTCTAGCGATAATAACTGCATAATATGGGTAATAATGCATGTTATATTGAGAATAATATAAGTAATAAGTATAATTATTACAGTTCTAGCGATAATAACTGCATAATATGGGTAATAATGCACGTTATATTGCTAATAATATAAGTAATGAGTACAATTATTACAGTTCTAGCGATAATAACTGCATTATATGGGTAATAATGCATGTTATATTGATAATAATATAAGTAATAAGAATAATTATTACAGTTCTAGCGATAATAACTGCATTATATGGGTAATAATGCATGTTATATTGATAATATCGGGAGTAATAAGTATAATTATTATAGTTCTAGCGATAATAATAGTAAAATATGGCAAATAGTGCATGTTATATTGATAATAATAAAAGTAATAAGTATATTTATTACAGTTCTATCGATAATAACTGCATAATATGGGTAATAATGCATGTTATATTGATGATAATAAAAGTAATACGTATATTTATTATAGTTCTAGCGATAATAACTGCATAATATGGGTAATAATGCATGTCATATTGAGAATAATATAAGTAATAAGTATAATTATTACAGTTCTAGCGATAATAACTGCATTATATGGGTAATAATGCACGTTATATTGCTAATAATATAAGTAATGAGTACAATTATTACAGTTCTAGCGATAATAACTGCATTATATGGGTAATAATGCACGTTATATTGCTAATAATATAAGTAATAAGTATAATTATTACAGTTCTAGCGATAATAACTGCATTATATGGGTAATAATGCATGTTATATTGATGATAATGAAAGTAATACGTATATTTGTTATAGTTCTAGCGATAATAACTGCATAATATGGGTAATAATGCATGTTATATTGAGAATAATATAAGTAATAAGTATAATTATTACAGTTCTGGCGATAATAACTGCATTATATGGGTAATAATGCACGTTATATTGCTAATAGTATAAGTAATAAGTATAATTATTACAGTTCTAGCGATAATACCTCCATTATATGGGTAATAATGCATGCTTTATTGATAATGATATAAGTAATAAGTATAATTATTACAGTTCTAGCGATAATAACTGCATAATATGGGTAATAATGCACGTTATATTGCTAATAATATAAGTAATGAGTACAATTATTACAGTTCTAGCGATAATAACTGCATTATATGGGTAATAATGCATGTTATATTGATAATAATATAAGTAATAAAAATAATTATTACAGTTCTAGCGATAATAACTGCATTATATGGGTAATAATGCATGTTATATTGATAATATCGGGAGTAATAAGTATAATTATTATAGTTCTAGCGATAATAATAGTAAAATATGGCAAATAGTGCATGTTATATTGATAATAATAAAAGTAATAAGTATATTTATTACAGTTCTATCGATAATAACTGCATAATATGGGTAATAATGCATGTTATATTGATGATAATAAAAGTAATACGTATATTTATTATAGTTCTAGCGATAATAACTGCATAATATGGGTAATAATGCATGTTATATTGAGAATAATATAAGTAATAAGTATAATTATTACAGTTCTAGCGATAATAACTGCATTATATGGGTAATAATGCACGTTATATTGCTAATAATATAAGTAATGAGTACAATTATTACAGTTCTAGCGATAATAACTGCATTATATGGGTAATAATGCACGTTATATTGCTAATAATATAAGTAATAAGTATAATTATTACAGTTCTAGCGATAATAACTGCATTATATGGGTAATAATGCATGTTATATTGATAATATCGGGAGTAATAAGTATAATTATTATAGTTCTAGCGATAATAATAGTAAAATGTGGCAAATAGTGCATGTTATATTGATAATAATAAAAGTAATAAATATATTTATTACAGTTCTATCGATAGTAACTGCATAATATGGGTAATAATGCATGTTATATTGATGATAATAAAAGTAATACGTATATTTATTACAGTTCTATCGATAATAACTGCATAATATGGGTAATAATGCATGTTATATTGATGATAATAAAAGTAATACGTATATTTATTATAGTTCTAGCGATAATAACTGCATAATATGGGTAATAATGCATGTTATATTGATAATAATCTAAGTAATAAGTATAATTATTACAGTTCTAGCGATAATAACTGCATTATATGGGTAATAATGCATGTTATATTGATGATAATGAAAGTAATACGTATATTTGTTATAGTTCTAGCGATAATAACTGCATAATATGGGTAATAATGCATGTTATATTGAGAATAATATAAGTAATAAGTATAATTATTACAGTTCTGGCGATAATACCTCCATTATATGGGTAATAATGCATGCTTTATTGATAATGATATAAGTAATAAGTATAATTATTACAGTTCTAGCGATAATAACTGCATAATATGGGTAATAATGCATGTTATATTGAGAATAATATAAGTAATAAGTATAATTATTACAGTTCTGGCGATAATAACTGCATTATATGGGTAATAATGCACGTTATATTGCTAATAGTATAAGTAATAAGTATAATTATTACAGTTCTAGCGATAATACCTCCATTATATGGGTAATAATGCATGCTTTATTGATAATGATATAAGTAATAAGTATAATTATTACAGTTCTAGCGATAATAACTGCATAATATGGGTAATAATGCACGTTATATTGCTAATATTATAAGTAATGAGTACAATTATTACAGTTCTAGCGATAATAACTGCATTATATGGGTAATAATGCATGTTATATTGATAATAATATAAGTAATAAGAATAATTATTACAGTTCTAGCGATAATAACTGCATTATATGGGTAATAATGCATGTTATATTGATAATATCGGGAGTAATAAGTATAATTATTATAGTTCTAGCGATAATAATAGTAAAATATGGCAAATAGTGCATGTTATATTGATAATAATAAAAGTAATAAGTATATTTATTACAGTTCTATCGATAATAACTGCATAATATGGGTAATAATGCATGTTATATTGATGATAATAAAAGTAATACGTATATTTATTATAGTTCTAGCGATAATAACTGCATAATATGGGTAATAATGCATGTTATATTGAGAATAATATAAGTAATAAGTATAATTATTACAGTTCTAGCGATAATAACTGCATTATATGGGTAATAATGCACGTTATATTGCTAATAATATAAGTAATGAGTACAATTATTACAGTTCTAGCGATAATAACTGCATTATATGGGTAATAATGCACGTTATATTGCTAATAATATAAGTAATAAGTATAATTATTACAGTTCTAGCGATAATAACTGCATAATATGGGTAATAATGCATGTTATATTAAGAATAATATAAGTAATAAGTATAATTATTACAGTTCTGGCGATAATAACTGCATTATATGGGTAATAATGCATGTTATATTGATAATATCGGGAGTAATAAGTATAATTATTATAGTTCTAGCGATAATAATAGTAAAATGTGGCAAATAGTGCATGTTATATTGATAATAATAAAAGTAATAAATATATTTATTACAGTTCTATCGATAATAACTGCATAATATGGGTAATAATGCATGTTATATTGATGATAATAAAAGTAATACGTATATTTATTATAGTTCTAGCGATAATAACTGCATAATATGGGTAATAATGCATGTTATATTGATAATAATCTAAGTAATAAGTATAATTATTACAGTTCTAGCGATAATAACTGCATTATATGGGTAATAATGCATGTTATATTGATGATAATGAAAGTAATACGTATATTTGTTATAGTTCTAGCGATAATAACTGCATAATATGGGTAATAATGCATGTTATATTGAGAATAATATAAGTAATAAGTATAATTATTACAGTTCTGGCGATAATAACTGCATTATATGGGTAATAATGCACGTTATATTGCTAATAGTATAAGTAATAAGTATAATTATTACAGTTCTAGCGATAATACCTCCATTATATGGGTAATAATGCATGCTTTATTGATAATGATATAAGTAATAAGTATAATTATTACAGTTCTAGCGATAATAACTGCATTATATGGGTAATAATGCATGTTATATTCATAATATCGGGAGTAATAAGTATAATTATTATAGTTCTAGCGATAATAATAGTAAAATGTGGCAAATAGTGCATGTTATATTGATAATAATAAAAGTAATAAATATATTTATTACAGTTCTATCGATAATAACTGCATAATATGGGTAATAATGCATGTTATATTGATGATAATAAAAGTAATACGTATATTTATTATAGTTCTAGCGATAATAACTGCATAATATGGGTAATAATGCATGTTATATTGATAATAATCTAAGTAATAAGTATAATTATTACAGTTCTAGCGATAATAACTGCATTATATGGGTAATAATGCACGTTATATTGCTAACAATATAAGTAATAAGTATAATTATTACAGTTCTAGCGATAATAACTGCATAATATGGGTAATAATGCACGTTATATTGCTAATAATATAAGTAATGAGTACAATTATTACAGTTCTAGCGATAATAACTGCATTATATGGGTAATAATGCATGTTATATTGATAATAATATAAGTAATAAGAATAATTATTACAGTTCTAGCGATAATAACTGCATTATATGGGTAATAATGCATGTTATATTGATAATATCGGGAGTAATAAGTATAATTATTATAGTTCTAGCGATAATAATAGTAAAATATGGCAAATAGTGCATGTTATATTGATAATAATAAAAGTAATAAGTATATTTATTACAGTTCTATCGATAATAACTGCATAATATGGGTAATAATGCATGTTATATTGATGATAATAAAAGTAATACGTATATTTATTATAGTTCTAGCGATAATAACTGCATAATATGGGTAATAATGCATGTCATATTGAGAATAATATAAGTAATAAGTATAATTATTACAGTTCTAGCGATAATAACTGCATTATATGGGTAATAATGCACGTTATATTGCTAATAATATAAGTAATGAGTACAATTATTACAGTTCTAGCGATAATAACTGCATTATATGGGTAATAATGCACGTTATATTGCTAATAATATAAGTAATAAGTATAATTATTACAGTTCTAGCGATAATAACTGCATTATATGGGTAATAATGCATGTTATATTGATGATAATGAAAGTAATACGTATATTTGTTATAGTTCTAGCGATAATAACTGCATAATATGGGTAATAATGCATGTTATATTGAGAATAATATAAGTAATAAGTATAATTATTACAGTTCTGGCGATAATAACTGCATTATATGGGTAATAATGCACGTTATATTGCTAATAGTATAAGTAATAAGTATAATTATTACAGTTCTAGCGATAATACCTCCATTATATGGGTAATAATGCATGCTTTATTGATAATGATATAAGTAATAAGTATAATTATTACAGTTCTAGCGATAATAACTGCATAATATGGGTAATAATGCACGTTATATTGCTAATAATATAAGTAATGAGTACAATTATTACAGTTCTAGCGATAATAACTGCATTATATGGGTAATAATGCATGTTATATTGATAATAATATAAGTAATAAAAATAATTATTACAGTTCTAGCGATAATAACTGCATTATATGGGTAATAATGCATGTTATATTGATAATATCGGGAGTAATAAGTATAATTATTATAGTTCTAGCGATAATAATAGTAAAATATGGCAAATAGTGCATGTTATATTGATAATAATAAAAGTAATAAGTATATTTATTACAGTTCTATCGATAATAACTGCATAATATGGGTAATAATGCATGTTATATTGATGATAATAAAAGTAATACGTATATTTATTATAGTTCTAGCGATAATAACTGCATAATATGGGTAATAATGCATGTTATATTGAGAATAATATAAGTAATAAGTATAATTATTACAGTTCTAGCGATAATAACTGCATTATATGGGTAATAATGCACGTTATATTGCTAATAATATAAGTAATGAGTACAATTATTACAGTTCTAGCGATAATAACTGCATTATATGGGTAATAATGCACGTTATATTGCTAATAATATAAGTAATAAGTATAATTATTACAGTTCTAGCGATAATAACTGCATTATATGGGTAATAATGCATGTTATATTGATAATATCGGGAGTAATAAGTATAATTATTATAGTTCTAGCGATAATAATAGTAAAATGTGGCAAATAGTGCATGTTATATTGATAATAATAAAAGTAATAAATATATTTATTACAGTTCTATCGATAGTAACTGCATAATATGGGTAATAATGCATGTTATATTGATGATAATAAAAGTAATACGTATATTTATTACAGTTCTATCGATAATAACTGCATAATATGGGTAATAATGCATGTTATATTGATGATAATAAAAGTAATACGTATATTTATTATAGTTCTAGCGATAATAACTGCATAATATGGGTAATAATGCATGTTATATTGATAATAATCTAAGTAATAAGTATAATTATTACAGTTCTAGCGATAATAACTGCATTATATGGGTAATAATGCATGTTATATTGATGATAATGAAAGTAATACGTATATTTGTTATAGTTCTAGCGATAATAACTGCATAATATGGGTAATAATGCATGTTATATTGAGAATAATATAAGTAATAAGTATAATTATTACAGTTCTGGCGATAATACCTCCATTATATGGGTAATAATGCATGCTTTATTGATAATGATATAAGTAATAAGTATAATTATTACAGTTCTAGCGATAATAACTGCATAATATGGGTAATAATGCATGTTATATTGAGAATAATATAAGTAATAAGTATAATTATTACAGTTCTGGCGATAATAACTGCATTATATGGGTAATAATGCACGTTATATTGCTAATAGTATAAGTAATAAGTATAATTATTACAGTTCTAGCGATAATACCTCCATTATATGGGTAATAATGCATGCTTTATTGATAATGATATAAGTAATAAGTATAATTATTACAGTTCTAGCGATAATAACTGCATAATATGGGTAATAATGCACGTTATATTGCTAATATTATAAGTAATGAGTACAATTATTACAGTTCTAGCGATAATAACTGCATTATATGGGTAATAATGCATGTTATATTGATAATAATATAAGTAATAAGAATAATTATTACAGTTCTAGCGATAATAACTGCATTATATGGGTAATAATGCATGTTATATTGATAATATCGGGAGTAATAAGTATAATTATTATAGTTCTAGCGATAATAATAGTAAAATATGGCAAATAGTGCATGTTATATTGATAATAATAAAAGTAATAAGTATATTTATTACAGTTCTATCGATAATAACTGCATAATATGGGTAATAATGCATGTTATATTGATGATAATAAAAGTAATACGTATATTTATTATAGTTCTAGCGATAATAACTGCATAATATGGGTAATAATGCATGTTATATTGAGAATAATATAAGTAATAAGTATAATTATTACAGTTCTAGCGATAATAACTGCATTATATGGGTAATAATGCACGTTATATTGCTAATAATATAAGTAATGAGTACAATTATTACAGTTCTAGCGATAATAACTGCATTATATGGGTAATAATGCACGTTATATTGCTAATAATATAAGTAATAAGTATAATTATTACAGTTCTAGCGATAATAACTGCATAATATGGGTAATAATGCATGTTATATTAAGAATAATATAAGTAATAAGTATAATTATTACAGTTCTGGCGATAATAACTGCATTATATGGGTAATAATGCATGTTATATTGATAATATCGGGAGTAATAAGTATAATTATTATAGTTCTAGCGATAATAATAGTAAAATGTGGCAAATAGTGCATGTTATATTGATAATAATAAAAGTAATAAATATATTTATTACAGTTCTATCGATAATAACTGCATAATATGGGTAATAATGCATGTTATATTGATGATAATAAAAGTAATACGTATATTTATTATAGTTCTAGCGATAATAACTGCATAATATGGGTAATAATGCATGTTATATTGATAATAATCTAAGTAATAAGTATAATTATTACAGTTCTAGCGATAATAACTGCATTATATGGGTAATAATGCATGTTATATTGATGATAATGAAAGTAATACGTATATTTGTTATAGTTCTAGCGATAATAACTGCATAATATGGGTAATAATGCATGTTATATTGAGAATAATATAAGTAATAAGTATAATTATTACAGTTCTGGCGATAATAACTGCATTATATGGGTAATAATGCACGTTATATTGCTAATAGTATAAGTAATAAGTATAATTATTACAGTTCTAGCGATAATACCTCCATTATATGGGTAATAATGCATGCTTTATTGATAATGATATAAGTAATAAGTATAATTATTACAGTTCTAGCGATAATAACTGCATTATATGGGTAATAATGCATGTTATATTCATAATATCGGGAGTAATAAGTATAATTATTATAGTTCTAGCGATAATAATAGTAAAATGTGGCAAATAGTGCATGTTATATTGATAATAATAAAAGTAATAAATATATTTATTACAGTTCTATCGATAATAACTGCATAATATGGGTAATAATGCATGTTATATTGATGATAATAAAAGTAATACGTATATTTATTATAGTTCTAGCGATAATAACTGCATAATATGGGTAATAATGCATGTTATATTGATAATAATCTAAGTAATAAGTATAATTATTACAGTTCTAGCGATAATAACTGCATTATATGGGTAATAATGCACGTTATATTGCTAACAATATAAGTAATAAGTATAATTATTACAGTTCTAGCGATAATAACTGCATAATATGGGTAATAATGCATGTTATATTGAGAATAATATAAGTAATAAGTATTATTATTACAGTTCTGGCGATAATAACTGCATTATATGGGTAATAATGCACGTTATATTGCTAATAGTATAAGTAATAAGTATAATTATTACAGTTCTAGCGATAATAACTGCATTATATGGGTAATAATGCATGTTATATTGCTAATAATATAAGTAATAAGTATAATTATTACAGTTCTAGCGATAATAACTGCATTATATGGGTAATAATGCATGTTATATTGATGATAATGAAAGTAATACGTATATTTGTTATAGTTCTAGCGATAATAACTGCATAATATGGGTAATAATGCATGTTATATTGAGAATAATATAAGTAATAAGTATAATTATTACAGTTCTGGCGATAATAACTGCATTATATGGGTAATAATGCATGTTATATTGATAATATCGGGAGTAATAAGTATAATTATTATAGTTCTAGCGATAATAATAGTAAAATGTGGCAAATAGTGCATGTTATATTGATAATAATAAAAGTAATAAATATATTTATTACAGTTCTATCGATAATAACTGCATAATATGGGTAATAATGCATGTTATATTGATGATAATAAAAGTAATACGTATATTTATTATAGTTCTAGCGATAATAACTGCATAATATGGGTAATAATGCATGTTATATTGATAATAATCTAAGTAATAAGTATAATTATTACAGTTCTAGCGATAATAACTGCATTATATGGGTAATAATGCATGTTATATTGATGATAATGAAAGTAATACGTATATTTGTTATAGTTCTAGCGATAATAACTGCATAATATGGGTAATAATGCATGTTATATTGATAATAATAAAAGTAATACGTATATTTATTATAGTTCTAGCGATAATAACTGCATAATATGGGTAATAATGCATGTTATATTGAGAATAATATAAGTAATAAGTATAATTATTACAGTTCTGGCGATAATAACTGCATTATATGGGTAATAATGCACGTTATATTGCTAATAGTATAAGTAATAAGTATAATTATTACAGTTCTAGCGATAATACCTCCATTATATGGGTAATAATGCATGCTTTATTGATAATGATATAAGTAATAAGTATAATTATTACAGTTCTAGCGATAATAACTGCATAATATGGGTAATAATGCACGTTATATTGCTAATAATATAAGTAATGAGTACAATTATTACAGTTGTAGCGATAATAACTGCATTATATGGGTAATAATGCATGTTATATTGATAATAATATAAGTAATAAGAATAATTATTACAGTTCTAGCGATAATAACTGCATTATATGGGTAATAATGCATGTTATATTGATACTATCGGGAGTAATAAGTATAATTATTATAGTTCTAGCGATAATAATAGTAAAATATGGCAAATAGTGCATGTTATATTGATAATAATAAAAGTAATAAGTATATTTATTACAGTTCTATCGATAATAACTGCATAATATGGGTAATAATGCATGTTATATTGATGATAATAAAAGTAATACGTATATTTATTATAGTTCTAGCGATAATAACTGCATAATATGGGTAATAATGCATGTTATATTGAGAATAATATAAGTAATAAGTATAATTATTACAGTTCTAGCGATAATAACTGCATTATATGGGTAATAATGCACGTTATATTGCTAATAATATAAGTAATGAGTACAATTATTACAGTTCTAGCGATAATAACTGCATAATATGGGTAATAATGCATGTTATATTGAGAATAATATAAGTAATAAGTATAATTATTACAGTTCTGGCGATAATAACTGCATTATATGGGTAATAATGCACGTTATATTGCTAATAGTATAAGTAATAAGTATAATTATTACAGTTCTAGCGATAATAACTGCATTATATGGGTAATAATGCATGTTATATTGCTAATAATATAAGTAATAAGTATAATTATTACAGTTCTAGCGATAATAACTGCATTATATGGGTAATAATGCATGTTATATTGATAATATCGGGAGTAATAAGTATAATTATTATAGTTCTAGCGATAATAATAGTAAAATGTGGCAAATAGTGCATGTTATATTGATAATAATAAAAGTAATAAATATATTTATTACAGTTCTATCGATAATAACTGCATAATATGGGTAATAATGCATGTTATATTGATGATAATAAAAGTAATACGTATATTTATTATAGTTCTAGCGATAATAACTGCATAATATGGGTAATAATGCATGTTATATTGAGAATAATATAAGTAATAAGTATAATTATTACAGTTCTGGCGATAATAACTGCATTATATGGGTAATAATGCACGTTATATTGCTAATAGTATAAGTAATAAGTATAATTATTACAGTTCTAGCGATAATAACTGCATTATATGGGTAATAATGCATGTTATATTGCTAATAATATAAGTAATAAGTATAATTATTACAGTTCTAGCGATAATAACTGCATTATATGGGTAATAATGCATGTTATATTGATAATATCGGGAGTAATAAGTATAATTATTATAGTTCTAGCGATAATAATAGTAAAATGTGGCAAATAGTGCATGTTATATTGATAATAATAAAAGTAATAAATATATTTATTACAGTTCTATCGATAATAACTGCATAATATGGGTAATAATGCATGTTATATTGATGATAATAAAAGTAATACGTATATTTATTATAGTTCTAGCGATAATAACTGCATAATATGGGTAATAATGCATGTTATATTGAGAATAATATAAGTAATAAGTATAATTATTACAGTTCTGGCGATAATAACTGCATTATATGGGTAATAATGCACGTTATATTGCTAATAGTATAAGTAATAAGTATAATTATTACAGTTCTAGCGATAATAACTGCATTATATGGGTAATAATGCATGTTATATTGCTAATAATATAAGTAATAAGTATAATTATTACAGTTCTAGCGATAATAACTGCATTATATGGGTAATAATGCATGTTATATTGATAATATCGGGAGTAATAAGTATAATTATTATAGTTCTAGCGATAATAATAGTAAAATGTGGCAAATAGTGCATGTTATATTGATAATAATAAAAGTAATAAATATATTTATTACAGTTCTATCGATAATAACTGCATAATATGGGTAATAATGCATGTTATATTGATGATAATAAAAGTAATACGTATATTTATTATAGTTCTAGCGATAATAACTGCATAATATGGGTAATAATGCATGTTATATTGATAATAATCTAAGTAATAAGTATAATTATTACAGTTCTAGCGATAATAACTGCATTATATGGGTAATAATGCATGTTATATTGATGATAATGAAAGTAATACGTATATTTGTTATAGTTCTAGCGATAATAACTGCATGATATGGATAATAATGCATGTTATATTGAGAATAATATAAGTAATAAGTATAATTATTACAGTTCTGGCGATAATAACTGCATTATATGGGTAATAATGCACGTTATATTGCTAATAGTATAAGTAATAAGTATAATTATTACAGTTCTAGCGATAATACCTCCATTATATGGGTAATAATGCATGCTTTATTGATAATAATATAAGTAATAAGTATAATTATTACAGTTCTAGCGATAATAACTGCATAATATGGGTAATAATGCACGTTATATTGCTAATAATATAAGTAATGAGTACAATTATTACAGTTCTAGCGATAATAACTGCATTATATGGGTAATAATGCATGTTATATTGATAATAATATAAGTAATAAGAATAATTATTACAGTTCTAGCGATAATAACTGCATTATATGGGTAATAATGCATGTTATATTGATAATATCGGGAGTAATAAGTATAATTATTATAGTTCTAGCGATAATAATAGTAAAATATGGCAAATAGTGCATGTTATATTGATAATAATAAAAGTAATAAGTATATTTATTACAGTTCTATCGATAATAACTGCATAATATGGGTAATAATGCATGTTATATTGATGATAATAAAAGTAATACGTATATTTATTATAGTTCTAGCGATAATAACTGCATAATATGGGTAATAATGCATGTCATATTGAGAATAATATAAGTAATAAGTATAATTATTACAGTTCTAGCGATAATAACTGCATTATATGGGTAATAATGCACGTTATATTGCTAATAATATAAGTAATGAGTACAATTATTACAGTTCTAGCGATAATAACTGCATTATATGGGTAATAATGCACGTTATATTGCTAATAATATAAGTAATAAGTATAATTATTACAGTTCTAGCGATAATAACTGCATTATATGGGTAATAATGCATGTTATATTGATGATAATGAAAGTAATACGTATATTTGTTATAGTTCTAGCGATAATAACTGCATAATATGGGTAATAATGCATGTTATATTGAGAATAATATAAGTAATAAGTATAATTATTACAGTTCTGGCGATAATAACTGCATTATATGGGTAATAATGCACGTTATATTGCTAATAGTATAAGTAATAAGTATAATTATTACAGTTCTAGCGATAATACCTCCATTATATGGGTAATAATGCATGCTTTATTGATAATGATATAAGTAATAAGTATAATTATTACAGTTCTAGCGATAATAACTGCATAATATGGGTAATAATGCACGTTATATTGCTAATAATATAAGTAATGAGTACAATTATTACAGTTCTAGCGATAATAACTGCATTATATGGGTAATAATGCATGTTATATTGATAATAATATAAGTAATAAAAATAATTATTACAGTTCTAGCGATAATAACTGCATTATATGGGTAATAATGCATGTTATATTGATAATATCGGGAGTAATAAGTATAATTATTATAGTTCTAGCGATAATAATAGTAAAATATGGCAAATAGTGCATGTTATATTGATAATAATAAAAGTAATAAGTATATTTATTACAGTTCTATCGATAATAACTGCATAATATGGGTAATAATGCATGTTATATTGATGATAATAAAAGTAATACGTATATTTATTATAGTTCTAGCGATAATAACTGCATAATATGGGTAATAATGCATGTTATATTGAGAATAATATAAGTAATAAGTATAATTATTACAGTTCTGGCGATAATAACTGCATTATATGGGTAATAATGCATGTTATATTGATAATAATATAAGTAATAAGAATAATTATTACAGTTCTAGCGATAATAACTGCATTATATGGGTAATAATGCATGTTATATTGCTAATAATATAAGTAATAAGTATAATTATTACAGTTCTAGCGATAATAACTGCATTATATGGGTAATAATGCATGTTATATTGATAATATCGGGAGTAATAAGTATAATTATTATAGTTCTAGCGATAATAATAGTAAAATGTGGCAAATAGTGCATGTTATATTGATAATAATAAAAGTAATAAATATATTTATTACAGTTCTATCGATAATAACTGCATAATATGGGTAATAATGCATGTTATATTGATGATAATAAAAGTAATACGTATATTTATTATAGTTCTAGCGATAATAACTGCATAATATGGGTAATAATGCATGTTATATTGATAATAATCTAAGTAATAAGTATAATTATTACAGTTCTAGCGGTAATAACTGCATTATATGGGTAATAATGCATGTTATATTGATGATAATGAAAGTAATACGTATATTTGTTATAGTTCTAGCGATAATAACTGCATAATATGGGTAATAATGCATGTTATATTGAGAATAATATAAGTAATAAGTATAATTATTACAGTTCTGGCGATAATAACTGCATTATATGGGTAATAATGCACGTTATATTGCTAATAGTATAAGTAATAAGTATAATTATTACAGTTCTAGCGATAATACCTCCATTATATGGGTAATAATGCATGCTTTATTGATAATAATATAAGTAATAAGTATAATTATTACAGTTCTAGCGATAATAACTGCATAATATGGGTAATAATGCACGTTATATTGCTAATAATATAAGTAATAAGTATAATTATTACAGTTCTAGCGATAATAACTGCATTATATGGGTAATAATGCATGTTATATTGATAATATCGGGAGTAATAAGTATAATTATTATAGTTCTAGCGATAATAATAGTAAAATGTGGCAAATAGTGCATGTTATATTGATAATAATAAGAGTAATAAATATATTTATTACAGTTCTATCGATAATAACTGCATAATATGGGTAATAATGCATGTTATATTGATGATAATAAAAGTAATACGTATATTTATTATAGTTCTAGCGATAATAACTGCATAATATGGGTAATAATGCATGTTATATTGATAATAATCTAAGTAATAAGTATAATTATTACAGTTCTAGCGATAATAACTGCATTATATGGGTAATAATGCACGTTATATTGCTAACAATATAAGTAATAAGTATAATTATTACAGTTCTAGCGATAATAACTGCATTATATGGGTAATAATGCACGTTATATTGCTAATAATATAAGTAATAAGTATAATTATTACAGTTCTAGCGATAATAACTGCATTATATGGGTAATAATGCATGTTATATTGATGATAATGAAAGTAATACGTATATTTGTTATAGTTCTAGCGATAATAACTGCATAATATGGGTAATAATGCATGTTATATTGAGAATAATATAAGTAATAAGTATAATTATTACAGTTCTAGCGATAATAACTGCATAATATGGGTAATAATGCACGTTATATTGCTAATAATATAAGTAATGAGTACAATTATTACAGTTCTAGCGATAATAACTGCATTATATGGGTAATAATGCATGTTATATTGATAATAATATAAGTAATAAGAATAATTATTACAGTTCTAGCGATAATAACTGCATTATATGGGTAATAATGCATGTTATATTGATAATATCGGGAGTAATAAGTATAATTATTATAGTTCTAGCGATAATAATAGTAAAATATGGCAAATAGTGCATGTTATATTGATAATAATAAAAGTAATAAGTATATTTATTACAGTTCTATCGATAATAACTGCATAATATGGGTAATAATGCATGTTATATTGATGATAATAAAAGTAATACGTATATTTATTATAGTTCTAGCGATAATAACTGCATAATATGGGTAATAATGCATGTCATATTGAGAATAATATAAGTAATAAGTATAATTATTACAGTTCTAGCGATAATAACTGCATTATATGGGTAATAATGCACGTTATATTGCTAATAATATAAGTAATGAGTACAATTATTACAGTTCTAGCGATAATAACTGCATTATATGGGTAATAATGCACGTTATATTGCTAATAATATAAGTAATAAGTATAATTATTACAGTTCTAGCGATAATAACTGCATTATATGGGTAATAATGCATGTTATATTGATGATAATGAAAGTAATACGTATATTTGTTATAGTTCTAGCGATAATAACTGCATAATATGGGTAATAATGCATGTTATATTGAGAATAATATAAGTAATAAGTATAATTATTACAGTTCTGGCGATAATAACTGCATTATATGGGTAATAATGCACGTTATATTGCTAATAGTATAAGTAATAAGTATAATTATTACAGTTCTAGCGATAATACCTCCATTATATGGGTAATAATGCATGCTTTATTGATAATGATATAAGTAATAAGTATAATTATTACAGTTCTAGCGATAATAACTGCATAATATGGGTAATAATGCACGTTATATTGCTAATAATATAAGTAATGAGTACAATTATTACAGTTCTAGCGATAATAACTGCATTATATGGGTAATAATGCATGTTATATTGATAATAATAAAAGTAATAAGTATATTTATTACAGTTCTACAGATAATAACTGCATAATATGGGTAATAATGCATGTTATATTGATGATAATAAAAGTAATACGTAAATTTATTATAGTTCTAGCGATAATAACTGCATAATATGGGTAATAATGCATGTTATATTGAGAATAATATAAGTAATAAGTATAATTATTACAGTTCTAGCGATAATAACTGCATTATATGGGTAATAATGCACGTTATATTGCTAATAATATAAGTAATGAGTACAATTATTACAGTTCTAGCGATAATAACTGCATTATATGGGTAATAATGCACGTTATATTGCTAATAATATAAGTAATAAGTATAATTATTACAGTTCTAGCGATAATAACTGCATTATATGGGTAATAATGCATGTTATATTGATAATATCGGGAGTAATAAGTATAATTATTATAGTTCTAGCGATAATAATAGTAAAATGTGGCAAATAGTGCATGTTATATTGATAATAATAAAAGTAATAAATATATTTATTACAGTTCTAACGATAATAACTGCATAATATGGGTAATAATGCATGTTAGATTGATGATAATAAAAGTAATACGTATATTTATTATAGTTCTAGCGATAATAACTGCATAATATGGGTAATAATGCATGTTATATTGAGAATAATATAAGTAATAAGTATAATTATTACAGTTCTAGCGATAATAACTGCATTATATGGGTAATAATGCACGTTATATTGCTAATAATATAAGTAATGAGTACAATTATTACAGTTCTAGCGATAATAACTGCATTATATGGGTAATAATGCACGTTATATTGCTAATAATATAAGTAATAAGTATAATTATTACAGTTCTAGCGATAATAACTGCATTATATGGGTAATAATGCATGTTATATTGATAATATCGGGAGTAATAAGTATAATTATTATAGTTCTAGCGATAATAATAGTAAAATGTGGCAAATAGTGCATGTTATATTGATAATAATAAAAGTAATAAATATATTTATTACAGTTCTATCGATAATAACTGCATAATATGGGTAATAATGCATGTTATATTGATGATAATAAAAGTAATACGTATATTTATTATAGTTCTAGCGATAATAACTGCATAATATGGGTAATAATGCATGTTATATTGATAATAATCTAAGTAATAAGTATAATTATTACAGTTCTAGCGATAATAACTGCATTATATGGGTAATAATGCATGTTACATTGCTAACAATATAAGTAATACGTATAATTATTACAGTTCTATCGATAATAACTGCATAATATGGGTAATAATGCATGTTATATTGATGATAATAAAAGTAATACGTATATTTATTATAGTTCTAGCGATAATAACTGCATAATATGGGTAATAATGCACGTTATATTGCTAACAATATAAGTAATAAGTATAATTATTACAGTTCTAGCGATAATAACTGCATTATATGGGTAAAAATGCATGTTATATTGATAATATTGGGAGTAATAAGTATAATTATTACAGTTCTTGCGATAATATCTCCATTATATGGGTAATAATGCATGTTATATTGATAATAATATAAGTAATAAGTATAATTATTACAGTTCCAGCGATAATAACTGCATTATATGGGTAATAATGCACGTTATATTGCTAATAATATAAGTAATAAGTATAATTATTACAGTTCTAGCGATAATAACTGCATTATATGGGTAATAATGCATGTTATATTGATAATATCGGGAGTAATAAGTATAATTATTATAGTTCTAGCGATAATAATAGTAAAATGTGGCAAATAGTGCATGTTATATTGATAATAATAAAAGTAATAAATATATTTATTACAGTTCTATCGATAATAACTGCATAATATGGGTAATAATGCATGTTATATTGATGATAATAAAAGTAATACGTATATTTATTATAGTTCTAGCGATAATAACTGCATAATATGGGTAATAATGCATGTTATATTGATAATAATCTAAGTAATAAGTATAATTATTACAGTTCTAGCGATAATAACTGCATTATATGGGTAATAATGCATGTTACATTGCTAACAATATAAGTAATACGTATAATTATTACAGTTCTATCGATAATAACTGCATAATATGGGTAATAATGCATGTTATATTGATGATAATAAAAGTAATACGTATATTTATTATAGTTCTAGCGATAATAACTGCATAATATGGGTAATAATGCACGTTATATTGCTAACAATATAAGTAATAAGTATAATTATTACAGTTCTAGCGATAATAACTGCATTATATGGGTAAAAATGCATGTTATATTGATAATATTGGGAGTAATAAGTATAATTATTACAGTTCTTGCGATAATATCTCCATTATATGGGTAATAATGCATGTTATATTGATAATAATATAAGTAATAAGTATAATTATTACAGTTCCAGCGATAATAACTGCATTATATGGGTAATAATGCACGTTATATTGCTAATAATATAAGTAATAAGTATAATTATTACAGTTCTAGCGATAATAACTGCATTATATGGGTAATAATGCATGTTACATTGATAATATCGGGAGTAATAAGTATAATTATTATAGTTCTAGCGATAATAATAGTAAAATATGGCAAATAGTGCATGTTATATTGATAATAATAAAAGTAATAAGTATATTTATTACAGTTCTATCGATAATAACTGCATAATATGGGTAATAATGCATGTTATATTGATGATAATAAAAGTAATACGTATATTTATTATAGTTCTAGCGATAATAACTGCATAATATGGGTAATAATGCATGTTATATTGATAATAATATAAGTAATAAGTATAATTATTACAGTTCTAGCGATAATAACTGCATAATATGGGTAATAATGCACGTTATATTGCTAATAATATAAGTAATGAGTACAATTATTACAGTTCTAGCGATAATAACTGCATTATATGGGTAATAATGCATGTTATATTGATAATAATATAAGTAATAAGAATAATTATTACAGTTCTAGCGATAATAACTGCATTATATGGGTAATAATGCATGTTATATTGATAATATCGGGAGTAATAATTATAATTATTATAGTTCTAGCGATAATAATAGTAAAATATGGCAAATAGTGCATGTTATATTGATAATAATAAAAGTAATAAGTATATTTATTACAGTTCTATCGATAATAACTGCATAATATGGGTAATAATGCATGTTATATTGATGATAATAAAAGTAATACGTATATTTATTATAGTTCTAGCGATAATAACTGCATAATATGGGTAATAATGCATGTTATATTGAGAATAATATAAGTAATAAGTATAATTATTACAGTTCTAGCGATAATAACTGCATTATATGGGTAATAATGCACGTTATATTGCTAGTGGTATAAGTAATAAGTATAATTATTACAGTTCTAGCGATAATAACTGCATTATATGGGTAATAATGCATGTTACATTGATAATATTGGGAGTAATAAGTGTATTTATTATAGTTCTATCGATAATAACTGCATAATATGGGTAATAATGCATGTTATATTGATGATAATAAAAGTAATACGTATATTTATTATAGTTCTAGCGATAATAACTGCATAATATGGGTAATAATGCATGTTATATTGATAATAATATAAGTAATAAGTATAATTATTACAGTTCTAGCCATAATAACTGCATTATATGGGTAATAAAGCACGTTATATTGCTAACAATATAAGTAATATGTATAATTATTACAGTTCTAGCGATAATAACTGCATTATATGGGTAGAAATGCATGTTATATTGATAATATTGGGAGTAATAAGTATATTTATTATGGTTCTAGAGATAATAACTGCATTATATGGGTAATAATGCATGTTATATTGATGATAATGAAAGTAATACGTATATTTGTTATAGTTCTAGCGATAATAACTGCATAATATGGGTAATAATGCATGTTATATTGAGAATAATATAAGTAATAAGTATAATTATTACAGTTCTGGCGATAATAACTGCATTATATGGGTAATAATGCACGTTATATTGCTAATAGTATAAGTAATAAGTATAATTATTACAGTTCTAGCGATAATACCTCCATTATATGGGTAATAATGCATGCTTTATTGATAATGATATAAGTAATAAGTATAATTATTACAGTTCTAGCGATAATAACTGCATAATATGGGTAATAATGCACGTTATATTGCTAATAATATAAGTAATGAGTACAATTATTACAGTTCTAGCGATAATAACTGCATTATATGGGTAATAATGCATGTTATATTGATAATAATATAAGTAATAAGAATAATTATTACAGTTCTAGCGATAATAACTGCATTATATGGGTAATAATGCATGTTATATTGATAATATCGGGAGTAATAAGTATAATTATTATATTTCTAGCGATAATAATAGTAAAATATGGCAAATAGTGCATGTTATATTGATAATAATAAAGGTAATAAGTATATTTATTACAGTTCTATCGATAATAACTGCATAATATGGGTAATAATGCATGTTATATTGATGATAATAAAAGTAATACGTATATTTATTATAGTTCTAGCGATAATAACTGCATAATATGGGTAATAATGCATGTTATATTGATAATAATATAAGTAATAAGTATAATTATTACAGTTCTAGCGATAATAACTGCATTATATGGGTAATAATGCACGTTATATTGCTAATAATATAAGTAATGAGTACAGTTATTACAGTTCTAGCGATAATAACTGCATAATATGGGTAATAATGCATGTTATATTGATAATAATCTAAGTAATAAGTATAATTATTACAGTTCTAGCGATAATAACTGCATTATATGGGTAATAATGCACGTTATATTGCTAACAATATAAGTAATAAGTATAATTATTACAGTTCTAGCGATAATAACTGCATTATATAAGTAATAATGCATGTTATATTGATGATAATGAAAGTAATACGTATATTTGTTATAGTTCTAGCGATAATAACTGCATAATATGGGTAATAATGCATGTTATATTGAGAATAATATAAGTAATAAGTATAATTATTACAGTTCTGGCGATAATAACTGCATTATATGGGTAATAATGCACGTTATATTGCTAATAGTATAAGTAATAAGTATAATTATTACAGTTCTAGCGATAATACCTCCATTATATGGGTAATAATGCATGTTATATTGATAATGATATAAGTAATAAGTATAATTATTACAGTTCTAGCGATAATAACTGCATAATATGGGTAATAATGCACGTTATATTGCTAATAATATAAGTAATGAGTACAATTATTACAGTTCTAGCGATAATAACTGCATTATATGGGTAATAATGCATGTTATATTGATAATAATATAAGTAATAAGAATAATTATTACAGTTCTAGCGATAATAACTGCATTATATGGGTAATAATGCATGTTATATTGATAATATCGGGAGTAATAAGTATAATTATTATAGTTCTAGCGATAATAATAGTAAAATATGGCAAATAGTGCATGTTATATTGATAATAATAAAAGTAATAAGTATATTTATTACAGTTCTATCGATAATAACTGCATAATATGGGTAATAATGCATGTTATATTGATGATAATAAAAGTAATACGTATATTTATTATAGTTCTAGCGATAATAACTGCATAATATGGGTAATAATGCATGTTATATTGAGAATAATATAAGTAATAAGTATAATTATTACAGTTCTTGCGATAATACCTCCATTATATGGGTAATAATGCATGTTATATTGATAATAATATAAGTAATAAGTATAATTATTACAGTTCTAGTGATAATAACTACATTATATGGGTAATAATGCACGTTATATTGCTAATAATATAAGTAATAAGTATAATTATTACAGTTCTAGCGATAATAACTGCATTATATGGGTAATAATGCATGTTATATTAATAATATCGGGAGTAATAAGTATAATTATTATAGTTCTAGCGATAATAATAGTAAAATATGGCAAATAGTGCATGTTATATTGATAATAATAAAAGTAATAAGTATATTTATTACAGTTCTATCGATAAAAACTGCATAATATGGGTAATAATGCATGTTATATTGATGACAATAAAAGTAATACGTATATTTATTATAGTTCTAGCGATAATAACTGCATAATATGGGTAATAATGCATGTTATATTGATAATAATATAAGTAATAAGTATAATTATTACAGTTCTAGCGATAATAACTGCATTATATGGGTAATAATGCACGTTATATTGCTAATAATATAAGTAATAAGTATAATTATTACAGTTCTAGCGATAATAACTGCATTATATGGGTAATAATGCATGTTATATAGATAATATCGGGAGTAATAAGTATAATTATTATAGTTCTAGCGATAATAATAGTAAAATGTGGCAAATAGTGCATGTTATATTGATAATAATAAAAGTAATAAATATATTTATTACAGTTCTATCAATAATAACTGCATAATATGGGTAATAATGCATGTTATATTGATGATAATAAAAGTAATACGTATATTTATTATAGTTCTAGCGATAATAACTGCATAATATGGGTAATAATGCATGTTATATTGATAATAATCTAAGTAATAAGTATAATTATTACAGTTCTAGCGATAATAACTGCATAATATGGGTAATAATGCACGTTATATTGCTAATAATATAAGTAATGCGTACAATTATTACAGTTCTAGCGATAATAACTGCATTATATGGGTAATAATGCATGTTATATTGGTAATAATATAAGTAATAAGAATAATTATTACAGTTCTAGCGATAATAACTGCATTATATGGGTAATAATGCATGTTATATTGATAATATCGGGAGTAATAAGTATAATTATTATAGTTCTAGCGATAATAATAGTAAAATATGGCAAATAGTGCATGTTATATTGATAATAATAAAAGTAATAAGTATATTTATTACAGTTCTATCGATAATAACTGCATAATATGGGTAATAATGCATGTTATATTGATGATAATAAAAGTAATACGTATATTTATTATAGTTCTAGCGATAATAACTGCATAATATGGGTAATAATGCATGTTATATTGAGAATAATATAAGTAATAAGTATAATTATTACAGTTCTAGCGATAATAACTGCATTATATGGGTAATAATGCACGTTATATTGCTAGAAGTATAAGTAATAAGTATAATTATTACAGTTCTAGCGATAATAACTGCATTATATGGGTAATAATGCATGTTACATTGATAATATTGGGAGTAATAAGTGTATTTATTATAGTTCTATCGATAATAACTGCATAATATGGGTAATAATGCATGTTATATTGATGATTATAAAAGTAATACGTATATTTATTATAGTTCTAGCGATAATAACTGCATAATATGGGTAATAATGCATGTTATATTGATAATAATATAAGTAATAGGTATAATTGTTACAGTTCTAGTGATAATAACTGCATTATATGGGTAATAATGCACGTTATATTGCTAACAATATAAGTAATAAGTATAATTATTACAGTTCTAGCGATAATAACTGCATTATATGGGTAAAAATGCATGTTATATTGATAATATTGGGAGTAATAAGTATATTTATTATGGTTCTAGAGATAATAATAGTAAAATATGGCAAATAGTGCATGTTATATTGATAATAATAAAAGTAATAAGTATATTTATTACAGTTCTATCGATAATAACTGCATAATATGGGTAATAATGCATGTTATATTGAGAATAATATAAGTAATAAGTATAATTATTACAGTTCTTGCGATAATACCTCCATTATATGGGTAATAATGCATGTTGTATTGATAATAATATAAGTAATAAGTATAATTATTACAGTTCCAGCGATAATAACTGCATTGTATGGGTAATAATGCACGTTATATTGCTAATAATATAAGTAATAAGTATAATTATTACAGTTCTAGCGATAATAACTGCATTATATGGGTAATAATGCATGTTATATTGATAATATCGGGAGTAATAAGTATAATTATTATAGTTCTAGCGATAATAATAGTAAAATATGGCAAATAGTGCATGTTATATTGATAATAATAAAAGTAATAAGTATATTTATTACAGTTCTATCGATAATAACTGCATAATATGGGTAATAATGCATGTTATATTGATGATAATAAAAGTAATACGTATATTTATTATAGTTCTAGCGATAATAACTGCATAATATGGGTAATAATGCATGTTATATTGATAATATCGGGAGTAATAAGTATAATTATTATAGTTCTAGCGATAATAATAGTAAAATATGGCAAATAGTGCATGTTATATTGATAATAATAAAAGTAATAAGTATATTTATTACAGTTCTATCGATAATAACTGCATAATATGGGTAATAATGCATGTTATATTGATGATAATAAAAGTAATACGTATATTTATTATAGTTCTAGCGATAATAACTGCAAAATATGGGTAATAATGCATGTTATATTGAGAATAATATAAGTAATAAGTATAATTATTACAGTTCTAGCGATAATAACTGCATTATATGGGTAATAAAGCATGTTATATTGATAATATCGGGAGTAATAAGTATAATTATTATAGTTCTAGCGATAATAATAGTAAAATATGGCAAATAGTGCATGTTATATTGATAATAATAAAAGTAATAAGTATATTTATTACAGTTCTATCGATAATAACTGCATAATATGGGTAATAATGCATGTTATATTGATGATAATAAAAGTAATACGTATATTTATTATAGTTCTAGCGATAATAACTGCAAAATATGGGTAATAATGCATGTTATATTGAGAATAATATAAGTAATAAGTATAATTATTACAGTTCCAGCGATAATAACTGCATTATATGGGTAATAAAGCATGTTATATTGATAATATCGGGAGTAATAAGTATAATTATTATAGTTCTAGCGATAATAATAGTAAAATATGGCAAATAGTGCATGTTATATTGATAATAATAAAAGTAATAAGTATATTTATTACAGTTCTATCGATAATAACTGCATAATATGGGTAATAATGCATGTTATATTGATGATAATAAAAGTAATACGTATATTTATTATAGTTCTAGCGATAATAACTGCAAAATATGGGTAATAATGCATGTTATATTGAGAATAATATAAGTAATAAGTATAATTATTACAGTTCTAGCGATAATAACTGCATTATATGGGTAATAAAGCACGTTATATTGCTAACAATATAAGTAATAAGTATAATTATTACAGTTCTAGCGATAATAACTGCATTATATGGGTAGAAATGCATGTTATATTGATAATATTGGGAGTAATAAGTATATTTATTATGGTTCTAGAGATAATAACTGCATAATGTGGGTAATAATGCATGTTATATTGATGATAATGAAAGTAATACGTATATTTATTATAGTTCTGGCGATAATAACTGCATAATATGGGTAATAATGCATGTTATATTGAGAATAATATAAGTAATAAGTATAATTATTACAGTTCTGGCGATAATAACTGCATTATATGGGTAATAATGCACGTTATATTGCTAACAATATAAGTAATAAGTATAATTATTACAGTTCTGGCGATAATAACTGCATTATATGGGTAATAATGCACGTTATATTGCTAACAATATAAGTAATAAGTATAATTATTACAGTTCTAGCGATAATAACTGCATTATATGGGTAAAAATGCATGTTATATTGATAATATTGGGAGTAATAAGTATATTTATTATGGTTCTAGAGATAATAATAGTAAAATATGGCAATTAGTGCATGTTATATTGATAATAATAAAAGTAATAAGTATATTTATTACAGTTCTATCGATAATAACTGCATAATATGGGTAATAATGCATGTTATATTGAGAATAATATAAGTAATAGGTATAATTATTACAGTTCTTGCGCTAATACCTCCATTATATGGGTAATAATGCATGTTATATTGATAATAATATAAGTAATAAGTATAATTATTACAGTTCCAGCGATAATAACTGCATTATATGGGTAATAATGCACGTTATATTGCTAATAATATAAGTAATAAGTATAATTATTACAGTTCTAGCGATAATAACTGCATTATATGGATAATAATGCATGTTATATTGATAATATCGGGAGTAATAAGTATAATTATTATAGTTCTAGCGATAATAATAGTAAAATATGGCAAATAGTGCATGTTATATTGATAATAATAAAAGTAATAAGTATATTTATTACAGTTCTATCGATAATAACTGCATAATATGGGTAATAATGCATGTTATATTGATGATAATAAAAGTAATACGTATATTTATTATAGTTCTAGCGATAATAACTGCAAAATATGGGTAATAATGCATGTTATATTGAGAATAATATAAGTAATAAGTATAATTATTACAGTTTTAGCGATAATAACTGCATTATATGGGTAATAAAGCACGTTATATTGCTAACAATATAAGTAATAAGTATAATTATTACAGTTCTAGCGATAATAACTGCATTATATGGGTAGAAATGCATGTTATATTGATAATATTGGGAGTAATAAGTATATTTATTATGGTTCTAGAGATAATAACTGCATAATGTGGGTAATAATGCATGTTATATTGATGATAATGAAAGTAATACGTATATTTATTATAGTTCTGGCGATAATAACTGCATAATATGGGTAATAATGCATGTTATATTGAGAATAATATAAGTAATAAGTATAATTATTACAGTTCTGGCGATAATAACTGCATTATATGGGTAATAATGCACGTTATATTGCTAACAGTATAAGTAATAAGTATAATTATTACAGTTCTAGCGATAATAACTGCATTATATGGGTAATAATGCACGTTATATTGCTAACAATATAAGTAATAAGTATAATTATTACAGTTCTAGCGATAATAACTGCATTATATGGGTAATAATGCATGTTATATTGATAATATTGGGAGTAATAAGTATATCTATTATGGTTCTAGAGATAATAACTGCATAATATGGGTAATAATGCATGTTATATTGATAATAATATATGTAATAAGTATATTTATTACAGTTCTAGCGATAATAACTGCATTATATGGGTAATAAAGCATGTTATATTGATAATATCGGGAGTAATAAGTATAATTATTATAGTTCTAGCGATAATAATAGTAAAATATGGTAAATAGTGCATGTTATATTGATAATAATAAAAGTAATAAGTATATTTATTACAGTTCTATCGATAATAACTGCATAATATGGGTAATAATGCATGTTATATTGATGATAATAAAAGTAGTACGTATATTTATTATAGTTCTAGCGATAATAACTGCTAAATATGGGTAATAATGCATGTTATATTGAGAATAATATAAGTAATAAGTATAATTATTACAGTTCTAGCGATAATAACTGCATTATATGGGTAATAATGCACGTTATATTGCTAACAATATAAGTAATAAGTATAATTATTACAGTTCTGGCGATAATAACTGCATTATATGGGTAATAATGCACGTTATATTGCTAACAATATAAGTAATAAGTATAATTATTACAGTTCTAGCGATAATAACTGCATTATATGGGTAAAAATGCATGTTATATTGATAATATTGGGAGTAATAAGTATATTTATTATGGTTCTAGAGATAATAATAGTAAAATATGGCAATTAGTGCATGTTATATTGATAATAATAAAAGTAATAAGTATATTTATTACAGTTCTATCGATAATAACTGCATAATATGGGTAATAATGCATGTTATATTGAGAATAATATAAGTAATAGGTATAATTATTGCAGTTCTTGCGCTAATACCTCCATTATATGGGTAATAATGCATGTTATATTGATAATAATATAAGTAATAAGTATAATTATTACAGTTCCAGCGATAATAACTGCATTATATGGGTAATAATGCACGTTATATTGCTAATAATATAAGTAATAAGTATAATTATTACAGTTCTAGCGATAATAACTGCATTATATGGATAATAATGCATGTTATATTGATAATATCGGGAGTAATAAGTATAATTATTATAGTTCTAGCGATAATAATAGTAAAATATGGCAAATAGTGCATGTTATATTGATAATAATAAAAGTAATAAGTATATTTATTACAGTTCTATCGATAATAACTGCATAATATGGGTAATAATGCATGTTATATTGATGATAATAAAAGTAATACGTATATTTATTATAGTTCTAGCGATAATAACTGCATAATATGGGTAATAATGCATGTTATATTGACAATATCGGGAGTAATAAGTATAATTATTATAGTTCTAGCGATAATAATAGTAAAATATGGCAAATAGTGCATGTTATATTGATAATAATAAAAGTAATAAGTATATTTATTACAGTTCTATCGATAATAACTGCATAATATGGGTAATAATGCATGTTATATTGATGATAATAAAAGTAATACGTATATTTATTATAGTTCTAGCGATAATAACTGCAAAATATGGGTAATAATGCATGTTATATTGAGAATAATATAAGTAATAAGTATAATTATTACAGTTTTAGCGATAATAACTGCATTATATGGGTAATAAAGCACGTTATATTGCTAACAATATAAGTAATAAGTATAATTATTACAGTTCTAGCGATAATAACTGCATTATATGGGTAGAAATGCATGTTATATTGATAATATTGGGAGTAATAAGTATATTTATTATGGTTCTAGAGATAATAACTGCATAATGTGGGTAATAATGCATGTTATATTGATGATAATGAAAGTAATACGTATATTTATTATAGTTCTGGCGATAATAACTGCATAATATGGGTAATAATGCATGTTATATTGAGAATAATATAAGTAATAAGTATAATTATTACAGTTCTGGCGATAATAACTGCATTATATGGGTAATAATGCACGTTATATTGCTAACAGTATAAGTAATAAGTATAATTATTACAGTTCTAGCGATAATAACTGCATTATATGGGTAATAATGCACGTTATATTGCTAACAATATAAGTAATAAGTATAATTATTACAGTTCTAGCGATAATAACTGCATTATATGGGTAATAATGCATGTTATATTGATAATATTGGGAGTAATAAGTATATCTATTATGGTTCTAGAGATAATAACTGCATAATATGGGTAATAATGCATGTTATATTGATAATAATATATGTAATAAGTATATTTATTACAGTTCTAGCGATAATAACTGCATTATATGGGTAATAAAGCATGTTATATTGATAATATCAGGAGTAATAAGTATAATTATTATAGTTCTAGCGATAATAATAGTAAAATATGGTAAATAGTGCATGTTATATTGATAATAATAAAAGTAATAAGTATATTTATTACAGTTCTATCGATAATAACTGCATAATATGGGTAATAATGCATGTTATATTGATGATAATAAAAGTAGTACGTATATTTATTATAGTTCTAGCGATAATAACTGCTAAATATGGGTAATAATGCATGTTATATTGAGAATAATATAAGTAATAAGTATAATTATTACAGTTCTAGCGATAATAACTGCATTATATGGGTAGAAATGCATGTTATATTGATAATACTGGGAGTAATAAGTATATTTATTATGGTTCTAGAGATAATAACTGCATAATATGGGTAATAATGCATGTTATATTGATGATAATGAAAGTAATACGTATATTTATTATAGTTCTGGCGATAATAACTGCATAATATGGGTAATAATGCATGTTATATTGATAATAATATAAGTAATAAGTATAATTATTACAGTTCTAGCGATAATAACTGCATTACATGGGTAATAAAGCACGTTATATTGCTAACAATATAAGTAATAAGTATAATTATTACAGTTCTGGCGATAATAACTGCATTATATGGGTAATAATGCATGTTATATTGATAATATCGGGAGTAATAAGTATAATTATTATAGTTCTAGCGATAATAATAGTAAAATATGGCAAATAGTGCATGTTATATTGATAATAATAAAAGTAATAAGTATATTTATTACAGTTCTATCGATAATAACTGCATAATATGGGTAATAATGCATGTTATATTGATGATAATAAAAGTAATACGTATATTTATTATAGTTCTAGCGATAATAACTGCAAAATATGGGTAATAATGCATGTTATATTGAGAATAATATAAGTAATAAGTATAATTATTACAGTTCTAGCGATAATAACTGCATTATATGGGTAATAAAGCATGTTATATTGATAATATCGGGAGTAATAAGTATAATTATTATAGTTCTAGCGATAATAATAGTAAAATATGGTAAATAGTGCATGTTATATTGATAATAATAAAAGTAATAAGTATATTTATTACAGTTCTATCGATAATAACTGCATAATATGGGTAATAATGCATGTTATATTGAGAATAATATAAGTAATAAGTATAATTATTACAGTTTTAGCGATAATAACTGCATTATATGGGTAATAAAGCACGTTATATTGCTAACAATATAAGTAATAAGTATAATTATTACAGTTCTAGCGATAATAACTGCATTATATGGGTAGAAATGCATGTTATATTGATAATATTGGGAGTAATAAGTATATTTATTATGGTTCTAGAGATAATAACTGCATAATGTGGGTAATAATGCATGTTATATTGATGATAATGAAAGTAATACGTATATTTATTATAGTTCTGGCGATAATAACTGCATAATATGGGTAATAATGCATGTTATATTGATGATAATAAAAGTAATACGTATATTTATTATAGTTCTAGCGATAATAACTGCAAAATATGGGTAATAATGCATGTTATATTGAGAATAATATAAGTAATAAGTATAATTATTACAGTTCTGGCGATAATAACTGCATAATATGGGTAATAATGCATGTTATATTGATAATAATATAAGTAATAAGTATAATTATTACAGTTCTAGCGATAATAACTGCATTATATGGGTAATAAAGCACGTTATATTGCTAACAATATAAGTAATAAGTATAATTATTACAGTTCTAGCGATAATAACTGCATTATATGGGTAGAAATGCATGTTATATTGATAATACTGGGAGTAATAAGTATATTTATTATGGTTCTAGAGATAATAACTCCATAATATGGGTAATAATGCATGTTATATTGATGATAATGAAAGTAATACGTATATTTATTATAGTTCTGGCGATAATAACTGCATAATATGGGTAATAATGCATGTTATATTGAGAATAATATAAGTAATAAGTATAATTATTACAGTTCTGGCGATAATAACTGCATTATATGGGTAATAATGCATGTTATATTGATAATATCGGGAGTAATAAGTATAATTATTATAGTTCTAGCGATAATAATAGTAAAATATGACAAATAGTGCATGTTATATTGATAATAATAAAAGTAATAAGTATATCTTTACAGTTCTATCGATAATAACTGCATAATATGGGTAATAATGCACGTTATATTGCTAACAATATAAGTAATAAGTATAATTATTACAGTTCTAGCGATAATAACTGCATTATATGGGTAATAATGCATGTTATATTGATAATATTGGGAGTAATAAGTATATCTATTATGGTTCTAGAGATAATAACTGCATAATATGGGTAATAATGCATGTTATATTGATAACAATATAAGTAATAAGTATATTTATTACAGTTCTAGCGATAATACCTCCATTATATGGGTAATAATGCATGTTATATGGATGATAATGAAAGTAATACGTATATTTATTATAGTTCTAGCGATAATAACTGCATAATATGGGTAATAATGCATGTTATATTGATAATAATCTAAGTAATAAGTATAATTATTACAGTTCTAGCGATAATAACTGCATTATATGGGTAATAATGCACGTTATATTGCTAACAATATAAGTAATAAGTATAATTATTACAGTTCTAGCGATAATACCTCTATTATATGGGTAATAATGCATGTTATATTGATAATGATATAAGTAATAAGTATAATTATTACAGTTCTAGCGATAATAACTGCATAATATGGGTAATAATGCATGTTATATTGATAATAATATAAGTAATAGGTATAATTATTACAGTTCTAGTGATAATAACTGCATTATATGGGTAATAATGCACGTTATATTGCTAACAATATAAGTAATACGTATAATTATTACAGTTCTAGCGATAATAACTGCATTATATGGGTAAAAATGCATGTTATATTGATAATATTGGGAGTAATAAGTATATTTATTATGGTTCTAGAGATAATAATAGTAAAATATGGCAAATAGTGCATGTTATATTGATAATAATAAAAGTAATAAGTATATTTATTACAGTTCTATCGATAATAACTGCATAATATGGGTAATAATGCATGTTATATTGCTAGTGGTATAAGTAATAAGTATAATTATTACAGTTCTAGCGATAATAACTGCATTATATGGGTAATAATGCATGTTACATTGATAATATTGGGAGTAATAAGTGTATTTATTATAGTTCTATCGATAATAACTGCATAATATGGGTAATAATGCATGTTATATTGATGATAATAAAAGTAATACGTATATTTATTATAGTTCTAGCGATAATAACTGCATAATATGGGTAATAATGCATGTTATATTGATAATAATATAAGTAATAAGTATAATTATTACAGTTCTAGTGATAATAACTGCATTATATGGGTAATAATGCACGTTATATTGCTAACAATATAAGTAATAAGTATAATTATTACAGTTCTAGCGATAATAACTGCGTTATATGGGTAATAATGCATGTTATATTGATAATATTGGGAGTAATAAGTATATCTATTATGGTTCTAGAGATAATAACTGCATAATATGGGTAATAATGCATGTTATATTGATAATAATATAAGTAATAAGTATAATTATTACAGTTCTAGCGATAATACCTCCATTATATGGGTAATAATGCATGTTATATTGATGATAATGAAAGTAATACGTATATTTATTATAGTTCTAGCGATAATAACTGCATAATATGGGTAATAATGCATGTTATATTGAGAATAATATAAGTAATAAGTATAATTATTACAGTTCTAGCTATAATAACTGCATTATATGGGTAATAATGCATGTTATATTGATAATATCGGGAGTAATAAGTATAATTATTATAGTTCTAGCGATAATAATAGTAAAATATGGCAAATAGTGCATGTTATATTGATAATAATAAAAGTAATAAGTATATTTATTACAGTTCTATCGATAATAACTGCATAATATGGGTAATAATGCATGTTATATTGATGATAATAAGAGTAATACGTATATTTATTATAGTTCTAGCGATAATAACTGCATAATATGGGTAATAATGCATGTTATATTGATAATAATATAAGTAATAAGTATAATTATTACAGTTCTAGCGATAATAACTGCATTATATGGGTAGAAATGCATGTTATATTGATAATATTGGGAGTAATAAGTATATTTATTATGGTTCTAGAGATAATAACTGCATAATATGGGTAATAATGCATGTTATATTGATGATAATGAAAGTAATACGTATATTTATTATAGTTCTGGCGATAATAACTGCATAATATGGGTAATAATGCATGTTATATTGAGAATAATATAAGTAATAAGTATAATTATTACAGTTCTGACGATAATAACTGCATTATATGGGTAATAATGCACGTTATATTGCTAATAGTATAAGTAATAAGTATAATTATTACAGTTCTAGCGATAATAACTGCATTATATGGGTAATAATGCACGTTATATTGCTAACAATATAAGTAATAAGTATAATTATTACAGTTCTAGCGATAATAACTGCATTATATGGGTAATAATGCATGTTATATTGATAATATTGGGAGTAATAAGTATATCTATTATGGTTCTAGAGATAATAACTGCATAATATGGGTAATAATGCATGTTATATTGATAATAATATAAGTAATAAGTATAATTATTACAGTTCTAGCGATAATACCTCCATTATATGGGTAATAATGCATGTTATATTGATGATAATGAAAGTAATACGTATATTTATTACAGTTCTAGCGATAATAACTGCATAATATGGGTAATAATGCATGTTATATTGAGAATAATATAAGTAATAAGTATAATTATTACAGTTCTAGCTATAATAACTGCATTATATGGGTAATAATGCATGTTATATTGATAATATCGGGAGTAATAAGTATAATTATTATAGTTCTAGCGATAATAATAGTAAAATATGGCAAATAGTGCATGTTATATTGATAATAATAAAAGTAATAAGTATATTTATTACAGTTCTATCGATAATAACTGCATAATATGGGTAATAATGCATGTTATATTGATGATAATAAAAGTAATACGTATATTTATTATAGTTCTAGCGATAATAACTGCATGATATGGGTAATAATGCATGTTATATTGATAATAATATAAGTAATAAGTATAATTATTACAGTTCTAGCGATAATAACTGCATTATATGGGCAATAAAGCACGTTATATTGCTAACAATATAAGTAATAAGTATAATTATTACAGTTCTAGCGATAATAACTGCATTACATGGGTAGAAATGCATGTTATATTGATAATATTGGGAGTAATAAGTATATTTAGTATGGTTCTAGAGATAATAACTGCATAATATGGGTAATAATGCATGTTATATTGATGATAATGAAAGTAATACGTATATTTATTATAGTTCTGGCGATAATAACTGCATAATATGGGTAATAATGCATGTTATATTGAGAATAATATAAGTAATAAGTATAATTATTACAGTTCTGGCGATAATAACTGCATTATATGGGTAATAATGCACGTTATATTGCTAATAGTATAAGTAATAAGTATAATTATTACAGTTCTAGCGATAATAACTGCATTATATGGGTAATAATGCACGTTATATTGCTAACAATATAAGTAATAAGTATAATTATTACAGTTCTAGCGATAATAACTGCATTATATGGGTAACAATGCACGTTATATTGCTAATAGTATAAGTAATAAGTATAATTATTACAGTTCTAGCAATAATACCTCCATTATATGGGTAATAATGGATGTTATATTGATAATAATATAAGTAATAAGTATAATTATTACAGTTCTAGCGATAATAAATGCATTATATGGGTAATAATGCATGCTATATTGATAATATTGGGAGTAATAAGTATAATTATTATAGTTCTAGCGATAATAATAGTAAAATATGGCAAATAGTGCATGTTATATTGATAGTAATAAAAGTAATAAATATATTTATTACAGTTCTATCGATAATAACTGCATAATATGGGTAATAATGCATGTTATATTGATAATAATCTAAGTAATAAGTATAATTATTACAGTTCTAGCAATAATACCTCCATTATATGGGTAATAATGGATGTTATATTGATAATAATATAAGTAATAAGTATAATTATTACAGTTCTAGCGATAATACATGCATTATATGGGTAATAATGCACGTTATATTGCTAACAATATAAGTAATAAGTATAATTATTACAGTTCTAGCGATAATACCTGCATTATATGGGTAAAAATGCATGTTATATTGATAATATTGGGAGTAATAAGTATATTTATTATGGTTCTAGAGATAATAATAGTAAAATATGGCAAATAGTGCATGTTATATTGATAATAATAAAAGTAATAAGTATATTTATTACAGTTCTATCGATAATAACTGCATAATATGGGTAATAATGCATGTTATATTGAGAATAATATAAGTAATAAGTATAATTATTACAGTTCTTGCGATAATACCTCCATTATATGGGTAATAATGCATGTTATACTGATAATAATATAAGTAATAAGAATAATTATTACAGTTCTAGCGATAATAACTGCATTATATGGGTAGAAATGCATGTTATATTGATAATATTGGGAGTAATAAGTATATTTATTATGGTTCTAGAGATAATAACTGCATAATATGGGTAATAATGCATGTTATATTGATGATAATGAAAGTAATACGTATATTTATTATAGTTCTGGCGATAATAACTGCATAATATGGGTAATAATGCATGTTATATTGATGATAATAAAAGTGATACGTATATTTATTATAGTTCTAGCGATAATAACTGCATAATATGGGTAATAATGCATGTTATATTGAGAATAATATAAGTAATAAGTATAATTATTACAGTTCTAGCGATAATAACTGCATTATATGGGTAATAATGCACGTTATATTGCTAGTGGTATAAGTAATAAGTATAATTATTACAGTTCTAGCGATAATAACTGCATTATATGGGTAATAATGCATGTTACATTGATAATATTGGGAGTAATAAGTGTATTTATTATAGTTCTATCGATAATAACTGCATAATATGGGTAATAATGCATGTTATATTGATGATAATAAAAGTAATACGTATATTTATTATAGTTCTAGCGATAATAACTGCATAATATGGGTAATAATGCATGTTATATTGATAATAATATAAGTAATAAGTATAATTATTACAGTTCTAGTGATAATAACTGCATTATATGGGTAATAATGCACGTTATATTGCTAACAATATAAGTAATAAGTATAATTATTACAGTTCTAGCGATAATAACTGCATTATATGGGTAATAATGCATGTTATATTGATAATATTGGGAGTAATAAGTATATCTATTATGGTTCTAGAGATAATAACTGCATAATATGGGTAATAATGCATGTTATATTGATAATAATATAAGTAATAAGTATAATTATTACAGTTCTAGCGATAATACCTCCATTATATGGGTAATAATGCATGTTATATTGATGATAATGAAAGTAATACGTATATTTATTATAGTTCTAGCGATAATAACTGCATAATATGGGTAATAATGCATGTTATATTGAGAATAATATAAGTAATAAGTATAATTATTACAGTTCTAGCTATAATAACTGCATTATATGGGTAATAATGCATGTTATATTGATAATATCGGGAGTAATAAGTATAATTATTATAGTTCTAGCGATAATAATAGTAAAATATGGCAAATAGTGCATGTTATATTGATAATAATAAAAGTAATAAGTATATTTATTACAGTTCTATCGATAATAACTGCATAATATGGGTAATAATGCATGTTATATTGATGATAATAAAAGTAATACGTATATTTATTATAGTTCTAGCGATAATAACTGCATAATATGGGTAATAATGCATGTTATATTGATAATAATATAAGTAATAAGTATAATTATTACAGTTCTAGCGATAATAACTGCATTATATGGGTAGAAATGCATGTTATATTGATAATATTGGGTGTAATAAGTATATTTATTATGGTTCTAGAGATAATAACTGCATAATATGGGTAATAATGCATGTTATATTGATGATAATGAAAGTAATACGTATATTTATTATAGTTCTGGCGATAATAACTGCATAATATGGGTAATAATGCATGTTATATTGAGAATAATATAAGTAATAAGTATAATTATTACAGTTCTGACGATAATAACTGCATTATATGGGTAATAATGCACGTTATATTGCTAATAGTATAAGTAATAAGTATAATTATTACAGTTCTAGCGATAATAACTGCATTATATGGGTAATAATGCACGTTATATTGCTAACAATATAAGTAATAAGTATAATTATTACAGTTCTAGCGATAATAACTGCATTATATGGGTAATAATGCATGTTATATTGATAATATTGGGAGTAATAAGTATATCTATTATGGTTCTAGAGATAATAACTGCATAATATGGGTAATAATGCATGTTATATTGATAATAATATAAGTAATAAGTATAATTATTACAGTTCTAGCGATAATACCTCCATTATATGGGTAATAATGCATGTTATATTGATGATAATGAAAGTAATACGTATATTTATTATAGTTCTAGCGATAATAACTGCATAATATGGGTAATAATGCATGTTATATTGAGAATAATATAAGTAATAAGTATAATTATTACAGTTCTAGCTATAATAACTGCATTATATGGGTAATAATGCATGTTATATTGATAATATCGGGAGTAATAAGTATAATTATTATAGTTCTAGCGATAATAATAGTAAAATATGGCAAATAGTGCATGTTATATTGATAATAATAAAAGTAATAAGTATATTTATTACAGTTCTATCGATAATAACTGCATAATATGGGTAATAATGCATGTTATATTGATAATAATCTAAGTAATAAGTATAATTATTACAGTTCTAGCGATAATAACTGCATTATATGGGTAATAATGCATGTTATATTGATGATAATGAAAGTAATACGAATATTTATTATAGTTCTAGCGATAATAACTGCATAATATGGGTAATAATGCATGTTATATTGAGAATAATATAAGTAATAAGTATAATTATTACAGTTCTGGCGATAATAACTGCATTATATGGGTAATAATGCACGTTATATTGCTAACAATATAAGTAATACTTATAATTATTACAGTTCTAGCGATAGTAACTGCATTATATGGGTAAAAATGCATGTTATATTGATAATATTGGGACTAATAAGTATATTTATTATGGTTCTACAGATAATAGTAAAATATGGCAAATAGTGCATGTTATATTGATAATAATAAAAGTAATAAGTATATTTATTACAGTTCTATCGATAATAACTGCATAATATGGGTAATAATGCATGTTATATTGATGATAATAAAAGTAATACGTATATTTATTATAGTTCTAGCGATAGTAACTGCATAATATGGGTAATAATGCATGTTATATTGATAATAATATAAGTAATAAGTATAATTATTACAGTTCTAGTGATAATAACTGCATTATATGGGTAATAATGCACGTTATATTGCTAACAATATAAGTAATAAGTATAATTATTACAGTTCTAGCGATAATAACTGCATTATATGGGTAAAAATGCATGTTGTATTGATAATATTGGGAGTAATAAGTATATTTATTATGGCTCTAGAGATAGTAATAGTAAATTATGGCAAATAGTGCATGTTATATTGATAATAATAAAAGTAATAAGTATATTTATTACAGTTCTATCGATAATAACTGCATAATATTGGTAATAATGCATGTTATATTGAGAATAATATAAGTAATAAGTATAATTATTACAGTTCTAGCGATAATAACTGCATTATATGGGTAATAATGCATGTTATATCGATAATATCGGGAGTAATAAGTATAATTATTATAGTTCTAGCGATAATAATAGTAAAATATGGCAAATAGTGCATGTTATATTGATAATAATAAAAGTAATAAGTATATTTATTACAGTTCTATCGATAATAACTGCATAATATGGGTAATAATGCATGTTATATTGATGATAATAAAAGTAATACGTATATTTATTATAGTTCTATCGATAATAACTGCATAATATGGGTAATAATGCATGTTATATTGAGAATAATATAAGTAATAAGTATAATTATTACAGTTCTAGCGATAATAACTACATTATATGGGTAATAATGCACGTTATATTGCTAGTGGTATAAGTAATAAGTATAATTATTACAGTTCTAGCGATAATAACTGCATTATATGGGTAATAATGCATGTTACATTGATAATATTGAGAGTAATAAGTGTATTTATTATAGTTCTATCGATAATAACTGCATAATATGGGTAATAATGCATGTTATATTGATGATAATAAGAGTAATACGTATATTTATTATAGTTCTAGCGATAATAACTGCATAATATGGGTAATAATGCATGTTATATTGATAATAATATAAGTAATAAGTATAATTATTACGGTTCTAGTGATAATAACTGCATTATATGGGTAATAATGCACGTTATATTGCTAACAATATAAGTAATAAGTATAATTATTACAGTTCTAGCGATAATAACTGCATTATATGGGTAAAAATGCATGTTATATTGATAATATTGGGAGTAATAAGTATATTTATTATGGTTCTAGAGATAATAATAGTAAATTATGGCAAATAGTGCATGTTATATTGATAATAATATAAGTAATAAGTATAACTATTACAGTTCTGGCGATAATAACTGCATTATATGGGTAATAATGCACGTTATATTGCTAATAGTATAAGTAATAAGTATAATTATTACAGTTCTAGCGATAATAACTGCATTATATGGGTAATAATGCACGTTATATTGCTAACAATATAAGTAATAAGTATAATTATTACAGTTCTAGCGATAATAACTGCATTATATGGGTAACAATGCACGTTATATTGCTAATAGTATAAGTAATAAGTATAATTATTACAGTTCTAGCAATAATACCTCCATTATATGGGTAATAATGGATGTTATATTGATAATAATATAAGTAATAAGTATAATTATTACAGTTCTAGCGATAATAAATGCATTATATGGGTAATAATGCATGCTATATTGATAATATTGGGAGTAATAAGTATAATTATTATAGTTCTAGCGATAATAATAGTAAAATATGGCAAATAGTGCATGTTATATTGATAGTAATAAAAGTAATAAATATATTTATTACAGTTCTATCGATAATAACTGCATAATATGGGTAATAATGCATGTTATATTGATAATAATCTAAGTAATAAGTATAATTATTACAGTTCTAGCAATAATACCTCCATTATATGGGTAATAATGGATGTTATATTGATAATAATATAAGTAATAAGTATAATTATTACAGTTCTAGCGATAATAAATGCATTATATGGGTAATAATGCATGCTATATTGATAATATTGGGAGTAATAAGTATAATTATTATAGTTCTAGCGATAATAATAGTAAAATATGGCAAATAGTGCATGTTATATTGATAATAATAAAAGTAATAAATATATTTATTACAGTTCTATCGATAATAACTGCATAATATGGGTAATAATGCATGTTATATTGATAATAATCTAAGTAATAAGTATAATTATTACAGTTCTAGCGATAATAACTGCATTATATGGGTAATAATGCATGTTATATTGATGATAATGAAAGTAATACGAATATTTATTATAGTTCTAGCGATAATAACTGCATAATATGGGTAATAATGCATGTTATATTGAGAATAATATAAGTAATAAGTATAATTATTACAGTTCTGGCGATAATAACTGCATTATATGGGTAATAATGCACGTTATATTGCTAACAATATAAGTAATACTTATAATTATTACAGTTCTAGCGATAGTAACTGCATTATATGGGTAAAAATGCATGTTATATTGATAATATTGGGACTAATAAGTATATTTATTATGGTTCTACAGATAATAGTAAAATATGGCAAATAGTGCATGTTATATTGATAATAATAAAAGTAATAAGTATATTTATTACAGTTCTATCGATAATAACTGCATAATATGGGTAATAATGCATGTTATATTGATGATAATAAAAGTAATACGTATATTTATTATAGTTCTAGCGATAATAACTGCATAATATGGGTAATAATGCATGTTATATTGATAATAATCTAAGTAATAAGTATAATTATTACAGTTCTAGCGATAATAACTGCATTATATGGGTAATAATGCATGTTATATTGATGATAATGAAAGTAATACGAATATTTATTATAGTTCTAGCGATAATAACTGCATAATATGGGTAATAATGCATGTTATATTGAGAATAATATAAGTAATAAGTATAATTATTACAGTTCTGGCGATAATAACTGCATTATATGGGTAATAATGCACGTTATATTGCTAACAATATAAGTAATACTTATAATTATTACAGTTCTAGCGATAGTAACTGCATTATATGGGTAAAAATGCACGTTATATTGCTAACAATATAAGTAATAAGTATAATTATTACAGTTCTAGCGATAATAACTGCATTATATGGGTAATAATGCATGTTATATTGATGATAATGAAAGTAATACGAATATTTATTATAGTTCTAGCGATAATAACTGCATAATATGGGTAATAATGCATGTTATATTGAGAATAATATAAGTAATAAGTATAATTATTACAGTTCTGGCGATAATAACTGCATTATATGGGTAATAATGCACGTTATATTGCTAACAATATAAGTAATACTTATAATTATTACAGTTCTAGCGATAGTAACTGCATTATATGGGTAAAAATGCATGTTATATTGATAATATTGGGACTAATAAGTATATTTATTATGGTTCTACAGATAATAGTAAAATATGGCAAATAGTGCATGTTATATTGATAATAATAAAAGTAATAAGTATATTTATTACAGTTCTATCGATAATAACTGCATAATATGGGTAATAATGCATGTTATATTGATGATAATAAAAGTAATACGTATATTTATTATAGTTCTAGCGATAATAACTGCATAATATGGGTAATAATGCATGTTATATTGATAATAATATAAGTAATAAGTATAATTATTACAGTTCTAGTGATAATAACTGCATTATATGGGTAATAATGCACGTTATATTGCTAACAATATAAGTAATAAGTATAATTATTACAGTTCTAGCGATAATAACTGCATTATATGGGTAAAAATGCATGTTGTATTGATAATATTGGGAGTAATAAGTATATTTATTATGGCTCTAGAGATAATAATAGTAAATTATGGCAAATAGTGCATGTTATATTGATAATAATAAAAGTAATAAGTATATTTATTACAGTTCTATCGATAATAACTGCATAATATTGGTAATAATGCATGTTATATTGAGAATAATATAAGTAATAAGTATAATTATTACAGTTCTAGCGATAATAACTGCATTATATGGGTAATAATGCATGTTATATCGATAATATCGGGAGTAATAAGTATATTTATTATGGTTCTAGAGATAATAACAGCATAATATGGGTAATAATGCATGTTATATTGATGATAATAAGAGTAATACGTATATTTATTATAGTTCTAGCGATAATAACTGCATAATATGGGTAATAATGCATGTTATATTGATAATAATATAAGTAATAAGTATAATTATTACAGTTCTAGTGATAATAACTGCATTATATGGGTAATAATGCACGTTATATTGCTAACAATATAAGTAATAAGTATAATTATTACAGTTCTAGCGATAATAACTGCATTATATGGGTAGAAATGCATGTTATATTGATAATATTGGGAGTAATAAGTATATTTATTATGGTTCTAGAGATAATAACAGCATAATATGGGTAATAATGCATGTTATATTGATGATAATGAAAGTAATACGTATATTTATTATAGTTCTGGCGATAATAACTGCATAATATGGGTAATAATGCATGTTATATTGAGAATAATATAAGTAATAAGTATAATTATTACAGTTCTGGCGATGATAACTGCATTATATGGGTCATAATGCACGTTATATTGCTAACAGTATAAGTAATAAGTATAATTATTACAGTCCTAGCGATAATAACTGCATTATATGGGTAATAATGCACGTTATATTGCTAACAATATAAGTAATAAGTATAATTATTACAGTTCTAGCGATAATAACTGCATTATATGGGTAATAATGCATGTTATATTGATAATATTGGGAGTAATAAGTATATCTATTATGGTTCTAGAGATAATAACTGCATAATATAGGTAATAATGCATGTTATATTGATAATAATATAAGTAATAAGTATAATTATTACAGTTCTAGCGATAATACCTCCATTATATGGGTAATAATGCATGTTATATTGATGATAATGAAAGTAATACGTATATTTATTATAGTTCTAGCGATAATAACTGCATAATATGGGTAATAATGCATGTTACATTGAGAATAATATAAGTAATAAGTATAATTATTACAGTTCTAGCGATAATAACGGCATTATATGGGTAATAATGCATGTTATATTGATAATATCGGGAGTAGTAAGTATAATTATTATAGTTCTAGCGATAATAATAGTAAAATATGGCAAATAGTGCATGTTATATTGATAATAATAAAAGTAATAAGTATATTTATTACAGTTCTATCGATAATAACTGCATAATATGGGTAATAATGCACGTTATATTGCTAATAGTATAAGTAATAAGTATAATTATTACAGTTCTAGCGATAATAACTGCATAATATGGGTAATAATGCACGTTATATTGCTAATAGTATAAGGAATAAGTATAATTATTACAGTTCTGGCGATAATAACTGCATAATATGGGTAATAATGCATGTTATATTGAGAATAATATAAGTAATAAGTATAATTATTACAGTTCTGGCGATGATAACTGCATTATATGGGTAATAATGCACGTTATATTGCTAACAGTATAAGTAATAAGTATAATTATTACAGTTCTAGCGATAATAACTGCATTATATGGGTAATAATGCACGTTATATTGCTAACAATATAAGTAATAAGTATAATTATTACAGTTCTAGCGATAATAACTGCATTATATGGGTAATAATGCATGTTATATTGATAATATTGGGAGTAATAAGTATATCTATTATGGTTCTAGAGATAATAACTGCATAATATAGGTAATAATGCATGTTATATTGATAATAATATAAGTAATAAGTATAATTATTACAGTTCTAGCGATAATACCTCCATTATATGGGTAATAATGCATGTTATATTGATGATAATGAAAGTAATACGTATATTTATTATAGTTCTAGCGATAATAACTGCATAATATGGGTAATAATGCATGTTATATTGATAATAATCTAAGTAATAAGTATAATTATTACAGTTCTAGCGATAATAACTGCATTATATGGGTAATAATGCATGTTATATTGATGATAATGAAAGTAATACGAATATTTATTATAGTTCTAGCGATAATAACTGCATAATATGGGTAATAATGCATGTTATATTGAGAATAATATAAGTAATAAGTATAATTATTACAGTTCTGGCGATAATAACTGCATTATATGGGTAATAATGCACGTTATATTGCTAACAATATAAGTAATACTTATAATTATTACAGTTCTAGCGATAGTAACTGCATTATATGGGTAAAAATGGATGTTATATTGATAATATTGGGACTAATAAGTATATTTATTATGGTTCTACAGATAATAGTAAAATATGGCAAATAGTGCATGTTATATTGATAATAATAAAAGTAATAAGTATATTTATTACAGTTCTATCGATAATAACTGCATAATATGGGTAATAATGCATGTTATATTGATGATAATAAAAGTAATACGTATATTTATTATAGTTCTAGCGATAATAACTGCATAATATGGGTAATAATGCATGTTATATTGATAATAATATAAGTAATAAGTATAATTATTACAGTTCTAGTGATAATAACTGCATTATATGGGTAATAATGCACGTTATATTGCTAACAATATAAGTAATAAGTATAATTATTACAGTTCTAGCGATAATAACTGCATTATATGGGTAAAAATGCATGTTGTATTGATAATATTGGGAGTAATAAGTATATTTATTATGGCTCTAGAGATAATAATAGTAAATTATGGCAAATAGTGCATGTTATATTGATAATAATAAAAGTAATAAGTATATTTATTACAGTTCTATCGATAATAACTGCATAATATTGGTAATAATGCATGTTATATTGAGAATAATATAAGTAATAAGTATAATTATTACAGTTCTAGCGATAATAACTGCATTATATGGGTAATAATGCATGTTATATCGATAATATCGGGAGTAATAAGTATATTTATTATGGTTCTAGAGATAATAACAGCATAATATGGGTAATAATGCATGTTATATTGATGATAATAAGAGTAATACGTATATTTATTATAGTTCTAGCGATAATAACTGCATAATATGGGTAATAATGCATGTTATATTGATAATAATATAAGTAATAAGTATAATTATTACAGTTCTAGTGATAATAACTGCATTATATGGGTAATAATGCACGTTATATTGCTAACAATATAAGTAATAAGTATAATTATTACAGTTCTAGCGATAATAACTGCATTATATGGGTAGAAATGCATGTTATATTGATAATATTGGGAGTAATAAGTATATTTATTATGGTTCTAGAGATAATAACAGCATAATATGGGTAATAATGCATGTTATATTGATGATAATGAAAGTAATACGTATATTTATTATAGTTCTGGCGATAATAACTGCATAATATGGGTAATAATGCATGTTATATTGAGAATAATATAAGTAATAAGTATAATTATTACAGTTCTGGCGATGATAACTGCATTATATGGGTCATAATGCACGTTATATTGCTAACAGTATAAGTAATAAGTATAATTATTACAGTCCTAGCGATAATAACTGCATTATATGGGTAATAATGCACGTTATATTGCTAACAATATAAGTAATAAGTATAATTATTACAGTTCTAGCGATAATAACTGCATTATATGGGTAATAATGCATGTTATATTGATAATATTGGGAGTAATAAGTATATCTATTATGGTTCTAGAGATAATAACTGCATAATATAGGTAATAATGCATGTTATATTGATAATAATATAAGTAATAAGTATAATTATTACAGTTCTAGCGATAATACCTCCATTATATGGGTAATAATGCATGTTATATTGATGATAATGAAAGTAATACGTATATTTATTATAGTTCTAGCGATAATAACTGCATAATATGGGTAATAATGCATGTTACATTGAGAATAATATAAGTAATAAGTATAATTATTACAGTTCTAGCGATAATAACGGCATTATATGGGTAATAATGCATGTTATATTGATAATATCGGGAGTAGTAAGTATAATTATTATAGTTCTAGCGATAATAATAGTAAAATATGGCAAATAGTGCATGTTATATTGATAATAATAAAAGTAATAAGTATATTTATTACAGTTCTATCGATAATAACTGCATAATATGGGTAATAATGCACGTTATATTGCTAATAGTATAAGTAATAAGTATAATTATTACAGTTCTAGCGATAATAACTGCATAATATGGGTAATAATGCACGTTATATTGCTAATAGTATAAGTAATAAGTATAATTATTACAGTTCTAGCGATAATAACTGCATTATATGGGTAATAATGCACGTTATATTGCTAACAATATAAGTAATAAGTATAATTATTACAGTTCTAGCGATAATAACTGCATTATATGGGTAGAAATGCATGTTATATTGATAATATTGGGAGTAATAAGTATATTTATTATGGTTCTAGAGATAATAACAGCATAATATGGGTAATAATGCATGTTATATTGATGATAATGAAAGTAATACGTATATTTATTATAGTTCTGGCGATAATAACTGCATAATATGGGTAATAATGCATGTTATATTGAGAATAATATAAGTAATAAGTATAATTATTACAGTTCTGGCGATGATAACTGCATTATATGGGTAATAATGCACGTTATATTGCTAACAGTATAAGTAATAAGTATAATTATTACAGTTCTAGCGATAATAACTGCATTATATGGGTAATAATGCACGTTATATTGCTAACAATATAAGTAATAAGTATAATTATTACAGTTCTAGCGATAATAACTGCATTATATGGGTAATAATGCATGTTATATTGATAATATTGGGAGTAATAAGTATATCTATTATGGTTCTAGAGATAATAACTGCATAATATAGGTAATAATGCATGTTATATTGATAATAATATAAGTAATAAGTATAATTATTACAGTTCTAGCGATAATACCTCCATTATATGGGTAATAATGCATGTTATATTGATGATAATGAAAGTAATACGTATATTTATTATAGTTCTAGCGATAATAACTGCATAATATGGGTAATAATGCATGTTATATTGAGAATAATATAAGTAATAAGTATAATTATTACAGTTCTAGCGATAATAACGGCATTATATGGGTAATAATGCATGTTATATTGATAATATCGGGAGTAATAAGTATAATTATTATAGTTCTAGCGATAATAATAGTAAAATATGGTAAATAGTGCATGTTATATTGATAATAATAAAAGTAATAAGTATATTTATTACAGTTCTATCGATAATAACTGCATAATATGGGTAATAATGCACGTTATATTGCTAATAGTATAAGTAATAAGTATAATTATTACAGTTCTAGCGATAATAACTGCATTATATGGGTAATAATGCACGTTATATTGCTAACAATATAAGTAATAAGTATAATTATTACAGTTCTAGCGATAATAACTGCATAATATGGGTAATAATGCATGTTATATTGATAATAATATAAGTAATAAGTATAATTATTACAGTTCTAGCGATAATACCTCCATTATATGGGTAATAATGCATGTTATATTGATGATAATGAAAGTAATACGTATATTTATTATAGTTCTAGCGATAATAACTGCATAATATGGGTAATAATGCATGTTATATTGAGAATAGTATAAGTAATAAGTATAATTATTACAGTCCTAGCGATAATAACTGCATTATATGGGTAATAATGCATGTTATATTGATAATATCGGGAGTAATAAGTATAATTATTATAGTTCTAGCGATAATAATAGTAAAATATGGCAAATAGTGCATGTTATATTGATAATAATAAAAGTAATAAGTATATTTATTACAGTTCTATCGATAATAACTGCATAATATGGGTAATAATGCATGTTATATTGATGATAATAAAAGTAATACGTATATTTATTATAGTTCTAGCGATAATAACTGCATAATATGGGTAATAATGCATGTTGTATTGATAATAATATAAGTAATAAGTATAATTATTACAGTTCTAGCGATAATAACTGCATTATATGGGTAATAATGCATGTTACATTGATAATATTGGGAGTAATAAGTGTATTTATTATAGTTCTATCGATAATAACTGCATAATATGGGTAATAATGCATGTTATATTGATGATAATAAAAGTAATACGTATATTTAGTATAGTTCTAGCGATAATAACTGCATAATATGGGTAATAATGCATGTTATATTGATCATAATATAAGTAATAAGTATAATTATTACAGTTCTAGTGATAATAACTGCATTATATGGGTAATAATGCACGTTATATTGCTAACAATATAAGTAATAAGTATAATTATTACAGTTCTAGCGATAATACCTGCATTATATGGGTAGAAATGCATGTTATATTGATAATATTGGGAGTAATAAGTATATTTATTATGGTTCTAGAGATAATAACTGCATAATATGGGTAATAATGCATGTTATATTGATGATAATGAAAGTAATACGTATATTTATTATAGTTCTGGCGATAATAACTGCATAATATGGGTAATAATGCATGTTATATTGAGAATAATATAAGTAATAAGTATAATTATTACAGTTCTGGCGATAATAACTGCATTATATGGGTAATAATGCACGTTATATTGCTAACAGTATAAGTAATAAGTATAATTATTACAGTTCTAGCGATAATAACTGCATTATATGGGTAATAATGCACGTTATATTGCTAACAATATAAGTAATAAGTATAATTATTACAGTTCTAGCGATAATAACTGCATTATATGGGTAATAATGCATGTTATATTGATAATATTGGGAGTAATAAGTATATCTATTATGGTTCTAGAGATAATAACTGCATAATATAGGTAATAATGCATGTTATATTGATAATAATATAAGTAATAAGTATAATTATTACAGTTCTAGCGATAATACCTCCATTATATGGGTAATAATGCATGTTATATTGATGATAATGAAAGTAATACGTATATTTATTATAGTTCTAGCGATAATAACTGCATAATATGGGTAATAATGCATGTTATATTGAGAATAATATAAGTAATAAGTATAATTATTACAGTTCTAGCGATAATAACTGCATTATATGGGTAATAATGCATGTTATATTAATAATATCGGGAGTAATAAGTATAATTATTATAGTTCTAGCGATAATAATAGTAAAATATGGCAAATAGTGCATGTTATATTGATAATAATAAAAGTAATAAGTATATTTATTACAGTTCTATCGATAATAACTGCATTATATGGGTAATAATGCACGTTATATTGCTAGTGGTATAAGTAATAAGTATAATTATTACAGTTCTAGCGATAATAACTGCATTATATGGGTAATAATGCATGTTACATTGATAATATTGGGAGTAATAAGTGTATTTATTATAGTTCTATCGATAATAACTGCATAATATGGGTAATAATGCATGTTATATTGATGATAATAAAAGTAATACGTATATTTATTATAGTTCTAGCGATAATAACTGCATAATATGGGTAATAATGCATGTTATATTGATAATAATATAAGTAATAAGTATAATTATTACAGTTCTAGTGATAATAACTGCATTATATGGGTAATAATGCACGTTATATTGCTAACAATATAAGTAATAAGTATAATTATTACAGTTCTAGCGATAATAACTGCATTATATGGGTAATAATGCATGTTATATTGATAATATTGGGAGTAATAAGTATATCTATTATGGTTCTAGAGATAATAACTGCATAATATGGGTAATAATGCATGTTATATTGATAATAATATAAGTAATAAGTATAATTATTACAGTTCTAGCGATAATACCTCCATTATATGGGTAATAATGCATGTTATATTGATGATAATGAAAGTAATACGTATATTTATTATAGTTCTAGCGATAATAACTGCATAATATGGGTAATAATGCATGTTATATTGAGAATAATATAAGTAATAAGTATAATTATTACAGTTCTAGCTATAATAACTGCATTATATGGGTAATAATGCATGTTATATTGATAATATCGGGAGTAATAAGTATAATTATTATAGTTCTAGCGATAATAATAGTAAAATATGGCAAATAGTGCATGTTATATTGATAATAATAAAAGTAATAAGTATATTTATTACAGTTCTATCGATAATAACTGCATAATATGGGTAATAATGCATGTTATATTGATGATAATAAAAGTAATACGTATATTTATTATAGTTCTAGCGATAATAACTGCATAATATGGGTAATAATGCATGTTATATTGATAATAATATAAGTAATAAGTATAATTATTACAGTTCTAGCGATAATAACTGCATTACATGGGTAGAAATGCATGTTATATTGATAATATTGGGAGTAATAAGTATATTTAGTATGGTTCTAGAGATAATAACTGCATAATATGGGTAATAATGCATGTTATATTGATGATAATGAAAGTAATACGTATATTTATTATAGTTCTGGCGATAATAACTGCATAATATGGGTAATAATGCATGTTATATTGAGAATAATATAAGTAATAAGTATAATTATTACAGTTCTGGCGATAATAACTGCATTATATGGGTAATAATGCACGTTATATTGCTAATAGTATAAGTAATAAGTATAATTATTACAGTTCTAGCGATAATAACTGCATTATATGGGTAATAATGCACGTTATATTGCTAACAATATAAGTAATAAGTATAATTATTACAGTTCTAGCGATAATAACTGCATTATATGGGTAACAATGCACGTTATATTGCTAATAGTATAAGTAATAAGTATAATTATTACAGTTCTAGCAATAATACCTCCATTATATGGGTAATAATGGATGTTATATTGATAATAATATAAGTAATAAGTATAATTATTACAGTTCTAGCGATAATAAATGCATTATATGGGTAATAATGCATGCTATATTGATAATATTGGGAGTAATAAGTATAATTATTATAGTTCTAGCGATAATAATAGTAAAGTACGGCAAATAGTGCATGTTATATTGATAGTAATAAAAGTAATAAATATATTTATTACAGTTCTATCGATAATAACTGCATAATATGGGTAATAATGCATGTTATATTGATAATAATCTAAGTAATAAGTATAATTATTACAGTTCTAGCAATAATACCTCCATTATATGGGTAATAATGGATGTTATATTGATAATAATATAAGTAATAAGTATAATTATTACAGTTCTAGCGATAATAAATGCATTATATGGGTAATAATGCATGCTATATTGATAATATTGGGAGTAATAAGTATAATTATTATAGTTCTAGCGATAATAATAGTAAAATATGGCAAATAGTGCATGTTATATTGATAATAATAAAAGTAATAAATATATTTATTACAGTTCTATCGATAATAACTGCATAATATGGGTAATAATGCATGTTATATTGATAATAATCTAAGTAATAAGTATAATTATTACAGTTCTAGCGATAATAACTGCATTATATGGGTAATAATGCATGTTATATTGATGATAATGAAAGTAATACGAATATTTATTATAGTTCTAGCGATAATAACTGCATAATATGGGTAATAATGCATGTTATATTGAGAATAATATAAGTAATAAGTATAATTATTACAGTTCTGGCGATAATAACTGCATTATATGGGTAATAATGCACGTTATATTGCTAACAATATAAGTAATACTTATAATTATTACAGTTCTAGCGATAGTAACTGCATTATATGGGTAAAAATGCATGTTATATTGATAATATTGGGACTAATAAGTATATTTATTATGGTTCTACAGATAATAGTAAAATATGGCAAATAGTGCATGTTATATTGATAATAATAAAAGTAATAAGTATATTTATTACAGTTCTATCGATAATAACTGCATAATATGGGTAATAATGCATGTTATATTGATGATAATAAAAGTAATACGTATATTTATTATAGTTCTAGCGATAATAACTGCATAATATGGGTAATAATGCATGTTATATTGATAATAATATAAGTAATAAGTATAATTATTACAGTTCTAGTGATAATAACTGCATTATATGGGTAATAATGCACGTTATATTGCTAACAATATAAGTAATAAGTATAATTATTACAGTTCTAGCGATAATAACTGCATTATATGGGTAAAAATGCATGTTGTATTGATAATATTGGGAGTAATAAGTATATTTATTATGGCTCTAGAGATAATAATAGTAAATTATGGCAAATAGTGCATGTTATATTGATAATAATAAAAGTAATAAGTATATTTATTACAGTTCTATCGATAATAACTGCATAATATTGGTAATAATGCATGTTATATTGAGAATAATATAAGTAATAAGTATAATTATTACAGTTCTAGCGATAATAACTGCATTATATGGGTAATAATGCATGTTATATCGATAATATGGGGAGTAATAAGTATAATTATTATAGTTCTAGCGATAATAATAGTAAAATATGGCAAATAGTGCATGTTATATTGATAATAATAAAAGTAATAAGTATATTTATTACAGTTCTATCGATAATAACTGCATAATATGGGTAATAATGCATGTTATATTGATGATAATAAAAGTAATACGTATATTTATTATAGTTCTATCGATAATAACTGCATAATATGGGTAATAATGCATGTTATATTGAGAATAATATAAGTAATAAGTATAATTATTACAGTTCTAGCGATAATAACTACATTATATGGGTAATAATGCACGTTATATTGCTAACAATATAAGTAATAAGTATAATTATTACAGTTCTAGCGATAATAACTGCATAATATGGGTAATAATGCATGTTATATTGATAATAATATAAGTAATAAGTATAATTATTACAGTTCTAGCGATAATACCTCCATTATATGGGTAATAATGCATGTTATATTGATGATAATGAAGGTAATACGTATATTTATTATAGTTCTGGCGATAATAACTGCATAATATGGGTAATAATGCATGTTATATTGAGAATAGTATAAATAATAAGTATAATTATTACAGTTCTAGCGATAATAACTGCATTATATGGGTAATAATGCATGTTATATTAATAATATCGGGAGTAATAAGTATAATTATTATAGTTCTAGCGATAATAATAGTAAAATATGGCAAATAGTGCATGTTATATTGATAATAATAAAAGTAATAAGTATATTTATTACAGTTCTATCGATAATAACTGCATAATATGGGTAATAATGCATGTTATATTGATGATAATTAAAGTAATACGTATATTTATTATAGTTCTAGCGATAATAACTGCATAATATGGGTAATAATGCATGTTATATTGATAATAATATAAGTAATATGTATAATTATTACAGTTCTAGCGATAATAACTGCATTATATGGGTAGAAATGCATGTTATATTGATAATATTGGGAGTAATAAGTATATTTAGTATGGTTCTAGAGATAATAACTGCATAATATGGGTAATAATGCATGTTATATTGAGAATAATATAAGTAATAAGTATAATTATTACAGTTCTGGCGATAATAACTGCATTATATGGGTAATAATGCACGTTATATTGCTAATAGTATAAGTAATAAGTATAATTATTACAGTTCTAGTGATAATAACTGCATTATATGGGTAATAATGCACGTTATATTGCTAACAATATAAGTAATAAGTATAATTATTACAGTTCTAGCGATAATAACTGCATTATATGGGTAATAATGCATGTTATATTGATAATATTGGGAGTAATAAGTATATCTATTATGGTTCTAGAGATAATAACTGCATAATATGGGTAATAATGCATGTTATATTGAGAATAATATAAGTAATAAGTATAATTATTACAGTTCTAGCGATAATAACTACATTATATGGGTAATAATGCACGTTATATTGCTAGTGGTATAAGTAATAAGTATAATTATTACAGTTCTAGCGATAATAACTGCATTATATGGGTAATAATGCATGTTACATTGATAATATTGAGAGTAATAAGTGTATTTATTATAGTTCTATCGATAATAACTGCATAATATGGGTAATAATGCATGTTATATTGATGATAATAAAAGTAATACGTATATTTATTATAGTTCTAGCGATAATAACTGCATAATATGGGTAATAATGCATGTTATATTGATAATAATATAAGTAATAAGTATAATTATTACAGTTCTAGTGATAATAACTGCATTATATGGGTAATAATGCACGTTATATTGCTAACAATATAAGTAATAAGTATAATTATTACAGTTCTAGCGATAATAACTGCATTATATGGGTAAAAATGCATGTTGTATTGATAATATTGGGAGTAATAAGTATATTTATTATGGCTCTAGAGATAATAATAGTAAATTATGGCAAATAGTGCATGTTATATTGATAATAATAAAAGTAATAAGTATATTTATTACAGTTCTATCGATAATAACTGCATAATATTGGTAATAATGCATGTTATATTGAGAATAATATAAGTAATAAGTATAATTATTACAGTTCTAGCGATAATAACTGCATTATATGGGTAATAATGCATGTTATATCGATAATATGGGGAGTAATAAGTATAATTATTATAGTTCTAGCGATAATAATAGTAAAATATGGCAAATAGTGCATGTTATATTGATAATAATAAAAGTAATAAGTATATTTATTACAGTTCTATCGATAATAACTGCATAATATGGGTAATAATGCATGTTATATTGATGATAATAAAAGTAATACGTATATTTATTATAGTTCTATCGATAATAACTGCATAATATGGGTAATAATGCATGTTATATTGAGAATAATATAAGTAATAAGTATAATTATTACAGTTCTAGCGATAATAACTACATTATATGGGTAATAATGCACGTTATATTGCTAGTGGTATAAGTAATAAGTATAATTATTACAGTACTAGCGATAATAACTGCATTATATGGGTAATAATGCATGTTACATTGATAATATTGAGAGTAATAAGTGTATTTATTATAGTTCTATCGATAATAACTGCATAATATGGGTAATAATGCATGTTATATTGATAATAATAAAAGTAATAAGTATATTTATTACAGTTCTATCGATAATAACTGCATAATATGGGTAATAATGCACGTTATATTGCTAATAGTATAAGTAATAAGTATAATTATTACAGTTCTAGCGATAATAACTGCATTATATGGGTAATAATGCACGTTATATTGCTAACAATATAAGTAATAAGTATAATTATTACAGTTCTAGCGATAATAACTGCATAATATGGGTAATAATGCATGTTATATTGATAATAATATAAGTAATAAGTATAATTATTACAGTTCTAGCGATAATACCTCCATTATATGGGTAATAATGCATGTTATATTGATGATAATGAAAGTAATACGTATATTTATTATAGTTCTAGCGATAATAACTGCATAATATGGGTAATAATGCATGTTATATTGATGATAATTAAAGTAATACGTATATTTATTATAGTTCTAGCGATAATAACTGCATAATATGGGTAATAATGCATGTTATATTGATAATAATATAAGTAATAAGTATAATTATTACAGTTCTAGCGATAATACCTCCATTATATGGGTAATAATGCATGTTATATTGATGATAATGAAAGTAATACGTATATTTATTATAGTTCTAGCGATAATAACTGCATAATATGGGTAATAATGCATGTTATATTGAGAATAATATAAGTAATAAGTATAATTATTACAGTTCTAGCGATAATAACTGCATTATATGGGTAATAATGCATGTTATATTAATAATATCGGGAGTAATAAGTATAATTATTATAGTTCTAGCGATAATAATAGTAAAATATGGCAAATAGTGCATGTTATATTGATAATAATAAAAGTAATAAGTATATTTATTACAGTTCTATCGATAATAACTGCATAATATGGGTAATAATGCATGTTATATTGATGATAATAAAAGTAATAAGTATATTTATTACAGTTCTATCGATAATAACTGCATAATATGGGTAATAATGCACGTTATATTGCTAATAGTATAAGTAATAAGTATAATTATTACAGTTCTAGCGATAATAACTGCATTATATGGGTAATAATGCACGTTATATTGCTAACAATATAAGTAATAAGTATAATTATTACAGTTCTAGCGATAATAACTGCATAATATGGGTAATAATGCATGTTATATTGATAATAATATAAGTAATAAGTATAATTATTACAGTTCTAGCGATAATACCTCCATTATATGGGTAATAATGCATGTTATATTGATGATAATGAAAGTAATACGTATATTTATTATAGTTCTAGCGATAATAACTGCATAATATGGGTAATAATGCATGTTATATTGATAATAATATAAGTAATATGTATAATTATTACAGTTCTAGCGATAATAACTGCATTATATGGGTAGAAATGCATGTTATATTGATAATATTGGGAGTAATAAGTATATTTAGTATGGTTCTAGAGATAATAACTGCATAATATGGGTAATAATGCATATTATATTGAGAATAATATAAGTAATAAGTATAATTATTACAGTTCTGGCGATAATAACTGCATTATATGGGTAATAATGCACGTTATATTGCTAATAGTATAAGTAATAAGTATAATTATTACAGTTCTAGTGATAATAACTGCATTATATGGGTAATAATGCACGTTATATTGCTAACAATATAAGTAATAAGTATAATTATTACAGTTCTAGTGATAATAACTGCATTATATGGGTAATAATGCACGTTATATTGCTAACAATATAAGTAATAAGTATAATTATTACAGTTCTAGCGATAATAACTGCATTATATGGGTAGAAATGCATGTTATATTGATAATATTGGGAGTAATAAGTATATTTATTATGGTTCTAGAGATAATAACAGCATAATATGGGTAATAATGCATGTTATATTGATGATAATGAAAGTAATACGTATATTTATTATAGTTCTGGCGATAATAACTGCATAATATGGGTAATAATGCATGTTATATTGAGAATAATATAAGTAATAAGTATAATTATTACAGTTCTGGCGATGATAACTGCATTATATGGGTCATAATGCACGTTATATTGCTAACAGTATAAGTAATAAGTATAATTATTACAGTCCTAGCGATAATAACTGCATTATATGGGTAATAATGCACGTTATATTGCTAACAATATAAGTAATAAGTATAATTATTACAGTTCTAGCGATAATAACTGCATTATATGGGTAATAATGCATGTTATATTGATAATATTGGGAGTAATAAGTATATCTATTATGGTTCTAGAGATAATAACTGCATAATATAGGTAATAATGCATGTTATATTGATAATAATATAAGTAATAAGTATAATTATTACAGTTCTAGCGATAATACCTCCATTATATGGGTAATAATGCATGTTATATTGATGATAATGAAAGTAATACGTATATTTATTATAGTTCTAGCGATAATAACTGCATAATATGGGTAATAATGCATGTTACATTGAGAATAATATAAGTAATAAGTATAATTATTACAGTTCTAGCGATAATAACGGCATTATATGGGTAATAATGCATGTTATATTGATAATATCGGGAGTAATAAGTATAATTATTATAGTTCTAGCGATAATAATAGTAAAATATGGCAAATAGTGCATGTTATATTGATAATAATAAAAGTAATAAGTATATTTATTACAGTTCTATCGATAATAACTGCATAATATGGGTAATAATGCACGTTATATTGCTAATAGTATAAGTAATAAGTATAATTATTACAGTTCTAGCGATAATAACTGCATAATATGGGTAATAATGCACGTTATATTGCTAATAGTATAAGTAATAAGTATAATTATTACAGTTCTAGCGATAATAACTGCATTATATGGGTAATAATGCACGTTATATTGCTAACAATATAAGTAATAAGTATAATTATTACAGTTCTAGCGATAATAACTGCATTATATGGGTAGAAATGCATGTTATATTGATAATATTGGGAGTAATAAGTATATTTATTATGGTTCTAGAGATAATAACAGCATAATATGGGTAATAATGCATGTTATATTGATGATAATGAAAGTAATACGTATATTTATTATAGTTCTGGCGATAATAACTGCATAATATGGGTAATAATGCATGTTATATTGAGAATAATATAAGTAATAAGTATAATTATTACAGTTCTGGCGATGATAACTGCATTATATGGGTAATAATGCACGTTATATTGCTAACAGTATAAGTAATAAGTATAATTATTACAGTTCTAGCGATAATAACTGCATTATATGGGTAATAATGCACGTTATATTGCTAACAATATAAGTAATAAGTATAATTATTACAGTTCTAGCGATAATAACTGCATTATATGGGTAATAATGCACGTTATATTGCTAACAATATAAGTAATAAGTATAATTATTACAGTTCTAGCGATAATAACTGCATTATATGGGTAATAATGCATGTTATATTGATAATATTGGGAGTAATAAGTATATCTATTATGGTTCTAGAGATAATAACTGCATAGTATAGGTAATAATGCATGTTATATTGATAATAATATAAGTAATAAGTATAATTATTACAGTTCTAGCGATAATACCTCCATTATATGGGTAATAATGCATGTTATATTGATGATAATGAAAGTAATACGTATATTTATTATAGTTCTAGCGATAATAACTGCATAATATGGGTAATAATGCATGTTATATTGAGAATAATATAAGTAATAAGTATAATTATTACAGTTCTAGCGATAATAACGGCATTATATGGGTAGTAATGCATGTTATATTGATAATATCGGGAGTAATAAGTATAATTATTATAGTTCTAGCGATAATAATAGTAAAATATGGCAAATAGTGCATGTTATATTGATAATAATAAAAGTAATAAGTATATTTATTACAGTTCTATCGATAATAACTGCATAATATGGGTAATAATGCACGTTATATTGCTAATAGTATAAGTAATAAGTATAATTATTACAGTTCTAGCGATAATAACTGCATTATATGGGTAATAATGCACGTTATATTGCTAACAATATAAGTAATAAGTATAATTATTACAGTTCTAGCGATAATAACTGCATAATATGGGTAATAATGCATGTTATATTGATAATAATATAAGTAATAAGTATAATTATTACAGTTCTAGCGATAATACCTCCATTATATGGGTAATAATGCATGTTATATTGATGATAATGAAAGTAACACGTATATTTATTATAGTTCTAGCGATAATAACTGCATAATATGGGTAATAATGCATGTTATATTGAGAATAGTATAAGTAATAAGTATAATTATTACAGTCCTAGCGATAATAACTGCATTATATGGGTAATAATGCATGTTATATTGATAATATCGGGAGTAATAAGTATAATTATTATAGTTCTAGCGATAATAATAGTAAAATATGGCAAATAGTGCATGTTATATTGATAATAATAAAAGTAATAAGTATATTTATTACAGTTCTATCGATAATAACTGCATAATATGGGTAATAATGCATGTTATATTGATGATAATAAAAGTAATACGTATATTTATTATAGTTCTAGCGATAATAACTGCATAATATGGGTAATAATGCATGTTGTATTGATAATAATATAAGTAATAAGTATAATTATTACAGTTCTAGCGATAATAACTGCATTATATGGGTAATAATGCATGTTACATTGATAATATTGGGAGTAATAAGTGTATTTATTATAGTTCTATCGATAATAACTGCATAATATGGGTAATAATGCATGTTATATTGATGATAATAAAAGTAATACGTATATTTAGTATAGTTCTAGCGATAATAACTGCATAATATGGGTAATAATGCATGTTATATTGATCATAATATAAGTAATAAGTATAATTATTACAGTTCTAGTGATAATAACTGCATTATATGGGTAATAATGCACGTTATATTGCTAACAATATAAGTAATAAGTATAATTATTACAGTTCTAGCGATAATACCTGCATTATATGGGTAGAAATGCATGTTATATTGATAATATTGGGAGTAATAAGTATATTTATTATGGTTCTAGAGATAATAACTGCATAATATGGGTAATAATGCATGTTATATTGATGATAATGAAAGTAATACGTATATTTATTATAGTTCTGGCGATAATAACTGCATAATATGGGTAATAATGCATGTTATATTGAGAATAATATAAGTAATAAGTATAATTATTACAGTTCTGGCGATAATAACTGCATTATATGGGTAATAATGCACGTTATATTGCTAACAGTATAAGTAATAAGTATAATTATTACAGTTCTAGCGATAATAACTGCATTATATGGGTAATAATGCACGTTATATTGCTAACAATATAAGTAATAAGTATAATTATTACAGTTCTAGCGATAATAACTGCATTATATGGGTAATAATGCATGTTATATTGATAATATTGGGAGTAATAAGTATATCTATTATGGTTCTAGAGATAATAACTGCATAATATAGGTAATAATGCATGTTATATTGATAATAATATAAGTAATAAGTATAATTATTACAGTTCTAGCGATAATACCTCCATTATATGGGTAATAATGCATGTTATATTGATGATAATGAAAGTAATACGTATATTTATTATAGTTCTAGCGATAATAACTGCATAATATGGGTAATAATGCATGTTATATTGAGAATAATATAAGTAATAAGTATAATTATTACAGTTCTAGCGATAATAACTGCATTATATGGGTAATAATGCATGTTATATTGATAATATCGGGAGTAATAAGTATAATTATTATAGTTCTAGCGATAATAATAGTAAAATATGGCAAATAGTGCATGTTATATTGATAATAATAAAAGTAATAAGTATATTTATTACAGTTCTATCGATAATAACTGCATAATATGGGTAATAATGCATGTTATATTGATGATAATTAAAGTAATACGTATATTTATTATAGTTCTAGCGATAATAACTGCATAATATGGGTAATAATGCACGTTATATTGCTAACAATATAAGTAATAAGTATAATTATTACAGTTCTAGCGATAATAACTGCATTATATGGGTAATAATGCATGTTATATTGATAATATTGGGAGTAATAAGTATAATTATTATAGTTCTAGCGATAGTAATAGTAAAATATGGCAAATAGTGCATGTTATATTGATAATAATAAAAGTAATAAATATATTTATTACAGTTCTATCGATAATAACTGCATAATATGGGTAATAATGCATGTTATATTGATGATAATAAAAGTAATACGTATATTTATTATAGTTCTAGCGATAGTAATAGTAAAATATGGCAAATAGTGCATGTTATATTGATAATAATAAAAGTAATAAATATATTTATTACAGTTCTATCGATAATAACTGCATAATATGGGTAATAATGCATGTTATATTGATAATAATAAAAGTAATACGTATATTTATTATAGTTCTAGCGATAATAACTGCATAATATGGGTAATAATGCACGTTATATTGCTAATAATATAAGTAATGAGTACAATTATTACAGTTCTAGCGATAATAACTGCATAATATGTGTAATAATGCATGTTATATTGATAATAATATAAGTAATAAGTATGATTATTACAGTTCTAGCGATAATAACTGCATTATATGGGTAATAATGCATGTTATATTGATAATATTGGGAGTAATAAGTATAATTATTATAGTTCTAGCGATAGTAATAGTAAAATATGGCAAATAGTGCATGTTATATTGATAATAATAAAAGTAATAAATATATTTATTACAGTTCTATCGATAATAACTGCATAATATGGGTAATAATGCATGTTATATTGAGAATAATATAAGTAATAAGTATAATTATTACAGTTCTGGCGATAATAACTGCATTATATGCGTAATAATGCACGTTATATTGCTAATAGTATAAGTAATAAGTATAATTATTACAGTTCTAGCGATAATAACTGCATTATATGGGTAATAATGCACGTTATATTGCTAACAATATAAGTAATAAGTATAATTATTACAGTTCTAGCGATAATACCTCCATTATATGGGTAATAATGCATGTTATATTGATGATAATGAAAGTAATACGTATATTTATTATGGTTCTAGAGATAATAACTGCATAATATGGGTAATAATGCATGTTATATTGATAATAATATAAGCAATAAGTATAATTATTACAGTTCTAGCGATAATACCTCCATTATATGGGTAGTAATGCATGTTATATTGATAATATCGGGAGTAATAAGTATAATTATTATAGTTCTAGCGATAATAATAGTAAAATATGGCAAATAGTGCATGTTACATTGATAATAATAAAAGTAATAAGTATATTTATTACAGTTCTATCGATAATAACTGCATAATATGGGTAATAATGCATGTTATATTGATAATAATCTAAGTAAGAAGTATAATTATTACAGTACTAGCGATAATAACTGCATTATATGGGTAATAAAGCACGTTATATTGCTAACAATATAAGTAATAAGTATAATTATTACAGTTCTAGCGATAATAACTGCATTATATGGGTAGAAATGCATGTTATATTGATAATATTGGGAGTAATAAGTATATTTAGTATGGTTCTAGAGATAATAACTGCATAATATGGGTAATAATGCACGTTATATTGATGATAATGAAAGTAATACGTATATTTATTATAGTTCTGGCGATAATAACTGCATAATATGGGTAATAATGCATGTTATATTGAGAATAATATAAGTAATAAGTATAATTATTACAGTTCTGGCGATAATAACTGCATTATATGGGTAATAATGCACGTTATATTGCTAATAGTATAAGTAATAAGTATAATTATTACAGTTCTAGCGATAATAACTGCATTATATGGGTAATAATGCACGTTATATTGCTAACAATATAAGTAATAAGTATAATTATTACAGTTCTAGCGATAATACCTCCATTATATGGGTAATAATGCATGTTATATTGATGATAATGAAAGTAATACGTATATTTATTATGGTTCTAGAGATAATAACTGCATAATATGGGTAATAATGCATGTTATATTGATAATAATATAAGCAATAAGTATAATTATTACAGTTCTAGCGATAATACCTCCATTATATGGGTAGTAATGTATGTTATATTGATAATATCGGGAGTAATAAGTATAATTATTATAGTTCTAGCGATAATAATAGTAAAATATGGCAAATAGTGCATGTTACATTGATAATAATAAAAGTAATAAGTATATTTATTACAGTTCTATCGATAATAACTGCATAATATGGGTAATAATGCATGTTATGTTGATGATAATGAAAGTAATACGTATGTTTATTATAGTTCTAGCGATAATAACTGCATAATATGGGTAATAATGCATGTTATATTGGTAATAATATAAGTAATAAGTATAATTATTACAGTTCTAGCGATAATAACTGCATAATATGTGTAATAATGCACGTTGTATTGATAATAGTATAAGTAATAAGTATAATTATTACAGTTCTGGCGATAATAACTGCATAATATGGGTAATAATGGATGTTATATTGATAATAATCTAAGTAATAAGTATAATTATTACAGTTCTAGCGATAATAACTGCATTATATGGTTAATAAAGCACGTTATATTGCTAACAACATAAGTAATAAGTATAATTATTACAGTTCTAGCGATAATACCTCCATTATATGGGTAGTAATGCATGTTATATTGATGATAATGAAAGTAATACGTATATTTATTATGGTTCTAGCGATAATAACTGCATTATATGCGTAATACGGCATGTTATATTGATAATATGGGGAGTAATAAGTATAATTATTATAGTTCTAGCGATAATAATAGTAAAGTATGGCTAATAGTGCATGATATATTGATAACAGTAAAAGCGATAAGTATATTTATTACAGTTCTATCGATAATAACTGCATAATATGGGTAATAATGCATGTTATGTTGATGATAATGAATGTTATACGTATGTTTATTATAGTTCTAGCGATAATAACTGCATAATATGGGTAATAATGCATGTTATATTGTTAATAATATAAGCAATAAGTATAATTATTACAGTTCTAGCGATAATACCTCCATTATATGGGTAATAATGCATGTTATATTGATAATATCGGGAGTAATAAGTATAATTATTATAGTTCTAGCGATAATAATAGTAAAATAATGCAAATAGTGCATGTTACATTGATAATAATAAAAGTAATAAGTATATTTATTACAGTTCTATCGATAATAACGACATAATATGGGTAATAATGCATGTTATGTTGATGATAATGAAAGTAATACGTATGTTTATTATAGTTCTAGCGATAATAACTGCATAATATGGGTAATAATGCATGTTATATTGGTAATAATATAAGTAATAAGTATAATTATTACAGTTCTAGCGATAATAACTGCATAATATGTGTAGTAATGCACGTTATATTGATAATAGTATAAGTAATAAGTATAATTATTACAGTTCTGGCGATAATAACTGCATTATATGGGTAAGAATGCACGCTATATTGCTCATAGTATAAGTAATAAGTATAATTATTATAGTTCTAGCGATAATAATAGTAAAATATGGCAAATAGTGCATGTTATATTGATAATAATAAAAGTAATAAATATATTTATTACAGTTCTATCGATAATAACTGCATAATATGGGTAATAATGCATGTTATATTGATGATAATGAAAGTAATACGAATATTTAATATAGTTCTAGCGATAATAACTGCATAATATGGGTAATAATGCACGTTATATTGCTAACAATATAAGTAATAAGTATAATTATTACAGTTCTAGCGATAATACCTCCATTATATGGGTAATAATGCATGTTATATTGATGATAATGAAAGTAATACGTATATTTATTATGGTTCTAGAGATAATAACTGCATAATATGGGTAATAATGCATGTTATATTGATAATAATATAAGCAATAAGTATAATTATTACAGTTCTAGCGATAATACGTCCATTATATGGGTAGTAATGCATGTTATATTGATAATATCGGGAGTAATAAGTATAATTATTATAGTTCTAGCGATAATAATAGTAAAATATGGCAAATAGTGCATGTTACATTGATAATAATAAAAGTAATAAATATATTTATTACAGTTCTATCGATAATAACTGCATAATATGGGTAATAATGCATGTTATATTGATGATAATAAAAGTAATACGTATATTTATTATAGTTCTAGCGATAATAACTGCATAATATGGGTAATAATGCATGTTATATTGATAATAATCTAAGTAATAAGTATAATTATTACAGTTCTAGCGATAATAACTGCATTATATGGGTAATAAAGCACGTTATATTGCTAACAATATAAGTAATAAGTATAATTATTACAGTTCTAGCGATAATAACTGCATTATATGGGTAGAAATGCATGTTATATTGATAATATTGGGAGTAATAAGTATATTTAGTATGGTTCCAGAGGTAATAACTGCATAATATGGGTAATAATGCACGTTATATTGATGATAATGAAAGTAATACGTATATTTATTATAGTTCTGGCGATAATAACTGCATAATATGGGTAATAATGCATGTTATATTGAGAATAATATAAGTAATAAGTATAATTATTACAGTTCTGGCGATAATAACTGCATTATATGGGTAATAATGCACGTTATATTGCTAATAGTATAAGTAATAAGTATAATTATTACAGTTCTAGCGATAATACCTCCATTATATGGGTAATAATGCATGTTATATTGATGATAATGAAAGTAATACGTATATTTATTATGGTTCTAGAGATAATAACTGCATAATATGGGTAATAATGCATGTTATATTGATAATAATATAAGCAATAAGTATAATTATTACAGTTCTAGCGATAATACCTCCATTATATGGGTAGTAATGCATGTTATATTGATAATATCGGGAGTAATAAGTATAATTATTATAGTTCTAGCGATAATAATAGTAAAATAATGCAAATAGTGCATGTTACATTGATAATAATAAAAGTAATAAGTATATTTATTACAGTTCTATCGATAATAACGACATAATATGGGTAATAATGCATGTTATGTTGATGATAATGAAAGTAATACGTATGTTTATTATAGTTCTAGCGATAATAACTGCATAATATGGGTAATAATGCATGTTATATTGGTAATAATATAAGTAATAAGTATAATTATTACAGTTCTAGCGATAATAACTGCATAATATGTGTAGTAATGCACGTTATATTGATAATAGTATAAGTAATAAGTATAATTATTACAGTTCTGGCGATAATAACTGCATTATATGGGTAAGAATGCACGCTATATTGCTCATAGTATAAGTAATAAGTATAATTATTATAGTTCTAGCGATAATAATAGTAAAATATGGCAAATAGTGCATGTTATATTGATAATAATAAAAGTAATAAATATATTTATTACAGTTCTATCGATAATAACTGCATAATATGGGTAATAATGCATGTTATATTGATGATAATGAAAGTAATACGAATATTTAATATAGTTCTAGCGATAATAACTGCATAATATGGGTAATAATGCACGTTATATTGCTAACAATATAAGTAATAAGTATAATTATTACAGTTCTAGCGATAATACCTCCATTATATGGGTAATAATGCATGTTATATTGATGATAATGAAAGTAATACGTATATTTATTATGGTTCTAGAGATAATAACTGCATAATATGGGTAATAATGCATGTTATATTGATAATAATATAAGCAATAAGTATAATTATTACAGTTCTAGCGATAATACGTCCATTATATGGGTAGTAATGCATGTTATATTGATAATATCGGGAGTAATAAGTATAATTATTATAGTTCTAGCGATAATAATAGTAAAATATGGCAAATAGTGCATGTTACATTGATAATAATAAAAGTAATAAATATATTTATTACAGTTCTATCGATAATAACTGCATAATATGGGTAATAATGCATGTTATATTGATGATAATAAAAGTAATACGTATATTTATTATAGTTCTAGCGATAATAACTGCATAATATGGGTAATAATGCATGTTATATTGATAATAATCTAAGTAATAAGTATAATTATTACAGTTCTAGCGATAATAACTGCATTATATGGGTAATAAAGCACGTTATATTGCTAACAATATAAGTAATAAGTATAATTATTACAGTTCTAGCGATAATAACTGCATTATATGGGTAGAAATGCATGTTATATTGATAATATTGGGAGTAATAAGTATATTTAGTATGGTTCCAGAGGTAATAACTGCATAATATGGGTAATAATGCACGTTATATTGATGATAATGAAAGTAATACGTATATTTATTATAGTTCTGGCGATAATAACTGCATAATATGGGTAATAATGCATGTTATATTGAGAATAATATAAGTAATAAGTATAATTATTACAGTTCTGGCGATAATAACTGCATTATATGGGTAATAATGCACGTTATATTGCTAATAGTATAAGTAATAAGTATAATTATTACAGTTCTAGCGATAATACCTCCATTATATGGGTAATAATGCATGTTATATTGATGATAATGAAAGTAATACGTATATTTATTATGGTTCTAGAGATAATAACTGCATAATATGGGTAATAATGCATGTTATATTGATAATAATATAAGCAATAAGTATAATTATTACAGTTCTAGCGATAATACCTCCATTATATGGGTAGTAATGCATGTTATATTGATAATATCGGGAGTAATAAGTATAATTATTATAGTTCTAGCGATAATAATAGTAAAATATGGCAAATAGTGCATGTTACATTGATAATAATAAAAGTAATAAGTATATTTATTACAGTTCTATCGATAATAACTGCATAATATGGGTAATAATGCATGTTATATTGATGATAATAAAAGTAATACGTACATTTATTATAATTCCAGCGATAATAACTGCATAATATGGGTAATAATGCATGTTATATTGATGATAATGAAAGTAGTAAGTATATTTATTACAGTTCTAGCGATAATAACTGCATTATATGCGTAATACGGCATGTTATATTGATAATATGGGGAGTAATAAGTATAATTATTATAGTTCTAGCGATAATAACTGCATTATATGGGTAATAATGCATGTTATATTGATAATATTGGGAGTAATAAGTATATCTATTATGGTTCTAGAGATAATAACTGCATAATATGGGTAATAATGCATGTTATATTGATAATAATATAAGTAATAAGTATAATTATTACAGTTCTAGCGATAATACCTCCATTATATGGGTAATAATGCATGTTATATTGATGATAATTAAAGTAATACGTATATTTATTATAGTTCTAGCGATAATAACTGCATAATATGGGTAATAATGCATGTTATATTGAGAATAGTATAAGTAATAAGTATAATTATTACAGTCCTAGCGATAATAACTGCATTATATGGGTAATAATGCATGTTATATTGATAATATCGGGAGTAATAAGTATAATTATTATAGTTCTAGCGATAGTAATAGTAAAATATGGCAAATAGTGCATGTTATATTGATAATAATAAAAGTAATAAATATATTTATTACAGTTCTATCGATAATAACTGCATAATATGGGTAATAATGCATGTTATATTGATAATATTGGGAGTAATAAGTATAATTATTATAGTTCTAGCGATAGTAATAGTAAAATATGGCAAATAGTGCATGTTATATTGATAATAATAAAAGTAATAAATATATTTATTACAGTTCTATCGATAATAACTGCATAATATGGGTAATAATGCATGTTATATTGATGATAATAAAAGTAATACGTATATTTATTATAGTTCTAGCGATAATAACTGCATAATATGGGTAATAATGCATGTTATATTGATAATAATCTAAGTAATAAGTATAATTATTACAGTTCTAGCGATAATAACTGCATTATATGGGTAATAATGCATGTTATATTGATGATAATGAAAGTAATACGAATATTTAATATAGTTCTAGCGATAATAACTGCATAATATGGGTAATAATGCACGTTATATTGCTAACAATATAAGTAATAAGTATAATTATTACAGTTATAGCGATAATACCTCCATTATATGGGTAATAATGCATGTTATATTGATGATAATGAAAGTAATACGTATATTTATTATGGTTCTAGAGATAATAACTGCATAATATGGGTAATAATGCATGTTATATGGAGAATAATATAAGTAATAAGTATAATTATTACAGTTCTAGCGATAATACGTCCATTATATGGGTAGTAATGCATGTTATATTGATAATATCGGGAGTAATAAGTATAATTATTATAGTTCTAGCGATAATAATAGTAAAATATGGCAAATAGTGCATGTTACATTGATAATAATAAAAGTAATAAATATATTTATTACAGTTCTATCGATAATAACTGCATAATATGGGTAATAATGCATGTTATATTGATGATAATAAAAGTAATACGTATATTTATTATAGTTCTAGCGATAATAACTGCATAATATGGGTAATAATGCATGTTATATTGATAATAATCTAAGTAATAAGTATAATTATTACAGTTCTAGCGATAATAACTGCATTATATGGGTAATAAAGCACGTTATATTGCTAACAATATAAGTAATAAGTATAATTATTACAGTTCTAGCGATAATAACTGCATTATATGGGTAGAAATGCATGTTATATTGATAATATTGGGAGTAATAAGTATATTTAGTATGGTTCCAGAGGTAATAACTGCATAATATGGGTAATAATGCACGTTATATTGATGATAATGAAAGTAATACGTATATTTATTATAGTTCTGGCGATAATAACTGCATAATATGGGTAATAATGCATGTTATATTGAGAATAATATAAGTAATAAGTATAATTATTACAGTTCTGGCGATAATAACTGCATTATATGGGTAATAATGCACGTTATATTGCTAATAGTATAAGTAATAAGTATAATTATTACAGTTCTAGCGATAATAACTGCATTATATGGGTAATAATGCACGTTATATTGCTAACAATATAAGTAATAAGTATAATTATTACAGTTCTAGCGATAATACCTCCATTATATGGGTAATAATGCATGTTATATTGATGATAATGAAAGTAATACGTATATTTATTATGGTTCTAGAGATAATAACTGCATAATATGGGTAATAATGCATGTTATATTGATAATAATATAAGCAATAAGTATAATTATTACAGTTCTAGCGATAATACCTCCATTATATGGGTAGTAATGCATGTTATATTGATAATATCGGGAGTAATAAGTATAATTATTATAGTTCTAGCGATAGTAATAGTAAAATATGGCAAATAGTGCATGTTATATTGATAATAATAAAAGTAATAAATATATTTATTACAGTTCTATCGATAATAACTGCATAATATGGGTAATAATGCATGTTATATTGATAATATTGGGAGTAATAAGTATAATTATTATAGTTCTAGCGATAGTAATAGTAAAATATGGCAAATAGTGCATGTTATATTGATAATAATAAAAGTAATAAATATATTTATTACAGTTCTATCGATAATAACTGCATAATATGGGTAATAATGCATGTTATATTGATGATAATAAAAGTAATACGTATATTTACTATAGTTCTAGCGATAATAACTGCATAATATGGGTAGTAATGCATGTTATATTGATAATATCGGGAGTAATAAGTATAATTATTATAGTTCTAGCGATAATAATAGTAAAATATGGCAAATAGTGCATGTTACATTGATAATAATAAAAGTAATAAGTATATTTATTACAGTTCTATCGATAATAACTGCATAATATGGGTAATAATGCATGTTATATTGATGATAATAAAAGTAATACGTACATTTATTATAATTCCAGCGATAATAACTGCATAATATGGGTAATAATGCATGTTATATTGATGATAATGAAAGTAGTAAGTATATTTATTACAGTTCTAGCGATAATAACTGCATTATATGCGTAATACGGCATGTTATATTGATAATATGGGGAGTAATAAGTATAATTATTATAGTTCTAGCGATAATAACTGCATTATATGGGTAATAATGCATGTTATATTGAGAATAATATAAGTAATAAGTATAATTATTACAGTTCTGGCGATAATAACTGCATTATATGGGTAATAATGCACGTTATATTGCTAATAGTATAAGTAATAAGTATAATTATTACAGTTCTAGCGATAATAACTGCATTATATGGGTAATAATGCACGTTATATTGCTAACAATATAAGTAATAAGTATAATTATTATAGTTCTAGCGATAATAACTGCATTATATGGGTAATAATGCATGTTATATTGATGATAATGAAAGTAATACGTATATTTATTATGGTTCTAGAGATAATAACTGCATAATATGGGTAATAATGCATGTTATATTGATAATAATATAAGCAATAAGTATAATTATTACAGTTCTAGCGATAATACCTCCATTATATGGGTAGTAATGCATGTTATATTGATGATAATGAAAGTAATACGTATATTTATTATGGTTCTAGCGATAATAACTGCATTATATGCGTAATACGGCATGTTATATTGATAATATGGGGAGTAATAAGTATAATTATTATAGTTCTAGCGATAATAATAGTAAAGTATGGCTAATAGTGCATGATATATTGATAACAGTAAAAGCGATAAGTATATTTATTACAGTTCTATCGATAATAACTGCATAATATGGGTAATAATGCATGTTATGTTGATGATAATGAATGTTATACGTATGTTTATTATAGTTCTAGCGATAATAACTGCATAATATGGGTAATAATGCATGTTATATTGTTAATAATATAAGCAATAAGTATAATTATTACAGTTCTAGCGATAATACCTCCATTATATGGGTAATAATGCATGTTATATTGATAATATCGGGAGTAATAAGTATAATTATTATAGTTCTAGCGATAATAATAGTAAAATAATGCAAATAGTGCATGTTACATTGATAATAATAAAAGTAATAAGTATATTTATTACAGTTCTATCGATAATAACTGCATAATATTGGTAATAATGCATGTTATGTTGATGATAATGAAAGTAATACGTATGTTTATTATAGTTCTAGCGATAATAACTGCATAATATGGGTAATAATGCATGTTATATTGGTAATAATATAAGTAATAAGTATAATTATTACAGTTCTAGGGATAATAACTGCATTATATGGGTAATAATGCACGTTATATTGCTAACAATATAAGTAATAAGTATAATTATTACAGTTCTAGCGATAATACCTCCATTATATGGGTAATAATGCATGTTATATTGATGATAATGAAAGTAATACGTATATTTATTATGGTTCTAGAGATAATAACTGCATAATATGGGTAATAATGCATGTTATATTGATAATAATATAAGCAATAAGTATAATTATTACAGTTCTAGCGATAATACCTCCATTATATGGGTAGTAATGCATGTTATATTGATAATATCGGGAGTAATAAGTATAATTATTATAGTTCTAGCGATAATAATAGTAAAATATGGCAAATAGTGCATGTTACATTGATAATAATAAAAGTAATAAGTATATTTATTACAGTTCTATCGATAATAACTGCATAATATGGGTAATAATGCATGTTATATTGATGATAATAAAAGTAATACGTACATTTATTATAATTCCAGCGATAATAACTGCATAATATGGGTAATAATGCATGTTATATTGATGATAATGAAAGTAGTAAGTATATTTATTACAGTTCTAGCGATAATAACTGCATTATATGCGTAATACGGCATGTTATATTGATAATATGGGGAGTAATAAGTATAATTATTATAGTTCTAGCGATAATAACTGCATTATATGGGTAATAATGCATGTTATATTGATGATAATTAAAGTAATACGTATATTTATTATAGTTCTAGCGATAATAACTGCATAATATGGGTAATAATGCATGTTATATTGAGAATAGTATAAGTAATAAGTATAATTATTACAGTCCTAGCGATAATAACTGCATTATATGGGTAATAATGCATGTTATATTGATAATATCGGGAGTAATAAGTATAATTATTATAGTTCTAGCGATAGTAATAGTAAAATATGGCAAATAGTGCATGTTATATTGATAATAATAAAAGTAATAAATATATTTATTACAGTTCTATCGATAATAACTGCATAATATGGGTAATAATGCATGTTATATTGATAATATTGGGAGTAATAAGTATAATTATTATAGTTCTAGCGATAGTAATAGTAAAATATGGCAAATAGTGCATGTTATATTGATAATAATAAAAGTAATAAATATATTTATTACAGTTCTATCGATAATAACTGCATAATATGGGTAATAATGCATGTTATATTGATGATAATAAAAGTAATACGTATATTTATTATAGTTCTAGCGATAATAACTGCATAATATGGGTAATAATGCATGTTATATTGATAATAATCTAAGTAATAAGTATAATTATTACAGTTCTAGCGATAATAACTGCATTATATGGGTAATAATGCACGTTATATTGCTAACAATATAAGTAATAAGTATAATTATTACAGTTCTAGCGATAATAACTGCATTATATGGGTAATAATGCATGTTATATTGATGATAATGAAAGTAATACGAATATTTAATATAGTTCTAGCGATAATAACTGCATAATATGGGTAATAATGCACGTTATATTGCTAACAATATAAGTAATAAGTATAATTATTACAGTTCTAGCGATAATACCTCCATTATATGGGTAATAATGCATGTTATATTGATGATAATGAAAGTAATACGTATATTTATTATGGTTCTAGAGATAATAACTGCATAATATGGGTAATAATGCATGTTATATGGAGAATAATATAAGTAATAAGTATAATTATTACAGTTCTAGCGATAATACGTCCATTATATGGGTAGTAATGCATGTTATATTGATAATATCGGGAGTAATAAGTATAATTATTATAGTTCTAGCGATAATAATAGTAAAATATGGCAAATAGTGCATGTTACATTGATAATAATAAAAGTAATAAATATATTTATTACAGTTCTATCGATAATAACTGCATAATATGGGTAATAATGCATGTTATATTGATGATAATAAAAGTAATACGTACATTTATTATAATTCCAGCGATAATAACTGCATAATATGGGTAATAATGCATGTTATATTGATGATAATGAAAGTAGTAAGTATATTTATTACAGTTCTAGCGATAATAACTGCATTATATGCGTAATACGGCATGTTATATTGATAATATGGGGAGTAATAAGTATAATTATTATAGTTCTAGCGATAATAACTGCATTATATGGGTAATAATGCATGTTATATTGAGAATAATATAAGTAATAAGTATAATTATTACAGTTCTGGCGATAATAACTGCATTATATGGGTAATAATGCACGTTATATTGCTAATAGTATAAGTAATAAGTATAATTATTACAGTTCTAGCGATAATAACTGCATTATATGGGTAATAATGCACGTTATATTGCTAACAATATAAGTAATAAGTATAATTATTATAGTTCTAGCGATAATAACTGCATTATATGGGTAATAATGCATGTTATATTGATGATAATGAAAGTAATACGTATATTTATTATGGTTCTAGAGATAATAACTGCATAATATGGGTAATAATGCATGTTATATTGATAATAATATAAGCAATAAGTATAATTATTACAGTTCTAGCGATAATACCTCCATTATATGGGTAGTAATGCATGTTATATTGATGATAATGAAAGTAATACGTATATTTATTATGGTTCTAGCGATAATAACTGCATTATATGCGTAATACGGCATGTTATATTGATAATATGGGGAGTAATAAGTATAATTATTATAGTTCTAGCGATAATAATAGTAAAGTATGGCTAATAGTGCATGATATATTGATAACAGTAAAAGCGATAAGTATATTTATTACAGTTCTATCGATAATAACTGCATAATATGGGTAATAATGCATGTTATGTTGATGATAATGAATGTTATACGTATGTTTATTATAGTTCTAGCGATAATAACTGCATAATATGGGTAATAATGCATGTTATATTGATGATAATGAAAGTAGTAAGTATATTTATTACAGTTCTAGCGATAATAACTGCATTATATGCGTAATACGGCATGTTATATTGATAATATGGGGAGTAATAAGTATAATTATTATAGTTCTAGCGATAATAACTGCATTATATGGGTAATAATGCATGTTATATTGATAATATTGGGAGTAATAAGTATATCTATTATGGTTCTAGAGATAATAACTGCATAATATGGGTAATAATGCATGTTATATTGATAATAATATAAGTAATAAGTATAATTATTACAGTTCTAGCGATAATACCTCCATTATATGGGTAATAATGCATGTTATATTGATGATAATGAAAGTAATACGTATATTTATTATAGTTCTAGCGATAATAACTGCATAATATGGGTAATAATGCATGTTATATTGAGAATAGTATAAGTAATAAGTATAATTATTACAGTCCTAGCGATAATAACTGCATTATATGGGTAATAATGCATGTTATATTGATAATATCGGGAGTAATAAGTATAATTATTATAGTTCTAGCGATAATAATAGAAAAATATGGCAAATTGTGCATGTTATATTGATAATAATAAAAGTAATAAGTATATTTATTACAATTCTATCGATAATAACTGCATAATATGGGTAATAATGCATGTTATATTGATGATAATAAAAGTAATACGTATATTTATTATAGTTCTAGCGATAATAACTGCATAATATGGGTAATAATGCACGTTATATTGCTAATAATATAAGTAATGAGTACAATTATTACAGTTCTAGCGATAATAACTGCATAATATGTGTAATAATGCATGTTATATTGATAATAATATAAGTAATAAGTATAATTATTACAGTTCTAGCGATAATACCTCCATTATATGGGTAGTAATGCATGTTATATTGATAATATCGGGAGTAATAAGTATAATTATTATAGTTCTAGCGATAATAATAGTAAAATATGGCAAATAGTGCATGTTACATTGATAATAATAAAAGTAATAAGTATATTTATTACAGTTCTATCGATAATAACTGCATAATATGGGTAATAATGCATGTTATATTGATGATAATAAAAGTAATACGTACATTTATTATAGTTCCAGCGATAATAACTGCATAATATGGGTAATAATGCATGTTATATTGATGATAATGAAAGTAGTAAGTATATTTATTACAGTTCTAGCGATAATAACTGCATTATATGCGTAATACGGCATGTTATATTGATAATATGGGGAGTAATAAGTATAATTATTATAGTTCTAGCGATAATAATAGTAAAGTATGGCTAATAGTGCATGATATATTGATAACAGTAAAAGCGATAAGTATATTTATTACAGTTCTATCGATAATAACTGCATAATATGGGTAATAATGCATGTTATGTTGATGATAATTAAAGTAATACGTATGTTTATTATAGTTCTAGCGATAATAACTGCATAATATGGGTAATAATGCATGTTATATTGGTAATAATATAAGTAATAAGTATAATTATTACAGTTCTAGCGATAATAACTGCATAATATGTGTAATAATGCACGTTATATTGATAATAGTATAAGTAATAAGTATAATTATTACAGTTCTGGCGATAATAACTGCATTATATGGGTAAGAATGCACGCTATATTGCTAACAATATAAGTAATAAGTATAATTATTATAGTTCTAGCGATAATAACTGCATTATATGGGTAATAATGCATGTTATATTGATGATAATGAAAGTAATACGTATATTTATTATGGTTCTAGAGATAATAACTGCATAATACGGGTAATAATGCATGTTATATTGATAATAATATAAGCAATAAGTATAATTATTACAGTTCTAGCGATAATACCTCCATTATATGGGTAGTAATGCATGTTATATTGATAATATCGGGAGTAATAAGTATAATTATTATAGTTCTAGCGATAATAATAGTAAAATATGGCAAATAGTGCATGTTACATTGATAATAATAAAAGTAATAAGTATATTTATTACAGTTCTATCGATAATAACTGCATAATATGGGCAATAATGCATGTTATATTGATGATAATAAAAGTAATACGTACATTTATTATAGTTCCAGCGATAATAACTGCATAATATGGGTAATAATGCATGTTATATTGATGATAATGAAAGTAGTAAGTATATTTATTACAGTTCTAGCGATAATAACTGCATTATATGCGTAATACGGCATGTTATATTGATAATATGGGGAGTAATAAGTATAATTATTATAGTTCTAGCGATAATAATAGTAAAGTATGGCTAATAGTGCATGATATATTGATAACAGTAAAAGCGATAAGTATATTTATTACAGTTCTATCGATAATAACTGCATAATATGGGTAATAATGCATGTTATGTTGATGATAATGAAAGTAATACGTATGTTTATTATAGTTCTAGCGATAATAACTGCATAATATGGGTAATAATGCATGTTATATTGGTAATAATATAAGTAATAAGTATAATTATTACAGTTCTAGCGATAATAACTGCATAATATGTGTAATAATGCACGTTATATTGATAATATCGGGAGTAATAAGTATAATTATTATAGTTCTAGCGATAATAATAGTAAAATAATGCAAATAGTGCATGTTACATTGATAATAATAAAAGTAATAAGTATATTTATTACAGTTCTATCGATAATAACTGCATAATATGGGTAATAATGCATGTTATGTTGATGATAATGAAAGTAATACGTATGTTTATTATAGTTCTAGCGATAATAACTGCATAATATGGGTAATAATGCATGTTATATTGGTAATAATATAAGTAATAAGTATAATTATTACAGTTCTAGCGATAATAACTGCATTATATGGGTAATAATGCACGTTATATTGCTAACAATATAAGTAATAAGTATAATTATTACAGTTCTAGCGATAATACCTCCATTATATGGGTAATAATGCATGTTATATTGATGATAATGAAAGTAATACGTATATTTATTATGGTTCTAGAGATAATAACTGCATAATATGGGTAATAATGCATGTTATATTGATAATAATATAAGCAATAAGTATAATTATTACAGTTCTAGCGATAATACCTCCATTATATGGGTAGTAATGCATGTTATATTGATAATATCGGGAGTAATAAGTATAATTATTATAGTTCTAGCGATAATAATAGTAAAATATGGCAAATAGTGCATGTTACATTGATAATAATAAAAGTAATAAGTATATTTATTACAGTTCTATCGATAATAACTGCATAATATGGGTAATAATGCATGTTATATTGATGATAATAAAAGTAATACGTACATTTATTATAATTCCAGCGATAATAACTGCATAATATGGGTAATAATGCATGTTATATTGATGATAATGAAAGTAGTAAGTATATTTATTACAGTTCTAGCGATAATAACTGCATTATATGCGTAATACGGCATGTTATATTGATAATATGGGGAGTAATAAGTATAATTATTATAGTTCTAGCGATAATAACTGCATTATATGGGTAATAATGCATGTTATATTGATAATATTGGGAGTAATAAGTATATCTATTATGGTTCTAGAGATAATAACTGCATAATATGGGTAATAATGCATGTTATATTGATAATAATATAAGTAATAAGTATAATTATTACAGTTCTAGCGATAATACCTCCATTATATGGGTAATAATGCATGTTATATTGATGATAATGAAAGTAATACGTATATTTATTATAGTTCTAGCGATAATAACTGCATAATATGGGTAATAATGCATGTTATATTGAGAATAGTATAAGTAATAAGTATAATTATTACAGTCCTAGCGATAATAACTGCATTATATGGGTAATAATGCATGTTATATTGATAATATCGGGAGTAATAAGTATAATTATTATAGTTCTAGCGATAATAATAGAAAAATATGGCAAATTGTGCATGTTATATTGATAATAATAAAAGTAATAAGTATATTTATTACAATTCTATCGATAATAACTGCATAATATGGGTAATAATGCATGTTATATTGATGATAATAAAAGTAATACGTATATTTATTATAGTTCTAGCGATAATAACTGCATAATATGGGTAATAATGCACGTTATATTGCTAATAATATAAGTAATGAGTACAATTATTACAGTTCTAGCGATAATAACTGCATAATATGTGTAATAATGCATGTTATATTGATAATAATATAAGTAATAAGTATAATTATTACAGTTCTAGCGATAATACCTCCATTATATGGGTAGTAATGCATGTTATATTGATAATATCGGGAGTAATAAGTATAATTATTATAGTTCTAGCGATAATAATAGTAAAATATGGCAAATAGTGCATGTTACATTGATAATAATAAAAGTAATAAGTATATTTATTACAGTTCTATCGATAATAACTGCATAATATGGGTAATAATGCATGTTATATTGATGATAATAAAAGTAATACGTACATTTATTATAGTTCCAGCGATAATAACTGCATAATATGGGTAATAATGCATGTTATATTGATGATAATGAAAGTAGTAAGTATATTTATTACAGTTCTAGCGATAATAACTGCATTATATGCGTAATACGGCATGTTATATTGATAATATGGGGAGTAATAAGTATAATTATTATAGTTCTAGCGATAATAATAGTAAAGTATGGCTAATAGTGCATGATATATTGATAACAGTAAAAGCGATAAGTATATTTATTACAGTTCTATCGATAATAACTGCATAATATGGGTAATAATGCATGTTATGTTGATGATAATGAAAGTAATACGTATGTTTATTATAGTTCTAGCGATAATAACTGCATAATATGGGTAATAATGCATGTTATATTGGTAATAATATAAGTAATAAGTATAATTATTACAGTTCTAGCGATAATAACTGCATAATATGTGTAATAATGCACGTTATATTGATAATAGTATAAGTAATAAGTATAATTATTACAGTTCTGGCGATAATAACTGCATTATATGGGTAAGAATGCACGCTATATTGCTAACAATATAAGTAATAAGTATAATTATTATAGTTCTAGCGATAATAACTGCATTATATGGGTAATAATGCATGTTATATTGATGATAATGAAAGTAATACGTATAGTTATTATGGTTCTAGAGATAATAACTGCATAATACGGGTAATAATGCATGTTATATTGATAATAATATAAGCAATAAGTATAATTATTACAGTTCTAGCGATAATAACTGCATTATATGGGTAATAATGCATGTTATATTGATAATATTGGGAGTAATAAGTATAATTATTATAGTTCTAGCGATAGTAATAGTAAAATATGGCAAATAGTGCATGTTACATTGATAATAATAAAAGTAATAAATATATTTATTACAGTTCTATCGATAATAACTGCATAATATGGGTAATAATGCATGTTATATTGAGAATAATATAAGTAATAAGTATAATTATTACAGTTCTGGCGATAATAACTGCATTATATGCGTAATAATGCACGTTATATTGCTAATAGTATAAGTAATAAGTATAATTATTACAGTTCTAGCGATAATAACTGCATTATATGGGTAATAATGCACGTTATATTGCCAGCAATATAAGTAATAAGTATAATTATTACAGTTCTAGCGATAATACCTCCATTATATGGGTAATAATGCATGTTATATTGATGATAATGAAAGTAATACGTATATTTATTATGGTTCTAGAGATAATAACTGCATAATATGGGTAATAATGCATGTTATATTGATAATAATATAAGCAATAAGTATAATTATTACAGTTCTAGCGATAATACCTCCATTATATGGGTAGTAATGCATGTTATATTGATAATATCGGGAGTAATAAGTATAATTATTATAGTTCTAGCGATAATAATAGTAAAATATGGCAAATAGTGCATGTTACATTGATAATAATAAAAGTAATAAGTATATTTATTACAGTTCTATCGATAATAACTGCATAATATGGGTAATAATGCATGTTATATTGATAATAATCTAAGTAAGAAGTATAATTATTACAGTACTAGCGATAATAACTGCATTATATGGGTAATAAAGCACGTTATATTGCTAACAATATAAGTAATAAGTATAATTATTACAGTTCTAGCGATAATAACTGCATTATATGGGTAGAAATGCATGTTATATTGATAATATTGGGAGTAATAAGTATATTTAGTATGGTTCTAGAGATAATAACTGCATAATATGGGTAATAATGCACGTTATATTGATGATAATGAAAGTAATACGTATATTTATTATAGTTCTGGCGATAATAACTGCATAATATGGGTAATAATGCATGTTATATTGAGAATAATATAAGTAATAAGTATAATTATTACAGTTCTGGCGATAATAACTGCATTATATGGGTAATAATGCACGTTATATTGCTAATAGTATAAGTAATAAGTATAATTATTACAGTTCTAGCGATAATAACTGCATTATATGGGTAATAATGCACGTTATATTGCTAACAATATAAGTAATAAGTATAATTATTACAGTTCTAGCGATAATACCTCCATTATATGGGTAATAATGCATGTTATATTGATGATAATGAAAGTAATACGTATATTTATTATGGTTCTAGAGATAATAACTGCATAATATGGGTAATAATGCATGTTATATTGATAATAATATAAGCAATAAGTATAATTATTACAGTTCTAGCGATAATACCTCCATTATATGGGTAGTAATGTATGTTATATTGATAATATCGGGAGTAATAAGTATAATTATTATAGTTCTAGCGATAATAATAGTAAAATATGGCAAATAGTGCATGTTACATTGATAATAATAAAAGTAATAAGTATATTTATTACAGTTCTATCGATAATAACTGCATAATATGGGTAATAATGCATGTTATGTTGATGATAATGAAAGTAATACGTATGTTTATTATAGTTCTAGCGATAATAACTGCATAATATGGGTAATAATGCATGTTATATTGGTAATAATATAAGTAATAAGTATAATTATTACAGTTCTAGCGATAATAACTGCATAATATGTGTAATAATGCACGTTGTATTGATAATAGTATAAGTAATAAGTATAATTATTACAGTTCTGGCGATAATAACTGCATAATATGGGTAATAATGGATGTTATATTGATAATAATCTAAGTAATAAGTATAATTATTACAGTTCTAGCGATAATAACTGCATTATATGGTTAATAAAGCACGTTATATTGCTAACAACATAAGTAATAAGTATAATTATTACAGTTCTAGCGATAATACCTCCATTATATGGGTAGTAATGCATGTTATATTGATGATAATGAAAGTAATACGTATATTTATTATGGTTCTAGCGATAATAACTGCATTATATGCGTAATACGGCATGTTATATTGATAATATGGGGAGTAATAAGTATAATTATTATAGTTCTAGCGATAATAATAGTAAAGTATGGCTAATAGTGCATGATATATTGATAACAGTAAAAGCGATAAGTATATTTATTACAGTTCTATCGATAATAACTGCATAATATGGGTAATAATGCATGTTATGTTGATGATAATGAATGTTATACGTATGTTTATTATAGTTCTAGCGATAATAACTGCATAATATGGGTAATAATGCATGTTATATTGTTAATAATATAAGCAATAAGTATAATTATTACAGTTCTAGCGATAATACCTCCATTATATGGGTAATAATGCATGTTATATTGATAATATCGGGAGTAATAAGTATAATTATTATAGTTCTAGCGATAATAATAGTAAAATAATGCAAATAGTGCATGTTACATTGATAATAATAAAAGTAATAAGTATATTTATTACAGTTCTATCGATAATAACGACATAATATGGGTAATAATGCATGTTATGTTGATGATAATGAAAGTAATACGTATGTTTATTATAGTTCTAGCGATAATAACTGCATAATATGGGTAATAATGCATGTTATATTGGTAATAATATAAGTAATAAGTATAATTATTACAGTTCTAGCGATAATAACTGCATAATATGTGTAGTAATGCACGTTATATTGATAATAGTATAAGTAATAAGTATAATTATTACAGTTCTGGCGATAATAACTGCATTATATGGGTAAGAATGCACGCTATATTGCTCATAGTATAAGTAATAAGTATAATTATTATAGTTCTAGCGATAATAATAGTAAAATATGGCAAATAGTGCATGTTATATTGATAATAATAAAAGTAATAAATATATTTATTACAGTTCTATCGATAATAACTGCATAATATGGGTAATAATGCATGTTATATTGATGATAATGAAAGTAATACGAATATTTAATATAGTTCTAGCGATAATAACTGCATAATATGGGTAATAATGCACGTTATATTGCTAACAATATAAGTAATAAGTATAATTATTACAGTTCTAGCGATAATACCTCCATTATATGGGTAATAATGCATGTTATATTGATGATAATGAAAGTAATACGTATATTTATTATGGTTCTAGAGATAATAACTGCATAATATGGGTAATAATGCATGTTATATTGATAATAATATAAGCAATAAGTATAATTATTACAGTTCTAGCGATAATACGTCCATTATATGGGTAGTAATGCATGTTATATTGATAATATCGGGAGTAATAAGTATAATTATTATAGTTCTAGCGATAATAATAGTAAAATATGGCAAATAGTGCATGTTACATTGATAATAATAAAAGTAATAAATATATTTATTACAGTTCTATCGATAATAACTGCATAATATGGGTAATAATGCATGTTATATTGATGATAATAAAAGTAATACGTATATTTATTATAGTTCTAGCGATAATAACTGCATAATATGGGTAATAATGCATGTTATATTGATAATAATCTAAGTAATAAGTATAATTATTACAGTTCTAGCGATAATAACTGCATTATATGGGTAATAAAGCACGTTATATTGCTAACAATATAAGTAATAAGTATAATTATTACAGTTCTAGCGATAATAACTGCATTGTATGGGTAGAAATGCATGTTATATTGATAATATTGGGAGTAATAAGTATATTTAGTATGGTTCCAGAGGTAATAACTGCATAATATGGGTAATAATGCACGTTATATTGATGATAATGAAAGTAATACGTATATTTATTATAGTTCTGGCGATAATAACTGCATAATATGGGTAATAATGCATGTTATATTGAGAATAATATAAGTAATAAGTATAATTATTACAGTTCTGGCGATAATAACTGCATTATATGGGTAATAATGCACGTTATATTGCTAATAGTATAAGTAATAAGTATAATTATTACAGTTCCTGCGATAATACCTCCATTATATGGGTAATAATGCATGTTATATTGATGATAATGTAAGTAATACGTATATTTATTATGGTTCTAGAGATAATAACTGCATAATATGGGTAATAATGCATGTTATATTGATAATAATATAAGCAATAAGTATAATTATTACAGTTCTAGCGATAATACCTCCATTATATGGGTAGTAATGCATGTTATATTGATAATATCGGGAGTAATAAGTATAATTATTATAGTTCTAGCGATAATAATAGTAAAATATGGCAAATAGTGCATGTTACATTGATAATAATAAAAGTAATAAGTATATTTATTACAGTTCTATCGATAATAACTGCATAATATGGGTAATAATGCATGTTATATTGATGATAATAAAAGTAATACGTACATTTATTATAATTCCAGCGATAATAACTGCATAATATGGGTAATAATGCATGTTATATTGATGATAATGAAAGTAGTAAGTATATTTATTACAGTTCTAGCGATAATAACTGCATTATATGCGTAATACGGCATGTTATATTGATAATATGGGGAGTAATAAGTATAATTATTATAGTTCTAGCGATAATAACTGCATTATATGGGTAATAATGCATGTTATATTGATAATATTGGGAGTAATAAGTATATCTATTATGGTTCTAGAGATAATAACTGCATAATATGGGTAATAATGCATGTTATATTGATAATAATATAAGTAATAAGTATAATTATTACAGTTCTAGCGATAATACCTCCATTATATGGGTAATAATGCATGTTATATTGATGATAATTAAAGTAATACGTATATTTATTATAGTTCTAGCGATAATAACTGCATAATATGGGTAATAATGCATGTTATATTGAGAATAGTATAAGTAATAAGTATAATTATTACAGTCCTAGCGATAATAACTGCATTATATGGGTAATAATGCATGTTATATTGATAATATCGGGAGTAATAAGTATAATTATTATAGTTCTAGCGATAGTAATAGTAAAATATGGCAAATAGTGCATGTTATATTGATAATAATAAAAGTAATAAATATATTTATTACAGTTCTATCGATAATAACTGCATAATATGGGTAATAATGCATGTTATATTGATAATATTGGGAGTAATAAGTATAATTATTATAGTTCTAGCGATAGTAATAGTAAAATATGGCAAATAGTGCATGTTATATTGATAATAATAAAAGTAATAAATATATTTATTACAGTTCTATCGATAATAACTGCATAATATGGGTAATAATGCATGTTATATTGATGATAATAAAAGTAATACGTATATTTATTATAGTTCTAGCGATAATAACTGCATAATATGGGTAATAATGCATGTTATATTGATAATAATCTAAGTAATAAGTATAATTATTACAGTTCTAGCGATAATAACTGCATTATATGGGTAATAATGCACGTTATATTGCTAACAATATAAGTAATAAGTATAATTATTACAGTTCTAGCGATAATAACTGCATTATATGGGTAATAATGCATGTTATATTGATGATAATGAAAGTAATACGAATATTTAATATAGTTCTAGCGATAATAACTGCATAATATGGGTAATAATGCACGTTATATTGCTAACAATATAAGTAATAAGTATAATTATTACAGTTCTAGCGATAATACCTCCATTATATGGGTAATAATGCATGTTATATTGATGATAATGAAAGTAATACGTATATTTATTATGGTTCTAGAGATAATAACTGCATAATATGGGTAATAATGCATGTTATATGGAGAATAATATAAGTAATAAGTATAATTATTACAGTTCTAGCGATAATACGTCCATTATATGGGTAGTAATGCATGTTATATTGATAATATCGGGAGTAATAAGTATAATTATTATAGTTCTAGCGATAATAATAGTAAAATATGGCAAATAGTGCATGTTACATTGATAATAATAAAAGTAATAAATATATTTATTACAGTTCTATCGATAATAACTGCATAATATGGGTAATAATGCATGTTATATTGATGATAATAAAAGTAATACGTATATTTATTATAGTTCTAGCGATAATAACTGCATAATATGGGTAATAATGCATGTTATATTGATAATAATCTAAGTAATAAGTATAATTATTACAGTTCTAGCGATAATAACTGCATTATATGGGTAATAAAGCACGTTATATTGCTAACAATATAAGTAATAAGTATAATTATTACAGTTCTAGCGATAATAACTGCATTATATGGGTAGAAATGCATGTTATATTGATAATATTGGGAGTAATAAGTATATTTAGTATGGTTCCAGAGGTAATAACTGCATAATATGGGTAATAATGCACGTTATATTGATGATAATGAAAGTAATACGTATATTTATTATAGTTCTGGCGATAATAACTGCATAATATGGGTAATAATGCATGTTATATTGAGAATAATATAAGTAATAAGTATAATTATTACAGTTCTGGCGATAATAACTGCATTATATGGGTAATAATGCACGTTATATTGCTAATAGTATAAGTAATAAGTATAATTATTACAGTTCTAGCGATAATAACTGCATTATATGGGTAATAATGCACGTTATATTGCTAACAATATAAGTAATAAGTATAATTATTACAGTTCTAGCGATAATACCTCCATTATATGGGTAATAATGCATGTTATATTGATGATAATGAAAGTAATACGTATATTTATTATGGTTCTAGAGATAATAACTGCATAATATGGGTAATAATGCATGTTATATTGATAATAATATAAGCAATAAGTATAATTATTACAGTTCTAGCGATAATACCTCCATTATATGGGTAGTAATGCATGTTATATTGATAATATCGGGAGTAATAAGTATAATTATTATAGTTCTAGCGATAGTAATAGTAAAATATGGCAAATAGTGCATGTTATATTGATAATAATAAAAGTAATAAATATATTTATTACAGTTCTATCGATAATAACTGCATAATATGGGTAATAATGCATGTTATATTGATAATATTGGGAGTAATAAGTATAATTATTATAGTTCTAGCGATAGTAATAGTAAAATATGGCAAATAGTGCATGTTATATTGATAATAATAAAAGTAATAAATATATTTATTACAGTTCTATCGATAATAACTGCATAATATGGGTAATAATGCATGTTATATTGATGATAATAAAAGTAATACGTATATTTACTATAGTTCTAGCGATAATAACTGCATAATATGGGTAGTAATGCATGTTATATTGATAATATCGGGAGTAATAAGTATAATTATTATAGTTCTAGCGATAATAATAGTAAAATATGGCAAATAGTGCATGTTACATTGATAATAATAAAAGTAATAAGTATATTTATTACAGTTCTATCGATAATAACTGCATAATATGGGTAATAATGCATGTTATATTGATGATAATAAAAGTAATACGTACATTTATTATAATTCCAGCGATAATAACTGCATAATATGGGTAATAATGCATGTTATATTGATGATAATGAAAGTAGTAAGTATATTTATTACAGTTCTAGCGATAATAACTGCATTATATGCGTAATACGGCATGTTATATTGATAATATGGGGAGTAATAAGTATAATTATTATAGTTCTAGCGATAATAACTGCATTATATGGGTAATAATGCATGTTATATTGAGAATAATATAAGTAATAAGTATAATTATTACAGTTCTGGCGATAATAACTGCATTATATGGGTAATAATGCACGTTATATTGCTAATAGTATAAGTAATAAGTATAATTATTACAGTTCTAGCGATAATAACTGCATTATATGGGTAATAATGCACGTTATATTGCTAACAATATAAGTAATAAGTATAATTATTATAGTTCTAGCGATAATAACTGCATTATATGGGTAATAATGCATGTTATATTGATGATAATGAAAGTAATACGTATATTTATTATGGTTCTAGAGATAATAACTGCATAATATGGGTAATAATGCATGTTATATTGATAATAATATAAGCAATAGGTATAATTATTACAGTTCTAGCGATAATACCTCCATTATATGGGTAGTAATGCATGTTATATTGATGATAATGAAAGTAATACGTATATTTATTATGGTTCTAGCGATAATAACTGCATTATATGCGTAATACGGCATGTTATATTGATAATATGGGGAGTAATAAGTATAATTATTATAGTTCTAGCGATAATAATAGTAAAGTATGGCTAATAGTGCATGATATATTGATAACAGTAAAAGCGATAAGTATATTTATTACAGTTCTATCGATAATAACTGCATAATATGGGTAATAATGCATGTTATGTTGATGATAATGAATGTTATACGTATGTTTATTATAGTTCTAGCGATAATAACTGCATAATATGGGTAATAATGCATGTTATATTGATGATAATGAAAGTAGTAAGTATATTTATTACAGTTCTAGCGATAATAACTGCATTATATGCGTAATACGGCATGTTATATTGATAATATGGGGAGTAATAAGTATAATTATTATAGTTCTAGCGATAATAACTGCATTATATGGGTAATAATGCATGTTATATTGATAATATTGGGAGTAATAAGTATATCTATTATGGTTCTAGAGATAATAACTGCATAATATGGGTAATAATGCATGTTATATTGATAATAATATAAGTAATAAGTATAATTATTACAGTTCTAGCGATAATACCTCCATTATATGGGTAATAATGCATGTTATATTGATGATAATGAAAGTAATACGTATATTTATTATAGTTCTAGCGATAATAACTGCATAATATGGGTAATAATGCATGTTATATTGAGAATAGTATAAGTAATAAGTATAATTATTACAGTCCTAGCGATAATAACTGCATTATATGGGTAATAATGCATGTTATATTGATAATATCGGGAGTAATAAGTATAATTATTATAGTTCTAGCGATAATAATAGAAAAATATGGCAAATTGTGCATGTTATATTGATAATAATAAAAGTAATAAGTATATTTATTACAATTCTATCGATAATAACTGCATAATATGGGTAATAATGCATGTTATATTGATGATAATAAAAGTAATACGTATATTTATTATAGTTCTAGCGATAATAACTGCATAATATGGGTAATAATGCACGTTATATTGCTAATAATATAAGTAATGAGTACAATTATTACAGTTCTAGCGATAATAACTGCATAATATGTGTAATAATGCATGTTATATTGATAATAATATAAGTAATAAGTATAATTATTACAGTTCTAGCGATAATACCTCCATTATATGGGTAGTAATGCATGTTATATTGATAATATCGGGAGTAATAAGTATAATTATTATAGTTCTAGCGATAATAATAGTAAAATATGGCAAATAGTGCATGTTACATTGATAATAATAAAAGTAATAAGTATATTTATTACAGTTCTATCGATAATAACTGCATAATATGGGTAATAATGCATGTTATATTGATGATAATAAAAGTAATACGTACATTTATTATAGTTCCAGCGATAATAACTGCATAATATGGGTAATAATGCATGTTATATTGATGATAATGAAAGTAGTAAGTATATTTATTACAGTTCTAGCGATAATAACTGCATTATATGCGTAATACGGCATGTTATATTGATAATATGGGGAGTAATAAGTATAATTATTATAGTTCTAGCGATAATAATAGTAAAGTATGGCTAATAGTGCATGATATATTGATAACAGTAAAAGCGATAAGTATATTTATTACAGTTCTATCGATAATAACTGCATAATATGGGTAATAATGCATGTTATGTTGATGATAATGAAAGTAATACGTATGTTTATTATAGTTCTAGCGATAATAACTGCATAATATGGGTAATAATGCATGTTATATTGATAATAATATAAGCAATAAGTATAATTATTACAGTTCTAGCGATAATACCTCCATTATATGGGTAGTAATGCATGTTATATTGATAACATCGGGAGTAATAAGTATAATTATTATAGTTCTAGCGATAATAATAGTAAAATATGGCAAATAGTGCATGTTACATTGATAATAATAAAAGTAATAAGTATATTTATTACAGTTCTATCGATAATAACTGCATAATATGGGTAATAATGCATGTTATATTGATGATAATAAAAGTAATACGTACATTTATTATAGTTCCAGCGATAATAACTGCATAATATGGGTAATAATGCATGTTATATTGATGATAATGAAAGTAGTAAGTATATTTATTACAGTTCTAGCGATAATAACTGCATTATATGCGTAATACGGCATGTTATATTGATAATATGGGGAGTAATAAGTATAATTATTATAGTTCTAGCGATAATAATAGTAAAGTATGGCTAATAGTGCATGATATATTGATAACAGTAAAAGCGATAAGTATATTTATTACAGTTCTATCGATAATAACTGCATAATATGGGTAATAATGCATGTTATGTTGATGATAATGAAAGTAATACGTATGTTTATTATAGTTCTAGCGATAATAACTGCATAATATGGGTAATAATGCATGTTATATTGGTAATAATATAAGTAATAAGTATAATTATTACAGTTCTAGCGATAATAACTGCATAATATGTGTAATAATGCACGTTATATTGATAATATCGGGAGTAATAAGTATAATTATTATAGTTCTAGCGATAATAATAGTAAAATAATGCAAATAGTGCATGTTACATTGATAATAATAAAAGTAATAAGTATATTTATTACAGTTCTATCGATAATAACTGCATAATATGGGTAATAATGCATGTTATGTTGATGATAATGAAAGTAATACGTATGTTTATTATAGTTCTAGCGATAATAACTGCATAATATGGGTAATAATGCATGTTATATTGGTAATAATATAAGTAATAAGTATAATTATTACAGTTCTAGCGATAATAACTGCATTATATGGGTAATAATGCACGTTATATTGCTAACAATATAAGTAATAAGTATAATTATTACAGTTCTAGCGATAATACCTCCATTATATGGGTAATAATGCATGTTATATTGATGATAATGAAAGTAATACGTATATTTATTATAGTTCTAGCGATAATAACTGCATAATATGGGTAATAATGCATGTTATATTGAGAATAGTATAAGTAATAAGTATAATTATTACAGTCCTAGCGATAATAACTGCATTATATGGGTAATAATGCATGTTATATTGATAATATCGGGAGTAATAAGTATAATTATTATAGTTCTAGCGATAATAATAGAAAAATATGGCAAATTGTGCATGTTATATTGATAATAATAAAAGTAATAAGTATATTTATTACAATTCTATCGATAATAACTGCATAATATGGGTAATAATGCATGTTATATTGATGATAATAAAAGTAATACGTATATTTATTATAGTTCTAGCGATAATAACTGCATAATATGGGTAATAATGCACGTTATATTGCTAATAATATAAGTAATGAGTACAATTATTACAGTTCTAGCGATAATAACTGCATAATATGTGTAATAATGCATGTTATATTGATAATAATATAAGTAATAAGTATAATTATTACAGTTCTAGCGATAATACCTCCATTATATGGGTAGTAATGCATGTTATATTGATAATATCGGGAGTAATAAGTATAATTATTATAGTTCTAGCGATAATAATAGTAAAATATGGCAAATAGTGCATGTTACATTGATAATAATGAAAGTAATAAGTATATTTATTACAGTTCTATCGATAATAACTGCATAATATGGGTAATAATGCATGTTATATTGATGATAATAAAAGTAATACGTACATTTATTATAGTTCCAGCGATAATAACTGCATAATATGGGTAATAATGCATGTTATATTGATGATAATGAAAGTAGTAAGTATATTTATTACAGTTCTAGCGATAATAACTGCATTATATGCGTAATACAGCATGTTATATTGATAATATGGGGAGTAATAAGTATAATTATTATAGTTCTAGCGATAATAACTGCATTATATGGGTAATAATGCATGTTATATTGATGATAATGAAAGTAATACGTATATTTATTATGGTTCTAGAGATAATAACTGCATAATACGGGTAATAATGCATGTTATATTGATAATAATATAAGCAATAAGTATAATTATTACAGTTCTAGCGATAATACCTCCATTATATGGGTAGTAATGCATGTTATATTGATAATATCGGGAGTAATAAGTATAATTATTATAGTTCTAGCGATAATAATAGTAAAATATGGCAAATAGTGCATGTTACATTGATAATAATAAAAGTAATAAGTATATTTATTACAGTTCTATCGATAATAACTGCATAATATGGGTAATAATGCATGTTATATTGATGATAATAAAAGTAATACGTACATTTATTATAGTTCCAGCGATAATAACTGCATAATATGGGTAATAATGCATGTTATATTGATGATAATGAAAGTAGTAAGTATATTTATTACAGTTCTAGCGATAATAACTGCATTATATGCGTAATACGGCATGTTATATTGATAATATGGGGAGTAATAAGTATAATTATTATAGTTCTAGCGATAATAATAGTAAAGTATGGCTAATAGTGCATGATATATTGATAACAGTAAAAGCGATAAGTATATTTATTACAGTTCTATCGATAATAACTGCATAATATGGGTAATAATGCATGTTATGTTGATGATAATGAAAGTAATACGTATGTTTATTATAGTTCTAGCGATAATAACTGCATAATATGGGTAATAATGCATGTTATATTGGTAATAATATAAGTAATAAGTATAATTATTACAGTTCTAGCGATAATAACTGCATAATATGTGTAATAATGCACGTTATATTGATAATAGTATAAGTAATAAGTATAATTATTACAGTTCTGGCGATAATAACTGCATTATATGGGTACGAATGCACGCTATATTGCTCACAGTATAAGTAATAAGTATAATTATTACAGTTCTAGCAATAATACCTCCATTATATGGGTAATAATGGATGTTATATTGATAATAATATAAGTAATAAGTATAATTATTACAGTTCTAGCGATAATAACTGCATTATATGGGTAATAATGCATGTTATATTGATAATATTGGGAGTAATAAGTATAATTATTATAGTTCTAGCGATAATAATAGTAAAATATGGCAAATAGTGCATGTTATATTGATAATAATAAAAGTAATAAATATATTTATTACAGTTCTATCGATAATAACTGCATAATATGGGTAATAATGCATGTTATATTGATGATAATAAAAGTAATACGTATATTTATTATAGTTCTAGCGATAATAACTGCATAATATGGGTAATAATGCATGTTATATTGATAATAATCTAAGTAATAAGTATAATTATTACAGTTCTAGCGATAATAACTGCATTATATGGGTAATAATGCACGTTATATTGCTAACAATATAAGTAATAAGTATAATTATTACAGTTCTAGCGATAATAACTGCATTATATGGGTAATAATGCATGTTATATTGATGATAATGAAAGTAATACGAATATTTAATATAGTTCTAGCGATAATAACTGCATAATATGGGTAATAATGCACGTTATATTGCTAACAATATAAGTAATAAGTATAATTATTACAGTTCTAGCGATAATACCTCCATTATATGGGTAATAATGCATGTTATATTGATGATAATGAAAGTAATACGTATATTTATTATGGTTCTAGAGATAATAACTGCATAATATGGGTAATAATGCATGTTATATTGATGATAATAAAAGTAATACGTATATTTATTATAGTTCTAGCGATAATAACAGCATAATATGGGTAATAATGCATGTTATATTGATAATAATCTAAGTAATAAGTATAATTATTACAGTTCTAGCGATAATAACTGCATTATATGGGTAATAAAGCACGTTATATTGCTAACAATATAAGTAATAAGTATAATTATTACAGTTCTAGCGATAATAACTGCATTATATGGGTAGAAATGCATGTTATATTGATAATATTGGGAGTAATAAGTATATTTAGTATGGTTCCAGAGGTAATAACTGCATAATATGGGTAATAATGCACGTTATATTGATGATAATGAAAGTAATACGTATATTTATTATAGTTCTGGCGATAATAACTGCATAATATGGGTAATAATGCATGTTATATTGAGAATAATATAAGTAATAAGTATAATTATTACAGTTCTGGCGATAATAACTGCATTATATGGGTAATAATGCACGTTATATTGCTAATAGTATAAGTAATAAGTATAATTATTACAGTTCTAGCGATAATAACTGCATTATATGGGTAATAATGCACGTTATATTGCTAACAATATAAGTAATAAGTATAATTATTACAGTTCTAGCGATAATACCTCCATTATATGGGTAATAATGCATGTTATATTGATGATAATGAAAGTAATACGTATATTTATTATGGTTCTAGAGATAATAACTGCATAATATGGGTAATAATGCATGTTATATTGATAATAATATAAGCAATAAGTATAATTATTACAGTTCTAGCGATAATACCTCCATTATATGGGTAGTAATGCATGTTATATTGATAATATCGGGAGTAATAAGTATAATTATTATAGTTCTAGCGATAATAATAGTAAAATATGGCAAATAGTGCATGTTACATTGATAATAATAAAAGTAATAAGTATATTTATTACAGTTCTATCGATAATAACTGCATAATATGGGTAATAATGCATGTTATATTGATGATAATAAAAGTAATACGTACATTTATTATAATTCCAGCGATAATAACTGCATAATATGGGTAATAATGCATGTTATATTGATGATAATGAAAGTAGTAAGTATATTTATTACAGTTCTAGCGATAATAACTGCATTATATGCGTAATACGGCATGTTATATTGATAATATGGGGAGTAATAAGTATAATTATTATAGTTCTAGCGATAATAACTGCATTATATGGGTAATAATGCATGTTATATTGATAATATTGGGAGTAATAAGTATATCTATTATGGTTCTAGAGATAATAACTGCATAATATGGGTAATAATGCATGTTATATTGATAATAATATAAGTAATAAGTATGATTATTACAGTTCTGGCGATAATAACTGCATTATATGGGTAATAATGCATGTTATATTGATAATATTGGGAGTAATAAGTATAATTATTATAGTTCTAGCGATAGTAATAGTAAAATATGGCAAATAGTGCATGTTATATTGATAATAATAAAAGTAATAAATATATTTATTACAGTTCTATCGATAATAACTGCATAATATGGGTAATAATGCATGTTATATTGATGATAATAAAAGTAATACGTATATTTATTATAGTTCTAGCGATAATAACTGCATAATATGGGTAATAATGCATGTTATATTGATAATAATCTAAGTAATAAGTATAATTATTACAGTTCTAGCGATAATAACTGCATTATATGGGTAGAAATGCATGTTATATTGATAATATTGGGAGTAATAAGTATATTTAGTATGGTTCTAGAGATAATAACTGCATAATATGGGTAATAATGCACGTTATATTGATGATAATGAAAGTAATACGTATATTTATTATAGTTCTGGCGATAATAACTGCATAATATGGGTAATAATGCATGTTATATTGAGAATAATATAAGTAATAAGTATAATTATTACAGTTCTGGCGATAATAACTGCATTATATGGGTAATAATGCACGTTATATTGCTAATAGTATAAGTAATAAGTATAATTATTACAGTTCTAGCGATAATAACTGCATTATATGGGTAATAATGCATGTTATATTGATAATATTGGGAGTAATAAGTATAATTATTATAGTTCTAGCGATAGTAATAGTAAAATATGGCAAATAGTGCATGTTATATTGATAATAATAAAAGTAATAAATATATTTATTACAGTTCTATCGATAATAACTGCATAATATGGGTAATAATGCATGTTATATTGATGATAATAAAAGTAATACGTATATTTATTATAGTTCTAGCGATAATAACTGCATAATATGGGTAATAATGCATGTTATATTGATAATAATCTAAGTAATAAGTATAATTATTACAGTTCTAGCGATAATAACTGCATTATATGGGTAATAATGCACGTTATATTGCTAACAATATAAGTAATAAGTATAATTATTACAGTTCTAGCGATAATAACTGCATTATATGGGTAATAATGCATGTTATATTGATGATAATGAAAGTAATACGAATATTTAATATAGTTCTAGCGATAATAACTGCATAATATGGGTAATAATGCACGTTATATTGCTAACAATATAAGTAATAAGTATAATTATTACAGTTCTAGCGATAATACCTCCATTATATGGGTAATAATGCATGTTATATTGATGATAATGAAAGTAATACGTATATTTATTATGGTTCTAGAGATAATAACTGCATAATATGGGTAATAATGCATGTTATATTGATAATAATATAAGCAATAAGTATAATTATTACAGTTCTAGCGATAATACGTCCATTATATGGGTAGTAATGCATGTTATATTGATAATATCGGGAGTAATAAGTATAATTATTATAGTTCTAGCGATAATAATAGTAAAATATGGCAAATAGTGCATGTTACATTGATAATAATAAAAGTAATAAATATATTTATTACAGTTCTATCGATAATAACTGCATAATATGGGTAATAATGCATGTTATATTGATGATAATAAAAGTAATACGTATATTTATTATAGTTCTAGCGATAATAACTGCATAATATGGGTAATAATGCATGTTATATTGATAATAATCTAAGTAATAAGTATAATTATTACAGTTCTAGCGATAATAACTGCATTATATGGGTAATAAAGCACGTTATATTGCTAACAATATAAGTAATAAGTATAATTATTACAGTTCTAGCGATAATAACTGCATTATATGGGTAGAAATGCATGTTATATTGATAATATTGGGAGTAATAAGTATATTTAGTATGGTTCCAGAGGTAATAACTGCATAATATGGGTAATAATGCACGTTATATTGATGATAATGAAAGTAATACGTATATTTATTATAGTTCTGGCGATAATAACTGCATAATATGGGTAATAATGCATGTTATATTGATAATAATCTAAGTAATAAGTATAATTATTACAGTTCTAGCGATAATAACTGCATTATATGGGTAATAATGCACGTTATATTGCTAACAATATAAGTAATAAGTATAATTATTACAGTTCTAGCGATAATAACTGCATTATATGGGTAATAATGCATGTTATATTGATGATAATGAAAGTAATACGAATATTTAATATAGTTCTAGCGATAATAACTGCATAATATGGGTAATAATGCACGTTATATTGCTAACAATATAAGTAATAAGTATAATTATTACAGTTCTAGCGATAATACCTCCATTATATGGGTAATAATGCATGTTATATTGATGATAATGAAAGTAATACGTATATTTATTATGGTTCTAGAGATAATAACTGCATAATATGGGTAATAATGCATGTTATATTGAGAATAATATAAGTAATAAGTATAATTATTACAGTTCTGGCGATAATAACTGCATTATATGGGTAATAATGCACGTTATATTGCTAATAGTATAAGTAATAAGTATAATTATTACAGTTCTAGCGATAATAACTGCATTATATGGGTAATAATGCACGTTATATTGCTAACAATATAAGTAATAAGTATAATTATTATAGTTCTAGCGATAATAACTGCATTATATGGGTAATAATGCATGTTATATTGATGATAATGAAAGTAATACGTATATTTATTATGGTTCTAGAGATAATAACTGCATAATATGGGTAATAATGCATGTTATATTGATAATAATATAAGCAATAAGTATAATTATTACAGTTCTAGCGATAATACCTCCATTATATGGGTAGTAATGCATGTTATATTGATGATAATGAAAGTAATACGTATATTTATTATGGTTCTAGCGATAATAACTGCATTATATGCGTAATACGGCATGTTATATTGATAATATGGGGAGTAATAAGTATAATTATTATAGTTCTAGCGATAATAATAGTAAAGTATGGCTAATAGTGCATGATATATTGATAACAGTAAAAGCGATAAGTATATTTATTACAGTTCTATCGATAATAACTGCATAATATGGGTAATAATGCATGTTATGTTGATGATAATGAATGTTATACGTATGTTTATTATAGTTCTAGCGATAATAACTGCATAATATGGGTAATAATGCATGTTATATTGTTAATAATATAAGCAATAAGTATAATTATTACAGTTCTAGCGATAATACCTCCATTATATGGGTAATAATGCATGTTATATTGATAATATCGGGAGTAATAAGTATAATTATTATAGTTCTAGCGATAATAATAGTAAAATAATGCAAATAGTGCATGTTACATTGATAATAATAAAAGTAATAAGTATATTTATTACAGTTCTATCGATAATAACTGCATAATATGGGTAATAATGCATGTTATGTTGATGATAATGAAAGTAATACGTATGTTTATTATAGTTCTAGCGATAATAACTGCATAATATGGGTAATAATGCATGTTATATTGGTAATAATATAAGTAATAAGTATAATTATTACAGTTCTAGCGATAATAACTGCATAATATGTGTAATAATGCACGTTATATTGATAATAGTATAAGTAATAAGTATAATTATTACAGTTCTGGCGATAATAACTGCATTATATGGGTAAGAATGCACGCTATATTGCTCATAGTATAAGTAATAAGTATAATTATTACAGTTCTAGCAATAATACCTCCATTATATGGGTAATAATGGATGTTATATTGATAATAATATAAGTAATAAGTATAATTATTACAGTTCTAGCGATAATAACTGCATTATATGGGTAATAATGCATGTTATATTGATAATATTGGGAGTAATAAGTATAATTATTATAGTTCTAGCGATAATAATAGTAAAATATGGCAAATAGTGCATGTTATATTGATAATAATAAAAGTAATAAATATATTTAGTACAGTTCTATCGATAATAACTGCATAATATGGGTAATAATGCATGTTATATTGATGATAATAAAAGTAATACGTATATTTATTATAGTTCTAGCGATAATAACTGCATAATATGGGTAATAATGCATGTTATATTGATAATAATCTAAGTAATAAGTATAATTATTACAGTTCTAGCGATAATAACTGCATTATATGGGTAATAATGCACGTTATATTGCTAACAATATAAGTAATAAGTATAATTATTACAGTTCTAGCGATAATAACTGCATTATATGGGTAATAATGCATGTTATATTGATGATAATGAAAGTAATACGAATATTTAATATAGTTCTAGCGATAATAACTGCATAATATGGGTAATAATGCACGTTATATTGCTAACAATATAAGTAATAAGTATAATTATTACAGGTCTAGCGATAATACCTCCATTATATGGGTAATAATGCATGTTATATTGATGATAATGAAAGTAATACGTATATTTATTATGGTTCTAGAGATAATAACTGCATAATATGGGTAATAATGCATGTTATATTGATAATAATATAAGCAATAAGTATAATTATTACAGTTCTAGCGATAATACGTCCATTATATGGGTAGTAATGCATGTTATATTGATAATATCGGGAGTAATAAGTATAATTATTATAGTTCTAGCGATAATAATAGTAAAATATGGCAAATAGTGCATGTTACATTGATAATAATAAAAGTAATAAATATATTTATTACAGTTCTATCGATAATAACTGCATAATATGGGTAATAATGCATGTTATATTGATGATAATAAAAGTAATACGTATATTTATTATAGTTCTAGCGATAATAACTGCATAATATGGGTAATAATGCATGTTATATTGATAATAATCTAAGTAATAAGTATAATTATTACAGTTCTAGCGATAATAACTGCATTATATGGGTAATAAAGCACGTTATATTGCTAACAATATAAGTAATAAGTATAATTATTACAGTTCTAGCGATAATAACTGCATTATATGGGTAGAAATGCATGTTATATTGATAATATTGGGAGTAATAAGTATATTTAGTATGGTTCCAGAGGTAATAACTGCATAATATGGGTAATAATGCACGTTATATTGATGATAATGAAAGTAATACGTATATTTATTATAGTTCTGGCGATAATAACTGCATAATATGGGTAATAATGCATGTTATATTGAGAATAATATAAGTAATAAGTATAATTATTACAGTTCTGGCGATAATAACTGCATTATATGGGTAATAATGCACGTTATATTGCTAATAGTATAAGTAATAAGTATAATTATTACAGTTCTAGCGATAATAACTGCATTATATGGGTAATAATGCACGTTATATTGCTAACAATATAAGTAATAAGTATAATTATTATAGTTCTAGCGATAATAACTGCATTATATGGGTAATAATGCATGTTATATTGATGATAATGAAAGTAATACGTATATTTATTATGGTTCTAGAGATAATAACTGCATAATATGGGTAATAATGCATGTTATATTGATAATAATATAAGCAATAAGTATAATTATTACAGTTCTAGCGATAATACCTCCATTATATGGGTAGTAATGCATGTTATATTGATGATAATGAAAGTAATACGTATATTTATTATGGTTCTAGCGATAATAACTGCATTATATGCGTAATACGGCATGTTATATTGATAATATGGGGAGTAATAAGTATAATTATTATAGTTCTAGCGATAATAATAGTAAAGTATGGCTAATAGTGCATGATATATTGATAACAGTAAAAGCGATAAGTATATTTATTACAGTTCTATCGATAATAACTGCATAATATGGGTAATAATGCATGTTATGTTGATGATAATGAATGTTATACGTATGTTTATTATAGTTCTAGCGATAATAACTGCATAATATGGGTAATAATGCATGTTATATTGTTAATAATATAAGCAATAAGTATAATTATTACAGTTCTAGCGATAATACCTCCATTATATGGGTAATAATGCATGTTATATTGATAATATCGGGAGTAATAAGTATAATTATTATAGTTCTAGCGATAATAATAGTAAAATAATGCAAATAGTGCATGTTACATTGATAATAATAAAAGTAATAAGTATATTTATTACAGTTCTATCGATAATAACTGCATAATATGGGTAATAATGCATGTTATGTTGATGATAATGAAAGTAATACGTATGTTTATTATAGTTCTAGCGATAATAACTGCATAATATGGGTAATAATGCATGTTATATTGGTAATAATATAAGTAATAAGTATAATTATTACAGTTCTAGCGATAATAACTGCATAATATGTGTAATAATGCACGTTATATTGATAATAGTATAAGTAATAAGTATAATTATTACAGTTCTGGCGATAATAACTGCATTATATGGGTAAGAATGCACGCTATATTGCTCATAGTATAAGTAATAAGTATAATTATTACAGTTCTAGCAATAATACCTCCATTATATGGGTAATAATGGATGTTATATTGATAATAATATAAGTAATAAGTATAATTATTACAGTTCTAGCGATAATAACTGCATTATATGGGTAATAATGCATGTTATATTGATAATATTGGGAGTAATAAGTATAATTATTATAGTTCTAGCGATAATAATAGTAAAATATGGCAAATAGTGCATGTTATATTGATAATAATAAAAGTAATAAATATATTTATTACAGTTATATCGATAATAACTGCATAATATGGGTAATAATGCATGTTATATTGATGATAATAAAAGTAATACGTATATTTATTATAGTTCTAGCGATAATAACTGCATAATATGGGTAATAATGCATGTTATATTGATAATAATCTAAGTAATAAGTATAATTATTACAGTTCTAGCGATAATAACTGCATTATATGGGTAATAATGCATGTTATATTGATGATAATGAAAGTAATACGAATATTTAATATAGTTCTAGCGATAATAACTGCATAATATGGGTAATAATGCACGTTATATTGCTAACAATATAAGTAATAAGTATAATTATTACAGTTCTAGCGATAATAACTGCATTATATGGGTAATAATGCATGTTATATTGATAATATTGGGAGTAATAAGTATAATTATTATAGTTCTAGCGATAATAATAGTAAAATATGGCAAATAGTGCATGTTATATTGATAATAATAAAAGTAATAAATATATTTATTACAGTTATATCGATAATAACTGCATAATATGGGTAATAATGCATGTTATATTGATGATAATGAAAGTAATACGTATATTTATTATGGTTCTAGAGATAATAACTGCATAATATGGGTAATAATGCATGTTATATTGATAATAATATAAGCAATAAGTATAATTATTACAGTTCTAGCGATAATACGTCCATTATATGGGTAGTAATGCATGTTATATTGATAATATCGGGAGTAATAAGTATAATTATTATAGTTCTAGCGATAATAATAGTAAAATATGGCAAATAGTGCATGTTACATTGATAATAATAAAAGTAATAAATATATTTATTACAGTTCTATCGATAATAACTGCATAATATGGGTAATAATGCATGTTATATTGATGATAATAAAAGTAATACGTATATTTATTATAGTTCTAGCGATAATAACTGCATAATATGGGTAATAATGCATGTTATATTGATAATAATCTAAGTAATAAGTATAATTATTACAGTTCTAGCGATAATAACTGCATTATATGGGTAATAAAGCACGTTATATTGCTAACAATATAAGTAATAAGTATAATTATTACAGTTCTAGCGATAATAACTGCATTATATGGGTAGAAATGCATGTTATATTGATAATATTGGGAGTAATAAGTATATTTAGTATGGTTCCAGAGGTAATAACTGCATAATATGGGTAATAATGCACGTTATATTGATGATAATGAAAGTAATACGTATATTTATTATAGTTCTGGCGATAATAACTGCATAATATGGGTAATAATGCATGTTATATTGGGAATAATATAAGTAATAAGTATAATTATTACAGTTCTGGCGATAATAACTGCATTATATGGGTAATAATGCACGTTATATTGCTAATAGTATAAGTAATAAGTATAATTATTACAGTTCTAGCGATAATAACTGCATTATATGGGTAATAATGCACGTTATATTGCTAACAGTATAAGTAATAAGTATAATTATTACAGTTCTAGCGATAATACCTCCATTATATGGGTAATAATGCATGTTATATTGATGATAATGAAAGTAATACGTATATTTATTATGGTTCTAGAGATAATAACTGCATAATATGGGTAATAATGCATGTTATATTGATAATAATATAAGCAATAAGTATAATTATTACAGTTCTAGCGATAATACCTCCATTATATGGGTAATAATGCATGTTATATTGATAATATCGGGAGTAATAAGTATAATTATTATAGTTCTAGCGATAATAATAGTAAAATAATGCAAATAGTGCATGTTACATTGATAATAATAAAAGTAATAAGTATATTTATTACAGTTCTATCGATAATAACTGCATAATATGGGTAATAATGCATGTTATGTTGATGATAATGAAAGTAATACGTATGTTTATTATAGTTCTAGCGATAATAACTGCATAATATGGGTAATAATGCATGTTATATTGGTAATAATATAAGTAATAAGTATAATTATTACAGTTCTAGCGATAATAACTGCATAATATGTGTAATAATGCACGTTATATTGATAATAGTATAAGTAATAAGTATAATTATTACAGTTCTGGCGATAATAACTGCATTATATGGGTAAGAATGCACGCTATATTGCTCATAGTATAAGTAATAAGTATAATTATTACAGTTCTAGCAATAATACCTCCATTATATGGGTAATAATGGATGTTATATTGATAATAATATAAGTAATAAGTATAATTATTACAGTTCTAGCGATAATAACTGCATTATATGGGTAATAATGCATGTTATATTGATAATATTGGGAGTAATAAGTATAATTATTATAGTTCTAGCGATAATAATAGTAAAATATGGCAAATAGTGCATGTTATATTGATAATAATAAAAGTAATAAATATATTTATTACAGTTATATCGATAATAACTGCATAATATGGGTAATAATGCATGTTATATTGATGATAATAAAAGTAATACGTATATTTATTATAGTTCTAGCGATAATAACTGCATAATATGGGTAATAATGCATGTTATATTGATAATAATCTAAGTAATAAGTATAATTATTACAGTTCTAGCGATAATAACTGCATTATATGGGTAATAATGCATGTTATATTGATGATAATGAAAGTAATACGAATATTTAATATAGTTCTAGCGATAATAACTGCATAATATGGGTAATAATGCACGTTATATTGCTAACAATATAAGTAATAAGTATAATTATTACAGTTCTAGCGATAATAACTGCATTATATGGGTAATAATGCATGTTATATTGATAATATTGGGAGTAATAAGTATAATTATTATAGTTCTAGCGATAATAATAGTAAAATATGGCAAATAGTGCATGTTATATTGATAATAATAAAAGTAATAAATATATTTATTACAGTTATATCGATAATAACTGCATAATATGGGTAATAATGCATGTTATATTGATGATAATGAAAGTAATACGTATATTTATTATGGTTCTAGAGATAATAACTGCATAATATGGGTAATAATGCATGTTATATTGATAATAATATAAGCAATAAGTATAATTATTACAGTTCTAGCGATAATACGTCCATTATATGGGTAGTAATGCATGTTATATTGATAATATCGGGAGTAATAAGTATAATTATTATAGTTCTAGCGATAATAATAGTAAAATATGGCAAATAGTGCATGTTACATTGATAATAATAAAAGTAATAAATATATTTATTACAGTTCTATCGATAATAACTGCATAATATGGGTAATAATGCATGTTATATTGATGATAATAAAAGTAATACGTATATTTATTATAGTTCTAGCGATAATAACTGCATAATATGGGTAATAATGCATGTTATATTGATAATAATCTAAGTAATAAGTATAATTATTACAGTTCTAGCGATAATAACTGCGTTATATGGGTAATAAAGCACGTTATATTGCTAACAATATAAGTAATAAGTATAATTATTACAGTTCTAGCGATAATAACTGCATTATATGGGTAGAAATGCATGTTATATTGATAATATTGGGAGTAATAAGTATATTTAGTATGGTTCCAGAGGTAATAACTGCATAATATGGGTAATAATGCACGTTATATTGATGATAATGAAAGTAATACGTATATTTATTATAGTTCTGGCGATAATAACTGCATAATATGGGTAATAATGCATGTTATATTGGGAATAATATAAGTAATAAGTATAATTATTACAGTTCTGGCGATAATAACTGCATTATATGGGTAATAATGCACGTTATATTGCTAATAGTATAAGTAATAAGTATAATTATTACAGTTCTAGCGATAATAACTGCATTATATGGGTAATAATGCACGTTATATTGCTAACAGTATAAGTAATAAGTATAATTATTACAGTTCTAGCGATAATACCTCCATTATATGGGTAATAATGCATGTTATATTGATGATAATGAAAGTAATACGTATATTTATTATGGTTCTAGAGATAATAACTGCATAATATGGGTAATAATGCATGTTATATTGATAATAATATAAGCAATAAGTATAATTATTACAGTTCTAGCGATAATACCTCCATTATATGGGTAGTAATGCATGTTATATTGATAATATCGGGAGTAATAAGTATAATTATTATAGTTCTAGCGATAATAATAGTAAAATATGGCAAATAGTGCATGTTACATTGATAATAATAAAAGTAATAAGTATATTTATTACAGTTCTATCGATAATAACTGCATAATATGGGTAATAATGCATGTTATATTGATGATAATAAAAGTAATACGTACATTTATTATAATTCCAGCGATAATAACTGCATAATATGGGTAATAATGCATGTTATATTGATGATAATGAAAGTAGTAAGTATATTTATTACAGTTCTAGCGATAATAACTGCATTATATGCGTAATACGGCATGTTATATTGATAATATGGGGAGTAATAAGTATAATTATTATAGTTCTAGCGATAATAACTGCATTATATGGGTAATAATGCATGTTATATTGATAATATTGGGAGTAATAAGTATATCTATTGTGGTTCTAGAGATAATAACTGCATAATATGGGTAATAATGCATGTTATATTGATAATAATATAAGTAATAAGTATAATTATTACAGTTCTAGCGATAATACCTCCATTATATGGGTAATAATGCATGTTATATTGATGATAATGAAAGTAATACGTATATTTATTATAGTTCTAGCGATAATAACTGCATAATATGGGTAATAATGCATGTTATATTGAGAATAGTATAAGTAATAAGTATAATTATTACAGTCCTAGCGATAATAACTGCATTATATGGGTAATAATGCATGTTATATTGATAATATCGGGAGTAATAAGTATAATTATTATAGTTCTAGCGATAATAATAGAAAAATATGGCAAATTGTGCATGTTATATTGATAATAATAAAAGTAATAAGTATATTTATTACAATTCTATCGATAAGAACCGCATAATATGGGTAATAATGCATGTTATATTGATGATAATAAAAGTAATACGTATATTTATTATAGTTCTAGCGATAATAACTGCATAATATGGGTAATAATGCACGTTATATTGCTAATAATATAAGTAATGAGTACAATTATTACAGTTCTAGCGATAATAACTGCATAATATGTGTAATAATGCATGTTATATTGATAATAATATAAGTAATAAGTATGATTATTACAGTTCTAGCGATAATAACTGCATTATATGGGTAATAATGCATGTTATATTGATAATATTGGGAGTAATAAGTATAATTATTATAGTTCTAGCGATAGTAATAGTAAAATATGGCAAATAGTGCATGTTATATTGATAATAATAAAAGTAATAAATATATTTATTACAGTTCTATCGATAATAACTGCATAATATGGGTAATAATGCATGTTATATTGATGATAATAAAAGTAATACGTATATTTATTATAGTTCTAGCGATAATAACTGCATAATATGGGTAATAATGCATGTTATATTGATAATGATCTAAGTAATAAGTATAATTATTACAGTTCTAGCGATAATAACTGCATTATATGGGTAATAAAGCACGTTATATTGCTAACAATATAAGTAATAAGTATAATTATTACAGTTCTAGCGATAATAACTGCATTATATGGGTAGAAATGCATGTTATATTGATAATATTGGGAGTAATAAGTATATTTAGTATGGTTCTAGAGATAATAACTGCATAATATGGGTAATAATGCACGTTATATTGATGATAATGAAAGTAATACGTATATTTATTATAGTTCTGGCGATAATAACTGCATAATATGGGTAATAATGCATGTTATATTGAGAATAATATAAGTAATAAGTATAATTATTACAGTTCTGGCGATAATAACTGCATTATATGGGTAATAATGCACGTTATATTGCTAATAGTATAAGTAATAAGTATAATTATTACAGTTCTAGCGGTAATAACTGCATTATATGGGTAATAATGCACGTTATATTGCTAACAATATAAGTAATAAGTATAATTATTATAGATCTAGCGATAATAACTGCATTATATGGGTAATAATGCATGTTATATTGATGATAATGAAAGTAACACGTATATTTATTATGGTTCTAGAGATAATAACTGCATAATATGGGTAATAATGCATGTTATATTGATAATAATATAAGCAATAAGTATAATTATTACAGTTCTAGCGATAATACCTCCATTATATGGGTAGTAATGCATGTTATATTGATAATATCGGGAGTAATAAGTATAATTATTATAGTTCTAGCGATAATAATAGTAAAATATGGCAAATAGTGCATGTTACATTGATAATAATAAAAGTAATAAGTATATTTATTACAGTTCTATCGATAATAACTGCATAATATGGGTAATAATGCATGTTATATTGATGATAATAAAAGTAATACGTACATTTATTATAGTTCCAGCGATAATAACTGCATAATATGGGTAATAATGCATGTTATATTGATGATAATGAAAGTAGTAAGTATATTTATTACAGTTCTAGCGATAATAACTGCATTATATGCATAATACGGCATGTTATATTGATAATATGGGGAGTAATAAGTATAATTATTATAGTTCTAGCGATAATAATAGTAAAGTATGGCTAATAGTGCATGATATATTGATAACAGTAAAAGCGATAAGTATATTTATTACAGTTCTATCGATAATAACTGCATAATATGGGTAATAATGCATGTTATGTTGATGATAATGAAAGTAATACGTATGTTTATTATAGTTCTAGCGATAATAACTGCATAATATGGGTAATAATGCATGTTATATTGGTAATAATATAAGTAATAAGTATAATTATTACAGTTCTAGCGATAATAACTGCATAATATGTGTAATAATGCACGTTATATTGATAATAGTATAAGTAATAAGTATAATTATTACAGTTCTGGCGATAATAACTGCATTATATGGGTAAGAATGCACGCTATATTGCTAACAATATAAGTAATAAGTATAATTATTATAGTTCTAGCGATAATAACTGCATTATATGGGTAATAATGCATGTTATATTGATGATAATGAAAGTAATACGTATATTTATTATGGTTCTAGAGATAATAACTGCATAATATGGGTAATAATGCATGTTATATTGATAATAATATAAGCAATAAGTATAATTATTACAGTTCTAGCGATAATACCTCCATTATATGGGTAGTAATGCATGTTATATTGATAATATCGGGAGTAATAAGTATAACTATTATAGTTCTAGCGATAATAATAGTAAAATATGGCAAATAGTGCATGTTACATTGATAATAATAAAAGTAATAAGTATATTTATTACAGTTCTATCGATAATAACTGCATAATATGGGTAATAATGCATGTTATATTGATGATAATAAAAGTAATACGTACATTTATTATAGTTCCAGCGATAATAACTGCATAATATGGGTAATAATGCATGTTATATTGATGATAATGAAAGTAGTAAGTATATTTATTACAGTTCTAGCGATAATAACTGCATTATATGCGTAATACGGCATGTTATATTGATAATATGGGGAGTAATAAGTATAATTATTATAGTTCTAGCGATAATAATAGTAAAGTATGGCTAATAGTGCATGATATATTGATAACAGTAAAAGCGATAAGTATATTTATTACAGTTCTATCGATAATAACTGCATAATATGGGTAATAATGCATGTTATGTTGATGATAATGAAAGTAATACGTATGTTTATTATAGTTCTAGCGATAATAACTGCATAATATGGGTAATAATGCATGTTATATTGGTAATAATATAAGTAATAAGTATAATTATTACAGTTCTAGCGATAATAACTGCATAATATGTGTAATAATGCACGTTATATTGATAATAGTATAAGTAATAAGTATAATTATTACAGTTCTGGCGATAATAACTGCATTATATGGGTAAGAATGCACGCTATATTGCTCATAGTATAAGTAATAAGTATAATTATTACAGTTCTAGCAATAATACCTCCATTATATGGGTAATAATGGATGTTATATTGATAATAATATAAGTAATAAGTATAATTATTACAGTTCTAGCGATAATAACTGCATTATATGGGTAATAATGCATGTTATATTGATAATATTGGGAGTAATAAGTATAATTATTATAGTTCTAGCGATAATAATAGTAAAATATGGCAAATAGTGCATGTTATATTGATAATAATAAAAGTAATAAATATATTTATTACAGTTCTATCGATAATAACTGCATAATATGGGTAATAATGCATGTTATATTGATGATAATAAAAGTAATACGTATATTTATTATAGTTCTAGCGATAATAACTGCATAATATGGGTAATAATGCATGTTATATTGATAATAATCTAAGTAATAAGTATAATTATTACAGTTCTAGCGATAATAACTGCATTATATGGGTAATAATGCACGTTATATTGCTAACAATATAAGTAATAAGTATAATTATTACAGTTCTAGCGATAATAACTGCATTATATGGGTAATAATGCATGTTATATTGATGATAATGAAAGTAATACGAATATTTAATATAGTTGTAGCGATAATAACTGCATATTATGGGTAATAATGCACGTTATATTGCTAACAATATAAGTAATAAGTATAATTATTACAGTTCTAGCGATAATACCTCCATTATATGGGTAATAATGCATGTTATATTGATGATAATGAAAGTAATACGTATATTTATTATGGTTCTAGAGATAATAACTGCATAATATGGGTAATAATGCATGTTATATTGATGATAATAAAAGTAATACGTATATTTATTATAGTTCTAGCGATAATAACAGCATAATATGGGTAATAATGCATGTTATATTGATAATAATCTAAGTAATAAGTATAATTATTACAGTTCTAGCGATAATAACTGCATTATATGGGTAATAAAGCACGTTATATTGCTAACAATATAAGTAATAAGTATAATTATTACAGTTCTAGCGATAATAACTGCATTATATGGGTAGAAATGCATGTTATATTGATAATATTGGGAGTAATAAGTATATTTAGTATGGTTCCAGAGGTAATAACTGCATAATATGGGTAATAATGCACGTTATATTGATGATAATGAAAGTAATACGTATATTTATTATAGTTCTGGCGATAATAACTGCATAATATGGGTAATAATGCATGTTATATTGAGAATAATATAAGTACTAAGTATAATTATTACAGTTCTGGCGATAATAACTGCATTATATGGGTAATAATGCACGTTATATTGCTAATAGTATAAGTAATAAGTATAATTATTACAGTTCTAGCGATAATAACTGCATTATATGGGTAATAATGCACGTTATATTGCTAACAATATAAGTAATAAGTATAATTATTACAGTTCTAGCGATAATACCTCCATTATATGGGTAATAATGCATGTTATATTGATGATAATGAAAGTAATACGTATATTTATTATGGTTCTAGAGATAATAACTGCATAATATGGGTAATAATGCATGTTATATTGATAATAATATAAGCAATAAGTATAATTATTACAGTTCTAGCGATAATACCTCCATTATATGGGTAGTAATGCATGTTATATTGATAATATCGGGAGTAATATGTATAATTATTATAGTTCTAGCGATAATAATAGTAAAATATGGCAAATAGTGCATGTTACATTGATAATAATAAAAGTAATAAGTATATTTATTACAGTTCTATCGATAATAACTGCATAATATGGGTAATAATGCATGTTATATTGATGATAATAAAAGTAATACGTACATTTATTATAATTCCAGCGATAATAACTGCATAATATGGGTAATAATGCATGTTATATTGATGATAATGAAAGTAGTAAGTATATTTATTACAGTTCTAGCGATAATAACTGCATTATATGCGTAATACGGCATGTTATATTGATAATATGGGGAGTAATAAGTATAATTATTATAGTTCTAGCGATAATAACTGCATTATATGGGTAATAATGCATGTTATATTGATAATATTGGGAGTAATAAGTATATCTATTATGGTTCTAGAGATAATAACTGCATAATATGGGTAATAATGCATGTTATATTGATAATAATATAAGTAATAAGTATAATTATTACAGTTCTAGCGATAATACCTCCATTATATGGGTAATAATGCATGTTATATTGATGATAATGAAAGTAATACGTATATTTATTATAGTTCTAGCGATAATAACTGCATAATATGGGTAATAATGCATGTTATATTGAGAATAGTATAAGTAATAAGTATAATTATTACAGTCCTAGCGATAATAACTGCATTATATGGGTAATAATGCATGTTATATTGATAATATCGGGAGTAATAAGTATAATTATTATAGTTCTAGCGATAATAATAGAAAAATATGGCAAATTGTGCATGTTATATTGATAATAATAAAAGTAATAAGTATATTTATTACAATTCTATCGATAAGAACCGCATAATATGGGTAATAATGCATGTTATATTGATGATAATAAAAGTAATACGTATATTTATTATAGTTCTAGCGATAATAACTGCATAATATGGGTAATAATGCACGTTACATTGCTAATAATATAAGTAATGAGTACAATTATTACAGTTCTAGCGATAATAACTGCATAATATGTGTAATAATGCATGTTATATTGATAATAATATAAGTAATAAGTATGATTATTACAGTTCTAGCGATAATAACTGCATTATATGGGTAATAATGCATGTTATATTGATAATATTGGGAGTAATAAGTATAATTATTATAGTTCTAGCGATAGTAATAGTAAAATATGGCAAATAGTGCATGTTATATTGATAATAATAAAAGTAATAAATATATTTATTACAGTTCTATCGATAATAACTGCATAATATGGGTAATAATGCATGTTATATTGATGATAATAAAAGTAATACGTATATTTATTATAGTTCTAGCGATAATAACTGCATAATATGGGTAATAATGCATGTTATATTGATAATAATCTAAGTAATAAGTATAATTATTACAGTTCTAGCGATAATAACTGCATTATATGGGTAATAAAGCACGTTATATTGCTAACAATATAAGTAATAAGTATAATTATTACAGTTCTAGCGATAATAACTGCATTATATGGGTAGAAATGCATGTTATATTGATAATATTGGGAGTAATAAGTATATTTAGTATGGTTCTAGAGATAATAACTGCATAATATGGGTAATAATGCACGTTATATTGATGATAATGAAAGTAATACGTATATTTATTATAGTTCTGGCGATAATAACTGCATAATATGGGTAATAATGCATGTTATATTGAGAATAATATAAGTAATAAGTATAATTATTACAGTTCTGGCGATAATAACTGCATTATATGGGTAATAATGCACGTTATATTGCTAATAGTATAAGTAATAAGTATAATTATTACAGTTCTAGCGGTAATAACTGCATTATATGGGTAATAATGCACGTTATATTGCTAACAATATAAGTAATAAGTATAATTATTATAGATCTAGCGATAATAACTGCATTATATGGGTAATAATGCATGTTATATTGATGATAATGAAAGTAACACGTATATTTATTATGGTTCTAGAGATAATAACTGCATAATATGGGTAATAATGCATGTTATATTGATAATAATATAAGCAATAAGTATAATTATTACAGTTCTAGCGATAATACCTCCATTATATGGGTAGTAATGCATGTTATATTGATAATATCGGGAGTAATAAGTATAATTATTATAGTTCTAGCGATAATAATAGTAAAATATGGCAAATAGTGCATGTTACATTGATAATAATAAAAGTAATAAGTATATTTATTACAGTTCTATCGATAATAACTGCATAATATGGGTAATAATGCATGTTATATTGATGATAATAAAAGTAATACGTACATTTATTATAGTTCCAGCGATAATAACTGCATAATATGGGTAATAATGCATGTTATATTGATGATAATGAAAGTAGTAAGTATATTTATTACAGTTCTAGCGATAATAACTGCATTATATGCGTAATACGGCATGTTATATTGATAATATGGGGAGTAATAAGTATAATTATTATAGTTCTAGCGATAATAATAGTAAAGTATGGCTAATAGTGCATGATATATTGATAACAGTAAAAGCGATAAGTATATTTATTACAGTTCTATCGATAATAACTGCATAATATGGGTAATAATGCATGTTATGTTGATGATAATGAAAGTAATACGTATGTTTATTATAGTTCTAGCGATAATAACTGCATAATATGGGTAATAATGCATGTTATATTGGTAATAATATAAGTAATAAGTATAATTATTACAGTTCTAGCGATAATAACTGCATAATATGTGTAATAATGCACGTTATATTGATAATAGTATAAGTAATAAGTATAATTATTACAGTTCTGGCGATAATAACTGCATTATATGGGTAAGAATGCACGCTATATTGCTAACAATATAAGTAATAAGTATAATTATTATAGTTCTAGCGATAATAACTGCATTATATGGGTAATAATGCATGTTATATTGATGATAATGAAAGTAATACGTATATTTATTATGGTTCTAGAGATAATAACTGCATAATATGGGTAATAATGCATGTTATATTGATAATAATATAAGCAATAAGTATAATTATTACAGTTCTAGCGATAATACCTCCATTATATGGGTAGTAATGCATGTTATATTGATAATATCGGGAGTAATAAGTATAACTATTATAGTTCTAGCGATAATAATAGTAAAATATGGCAAATAGTGCATGTTACATTGATAATAATAAAAGTAATAAGTATATTTATTACAGTTCTATCGATAATAACTGCATAATATGGGTAATAATGCATGTTATATTGATGATAATAAAAGTAATACGTACATTTATTATAGTTCCAGCGATAATAACTGCATAATATGGGTAATAATGCATGTTATATTGATGATAATGAAAGTAGTAAGTATATTTATTACAGTTCTAGCGATAATAACTGCATTATATGCGTAATACGGCATGTTATATTGATAATATGGGGAGTAATAAGTATAATTATTATAGTTCTAGCGATAATAATAGTAAAGTATGGCTAATAGTGCATGATATATTGATAACAGTAAAAGCGATAAGTATATTTATTACAGTTCTATCGATAATAACTGCATAATATGGGTAATAATGCATGTTATGTTGATGATAATGAAAGTAATACGTATGTTTATTATAGTTCTAGCGATAATAACTGCATAATATGGGTAATAATGCATGTTATATTGGTAATAATATAAGTAATAAGTATAATTATTACAGTTCTAGCGATAATAACTGCATAATATGTGTAATAATGCACGTTATATTGATAATAGTATAAGTAATAAGTATAATTATTACAGTTCTGGCGATAATAACTGCATTATATGGGTAAGAATGCACGCTATATTGCTCATAGTATAAGTAATAAGTATAATTATTACAGTTCTAGCAATAATACCTCCATTATATGGGTAATAATGGATGTTATATTGATAATAATATAAGTAATAAGTATAATTATTACAGTTCTAGCGATAATAACTGCATTATATGGGTAATAATGCATGTTATATTGATAATATTGGGAGTAATAAGTATAATTATTATAGTTCTAGCGATAATAATAGTAAAATATGGCAAATAGTGCATGTTATATTGATAATAATAAAAGTAATAAATATATTTATTACAGTTCTATCGATAATAACTGCATAATATGGGTAATAATGCATGTTATATTGATGATAATAAAAGTAATACGTATATTTATTATAGTTCTAGCGATAATAACTGCATAATATGGGTAATAATGCATGTTATATTGATAATAATCTAAGTAGTAAGTATAATTATTACAGTTCTAGCGATAATAACTGCATTATATGGGTAATAATGCACGTTATATTGCTAACAATATAAGTAATAAGTATAATTATTACAGTTCTAGCGATAATAACTGCATTATATGGGTAATAATGCATGTTATATTGATGATAATGAAAGTAATACGAATATTTAATATAGTTGTAGCGATAATAACTGCATATTATGGGTAATAATGCACGTTATATTGCTAACAATATAAGTAATAAGTATAATTATTACAGTTCTAGCGATAATACCTCCATTATATGGGTAATAATGCATGTTATATTGATGATAATGAAAGTAATACGTATATTTATTATGGTTCTAGAGATAATAACTGCATAATATGGGTAATAATGCATGTTATATTGATGATAATAAAAGTAATACGTATATTTATTATAGTTCTAGCGATAATAACAGCATAATATGGGTAATAATGCATGTTATATTGATAATAATCTAAGTAATAAGTATAATTATTACAGTTCTAGCGATAATAACTGCATTATATGGGTAATAAAGCACGTTATATTGCTAACAATATAAGTAATAAGTATAATTATTACAGTTCTAGCGATAATAACTGCATTATATGGGTAGAAATGCATGTTATATTGATAATATTGGGAGTAATAAGTATATTTAGTATGGTTCCAGAGGTAATAACTGCATAATATGGGTAATAATGCACGTTATATTGATGATAATGAAAGTAATACGTATATTTATTATAGTTCTGGCGATAATAACTGCATAATATGGGTAATAATGCATGTTATATTGAGAATAATATAAGTACTAAGTATAATTATTACAGTTCTGGCGATAATAACTGCATTATATGGGTAATAATGCACGTTATATTGCTAATAGTATAAGTAATAAGTATAATTATTACAGTTCTAGCGATAATAACTGCATTATATGGGTAATAATGCACGTTATATTGCTAACAATATAAGTAATAAGTATAATTATTACAGTTCTAGCGATAATACCTCCATTATATGGGTAATAATGCATGTTATATTGATGATAATGAAAGTAATACGTATATTTATTATGGTTCTAGAGATAATAACTGCATAATATGGGTAATAATGCATGTTATATTGATAATAATATAAGCAATAAGTATAATTATTACAGTTCTAGCGATAATACCTCCATTATATGGGTAGTAATGCATGTTATATTGATAATATCGGGAGTAATAAGTATAATTATTATAGTTCTAGCGATAATAATAGTAAAATATGGCAAATAGTGCATGTTACATTGATAATAATAAAAGTAATAAGTATATTTATTACAGTTCTATCGATAATAACTGCATAATATGGGTAATAATGCATGTTATATTGATGATAATAAAAGTAATACGTACATTTATTATAATTCCAGCGATAATAACTGCATAATATGGGTAATAATGCATGTTATATTGATGATAATGAAAGTAGTAAGTATATTTATTACAGTTCTAGCGATAATAACTGCATTATATGCGTAATACGGCATGTTATATTGATAATATGGGGAGTAATAAGTATAATTATTATAGTTCTAGCGATAATAACTGCATTATATGGGTAATAATGCATGTTATATTGATAATATTGGGAGTAATAAGTATATCTATTATGGTTCTAGAGATAATAACTGCATAATATGGGTAATAATGCATGTTATATTGATAATAATATAAGTAATAAGTATAATTATTACAGTTCTAGCGATAATACCTCCATTATATGGGTAATAATGCATGTTATATTGATGATAATGAAAGTAATACGTATATTTATTATAGTTCTAGCGATAATAACTGCATAATATGGGTAATAATGCATGTTATATTGAGAATAGTATAAGTAATAAGTATAATTATTACAGTCCTAGCGATAATAACTGCATTATATGGGTAATAATGCATGTTATATTGATAATATCGGGAGTAATAAGTATAATTATTATAGTTCTAGCGATAATAATAGAAAAATATGGCAAATTGTGCATGTTATATTGATAATAATAAAAGTAATAAGTATATTTATTACAGTTCTATCGATAGTAACTGCATAATATGGGTAATAATGCATGTTATATTGATGATAATAAAAGTAATACGTATATTTATTATAGTTCTAGCGATAATAACTGCATAATATGGGTAATAATGCACGTTATATTGCTAATAATATAAGTAATGAGTACAATTATTACAGTTCTAGCGATAATAACTGCATAATATGTGTAATAATGCATGTTATATTGATAATAATATAAGTAATAAGTATGATTATTACAGTTCTAGCGATAATAACTGCATTATATGGGTAATAATGCATGTTATATTGATAATATTGGGAGTAATAAGTATAATTATTATAGTTCTAGCGATAGTAATAGTAAAATATGGCAAATAGTGCATGTTATATTGATAATAATAAAAGTAATAAATATATTTATTACAGTTCTATCGATAATAACTGCATAATATGGGTAATAATGCATGTTATATTGATGATAATAAAAGTAATACGTATATTTATTATAGTTCTAGCGATAATAACTGCATAATATGGGTAATAATGCATGTTATATTGATAATAATCTAAGTAATAAGTATAATTATTTCAGTTCTAGCGATATTAACTGCATTATATGGGTAATAATGCACGTTATATTGCTAACAATATAAGTAATAAGTATAATTATTACAGTTCGAGCGATAATAACTGCATTATATGGGTAATAATGCATGTTATATTGATGATAATGAAAGTGATACGTATATTTATTATAGTTCTAGCGAAAATAACTGCATAATATGGGTAATAATGCATGTTATATTGAGAATAATATAAGTAATAAGTATAATTATTACAGTTCTAGCGATAATAACTGCATAATGTGGGTAATAATGCACGTTATATTGCTAATAATATAAGTAATGAGTACAATGATTACAGTTCTAGCGATAATAACTGCATTATATGGGTAATAATGCACGTTATATTGCTAATAATATAAGTAATAAGTATAATTATTACAGTTCTAGCGATAATAACTGCATTATATGGGTAATAATGCATGTTATATTGATAATATCGGGAGTAATAAGTATAATTATTATAGTTCTAGCGATAATAACTGCATAATATGGGTAATAATGCATGTTATACTGATGATAATAAAAGTAATACGTATATTTATTATAGTTCTAGCGATAATAACTGCATAATATGGGTAATAATGCATGTTATATTGATAATAATCTAAGTAATAAGTATAATTATTACAGTTCTAGCGATAATAACTGCATTATATGGGTAATAATGCACGTTATATTGCTAACAATATAAGTAATAAGTATAATTATTACAGTTCTAGCGATAATAACTGCATTATATGGGTAATAATGCATGTTATATTGATGATAATGAAAGTAATACGTATATTTGTTATAGTTCTAGCGATAATAACTGCATAATATGGGTAATAATGCATGTTATATTGAGAATAATATAAGTAATAAGTATAATTATTACAGTTCTGGCGATAATAACTGCATTATATGGGTAATAATGCACGTTATATTGCTAATAGTATAAGTAATAAGTATAATTAATACAGTTCTAGCGATAATACCTCCATTATATGGGTAATAATGCATGTTATATTGATAATGATATAAGTAATAAGTATAATTATTACTTTTCTAGCGATAATAACTGCATAATATGGGTAATAATGCACGTTATATTGCTAATAATATAAGTAATGAGTACAATTATTACAGTTCTAGCGATAATAACTGCATTATATGGGTAATAATGCATGTTATATTGATAATAATATAAGTAATAAGAATAATTATTACAGTTCTAGCGATAATAACTGCATTATATGGGTAATAATGCATGTTATATTGATAATATCGGGAGTAATAAGTATAATTATTATAGTTCTAGCGATAATAATAGAAAAATATGGCAAATTGTGCATGTTATATTGATAATAATAAAAGTAATAAGTATATTTATTACAGTTCTATCGATAATAACTGCATAATATGGGTAATAATGCATGTTATATTGATGATAATAAAAGTAATACGTATATTTATTATAGTTCTAGCGATAATAACTGCATAATATGGGTAATAATGCACGTTATATTGCTAATAATATAAGTAATGAGTACAATTATTACAGTTCTAGCGATAATAACTGCATAATATGTGTAATAATGCATGTTATATTGATAATAATATAAGTAATAAGTATGATTATTACAGTTCTAGCGATAATAACTGCATTATATGGGTAATAATGCATGTTATATTGATAATATTGGGAGTAATAAGTATAATTATTATAGTTCTAGCGATAGTAATAGTAAAATATGGCAAATAGTGCATGTTATATTGATAATAATAAAAGTAATAAATATATTTATTACAGTTCTATCGATAATAACTGCATAATATGGGTAATAATGCATGTTATATTGATGATAATAAAAGTAATACGTATATTTATTATAGTTCTAGCGATAATAACTGCATAATATGGGTAATAATGCATGTTATATTGATAATAATCTAAGTAATAAGTATAATTATTACAGTTCTAGCGATAATAACTGCATTATATGGGTAATAAAGCACGTTATATTGCTAACAATACAAGTAATAAGTATAATTATTACAGTTCTAGCGATAATAACTGCATTATATGGGTAGAAATGCATGTTATATTGATAATATTGGGAGTAATAAGTATATTTAGTATGGTTCTAGAGATAATAACTGCATAATATGGGTAATAATGCACGTTATATTGATGATAATGAAAGTAATACGTATATTTATTATAGTTCTGGCGATAATAACTGCATAATATGGGTAATAATGCATGTTATATTGAGAATAATATAAGTAATAAGTATAATTATTACAGTTCTGGCGATAATAACTGCATTATATGGGTAATAATGCACGTTATATTGCTAATAGTATAAGTAATAAGTATAATTATTACAGTTCTAGCGATAATAACTGCATTATATGGGTAATAATGCACGTTATATTGCTAACAATATGAGTAATAGTTATAATTATTATAGTTCTAGCGATAATAACTGCATTATATGGGTAATAATGCATGTTATATTGATGATAATGAAAGTAATACGTATATTTATTATGGTTCTAGAGATAATAACTGCATAATATGGGTAATAATGCATGTTATATTGATAATAATATAAGCAATAAGTATAATTATTACAGTTCTAGCGATAATACCTCCATTATATGGGTAGTAATGCATGTTATATTGATAATATCGGGAGTAATAAGTATAATTATTATAGTTCTAGCGATAATAACTGCATTATATGGGTAATAATGCATGTTATATTGATAATATTGGGAGTAATAAGTATAATTATTATAGTTCTAGCGATAATAATAGTAAAATATGGCAAATAGTGCATGTTATATTGATAATAATAAAAGTAATAAATATATTTATTACAGTTCTATCGATAATAACTGCATAATATGGGTAATAATGCATGTTATATTGATGATAATAAAAGTAATACGTATATTTATTATAGTTCTAGCGATAATAACTGCATAATATGGGTAATAATGCATGTTATATTGATAATAATCTAAGTAATAAGTATAATTATTACAGTTCTAGCGATAATAACTGCATTATATGGGTAATAATGCACGTTATATTGCTAACAATATAAGTAATAAGTATAATTATTACAGTTCTAGCGATAATAACTGCATTATATGGGTAATAATGCATGTTATATTGATGATAATGAAAGTAATACGAATATTTAATATAGTTCTAGCGATAATAACTGCATAATATGGGTAATAATGCATGTTATATTGAGAATAATATAAGTAATAAGTATAATTATTACAGTTCTGGCGATAATAACTGCATAATATGGGTAATAATGCATGTTATATTGATGATAATTAAAGTAAATACGTATATTTATTATAGTTCTAGCGATAATAACTGCATTATATGGGTCATAATGCACGTTATATTGCCACTAATATAAGTAATGAGTACAATTATTACAGTTCTAGCGATAATAACTGCATAATATGTGTAATAATGCATGTTATATTGATAATAGTATAAGTAATAAGTATAATTATTACAGTTCTGGCGATAATAACTGCATTATATGGGTAACAATGCACGTTATATTGCTAATAGTATAAGTAATAAGTATAATTATTACAGTTCTAGCAATAATACCTCCATTATATGGGTAATAATGGATGTTATATTGATAATAATATAAGTAATAAGTATAATTATTACAGTTCTAGCGATAATAACTGCATTATATGGGTAATAATGCATGTTATATTGATAATATTGGGAGTAATAAGTATAATTATTATAGTTCTAGCGATAATAATAGTAAAATATGGCAAATAGTGCATGTTATATTGATAATAATAAAAGTAATAAATATATTTATTACAGTTCTATCGATAATAACTGCATAATATGGGTAATAATGCATGTTATATTGATGATAATAAAAGTAATACGTATATTTATTATAGTTCTAGCGATAATAACTGCATAATATGGGTAATAATGCATGTTATATTGATAATAATCTAAGTAATAAGTATAATTATTACAGTTCTAGCGATAATAACTGCATTATATGGGTAATAATGCACGTTATATTGCTAACAATATAAGTAATAAGTATAATTATTACAGTTCTAGCGATAATAACTGCATTATATGGGTAATAATGCATGTTATATTGATGATAATGAAAGTAATACGAATATTTATTATAGTTCTAGCGATAATAACTGCATAATATGGGTAATAATGCATGTTATATTGATAATAATATAAGTAATAAGTATAATTATTACAGTTCTAGCGATAATAACTGCATTATATGGGTAATAATGCACGTTATATTGCTAATAATATAAGTAATGAGTACAATTATTACAGTTCTAGCGATAATAACTGCATTATATGGGTAATAATGCACGTTATATTGCTAATAATATAAGTAATAAGTATAATTATTACAGTTCTAGCGATAATAACTGCATTATATGGGTAATAATGCATGTTACATTGATAATATTGGGAGTAATAAGTGTATTTATTATAGTTCTAGCGATAATAACTGCATAATATGGGTAATAATGCATGTTATATTGATAATAATATAAGTAATAAGTATAATTATTACAGTTCTAGCAATAATACCTCCTTTATATGGGTAATAATGCATGTTATATTGATGATAATGAAAGTAATACGTATATTTATTATAGTTCTTTCGATAATAACTGCATAATATGGGTAATAATGCATGTTATATTGAGAATAATATAAGTAATAAGTATAATTATTACAGTTCTGGCGATAATAACTGCATTATATGGGTAACAATGCACGTTCTATTGCTAATAGTATAAGTAATAAGTATAATTATTACAGTTCTAGCAATAATACCTCCATTATATGGGTAATAATGCATGTTATATTGATAATGATATAAGTAATAAGTATAATTATTACTTTTCTAGCGATTATAACTGCATAATATGGGTAATAATGCACGTTATATTGCTAATAATATAAGTAATGAGTACAATTATTACAGTTCTAGCGATAATAACTGCATTATATGGGTAATAATGCATGTTATATTGATAATAATATAAGTAATAAGAATAATTATTACAGTTCTAGCGATAATAACTGCATTATATGGGTAATAATGCATGTTATATTGATAATATCGGGAGTAATAAGTATAATTATTATAGTTCTAGCGATAATAATAGTAAAATATGGCAAATAGTGCATGTTATATTGATAATAATAAAAGTAATAAGTATATTTATTACAGTTCTACCGATAATAACTGCATAATATGGGTAATAATGCATGTTATATTGATGATAATAAAAGTAATACGTATATTTATTATAGTTCTAGCGATAATAACTGCATAATATAGGTAATAATGCATGTTATATTGATAATAATATAAGTAATAAGTATAATTATTACAGTTCTAGCGATAATAACTGCATTATATGGGTAATAATGCACGTTATATTGCTAATAATATAAGTAATGAGTACAATTATTACAGTTCTAGCGATAATAACTGCATTATATGGGTAATAATGCACGTTATATTGCTAATAATATAAGTAATAAGTATAATTATTACAGTTCTAGCGATAATAACTGCATTATATGGGTAATAATGCATGTTATATTGATAATATCGGGAGTAATAAGTATAATTATTATAGTTCTAGCGATAATAATTGTAAAATGTGGCAAATAGTGCATGTTATATTGATAATAATAAAAGTAATAAATATATTTATTACAGTTCTATCAATAATAACTGCATAATATGAGTAATAATGCATGTTATATTGATGATAATAAAAGTAATACGTATATTTATTATAGTTCTAGCGATAATAACTGCATAATATGGGTAATAATGCATGTTATATTGATAATAATCTAAGTAATAAGTATAATTATTACAGTTCTAGCGATAATAACTGCTTTATATGGGTAATAATGCATGTTATATTGATAATATCGGGAGTAATAAGTATAATTATTATAGTTCTAGCGATAATAATAGTAAAATATGGCAAATAGTGCATGTTATATTGATAATAATAAAAGTAATAAGTATATTTATTACAGTTCTATCGATAATAACTGCGTAATATGGGTAATAATGCATGTTATATTGATGATAATAAAAGTAATACGTATATTTATTATAGTTCTAGCGATAATAACTGCATAATATGGGTAATAATGCATGTTATATTGATAATAATATAAGTAATAAGTATAATTATTACAGTTCTAGCGATAATAACTGCATTATATGGGTAATAATGCACGTTATATTGCTAACAATATAAGTAATATGTATAATTATTACAGTTCTAGCGATAATAACTGCATTATATGGGTAAAAATGCATGTTATATTGATAATATTGGGAGTAATAAGTATATTTATTATGGTTCTAGAGATAATAATAGTAAAATATGGCAAATAGTGCATGTTATATTGATAATAATGAAAGTAATAAGTATATTTATTACAGTTCTATCGATAATAACTGCATAATATGGGTAATAATGCATGTTATATTGATGATAATAAAAGTAATACGTATATTTATTATAGTTCTAGCGATAATAACTGCATAATATGGGTAATAATGCATGTTATATTGATAATAATATAAGTAATAAGTATAATTATTACAGTTCTAGTGATAATAACTGCATTATATGGGTAATAATGCACGTTATATTGCTAACAATATAAGTAATAAGTATAATTATTACAGTTCCAGCGATAATAACTGCATTATATGGGTAAAAATGCATGTTATATTGATAATATTGGGAGTAATAAGTATATTTATTATGGTTCTAGGGATAATAATAGTAAAATATGGCAAATAGTGCATGTTATATTGATAATAATAAAAGTAATAAGTATATTTATTACAGTTCTATCGATAATAACTACATAATATGGGTAATAATGCATGTTATATTGAGAATAATATAAGTAATAAGTATAATTATTACAGTTCTAGCAATAATACCTCCATTATATGGGTAATAATGGATGTTATATTGATAATAATATAAGTAATAAGTATAATTATTACAGTTCTAGCGATAATAACTGCATTATATGGGTAATAATGCATGTTATATTGATAATATTGGGAGTAATAAGTATAATTATTATAGTTCTAGCGATAATAATAGTAAAATATGGCAAATAGTGCATGTTATATTGATAATAATAAAAGTAATAAATATATTTATTACAGTTCTATCGATAATAACTGCATAATATGGGTAATAATGCATGTTATATTGATGATAATAAAAGTAATACGTATATTTATTATAGTTCTAGCGATAATAACTGCATAATATGGGTAATAATGCATGTTATATTGATAATAATCTAAGTAATAAGTATAATTATTACAGTTCTAGCGATAATAACTGCATTATATGGGTAATAATGCACGTTATATTGCTAACAATATAAGTAATAAGTATAATTATTACAGTTCTAGCGATAATAACTGCATTATATGGGTAATAATGCATGTTATATTGATGATAATGAAAGTAATACGAATATTTATTATAGTTCTAGCGATAATAACTGCATAATATGGGTAATAATGCATGTTATATTGATAATAATATAAGTAATAAGTATAATTATTACAGTTCTAGCGATAATAACTGCATTATATGGGTAATAATGCACGTTATATTGCTAATAATATAAGTAATAAGTATAATTATTACAGTTCTAGCGATAATAACTGCATTATATGGGTAATAATGCATGTTACATTGATAATATTGGGAGTAATAAGTGTATTTATTATAGTTCTAGCGATAATAACTGCATAATATGGGTAATAATGCATGTTATATTGATAATAATATAAGTAATAAGTATAATTATTACAGTTCTAGCAATAATACCTCCTTTATATGGGTAATAATGCATGTTATATTGATGATAATGAAAGTAATACGTATATTTATTATAGTTCTTTCGATAATAACTGCATAATATGGGTAATAATGCATGTTATATTGAGAATAATATAAGTAATAAGTATAATTATTACAGTTCTGGCGATAATAACTGCATTATATGGGTAACAATGCACGTTCTATTGCTAATAGTATAAGTAATAAGTATAATTATTACAGTTCTAGCAATAATACCTGCATTATATGGGTAATAATGGATGTTATATTGAGAATAATATATGTAATAAGTATAATTATTACAGTTCTGGCGATAATAACTGCATTATATGGGTAACAATGCACGTTCTATTGCTAATAGTATAAGTAATAAGTATAATTATTACAGTTCTAGCAATAATACCTGCATTATATGGGTAATAATGCATGTTATATTGATAATAATAAAAGTAATAAATATATTTATTACAGTTCTATCGATAATAACTGCATAATATGGGTAATAATGCATGTTATATTGATGATAATAAAAGTAATACATATATTTATTATAGTTCTAGCGATAATAACTGCATAATATGGGTAATAATGCATGTTATATTGATAATAATCTAAGTAATAAGTATAATTATTACAGTTCTAGCGATATTAACTGCATTATATGGGTAATAATGCACGTTATATTGCTAACAATATAAGTAATAAGTATAATTATTACAGTTCGAGCGATAATAACTGCATTATATGGGTAATAATGCATGTTATATTGATGATAATGAAAGTGATACGTATATTTATTATAGTTCTAGCGAAAATAACTGCATAATATGGGTAATAATGCATGTTATATTGAGAATAATATAAGTAATAAGTATAATTATTACAGTTCTAGCGATAATAACTGCATAATATGGGTAATAATGCACGTTATATTGCTAATAATATAAGTAATGAGTACAATGATTACAGTTCTAGCGATAATAACTGCATTATATGGGTAATAATGCACGTTATATTGCTAATAATATAAGTAATAAGTATAATTATTACAGTTCTAGCGATAATAACTGCATTATATGGGTAATAATGCATGTTATATTGATAATATCGGGAGTAATAAGTATAATTATTATAGTTCTAGCGATAATAACTGCATAATATGGGTAATAATGCATGTTATATTGATGATAATAAAAGTAATACGTATATTTATTATAGTTCTAGCGATAATAACTGCATAATATGGGTAATAATGCATGTTATATTGATAATAATCTAAGTAATAAGTATAATTATTACAGTTCTAGCGATAATAACTGCATTATATGGGTAATAATGCACGTTATATTGCTAACAATATAAGTAATAAGTATAATTATTACAGTTCTAGCGATAATAACTGCATTATATGGGTAATAATGCATGTTATATTGATGATAATGAAAGTAATACGTATATTTGTTATAGTTCTAGCGATAATAACTGCATAATATGGGTAATAATGCATGTTATATTGAGAATAATATAAGTAATAAGTATAATTATTACAGTTCTGGCGATAATAACTGCATTATATGGGTAATAATGCACGTTATATTGCTAATAGTATAAGTAATAAGTATAATTAATACAGTTCTAGCGATAATACCTCCATTATATGGGTAATAATGCATGTTATATTGATAATGATATAAGTAATAAGTATAATTATTACTTTTCTAGCGATAATAACTGCATAATATGGGTAATAATGCACGTTATATTGCTAATAATATAAGTAATGAGTACAATTATTACAGTTCTAGCGATAATAACTGCATTATATGGGTAATAATGCATGTTATATTGATAATAATATAAGTAATAAGAATAATTATTACAGTTCTAGCGATAATAACTGCATTATATGGGTAATAATGCATGTTATATTGATAATATCGGGAGTAATAAGTATAATTATTATAGTTCTAGCGATAATAATAGTAAAATATGGCAAATAGTGCATGTTATATTGATAATAATAAAAGTAATAAGTATATTTATTACAGTTCTACCGATAATAACTGCATAATATGGGTAATAATGCATGTTATATTGATGATAATAAAAGTAATACGTATATTTATTATAGTTCTAGCGATAATAACTGCATAATATAGGTAATAATGCATGTTATATTGATAATAATATAAGTAATAAGTATAATTATTACAGTTCTAGCGATAATAACTGCATTATATGGGTAATAATGCACGTTATATTGCTAATAATATAAGTAATGAGTACAATTATTACAGTTCTAGCGATAATAACTGCATTATATGGGTAATAATGCACGTTATATTGCTAATAATATAAGTAATAAGTATAATTATTACAGTTCTAGCGATAATAACTGCATTATATGGGTAATAATGCATGTTATATTGATAATATCGGGAGTAATAAGTATAATTATTATAGTTCTAGCGATAATAATTGTAAAATGTGGCAAATAGTGCATGTTATATTGATAATAATAAAAGTAATAAATATATTTATTACAGTTCTATCAATAATAACTGCATAATATGAGTAATAATGCATGTTATATTGATGATAATAAAAGTAATACGTATATTTATTATAGTTCTAGCGATAATAACTGCATAATATGGGTAATAATGCATGTTATATTGATAATAATCTAAGTAATAAGTATAATTATTACAGTTCTAGCGATAATAACTGCTTTATATGGGTAATAATGCATGTTATATTGATAATATCGGGAGTAATAAGTATAATTATTATAGTTCTAGCGATAATAATAGTAAAATATGGCAAATAGTGCATGTTATATTGATAATAATAAAAGTAATAAGTATATTTATTACAGTTCTATCGATAATAACTGCGTAATATGGGTAATAATGCATGTTATATTGATGATAATAAAAGTAATACGTATATTTATTATAGTTCTAGCGATAATAACTGCATAATATGGGTAATAATGCATGTTATATTGATAATAATATAAGTAATAAGTATAATTATTACAGTTCTAGCGATAATAACTGCATTATATGGGTAATAATGCACGTTATATTGCTAACAATATAAGTAATACGTATAATTATTACAGTTCTAGCGATAATAACTGCATTATATGGGTAAAAATGCATGTTATATTGATAATATTGGGAGTAATAAGTATATTTATTATGGTTCTAGGGATAATAATAGTAAAATATGGCAAATAGTGCATGTTATATTGATAATAATAAAAGTAATAAGTATATTTATTACAGTTCTATCGATAATAACTGCATAATATGGGTAATAATGCATGTTATATTGAGAATAATATAAGTAATAAGTATAATTATTACAGTTCTTGCGATAATACCTCCATTATATGGGTAATAATGCATGTTATATTGATAATAATATAAGTAATAAGTATAATTATTACAGTTCCAGCGATAATAACTGCATTATATGGGTAATAATGCACGTTATATTGCTAATAATATAAGTAATAAGTATAATTATTACAGTTCTAGCGATAATAACTGCATTATATGGGTAATAATGCATGTTATATTGATAATATCGGGAGTAATAAGTATAATTATTATAGTTCTAGCGATAATAATAGTAAAATATGGCAAATAGTGCATGTTATATTGATAGTAATAAAAGTAATAAGTATATTTATTACAGTTCTATCGATAATAACTGCATAATATGGGTAATAATGCATGTTATATTGATGATAATAAAAGTAATACGTATATTTATTATAGTTCTAGCAATAATAACTGCATAATATGGGTAATAATGCATGTTATATTGATAATAATATAAGTAATAAGTATAATTATTACAGTTCTAGCGATAATAACTGCATTATATGGGTAATAATGCACGTTATATTGCTAATAATATAAGTAATGAGTACAATTATTACAGTTCTAGCGATAATAACTTCATTATATGGGTAATAATGCATGTTATATTGATAGTAATATAAGTAATAAGAATAATTATTACAGTTCTAGCGATAATAACTGCATTATATGGGTAATAATGCATGTTATATTGATAATATCGGGAGTAATAAGTATAATTATTATAGTTCTAGCGATAATAATAGTAAAATATGGCAAATAGTGCATGTTATATTGATAATAATAAAAGTAATAAGTATATTTATTACAGTTCTATCGATAATAACTGCATAATATGGGTAATAATGCATGTTATATTGATGATAATAAAAGTAATACGTATATTTATTATAGTTCTAGCGATAATAACTGCATAATATGGGTAATAATGCATGTTATATTGAGAATAATATAAGTAATAAGTATAATTATTACAGTTCTAGCGATAATAACTGCATTATATGGGTAATAATGGACGTTATATTGCTAGTGGTATAAGTAATAAGTATAATTATTACAGTTCTAGCGATAATAACTGCATTATATGGGTAATAATGCATGTTACATTGATAATATTGGGAGTAATAAGTGTATTTATTATAGTTCTATCGATAATAACTGCATAATATGGGTAATAATGCATGTTATATTGATGATAATAAAAGTAATACGTATATTTATTATAGTTCTAGCGATAATAACTGCATAATATGGGTAATAATGCATGTTATATTGATAATAATATAAGTAATAATTATAATTATTACAGTTCTAGTGATAATAACTGCATTACATGGGTAATAATGCACGTTATATTGCTAACAATATAAGTAATAAGTATAATTATTACAGTTCTAGCGATAATAACTGCATTATATGGGTAAAAATGCATGTTATATTGATAATATTGGGAGTAATAAGTATATTTATTATGGTTCTAGAGATAATAATAGTAAAATATGGCAAATAGTGCATGTTATATTGATAATAATGAAAGTAATAAGTATATTTATTACAGTTCTATCGATAATAACTGCATAATATGGGTAATAATGCATGCTATATTGATGATAATAAAAGTAATACGTATATTTATTATAGTTCTAGCGATAATAACTGCATAATATGGGTAATAATGCATGTTACATTGATAATAATATAAGTAATAAGTATAATTATTACAGTTCTAGCGATAATAACTGCATTATATGGGGAATAAAGCACGTTATATTGCTAACAATATAAGTAATAAGTATAATTATTACAGTTCTAGCGATAATAACTGCATTATATGGGTAGAAATGCATGTTATATTGATAATATTGGGAGTAATAAGTATATTTATTATGGTTCTAGAGATAATAACTGCATAATATGGGTAATAATGCATGTTATATGGATGATAATGAAAGTAATACGTATATTTATTATAGTTCTGGCGATAATAACTGCATAATATGGGTAATAATGCATGTTATATTGAGAATAATATAAGTAATAAGTATAATTATTACAGTTCTGGCGATAATAACTGCATTATATGGGTAATAATGCACGTTATATTGCTAATAGTATAAGTAATAAGTATAATTATTACAGTTCTAGCGATAATAACTGCATTATATGGGTAATAATGCACGTTATATTGCTAACAATATAAGTAATACGTATAATTATTACAGTTCTAGCGATAATAACTGCCTTATATGGGTAGAAATGCATGTTATATTGATAATATTGGGAGTAATAAGTATATTTAGTATGGTTCTAGAGATAATAACTGCATAATATGGGTAATAATGCATGTTATATTGATGATAATGAAAGCAACACGTATATTTATTATAGTTCTGGCGATAATAACTGCATAATATGGGTAATAATGCATGTTATATTGAGAATAATATAAGTAATAAGTATAATTATTACAGTTCTGGCGATAATAACTGCATTATATGGGTAATAATGCACGTTATATTGCTAATAGTATAAGTAATAAGTATAATTATTACAGTTCTAGCGATAATAACTGCATTATATGGGTAATAATGCATGTTATATTGATAATAATATAAGTAATAAGAATAATTATTACAGTTCTAGCGATAATAACTGCATTATATGGGTAATAATGCATGTTATATTGATAATATCGGGAGTAATAAGTATAATTATTATAGTTCTAGCGATAATAATAGTAAAATATGGCAAATAGTGCATGTTATATTGATAATAATAAAAGTAATAAGTATATTTATTACAGTTCTATCGATAATAACTGCATAATATGGGTAATAATGCATGTTATATTGATAATAATATAAGGAATAAGTATAATTATTACAGTTCTAGCGATAATAACTGCATTATATGGGCAATAAAGCACGTTATATTGCTAACAATATAAGTAATAAGTATAATTATTACACTTCTAGCGATAATAACTGCATTATATGGGTAGAAATGCATGTTATATTGATAATATTGGGAGTAATAAGTATATTTAGTATGGTTCTAGAGATAATAACTGCATAATATGGGTAATAATGCATGTTATATTGATGATAATGAAAGTAATACGTATATTTATTATAGTTCTGGCGATAATAACTGCATAATATGGGTAATAATGCATGTTATATTGAGAATAATATAAGTAATAAGTATAATTATTACAGTTCTGGCGATAATAACTGCATTATATGGGTAATAATGCACGTTATATTGCTAATAGTATAAGTAATAAGTATAATTATTACAGTTCTAGCGATAATAACTGCATTATATGGGTAGAAATGCATGTTATATTGATAATATTGGGAGTAATAAGTATATTTAGTATGGTTCTAGAGATAATAACTGCATAATATGGGTAATAATGCATGTTATATTGATGATAATGAAAGTAATACGTATATTTATTATAGTTCTGGCGATAATAACTGCATAATATGGGTAATAATGCATGTTATATTGAGAATAATATAAGTAATAAGTATAATTATTACAGTTCTGGCGATAATAACTGCATTATATGGGTAAAAATGCATGTTATATTGATAATATTGGGAGTAATAAGTATATTTATTATGGTTCTAGAGATAATAATAGTAAAATATGGCAAATAGTGCATGTTATATTGATAATAATGAAAGTAATAAGTATATTTATTACAGTTCTATCGATAATAACTGCATAATATGGGTAATAATGCATGTTATATTGATGATAATAAAAGTAATACGTATATTTATTATAGTTCTAGCGATAATAACTGCATAATATGGGTAATAATGCATGTTATATTGATAATAATATAAGTAATAAGTATAATTATTACAGTTCTAGTGATAATAACTGCATTATATGGGTAATAATGCACGTTACATTGCTAACAATGTAAGTAATAAGTATAATTATTTCAGTTCCAGCGATAATAACTGCATTATATGGGTAAAAATGCATGTTATATTGATAATATTGGGAGTAATAAGTATATTTATTATGGTTCTAGGGATAATAATAGTAAAATATGGCAAATAGTGCATGTTATATTGATAATAATAAAAGTAATAAGTATATTTATTACAGTTCTATCGATAATAACTGCATAATATGGGTAATAATGCATGTTATATTGAGAATAATATAAGTAATAAGTATAATTATTACAGTTCTTGCGATAATACCTCCATTATATGGGTAATAATGCATGTTATATTGATAATAATATAAGTAATAAGTATAATTATTACAGTTCCAGCGATAATAACTGCATTATATGGGTAATAATGCACGTTATATTGCTAATAATATAAGTAATAAGTATAATTATTACAGTTCTAGCGATAATAACTGCATTATATGGGTAATAATGCATGTTATATTGATAATATCGGGAGTAATAAGTATAATTATTATAGTTCTAGCGATAATAATAGTAAAATATGGCAAATAGTGCATGTTATATTGATAGTAATAAAAGTAATAAGTATATTTATTACAGTTCTATCGATAATAACTGCATAATATGGGTAATAATGCATGTTATATTGATGATAATAAAAGTAATACGTATATTTATTATAGTTCTAGCAATAATAACTGCATAATATGGGTAATAATGCATGTTATATTGATAATATTGGGAGTAATAAGTATATTTATTATGGTTCTAGAGATAATAACTGCATAATATGGGTAATAATGCATGTTATATGGATGATAATGGAAGTAATACGTATATTTATTATAGTTCTGGCGATAATAACTGCATAATATGGGTAATAATGCATGTTATATTGAGAATAATATAAGTAATAAGTATAATTATTACAGTTCTGGCGATAATAACTGCATTATATGGGTAATAATGCACGTTATATTGCTAATAGTATAAGTAATAAGTATAATTATTACAGTTCTAGCGATAATAACTGCATTATATGGGTAATAATGCACGTTATATTGCTAACAATATAAGTAATAAGTATAATTATTACAGTTCTAGCGATAATAACTGCATTATATGGGTAATAATGCATGTTATATTGATAATATTGGGAGTAATAAGTATATCTATTATGGTTCTAGAGATAATAACTGCATAATATGGGTAATAATGCATGTTATATTGATAATAATATAAGTAATAAGTATAATTATTACAGTTCTAGCGATAATACCTCCATTATATGGGTAATAATGCATGTTATATTGATGATAATGAAAGTAATACGTATATTTATTATAGTTCTAGCGATAATAACTGCATAATATGGGTAATAATGCATGTTATATTGATAATAATATAAGGAATAAGTATAATTATTACAGTTCTAGCGATAATAACTGCATTATATGGGCAATAAAGCACGTTATATTGCTAACAATATAAGTAATAAGTATAATTATTACAGTTCTAGCGATAATAACTGCATTATATGGGTAGAAATGCATGTTATATTTAGAATATTGGGAGTAATAAGTATATTTAGTATGGTTCTATCGATAATAACTGCATAATATGGGTAATAATGCATGTTATATTGATGATAATGAAAGTAATACGTATATTTATTATAGTTCTGGCGATAATAACTGCATAATATGGGTAATAATGCATGTTATATTGAGAATAATATAAGTAATAAGTATAATTATTACAGTTCTGGCGATAATAACTGCATTATATGGGTAATAATACACGTTATATTGCTAATAGTATAAGTAATAAGTATAATTATTACAGTTCTAGCGATAATAACTGCATTATATGGGTAATAATGCACGTTATATTGCTAACAATATAAGTAATAAGTATAATTATTACAGTTCTAGCGATAATAACTGCATTATATGGGTAATAATGCATGTTATATTGATAATATCGGGAGTAATAAGTATAATTATTATAGTTCTAGCGATAATAATAGTAAAATATGGCAAATAGTGCATGTTATATTGATAATAATAAAAGTAATAAGTATATTTATTACAGTTCTATCGATAATAACTGCATAATATGGGTAATAATGCATGTTATATTGATAATAATATAAGGAATAAGTATAATTATTACAGTTCTAGCGATAATAACTGCATTATATGGGCAATAAAGCACGTTATATTGCTAACAATATAAGTAATAAGTATAATTATTACACTTCTAGCGATAATAACTGCATTATATGGGTAGAAATGCATGTTATATTGATAATATTGGGAGTAATAAGTATATTTAGTATGGTTCTAGAGATAATAACTGCATAATATGGGTAATAATGCATGTTATATTGATGATAATGAAAGTAATACGTATATTTATTATAGTTCTGGCGATAATAACTGCATAATATGGGTAATAATGCATGTTATATTGAGAATAATATAAGTAATAAGTATAATTATTACAGTTCTGGCGATAATAACTGCATTATATGGGTAATAATGCACGTTATATTGCTAATAGTATAAGTAATAAGTATAATTATTACAGTTCTAGCGATAATAACTGCATTATATGGGTAATAATGCACGTTATATTGCTAACAGTATAAGTAATACGTATAATTATTACAGTTCTAGCGATAATAACTGCATTATATGGGTAGAAATGCATGTTATATTGATAATATTGGGAGTAATAAGTATATTTAGTATGGTTCTAGAGATAATAACTGCATAATATGGGTAATAATGCATGTTATATTGATGATAATGAAAGTAATACGTATATTTATTATAGTTCTGGCGTTAATAACTGCATAATATGGGTAATAATGCATGTTATATTGAGAATAATATAAGTAATAAGTATAATTATTACAGTTCTGGCGATAATAACTGCATTATATGGGTAATAATGCACGTTATATTGCTAATAGTATAAGTAATAAGTATAATTATTACAGTTCTAGCGATAATAACTGCATTATATGGGTAATAATGCATGTTATATTGATAATAATATAAGTAATAAGAATAATTATTACAGTTCTAGCGATAATAACTGCATTATATGGGTAATAATGCATGTTATATTGATAATATCGGGAGTAATAAGTATAATTATTATAGTTCTAGCGATAATAATAGTAAAATATGGCAAATAGTGCATGTTATATTGATAATAATAAAAGTAATAAGTATATTTATTACAGTTCTATCGATAATAACTGCATAATATGGGTAATAATGCATGTTATATTGATGATAATAAAAGTAATACGTATATTTATTATAGTTCTAGCGATAATAACTGTATAATATGGGTAATAATGCATGTTATATTGAGAATAATATAAGTAATAAGTATAATTATTACAGTTTTAGCGATAATAACTGCATTATATGGGTAATAATGCACGTTATATTGCTAGTAGTATAAGTAATAAGTATAATTATTACAGTTCTAGCGATAATAACTGCATTATATGGGTAATAATGCATGTTACATTGATAATATTGGGAGTAATAACTGTATTTATTATAGTTCTATCGATAATAACTGCATAATATGGGTAATAATGCATGTTATATTGATGATAATAAAAGTAATACGTATATTTATTATAGTTCTAGCGATAATAACTGCATAATATGGGTAATAATGCATGTTATATTGATAATAATATAAGTAATAGGTATAATTATTACAGTTCTAGTGATAATAACTGCATTATATGGGTAATAATGCACGTTATATTGCTAACAATATAAGTAATACGTATAATTATTACAGTTCTAGCGATAATAACTGCATTATATGGGTAAAAATGCATGTTATATTGATAATATTGGGAGTAATAAGTATATTTATTATGGTTCTAGAGATAATAATAGTAAAATATGGCAAATAGTGCATGTTATATTGATAATAATGAAAGTAATAAGTATATTTATTACAGTTCTATCGATAATAACTGCATAATATGGGTAATAATGCATGTTATATTGATGATAATAAAAGTAATACGTATATTTATTATAGTTCTAGCGATAATAACTGCATAATATGGGTAATAATGCATGTTATATTGATAATAATATAAGTAATAAGTATAATTATTACAGTTCTAGTGATAATAACTGCATTATATGGGTAATAATGCACGTTATATTGCTAACAATATAAGTAATAAGTATAATTATTACAGTTCTAGCGATAATAACTGCATTATATGGGTAAAAATGCATGTTATATTGATAATATTGGGAGTAATAAGTATATTTATTACGGTTCTAGAGATAATAACTGCATAATATGGGTAATAATGCATGTTATATTGATGATAATGAAAGTAATACGTATATTTATTATAGTTCTGGCGATAATAACTGCATAATATGGGTAATAATGCATGTTATATTGAGAATAATATAAGTAATAAGTATAATTATTACAGTTCTGGCGATAATAACTGCATTATATGGGTAAAAATGCATGTTATATTGATAATATTGGGAGTAATAAGTATATTTATTATGGTTCTAGAGATAATAATAGTAAAATATGCCAAATAGTGCATGTTATATTGATAATATTCGGAGTAATAAGTATATTTATTATGGTTCTAGAGATAATAACTGCATAATATGGGTAATAATGCATGTTATATGGATGATAATGAAAGTAATACGTATATTTATTATAGTTCTGGCGATAATAACTGCATAATATGGGTAATAATGCATGTTATATTGAGAATAATATAAGTAATAAGTATAATTATTACAGTTCTGGCGATAATAACTGCATTATATGGGTAATAATGCACGTTATATTGCTAATAGTATAAGTAATAAGTATAATTATTACAGTTCTAGCGATAATAACTGCATTATATGGGTAATAATGCACGTTATATTGCTAACAATATAAGTAATAAGTATAATTATTACAGTTCTAGCGATAATAACTGCATTATATGGGTAATAATGCATGTTATATTGATAATATTGGGAGTAATAAGTATATCTATTATGGTTCTAGAGATAATAACTGCATAATATGGGTAATAATGCATGTTATATTGATAATAATATAAGTAATAAGTATAATTATTACAGTTCTAGCGATAATACCTCCATTATATGGGTAATAATGCATGTTATATTGATGATAATGAAAGTAATACGTATATTTATTATAGTTCTAGCGATAATAACTGCATAATATGGGTAATAATGCATGTTATATTGATAATATCGGGAGTAATAAGTATAATTATTATAGTTCTAGCGATAATAATAGTAAAATATGGTAAATAGTGCATGTTATATTGATAATAATAAAAGTAATAAGTATATTTATTACAGTTCTATCGATAATAACTGCATAATATGGGTAATAATGCATGTTATATTGATGATAATAAAAGTAATACGTATATTTATTATAGTTCTAGCGATAATAACTGCATAATATGGGTAATAATGCATGTTATATTGATAATGATATAAGTAATAAGTATAATTACTACAGTTCTAGCGATAATAACTGCATTATATGGGTAATAATGCACGTTATATTGCTAATAATATAAGTAATGAGTACAATTATTACAGTTCTAGCGATAATAACTGCATTATATGGGTAATAATGCATGTTATATTGATAGTAATGTAAGTAATAAGAATAATTATTACAGTTCTAGCGATAATAACTGCATTATATGGGTAATAATGCATGTTATATTGATAATATCGGGAGTAATAAGTATAATTATTATAGTTCGAGCGATAATAATAGTAAAATATGGCAAATAGTGCATGTTATATTGATAATAATAAAAGTAATAAGTATATTTATTACAGTTCTATCGATAATAACTGCATAATATGGGTAATAATGCATGTTATATTGATGATAATAAAAGTAATACGTATATTTATTATAGTTCTAGCGATAATAACTGCATAATATGGGTAATAATGCATGTTATATTGAGAATAATATAAGTAATAAGTATAATTATTACAGTTCTAGCGATAATAACTGCATTATATGGGTAATAATGCACGTTATATTGCTAGTGGTATAAGTAATAAGTATAATTATTACAGTTCTAGCGATAATAACTGCATTATATGGGTAATAATGCATGTTACATTGATAATATTGGGAGTAATAAGTGTATTTATTATAGTTCTATCGATAATAACTGCATAATATGGGTAATAATGCATGTTATATTGATTATAATAAAAGTAATACGTATATTTAATATAGTTCTAGCGATAATAACTGCATTATATGGGTAATAATGCATGTTATATTGATAATATCGGGAGTAATAAGTATAATTATTATAGTTCTAGCGATAATAATAGTAAAATATGGCAAATAGTGCATGTTATATTGATAATAATAAAAGTAATAAGTATATTTATTACAGTTCTATCGATAATAACTGCATAATATGGGTAATAATGCATGTTATATTGATGATAATAAAAGTAATACGTATATTTATTATAGTTCTAGCGATAATAACTGCATAATATGGGTAATAATGCATGTTATATTGATAATAATATAAGTAATAAGTATAATTATTACAGTTCTAGCGATAATAACTGCATTATATGGGTAATAATGCACGTTATATTGCTAATAATATAAGTAATGAGTACAATTATTACAGTTCTAGCGATAATAACTGCATTATATGGGTAATAATGCATGTTATATTGATAGTAATATAAGTAATAAGAATAATTATTACAGTTCTAGCGATAATAACTGCATTATATGGGTAATAATGCATGTTATATTGATAATATCGGGAGTAATAAGTATAATTATTATAGTTCGAGCGATAATAATAGTAAAATATGGCAAATAGTGCATGTTATATTGATAATAATATAAGTAATAAGTATAATTATTACAGTTCTAGCGATAATAACTGCATAATATGGGTAATAATGCATGTTATATTGAGAATAATATAAGTAATAAGTATAATTATTACAGTTCTGGCGATAATAACTGCATTATATGGGTAATAATGCACGTTATATTGCTAATAGTATAAGTAATAAGTATAATTATTACAGTTCTAGCGATAATACCTCCATTATATGGGTAATAATGCATGCTTTATTGATAATGATATAAGTAATAAGTATAATTATTACAGTTCTAGCGATAATAACTGCATAATATGGGTAATAATGCACGTTATATTGCTAATAATATAAGTAATGAGTACAATTGTTACAGTTCTAGCGATAATAACTGCATTATATGGGTAATAATGCATGTTATATTGATAATAATATAAGTAATAAGAATAATTATTACAGTTCTAGCGATAATAACTGCATTATATGGGTAATAATGCATGTTATATTGATAATATCGGGAGTAATAAGTATAATTATTATAGTTCTAGCGATAATAATAGTAAAATATGGCAAATAGTGCATGTTATATTGATAATAATAAAAGTAATAAGTATATTTATTACAGTTCTATCGATAATAACTGCATAATATGGGTAATAATGCATGTTATATTGATGATAATAAAAGTAATACGTATATTTATTATAGTTCTAGCGATAATAACTGCATAATATGGGTAATAATGCATGTTATATTGAGAATAAGATAAGTAATAAGTATAATTATTACAGTTCTAGCGATAATAACTGCATTATATGGGTAATAATGCATGTTATATTGATAATAATATAAGTAATAAGAATAATTATTACAGTTCTAGCGATAATAACTGCATTATATGGGTAATAATGCATGTTATATTGATAATATCGGGAGTAATAAGTATAATTATTATAGTTCTAGCAATAATAATAGTAAAATATGGCAAATAGTGCATGTTATATTGATAATAATAAAAGTAATAAGTATATTTATTACAGTTCTATCGATAATAACTGCATTATATGGGTAATAATGCACGTTATATTGCTAATAATATAAGTAATAAGTATAATTATTACAGTTCTAGCGATAATAACTGCATTATATGGGTAATAATGCATGTTATATTGATAATATCGGGAGTAATAAGTATAATTATTATAGTTCTAGCGATAATAATAGTAAAATGTGGCAAATAGTGCATGTTATATTGATAATAATAAAAGTAATAAGTATATTTATTACAGTTCTATCGATAATAACTGCATTATATGGGTAATAATGCACGTTATATTGCTAATAATATAAGTAATAAGTATAATTATTACAGTTCTAGCGATAATAACTGCATTATATGGGTAATAATGCATGTTATATTGATAATATCGGGAGTAATAAGTATAATTATTATAGTTCTAGCGATAATAATAGTAAAATGTGGCAAATAGTGCATGTTATATTGATAATAATAAAAGTAATAAATATATTTATTACAGTTCTATCGATAATAACTGCATTATATGGGTAATAATGCACGTTATATTGCTAACAATATAAGTAATAAGTATAATTATTACAGTTCTAGCGATAATAACTGCATTATATGGGTAATAATGCATGTTATATTGATAATAATATAAGTAATAAGTATAATTATTACAGTTCCAGCGATAATAACTGCATTATATGGGTAAAAATGCATGTTATATTGATAATAGGGGAGTAATAAGTATATTTATTATGGTTCTAGAGATAATAATAGTAAAATATGGCAAATAGTGCATGTTATATTGATAATAATAAAAGTAATAAGTATATTTATTACAGTTCTATCGATAATAACTGCATAATATGGGTAATAATGCATGTTATATTGAGAATAATATAAGTAATAAGTATAATTATTACAGTTCTTGCGATAATACCTCCATTATATGGGTAATAATGCATGTTATATTGATAATAATATAAGTAATAAGTATAATTATTACAGTTCCAGCGATAATAACTGCATTATATGGGTAATAATGCACGTTATATTGCTAATAATATAAGTAATAAGTATAATTATTACAGTTCTAGCGATAATAACTGCATTATATGGGTAATAATGCATGTTATATTGATAATATCGGGAGTAATAAGTATAATTATTATAGTTCTAGCGATAATAATAGTAAAATGTGGCAAATAGTGCATGTTATATTGATAATAATAAAAGTAATAAATATATTTATTACAGTTCTATCGATAATAACTGCATTATATGGGTAATAATGCACGTTATATTGCTAACAATATAAGTAATAAGTATAATTATTACAGTTCTAGCGATAATAACTGCATTATATGGGTAATAATGCATGTTATATTGATAATAATATAAGTAATAAGTATAATTATTACAGTTCCAGCGATAATAACTGCATTATATGGGTAATAATGCACGTTATATTGCTAATAATATAAGTAATAAGTATAATTATTATAGTTCTAGCGATAATAATAGTAAAATATGGCAAATAGTGCATGTTATATAGATAATAATAAAAGTAATAAGTATATTTATTACAGTTCTATCGATAATAACTGCATAATATGGGTAATAATGCATGTTATATTGATGATAATAAAAGTAATACGTATATTTATTATAGTTCTAGCGATAATAACTGCATAATATGGGTAATAATGCATGTTATATTGATAATAATATAAGTAATAAGTATAATTACTACAGTTCTAGCGATAATAACTGCATTATATGGGTAATAATGCACGTTATATTGCTAATAATATAAGTAATGAGTACAATTATTACAGTTCTAGCGATAATAACTGCATTATATGGGTAATAATGCATGTTATATTGATAGTAATGTAAGTAATAAGAATAATTATTACAGTTCTAGCGATAATAACTGCATTATATGGGTAATAATGCATGTTATATTGATAATATCGGGAGTAATAAGTATAATTATTATAGTTCGAGCGATAATAATAGTAAAATATGGCAAATAGTGCATGTTATATTGATAATAATAAAAGTAATAAGTATATTTATTACAGTTCTATCGATAATAACTGCATAATATGGGTAATAATGCATGTTATATTGATGATAATAAAAGTAATACGTATATTTATTATAGTTCTAGCGATAATAACTGCATAATATGGGTAATAATGCATGTTATATTGAGAATAATATAAGTAATAAGTATAATTATTACAGTTCTAGCGATAATAACTGCATTATATGGGTAATAATGCACGTTATATTGCTAGTGGTATAAGTAATAAGTATAATTATTACAGTTCTAGCGATAATAACTGCATTATATGGGTAATAATTCATGTTACATTGATAATATTGGGAGTAATAAGTGTATTTATTATAGTTCTATCGATAATAACTGCATAATATGGATAATAATGCATGTTATATTGATGATAATAAAAGTAATACGTATATTTATTATAGTTCTAGCGATAATAACTGCATTATATGGGTAATAATGCATGTTATATTGATAATATCGGGAGTAATAAGTATAATTATTATAGTTCTAGCGATAATAATAGTAAAATATGGCAAATAGTGCATGTTATATTGATAATAATAAAAGTAATAAGTATATTTATTACAGTTCTATCGATAATAACTGCATAATATGGGTAATAATGCATGTTATATTGATGATAATAAAAGTAATACGTATATTTATTATAGTTCTAGCGATAATAACTGCATAATATGGGTAATAATGCATGTTATATTGATAATAATATAAGTAATAAGTATAATTATTACAGTTCTAGCTATAATAACTGCATAATATGCGTAATAATGCATGTTATATTGAGAATAATATAAGTAATAAGTATAATTATTGCAGTTCTGGCGATAATAACTGCATTATATGGGTAATAATGCACGTTATATTGCTAATAGTATAAGTAATAAGTATAATTATTACAGTTCTAGCGATAATACCTCCATTATATGGGTAATAATGCATGCTTTATTGATAATGATATAAGTAATAAGTATAATTATTACAGTTCTAGCGATAATAACTGCATTATATGGGTAATAATGCATGTTACATTGATAATATTGGGAGTAATAACTGTATTTATTATAGTTCTAGCAATAATAACTGCATAATATGGGTAATAATGCATGTTATATTGATAATAATATAAGTAATAAGTATAATTATTACAGTTCTAGCGATAATAACTGCATTATATGGGTAATAATGCATGTTATATTGATGATAATGAAAGTAATACGTATATTTATTATAGTTCTAGCGATAATAACTGCATAATATGGGTAATAATGCATGTTATATTGAGAATAATATAAGTAATAAGTATAATTATTACAGTTCTGGCGATAATAACTGCATTATATGGGTAATAATGCACGTTATATTGCTAATAGTATAAGTAATAAGTATAATTATTACAGTTCTAGCGATAATACCTCTATTATATGGGTAATAATGCTTGTTATATTGATGATAATAAAAGTAATACGTATATTTATTATAGTTCTAGCGATAATAACTGCATAATATGGGTAAAAATGCATGTTATATTGATAATAATCTAAGTAATAAGTATAATTATTGTAGTTCTAGCGATAATAATAGTAAAATATGGCAAATAGTGCATGTTATATTGATAATAATAAAAGTAATAAATATATTTATTACAGTTCTATCGATAATAACTGCATAATATGGGTAATAATGCATGTTATATTGATAATAATAAAAGTAATAAATATATTTATTACAGTTCTATCGATAATAACTGCATAATATGGGTAATAATGCATGTTATATTGATAATAATCTAAGTAATAAGTATAATTATTACAGTTCTAGCGATAATAACGGCATTATATGGGTAATAATGCACGTTATATTGCTAACAATATAAGTAATAAGTATAATCATTACAGATCTAGCGATAATAACTGCATTATATGGGTAATAATGCACGTTATATTGCTAACAATATAAGTAATAAGTATAATTATTACAGTTCTAGCGATAATAACTGCATTATATGGGTAATAATGCATGCTATATTAATAATATTGGGAGTAATAAGTATATTTATTATGGTTCTAGAGATAATAACTGCATAATATGGGTAATAATGCATGTTATATTGATAATAATATAAGCAATAAGTATAATTATTACAGTTCTAGCGATAATACCTCCATTATATGGGTAATAATGCATGTTATACTGATAATATCGGGAGTAATAAGTATAATTATTATAGTTCTAGCGATAATAATAGTAAAATATGGCAAATAGTGCATGTTACATTGATAATAATAAAAGTAATAAGTATATTTATTACAGTTCTATCGATAATAACTGCATAATATGGGTAATAATGCATGTTATATTGATGATAATAAAAGTAATACGTATATTTATTATAGTTCTAGCGATAATAACTGCATAATATGGGTAATAATGCATGTTATATTGATAATAATATAAGTAATAAGTATAATTATTACAGTTCTAGCGATAATAACTGCATTATATGGGTAATAATGCACGTTATATTGCTAGTAGTATAAGTAATAAGTATAATTATTACAGTTCTAGCGATATTAACTGCATTATATGGGTAATAATGCACGTTATATTGCTAATAATATAAGTAATGAGTACAATTATTACAGTTCTAGCGATAATAACTGCATTATATGGGTAATAATGCACGTTATATTGCTAATAATATAAGTAATAAGTATAATTATTACAGTTCTAGCGATAATAACTGCATTATATGGGTAATAATGCATGTTATATTGATAATAATATAAGCAATAAGTATAATTATTACAGTTCTAGCGATAATACCTCCATTATATGGGTAATAATGCATGTTATACTGATAATATCGGGAGTAATAAGTATAATTATTATAGTTCTAGCGATAATAATAGTAAAATATGGCAAATAGTGCATGTTACATTGATAATAGTAAAAGTAATAAGTATATTTATTGCAGTTCTATCGATAATAACTGCATAATATGGGTAATAATGCATGTTATATTGATGATAATAAAAGTAATACGTATATTTATTATAGTTCTAGCGATAATAACTGCATAATATGGGTAATAATGCATGTTATATTGATGATAATGAAAGTAGTAAGTATATTTATTACAGTTCTAGCGATAATAACTGCATTATATGCGTAATAAGGCATGTTATATTGATAATATCGGGAGTAATAAGTCTAATTATTATGGTTCTAGCGATAATAATAGTAAAGTATGGCTAATAGTGCATGATATATTGATAACAGTAAAAGGAATAAGTATATTTATACATTTCTATCGATAATAACTGCATAATATGGGTAATAATGCATGTTATATTGATGATAATAAAAGTAATACGTATATTTATTATAGTTCTAGCGATAATAACTGCATAATATGGGTAATAATGCATGTTATATTGATAATAATCTAAGTAATAAGTATAATTATTACAGTTCTAGCGATATTAACTGCATTATATGGGTAATAATGCACGTTATATTGCTAACAATATAAGTAATAAGTATAATTATTACAGTTCGAGCGATAATAACTGCATTATATGGGTAATAATGCATGTTATATTGATGATAATGAAAGTGATACGTATATTTATTATAGTTCTAGCGAAAATAACTGCATAATATGGGTAATAATGCATGTTATATTGAGAATAATATAAGTAATAAGTATAATTATTACAGTTCTAGCGATAATAACTGCATAATATGGGTAATAATGCACGTTATATTGCTAATAATATAAGTAATGAGTACAATGATTACAGTTCTAGCGATAATAACTGCATTATATGGGTAATAATGCACGTTATATTGCTAATAATATAAGTAATAAGTATAATTATTACAGTTCTAGCGATAATAACTGCATTATATGGGTAATAATGCATGTTATATTGATAATATCGGGAGTAATAAGTATAATTATTATAGTTCTAGCGATAATAACTGCATAATATGGGTAATAATGCATGTTATATTGATGATAATAAAAGTAATACGTATATTTATTATAGTTCTAGCGATAATAACTGCATAATATGGGTAATAATGCATGTTATATTGATGATAATAAAAGTAATACGTATATTTATTATAGTTCTAGCGATAATAACTGCATAATATGGGTAATAATGCATGTTATATTGATAATAATCTAAGTAATAAGTATAATTATTACAGTTCTAGCGATAATAACTGCATTATATGGGTAATAATGCACGTTATATTGCTAACAATATAAGTAATAAGTATAATTATTACAGTTCTAGCGATAATACCTGCATTATATGGGTAATAATGCATGTTATATTGATAATAATAAAAGTAATAAATATATTTATTACAGTTCTATCGATAATAACTGCATAATATGGGTAATAATGCATGTTATATTGATGATAATAAAAGTAATACGTATATTTATTATAGTTCTAGCGATAATAACTGCATAATATGGGTAATAATGCATGTTATATTGATAATAATCTAAGTAATAAGTATAATTATTACAGTTCTAGCGATATTAACTGCATTATATGGGTAATAATGCACGTTATATTGCTAACAATATAAGTAATAAGTATAATTATTACAGTTCGAGCGATAATAACTGCATTATATGGGTAATAATGCATGTTATATTGATGATAATGAAAGTGATACGTATATTTATTATAGTTCTAGCGAAAATAACTGCATAATATGGGTAATAATGCATGTTATATTGAGAATAATATAAGTAATAAGTATAATTATTACAGTTCTAGCGATAATAACTGCATAATATGGGTAATAATGCACGTTATATTGCTAATAATATAAGTAATGAGTACAATGATTACAGTTCTAGCGATAATAACTGCATTATATGGGTAATAATGCACGTTATATTGCTAATAATATAAGTAATAAGTATAATTATTACAGTTCTAGCGATAATAACTGCATTATATGGGTAATAATGCATGTTATATTGATAATATCGGGAGTAATAAGTATAATTATTATAGTTCTAGCGATAATAACTGCATAATATGGGTAATAATGCATGTTATATTGATGATAATAAAAGTAATACGTATATTTATTATAGTTCTAGCGATAATAACTGCATAATATGGGTAATAATGCATGTTATATTGATAATAATCTAAGTAATAAGTATAATTATTACAGTTCTAGCGATAATAACTGCATTATATGGGTAATAATGCACGTTATATTGCTAACAATATAAGTAATAAGTATAATTATTACAGTTCTAGCGATAATAACTGCATTATATGGGTAATAATGCATGTTATATTGATGATAATGAAAGTAATACGTATATTTGTTATAGTTCTAGCGATAATAACTGCATAATATGGGTAATAATGCATGTTATATTGAGAATAATATAAGTAATAAGTATAATTATTACAGTTCTGGCGATAATAACTGCATTATATGGGTAATAATGCACGTTATATTGCTAATAGTATAAGTAATAAGTATAATTAATACAGTTCTAGCGATAATACCTCCATTATATGGGTAATAATGCATGTTATATTGATAATGATATAAGTAATAAGTATAATTATTACTTTTCTAGCGATAATAACTGCATAATATGGGTAATAATGCACGTTATATTGCTAATAATATAAGTAATGAGTACAATTATTACAGTTCTAGCGATAATAACTGCATTATATGGGTAATAATGCATGTTATATTGATAATAATATAAGTAATAAGAATAATTATTACAGTTCTAGCGATAATAACTGCATTATATGGGTAATAATGCATGTTATATTGATAATATCGGGAGTAATAAGTATAATTATTATAGTTCTAGCGATAATAATAGTAAAATATGGCAAATAGTGCATGTTATATTGATAATAATAAAAGTAATAAGTATATTTATTACAGTTCTACCGATAATAACTGCATAATATGGGTAATAATGCATGTTATATTGATGATAATAAAAGTAATACGTATATTTATTATAGTTCTAGCGATAATAACTGCATAATATAGGTAATAATGCATGTTATATTGATAATAATATAAGTAATAAGTATAATTATTACAGTTCTAGCGATAATAACTGCATTATATGGGTAATAATGCACGTTATATTGCTAATAATATAAGTAATGAGTACAATTATTACAGTTCTAGCGATAATAACTGCATTATATGGGTAATAATGCACGTTATATTGCTAATAATATAAGTAATAAGAATAATTATTACAGTTCTAGCGATAATAACTGCATTATATGGGTAATAATGCATGTTATATTGATAATATCGGGAGTAATAAGTATAATTATTATAGTTCTAGCGATAATAATTGTAAAATGTGGCAAATAGTGCATGTTATATTGATAATAATAAAAGTAATAAATATATTTATTACAGTTCTATCAATAATAACTGCATAATATGAGTAATAATGCATGTGATATTGATGATAATAAAAGTAATACGTATATTTATTATAGTTCTAGCGATAATAACTGCATAATATGGGTAATAATGCATGTTATATTGATAATAATCTAAGTAATAAGTATAATTATTACAGTTCTAGCGATAATAACTGCTTTATATGGGTAATAATGCATGTTATATTGATAATATCGGGAGTAATAAGTATAATTATTATAGTTCTAGCGATAATAATAGTAAAATATGGCAAATAGTGCATGTTATATTGATAATAATAAAAGTAATAAGTATATTTATTACAGTTCTATCGATAATAACTGCGTAATATGGGTAATAATGCATGTTATATTGATGATAATAAAAGTAATACGTATATTTATTATAGTTCTAGCGATAATAACTGCATAATATGGGTAATAATGCATGTTATATTGATAATAATATAAGTAATAAGTATAATTATTACAGTTCTAGCGATAATAACTGCATTATATGGGTAATAATGCACGTTATATTGCTAACAATATAAGTAATACGTATAATTATTACAGTTCTAGCGATAATAACTGCATTATATGGGTAAAAATGCATGTTATATTGATAATATTGGGAGTAATAAGTATATTTATTATGGTTCTAGAGATAATAATAGTAAAATATGGCAAATAGTGCATGTTATATTGATAATAATGAAAGTAATAAGTATATTTATTACAGTTCTATCGATAATAACTGCATAATATGGGTAATAATGCATGTTATATTGATGATAATAAAAGTAATACGTATATTTATTATAGTTCTAGCGATAATAACTGCATAATATGGGTAATAATGCATGTTATATTGATAATAATATAAGTAATAAGTATAATTATTACAGTTCTAGTGATAATAACTGCATTATATGGGTAATAATGCACGTTATATTGCTAACAATATAAGTAATAAGTATAATTATTACAGTTCCAGCGATAATAACTGCATTATATGGGTAAAAATGCATGTTATATTGATAATATTGGGAGTAATAAGTATATTTATTATGGTTCTAGGGATAATAATAGTAAAATATGGCAAATAGTGCATGTTATATTGATAATAATAAAAGTAATAAGTATATTTATTACAGTTCTATCGATAATAACTGCATAATATGGGTAATAATGCATGTTATATTGAGAATAATATAAGTAATAAGTATAATTATTACAGTTCTTGCGATAATACCTCCATTATATGGGTAATAATGCATGTTATATTGATAATAATATAAGTAATAAGTATAATTATTACAGTTCCAGCGATAATAACTGCATTATATGGGTAATAATGCACGTTATATTGCTAATAATATAAGTAATAAGTATAATTATTACAGTTCTAGCGATAATAACTGCATTATATGGGTAATAATGCATGTTATATTGATAATATCGGGAGTAATAAGTATAATTATTATAGTTCTAGCGATAATAATAGTAAAATATGGCAAATAGTGCATGTTATATTGATAGTAATAAAAGTAATAAGTATATTTATTACAGTTCTATCGATAATAACTGCATAATATGGGTAATAATGCATGTTATATTGATGATAATAAAAGTAATACGTATATTTATTATAGTTCTAGCAATAATAACTGCATAATATGGGTAATAATGCATGTTATATTGATAATAATATAAGTAATAAGTATAATTATTACAGTTCTAGCGATAATAACTGCATTATATGGGTAATAATGCACGTTATATTGCTAATAATATAAGTAATGAGTACAATTATTACAGTTCTAGCGATAATAACTGCATTATATGGGTAATAATGCATGTTATATTGATAGTAATATAAGTAATAAGAATAATTATTACAGTTCTAGCGATAATAACTGCATTATATGGGTAATAATGCATGTTATATTGATAATATCGGGAGTAATAAGTATAATTATTATAGTTCTAGCGATAATAATAGTAAAATATGGCAAATAGTGCATGTTATATTGATAATAATAAAAGTAATAAGTATATTTATTACAGTTCTATCGATAATAACTGCATAATATGGGTAATAATGCGTGTTATATTGATGATAATAAAAGTAATACGTATATTTATTATAGTTCTAGCGATAATAACTGCATAATATGGGTAATAATGCATGTTATATTGAGAATAATATAAGTAATAAGTATAATTATTACAGTTCTAGCGATAATAACTGCATTATATGGGTAATAATGGACGTTATATTGCTAGTGGTATAAGTAATAAGTATAATTATTACAGTTCTAGCGATAATAACTGCATTATATGGGTAATAATGCATGTTACATTGATAATATTGGGAGTAATAAGTGTATTTATTATAGTTCTATCGATAATAACTGCATAATATGGGTAATAATGCATGTTATATTGATGATAATAAAAGTAATACGTATATTTATTATAGTTCTAGCGATAATAACTGCATAATATGGGTAATAATGCATGTTATATTGATAATAATATAAGTAATAATTATAATTATTACAGTTCTAGTGATAATAACTGCATTACATGGGTAATAATGCACGTTATATTGCTAACAATATAAGTAATAAGTATAATTATTACAGTTCTAGCGATAATAACTGCATTATATGGGTAAAAATGCATGTTATATTGATAATATTGGGAGTAATAAGTATATTTATTATGGTTCTAGAGATAATAATAGTAAAATATGGCAAATAGTGCATGTTATATTGATAATAATGAAAGTAATAAGTATATTTATTACAGTTCTATCGATAATAACTGCATAATATGGGTAATAATGCATGCTATATTGATGATAATAAAAGTAATACGTATATTTATTATAGTTCTAGCGATAATAACTGCATAATATGGGTAATAATGCATGTTACATTGATAATAATATAAGTAATAAGTATAATTATTACAGTTCTAGCGATACTAACTGCATTATATGGGGAATAAAGCACGTTATATTGCTAACAATATAAGTAATAAGTATAATTATTACAGTTCTAGCGATAATAACTGCATTATATGGGTAGAAATGCATGTTATATTGATAATATTGGGAGTAATAAGTATATTTATTATGGTTCTAGAGATAATAACTGCATAATATGGGTAATAATGCATGTTATATGGATGATAATGAAAGTAATACGTATATTTATTATAGTTCTGGCGATAATAACTGCATAATATGGGTAATAATGCATGTTATATTGAGAATAATATAAGTAATAAGTATAATTATTACAGTTCTGGCGATAATAACTGCATTATATGGGTAATAATGCACGTTATATTGCTAATAGTATAAGTAATAAGTATAATTATTACAGTTCTAGCGATAATAACTGCATTATATGGGTAATAATGCACGTTATATTGCTAACAATATAAGTAATACGTATAATTATTACAGTTCTAGCGATAATAACTGCCTTATATGGGTAGAAATGCATGTTATATTGATAATATTGGGAGTAATAAGTATATTTAGTATGGTTCTAGAGATAATAACTGCATAATATGGGTAATAATGCATGTTATATTGATGATAATGAAAGCAACACGTATATTTATTATAGTTCTGGCGATAATAACTGCATAATATGGGTAATAATGCATGTTATATTGAGAATAATATAAGTAATAAGTATAATTATTACAGTTCTGGCGATAATAACTGCATTATATGGGTAATAATGCACGTTATATTGCTAATAGTATAAGTAATAAGTATAATTATTACAGTTCTAGCGATAATAACTGCATTATATGGGTAATAATGCATGTTATATTGATAATAATATAAGTAATAAGAATAATTATTACAGTTCTAGCGATAATAACTGCATTATATGGGTAATAATGCATGTTATATTGATAATATCGGGAGTAATAAGTATAATTATTATAGTTCTAGCGATAATAATAGTAAAATATGGCAAATAGTGCATGTTATATTGATAATAATAAAAGTAATAAGTATATTTATTACAGTTCTATCGATAATAACTGCATAATATGGGTAATAATGCATGTTATATTGATAATAATATAAGGAATAAGTATAATTATTACAGTTCTAGCGATAATAACTGCATTATATGGGCAATAAAGCACGTTATATTGCTAACAATATAAGTAATAAGTATAATTATTACACTTCTAGCGATAATAACTGCATTATATGGGTAGAAATGCATGTTATATTGATAATATTGGGAGTAATAAGTATATTTAGTATGGTTCTAGAGATAATAACTGCATAATATGGGTAATAATGCATGTTATATTGATGATAATGAAAGTAATACGTATATTTATTATAGTTCTGGCGATAATAACTGCATAATATGGGTAATAATGCATGTTATATTGAGAATAATATAAGTAATAAGTATAATTATTACAGTTCTGGCGATAATAACTGCATTATATGGGTAATAATGCACGTTATATTGCTAATAGTATAAGTAATAAGTGTAATTATTACAGTTCTAGCGATAATAACTGCATTATATGGGTAGAAATGCATGTTATATTGATAATATTGGGAGTAATAAGTATATTTAGTATGGTTCTAGAGATAATAACTGCATAATATGGGTAATAATGCATGTTATATTGATGATAATGAAAGTAATACGTATATTTATTATAGTTCTGGCGATAATAACTGCATAATATGGGTAATAATGCATGTTATATTGAGAATAATATAAGTAATAAGTATAATTATTACAGTTCTGGCGATAATAACTGCATTATATGGGTAAAAATGCATGTTATATTGATAATATTGGGAGTAATAAGTATATTTATTATGGTTCTAGAGATAATAATAGTAAAATATGGCAAATAGTGCATGTTATATTGATAATAATGAAAGTAATAAGTATATTTATTACAGTTCTATCGATAATAACTGCATAATATGGGTAATAATGCATGTTATATTGATGATAATAAAAGTAATACGTATATTTATTATAGTTCTAGCGATAATAACTGCATAATATGGGTAATAATGCATGTTATATTGATAATAATATAAGTAATAAGTATAATTATTACAGTTCTAGTGATAATAACTGCATTATATGGGTAATAATGCACGTTACATTGCTAACAATGTAAGTAATAAGTATAATTATTTCAGTTCCAGCGATAATAACTGCATTATATGGGTAAAAATGCATGTTATATTGATAATATTGGGAGTAATAAGTATATTTATTATGGTTCTAGGGATAATAATAGTAAAATATGGCAAATAGTGCATGTTATATTGATAATAATAAAAGTAATAAGTATATTTATTACAGTTCTATCGATAATAACTGCATAATATGGGTAATAATGCATGTTATATTGAGAATAATATAAGTAATAAGTATAATTATTACAGTTCTTGCGATAATACCTCCATTATATGGGTAATAATGCATGTTATATTGATAATAATATAAGTAATAAGTATAATTATTACAGTTCCAGCGATAATAACTGCATTATATGGGTAATAATGCACGTTATATTGCTAATAATATAAGTAATAAGTATAATTATTACAGTTCTAGCGATAATAACTGCATTATATGGGTAATAATGCATGTTATATTGATAATATCGGGAGTAATAAGTATAATTATTATAGTTCTAGCGATAATAATAGTAAGATATGGCAAATAGTGCATGTTATATTGATAGTAATAAAAGTAATAAGTATATTTATTACAGTTCTATCGATAATAACTGCATAATATGGGTAATAATGCATGTTATATTGATGATAATAAAAGTAATACGTATATTTATTATAGTTCTAGCAATAATAACTGCATAATATGGGTAATAATGCATGTTATATTGATAATAATATAAGTAATAAGTATAATTATTACAGTTCTAGCGATAATAACTGCATTATATGGGTAATAATGCACGTTATATTGCTAATAATATAAGTAATGAGTACAATTATTACAGTTCTAGCGATAATAACTGCATTATATGGGTAATAATGCATGTTATATTGATAGTAATATAAGTAATAAGAATAATTATTACAGTTCTAGCGATAATAACTGCATTATATGGGTAATAATGCATGTTATATTGATAATATCGGGAGTAATAAGTATAATTATTATAGTTCTAGCGATAATAATAGTAAAATATGGCAAATAGTGCATGTTATATTGATAATAATAAAAGTAATAAGTATATTTATTACAGTTCTATCGATAATAACTGCATAATATGGGTAATAATGCATGTTATATTGATGATAATAAAAGTAATACGTATATTTATTATAGTTCTAGCGATAATAACTGCATAATATGGGTAATAATGCATGTTATATTGAGAATAATATAAGTAATAAGTATAATTATTACAGTTCTAGCGATAATAACTGCATTATATGGGTAATAATGCACGTTATATTGCTAGTGGTATAAGTAATAAGTATAATTATTACAGTTCTAGCGATAATAACTGCATTATATGGGTAATAATGCATGTTACATTGATAATATTGGGAGTAATAAGTGTATTTATTATAGTTCTATCGATAATAACTGCATAATATGGGTAATAATGCATGTTATATTGATGATAATAAAAGTAATACGTATATTTATTATAGTTCTAGCGATAATAACTGCATAATATGGGTAATAATGCATGTTATATTGATAATAATATAAGTAATAATTATAATTATTACAGTTCTAGTGATAATAACTGCATTACATGGGTAATAATGCACGTTATATTGCTAACAATATAAGTAATAAGTATAATTATTACAGTTCTAGCGATAATAACTGCATTATATGGGTAAAAATGCATGTTATATTGATAATATTGGGAGTAATAAGTATATTTATTATGGTTCTAGAGATAATAATAGTAAAATATGGCAAATAGTGCATGTTATATTGATAATAATGAAAGTAATAAGTATATTTATTACAGTTCTATCGATAATAACTGCATAATATGGGTAATAATGCATGCTATATTGATGATAATAAAAGTAATACGTATATTTATTATAGTTCTAGCGATAATAACTGCATTATATGGGTAATAATGCACGTTATATTGCTAACAATATAAGTAATAAGTATAATTATTACAGTTCTAGCGATAATAACTGCATTATATGGGTAATAATGCATGTTATATTGATAATATTGGGAGTAATAAGTATATCTATTATGGTTCTAGAGATAATAACTGCATAATATGGGTAATAATGCATGTTATATTGATAATAATATAAGTAATAAGTATAATTATTACAGTTCTAGCGATAATACCTCCATTATATGGGTAATAATGCATGTTATATTGATGATAATGAAAGTAATACGTATATTTATTATAGTTCTAGCGATAATAACTGCATAATATGGGTAATAATGCATGTTATATTGATAATAATATAAGGAATAAGTATAATTATTACAGTTCTAGCGATAATAACTGCATTATATGGGCAATAAAGCACGTTATATTGCTAACAATATAAGTAATAAGTATAATTATTACAGTTCTAGCGATAATAACTGCATTATATGGGTAGAAATGCATGTTATATTTATAATATTGGGAGTAATAAGTATATTTAGTATGGTTCTATCGATAATAACTGCATAATATGGGTAATAATGCATGTTATATTGATGATAATGAAAGTAATACGTATATTTATTATAGTTCTGGCGATAATAACTGCATAATATGGGTAATAATGCATGTTATATTGAGAATAATATAAGTAATAAGTATAATTATTACAGTTCTGGCGATAATAACTGCATTATATGGGTAATAATACACGTTATATTGCTAATAGTATAAGTAATAAGTATAATTATTACAGTTCTAGCGATAATAACTGCATTATATGGGTAATAATGCACGTTATATTGCTAACAATATAAGTAATACGTATAATTATTACAGTTCTAGCGATAATAACTGCCTTATATGGGTAGAAATGCATGTTATATTGATAATATTGGGAGTAATAAGTATATTTAGTATGGTTCTAGAGATAATAACTGCATAATATGGGTAATAATGCATGTTATATTGATGATAATGAAAGTAATACGTATATTTATTATAGTTCTGGCGATAATAACTGCATAATATGGGTAATAATGCATGTTATATTGAGAATAATATAAGTAATAAGTATAATTATTACAGTTCTGGCGATAATAACTGCATTATATGGGTAATAATGCACGTTATATTGCTAATAGTATAAGTAATAAGTATAATTATTACAGTTCTAGCGATAATAACTGCATTATATGGGTAATAATGCATGTTATATTGATAATAATATAAGTAATAAGAATAATTATTACAGTTCTAGCGATAATAACTGCATTATATGGGTAATAATGCATGTTATATTGATAATATCGGGAGTAATAAGTATAATTATTATAGTTCTAGCGATAATAATAGTAAAATATGGCAAATAGTGCATGTTATATTGATAATAATAAAAGTAATAAGTATATTTATTACAGTTCTATCGATAATAACTGCATAATATGGGTAATAATGCATGTTATATTGATAATAATATAAGGAATAAGTATAATTATTACAGTTCTAGCGATAATAACTGCATTATATGGGTAATAATGCACGTTATATTGCTAACAGTATAAGTAATACGTATAATTATTACAGTTCTAGCGATAATAACTGCATTATATGGGTAGAAATGCATGTTATATTGATAATATTGGGAGTAATAAGTATATTTAGTATGGTTCTAGAGATAATAACTGCATAATATGGGTAATAATGCATGTTATATTGATGATAATGAAAGTAATACGTATATTTATTATAGTTCTGGCGTTAATAACTGCATAATATGGGTAATAATGCATGTTATATTGAGAATAATATAAGTAATAAGTATAATTATTACAGTTCTGGCGATAATAACTGCATTATATGGGTAATAATGCACGTTATATTGCTAATAGTATAAGTAATAAGTATAATTATTACAGTTCTAGCGATAATAACTGCATTATATGGGTAATAATGCATGTTATATTGATAATAATATAAGTAATAAGAATAATTATTACAGTTCTAGCGATAATAACTGCATTATATGGGTAATAATGCATGTTATATTGATAATATCGGGAGTAATAAGTATAATTATTATAGTTCTAGCGATAATAATAGTAAAATATGGCAAATAGTGCATGTTATATTGATAATAATAAAAGTAATAAGTATATTTATTACAGTTCTATCGATAATAACTGCATAATATGGGTAATAATGCATGTTATATTGATGATAATAAAAGTAATACGTATATTTATTATAGTTCTAGCGATAATAACTGTATAATATGGGTAATAATGCATGTTATATTGAGAATAATATAAGTAATAAGTATAATTATTACAGTTTTAGCGATAATAACTGCATTATATGGGTAATAATGCACGTTATATTGCTAGTAGTATAAGTAATAAGTATAATTATTACAGTTCTAGCGATAATAACTGCATTATATGCGTAATAATGCATGTTACATTGATAATATTGGGAGTAATAACTGTATTTATTATAGTTCTATCGATAATAACTGCATAATATGGGTAATAATGCATGTTATATTGATGATAATAAAAGTAATACGTATATTTATTATAGTTCTAGCGATAATAACTGCATAATATGGGTAATAATGCATGTTATATTGATAATAATATAAGTAATAGGTATAATTATTACAGTTCTAGTGATAATAACTGCATTATATGGGTAATAATGCACGTTATATTGCTAACAATATAAGTAATACGTATAATTATTACAGTTCTAGCGATAATAACTGCATTATATGGGTAAAAATGCATGTTATATTGATAATATTGGGAGTAATAAGTATATTTATTATGGTTCTAGAGATAATAATAGTAAAATATGGCAAATAGTGCATGTTATATTGATAATAATGAAAGTAATAAGTATATTTATTACAGTTCTATCGATAATAACTGCATAATATGGGTAATAATGCATGTTATATTGATGATAATAAAAGTAATACGTATATTTATTATAGTTCTAGCGATAATAACTGCATAATATGGGTAATAATGCATGTTATATTGATAATAATATAAGTAATAAGTATAATTATTACAGTTCTAGTGATAATAACTGCATTATATGGGTAATAATGCACGTTATATTGCTAACAATATAAGTAATAAGTATAATTATTACAGTTCTAGCGATAATAACTGCATAATATGGGTAATAATGCATGTTATATTGATGATAATGAAAGTAATACGTATATTTATTATAGTTCTGGCGATAATAACTGCATAATATGGGTAATAATGCATGTTATATTGAGAATAATATAAGTAATAAGTATAATTATTACAGTTCTGGCGATAATAACTGCATTATATGGGTAAAAATGCATGTTATATTGATAATATTGGGAGTAATAAGTATATTTATTATGGTTCTAGAGATAATAATAGTAAAATATGGCAAATAGTGCATGTTATATTGATAATATTCGGAGTAATAAGTATATTTATTATGGTTCTAGAGATAATAACTGCATAATATGGGTAATAATGCATGTTATATGGATGATAATGAAAGTAATACGTATATTTATTATAGTTCTGGCGATAATAACTGCATAATATGGGTAATAATGCATGTTATATTGAGAATAATATAAGTAATAAGTATAATTATTACAGTTCTGGCGATAATAACTGCATTATATGGGTAATAATGCACGTTATATTGCTAATAGTATAAGTAATAAGTATAATTATTACAGTTCTAGCGATAATAACTGCATTATATGGGTAATAATGCACGTTATATTGCTAACAATATAAGTAATAAGTATAATTATTACAGTTCTAGCGATAATAACTGCATTATATGGGTAATAATGCATGTTATATTGATAATATTGGGAGTAATAAGTATATCTATTATGGTTCTAGAGATAATAACTGCATAATATGGGTAATAATGCATGTTATATTGATAATAATATAAGTAATAAGTATAATTATTACAGTTCTAGCGCTAATACCTCCATTATATGGGTAATAATGCATGTTATATTGATGATAATGAAAGTAATACGTATATTTATTATAGTTCTAGCGATAATAACTGCATAATATGGGTAATAATGCATGTTATATTGATAATATCGGGAGTAATAAGTATAATTATTATAGTTCTAGCGATAATAATAGTAAAATATGGTAAATAGTGCATGTTATATTGATAATAATAAAAGTAATAAGTATATTTATTACAGTTCTATCGATAATAACTGCATAATATGGGTAATAATGCATGTTATATTGATGATAATAAAAGTAATACGTATATTTATTATAGTTCTAGCGATAATAACTGCATAATATGGGTAATAATGCATGTTATATTGATAATAATATAAGTAATAAGTATAATTACTACAGTTCTAGCGATAATAACTGCATTATATGGGTAATAATGCACGTTATATTGCTAATAATATAAGTAATGAGTACAATTATTACAGTTCTAGCGATAATAACTGCATTATATGGGTAATAATGCATGTTATATTGATAGTAATGTAAGTAATAAGAATAATTATTACAGTTCTAGCGATAATAACTGCATTATATGGGTAATAATGCATGTTATATTGATAATATCGGGAGTAATAAGTATAATTATTATAGTTCGAGCGATAATAATAGTAAAATATGGCAAATAGTGCATGTTATATTGATAATAATAAAAGTAATAAGTATATTTATTACAGTTCTATCGATAATAACTGCATAATATGGGTAATAATGCCTGTTATATTGATGATAATAAAAGTAATACGTATATTTATTATAGTTCTAGCGATAATAACTGCATAATATGGGTAATAATGCATGTTATATTGAGAATAATATAAGTAATAAGTATAATTATTACAGTTCTAGCGATAATAACTGCATTATATGGGTAATAATGCACGTTATATTGCTAGTGGTATAAGTAATAAGTATAATTATTACAGTTCTAGCGATAATAACTGCATTATATGGGTAATAATGCATGTTACATTGATAATATTGGGAGTAATAAGTGTATTTATTATAGTTCTATCGATAATAACTGCATAATATGGGTAATAATGCATGTTATATTGATTATAATAAAAGTAATACGTATATTTAATATAGTTCTAGCGATAATAACTGCATTATATGGGTAATAATGCATGTTATATTGATAATATCGGGAGTAATAAGTATAATTATTATAGTTCGAGCGATAATAATAGTAAAATATGGCAAATAGTGCATGTTATATTGATAATAATATAAGTAATAAGTATAATTATTACAGTTCTAGCGATAATAACTGCATAATATGGGTAATAATGCATGTTATATTGAGAATAATATAAGTAATAAGTATAATTATTACAGTTCTGGCGATAATAACTGCATTATATGGGTAATAATGCACGTTATATTGCTAATAGTATAAGTAATAAGTATAATTATTACAGTTCTAGCGATAATACCTCCATTATATGGGTAATAATGCATGCTTTATTGATAATGATATAAGTAATAAGTATAATTATTACAGTTCTAGCGATAATAACTGCATAATATGGGTAATAATGCACGTTATATTGCTAATAATATAAGTAATGAGTACAATTGTTACAGTTCTAGCGATAATAACTGCATTATATGGGTAATAATGCATGTTATATTGATAATAATATAAGTAATAAGAATAATTATTACAGTTCTAGCGATAATAACTGCATTATATGGGTAATAATGCATGTTATATTGATAATATCGGGAGTAATAAGTATAATTATTATAGTTCTAGCGATAATAATAGTAAAATATGGCAAATAGTGCATGTTATATTGATAATAATAAAAGTAATAAGTATATTTATTACAGTTCTATCGATAATAACTGCATTATATGGGTAATAATGCACGTTATATTGCTAATAATATAAGTAATAAGTATAATTATTACAGTTCTAGCGATAATAACTGCATTATATGGGTAATAATGCATGTTATATTGATAATATCGGGAGTAATAAGTATAATTATTATAGTTCTAGCGATAATAATAGTAAAATGTGGCAAATAGTGCATGTTATATTGATAATAATAAAAGTAATAAGTATATTTATTACAGTTCTATCGATAATAACTGCATTATATGGGTAATAATGCACGTTATATTGCTAATAATATAAGTAATAAGTATAATTATTACAGTTCTAGCGATAATAACTGCATTATATGGGTAAAAATGCATGTTATATTGATAATAGGGGAGTAATAAGTATATTTATTATGGTTCTAGAGATAATAATAGTAAAATATGGCAAATAGTGCATGTTATATTGATAATAATAAAAGTAATAAGTATATTTATTACAGTTCTATCGATAATAACTGCATAATATGGGTAATAATGCATGTTATATTGAGAATAATATAAGTAATAAGTATAATTATTACAGTTCTTGCGATAATACCTCCATTATATGGGTAATAATGCATGTTATATTGATAATAATATAAGTAATAAGTATAATTATTACAGTTCCAGCGATAATAACTGCATTATATGGGTAATAATGCACGTTATATTGCTAATAATATAAGTAATAAGTATAATTATTACAGTTCTAGCGATAATAACTGCATTATATGGGTAATAATGCATGTTATATTGATAATATCGGGAGTAATAAGTATAATTATTATAGTTCTAGCGATAATAATAGTAAAATATGGCAAATAGTGCATGTTATATAGATAATAATAAAAGTAATAAGTATATTTATTACAGTTCTATCGATAATAACTGCATAATATGGGTAATAATGCATGTTATATTGATGATAATAAAAGTAATACGTATATTTATTATAGTTCTAGCGATAATAACTGCATAATATGGGTAATAATGCATGTTATATTGATAATAATATAAGTAATAAGTATAATTACTACAGTTCCAGCGATAATAACTGCATTATATGGGTAATAATGCACGTTATATTGCTAATAATATAAGTAATAAGTATAATTATTACAGTTCTAGCGATAATAACTGCATTATATGGGTAAAAATGCATGTTATATTGATAATAGGGGAGTAATAAGTATATTTATTATGGTTCTAGAGATAATAATAGTAAAATATGGCAAATAGTGCATGTTATATTGATAATAATAAAAGTAATAAGTATATTTATTACAGTTCTATCGATAATAACTGCATAATATGGGTAATAATGCATGTTATATTGAGAATAATATAAGTAATAAGTATAATTATTACAGTTCTTGCGATAATACCTCCATTATATGGGTAATAATGCATGTTACATTGATAATAATATAAGTAATAAGTATAATTATTACAGTTCCAGCGATAATAACTGCATTATATGGGTAATAATGCACGTTATATTGCTAATAATATAAGTAATAAGTATAATTATTACAGTTCTAGCGATAATAACTGCATTATATGGGTAATAATGCATGTTATATTGATAATATCGGGAGTAATAAGTATAATTATTATAGTTCTAGCGATAATAATAGTAAAATGTGGCAAATAGTGCATGTTATATTGATAATAATAAAAGTAATAAATATATTTATTACAGTTCTATCGATAATAACTGCATTATATGGGTAATAATGCACGTTATATTGCTAACAATATAAGTAATAAGTATAATTATTACAGTTCTAGCGATAATAACTGCATTATATGGGTAATAATGCATGTTATATTGATAATAATATAAGTAATAAGTATAATTATTACAGTTCCAGCGATAATAACTGCATTATATGGGTAATAATGCACGTTATATTGCTAATAATATAAGTAATAAGTATAATTATTATAGTTCTAGCGATAATAATAGTAAAATATGGCAAATAGTGCATGTTATATAGATAATAATAAAAGTAATAAGTATATTTATTACAGTTCTATCGATAATAACTGCATAATATGGGTAATAATGCATGTTATATTGATGATAATAAAAGTAATACGTATATTTATTATAGTTCTAGCGATAATAACTGCATAATATGGGTAATAATGCATGTTATATTGATAATAATATAAGTAATAAGTATAATTACTACAGTTCTAGCGATAATAACTGCATTATATGGGTAATAATGCACGTTATATTGCTAATAATATAAGTAATGAGTACAATTATTACAGTTCTAGCGATAATAACTGCATTATATGGGTAATAATGCATGTTATATTGATAGTAATGTAAGTAATAAGAATAATTATTACAGTTCTAGCGATAATAACTGCATTATATGGGTAATAATGCATGTTATATTGATAATATCGGGAGTAATAAGTATAATTATTATAGTTCGAGCGATAATAATAGTAAAATATGGCAAATAGTGCATGTTATATTGATAATAATAAAAGTAATAAGTATATTTATTACAGTTCTATCGATAATAACTGCATAATATGGGTAATAATGCATGTTATATTGATGATAATAAAAGTAATACGTATATTTATTATAGTTCTAGCGATAATAACTGCATAATATGGGTAATAATGCATGTTATATTGAGAATAATATAAGTAATAAGTATAATTATTACAGTTCTAGCGATAATAACTGCATTATATGGGTAATAATGCACGTTATATTGCTAGTGGTATAAGTAATAAGTATAATTATTACAGTTCTAGCGATAATAACTGCATTATATGGGTAATAATGCATGTTACATTGATAATATTGGGAGTAATAAGTGTATTTATTATAGTTCCATCGATAATAACTGCATAATATGGATAATAATGCATGTTATATTGATGATAATAAAAGTAATACGTATATTTATTATAGTTCTAGCGATAATAACTGCATTATATGGGTAATAATGCATGTTATATTGATAATATCGGGAGTAATAAGTATAATTATTATAGTTCTAGCGATAATAATAGTAAAATATGGCAAATAGTGCATGTTATATTGATAATAATAAAAGTAATAAGTATATTTATTACAGTTCTATCGATAATAACTGCATAATATGGGTAATAATGCATGTTATATTGATGATAATAAAAGTAATACGTATATTTATTATAGTTCTAGCGATAATAACTGCATAATATGGGTAATAATGCATGTTATATTGATAATAATATAAGTAATAAGTATAATTATTACAGTTCTAGCGATAATAACTGCATAATATGCGTAATAATGCATGTTATATTGAGAATAATATAAGTAATAAGTATAATTATTGCAGTTCTGGCGATAATAACTGCATTATATGGGTAATAATGCACGTTATATTGCTAATAGTATAAGTAATAAGTATAATTATTACAGTTCTAGCGATAATACCTCCATTATATGGGTAATAATGCATGCTTTATTGATAATGATATAAGTAATAAGTATAATTATTACAGTTCTAGCGATAATAACTGCATTATATGGGTAATAATGCATGTTACATTGATAATATTGGGAGTAATAACTGTATTTATTATAGTTCTAGCAATAATAACTGCATAATATGGGTAATAATGCATGTTATATTGATAATAATATAAGTAATAAGTATAATTATTACAGTTCTAGCGATAATAACTGCATTATATGGGTAATAATGCATGTTATATTGATGATAATGAAAGTAATACGTATATTTATTATAGTTCTAGCGATAATAACTGCATAATATGGGTAATAATGCATGTTATATTGAGAATAATATAAGTAATAAGTATAATTATTACAGTTCTGGCGATAATAACTGCATTATATGGGTAATAATGCACGTTATATTGCTAATAGTATAAGTAATAAGTATAATTATTACAGTTCTAGCGATAATACCTCTATTATATGGGTAATAATGCTTGTTATATTGATGATAATAAAAGTAATACGTATATTTATTATAGTTCTAGCGATAATAACTGCATAATATGGGTAAAAATGCATGTTATATTGATAATAATCTAAGTAATAAGTATAATTATTGTAGTTCTAGCGATAATAATAGTAAAATATGGCAAATAGTGCATGTTATATTGATAATAATAAAAGTAATAAATATATTTATTACAGTTCTATCGATAATAACTGCATAATATGGGTAATAATGCATGTTATTTTGATAATAATAAAAGTAATAAATATATTTATTACAGTTCTATCGATAATAACTGCATAATATGGGTAATAATGCATGTTATATTGATAATAATCTAAGTAATAAGTATAATTATTACAGTTCTAGCGATAATAACGGCATTATATGGGTAATAATGCACGTTATATTGCTAACAATATAAGTAATAAGTATAATCATTACAGATCTAGCGATAATAACTGCATTATATGGGTAATAATGCACGTTATATTGCTAACAATATAAGTAATAAGTATAATTATTACAGTTCTAGCGATAATAACTGCATTATATGGGTAATAATGCATGCTATATTAATAATATTGGGAGTAATAAGTATATTTATTATGGTTCTAGAGATAATAACTGCATAATATGGGTAATAATGCATGTTATATTGATAATAATATAAGCAATAAGTATAATTATTACAGTTCTAGCGATAATACCTCCATTATATGGGTAATAATGCATGTTATACTGATAATATCGGGAGTAATAAGTATAATTATTATAGTTCTAGCGATAATAATAGTAAAATATGGCAAATAGTGCATGTTACATTGATAATAATAAAAGTAATAAGTATATTTATTACAGTTCTATCGATAATAACTGCATAATATGGGTAATAATGCATGTTATATTGATGATAATAAAAGTAATACGTATATTTATTATAGTTCTAGCGATAATAACTGCATAATATGGGTAATAATGCATGTTATATTGATAATAATATAAGTAATAAGTATAATTATTACAGTTCTAGCGATAATAACTGCATTATATGGGTAATAATGCACGTTATATTGCTAGTAGTATAAGTAATAAGTATAATTATTACAGTTCTAGCGATATTAACTGCATTATATGGGTAATAATGCACGTTATATTGCTAATAATATAAGTAATGAGTACAATTATTACAGTTCTAGCGATAATAACTGCATTATATGGGTAATAATGCACGTTATATTGCTAATAATATAAGTAATAAGTATAATTATTACAGTTCTAGCGATAATAACTGCATTATATGGGTAATAATGCATGTTATATTGATAATAATATAAGCAATAAGTATAATTATTACAGTTCTAGCGATAATACCTCCATTATATGGGTAATAATGCATGTTATACTGATAATATCGGGAGTAATAAGTATAATTATTATAGTTCTAGCGATAATAATAGTAAAATATGGCAAATAGTGCATGTTACATTGATAATAATAAAAGTAATAAGTATATTTATTGCAGTTCTATCGATAATAACTGCATAATATGGGTAATAATGCATGTTATATTGATGATAATAAAAGTAATACGTATATTTATTATAGTTCTAGCGATAATAACTGCATAATATGGGTAATAATGCATGTTATATTGATGATAATGAAAGTAGTAAGTATATTTATTACAGTTCTAGCGATAATAACTGCATTATATGCGTAATAAGGCATGTTATATTGATAATATCGGGAGTAATAAGTCTAATTATTATGGTTCTAGCGATAATAATAGTAAAGTATGGCTAATAGTGCATGATATATTGATAACAGTAAAAGGAATAAGTATATTTATACATTTCTATCGATAATAACTGCATAATATGGGTAATAATGCATGTTATGTTGATGATAATGAAAGTAATACGTATGTTTATTATAGTTCTAGCGATAATAACTGCATAATATGGGTAATAATGCATGTTATATTGAGAATAATATAAGTAATAAGTATAATTATTACAGTTCTGGCGATAACAACTGCATTATATGGGTAATAATGCACGTTATATTGCTAATAGTATAAGTAATAAGTATAATTATTACAGTTCTAGCGATAATAACTGCATTATATGGGTAATAATGCATGTTATATTGATAATAATATAAGTAATAAGAATAATTATTACAGTTCTAGCGATAATAACTGCATTATATGGGTAGAAATGCATGTTATATTGATAATATTGGGAGTAATAAGTATATTTAGTATGGTTCTAAAGATAATAACTGCATAATATGGGTAATAATGCATGTTATATTGATGATAATGAAAGTAATACGTATATTTATTATAGTTCTGGCGATAATAACTGCATAATATGGGTAATAATGCATGTTATATTGAGAATAATATAAGTAATAAGTATAATTATTACAGTTCTGGCGATAATAACTGCATTATATGGGTAATAATGCACGTTATATTGCTAATAGTATAAGTAATAAGTATAATTATTACAGTTCTGGCGATAATAACTGCATTATATGGGTAATAATGCACGTTATATTGCTAATAGTATAAGTAATAAGTATAATTATTACAGTTCTAGCGATAATAACTGCATTATATGGGTAATAATGCATGTTATATTGATAATAATATAAGTAATAAGAATAATTATTACAGTTCTAGCGATAATAACTGCATTATATGGGTAATAATGCATGTTATATTGATAATATCGGGAGTAATAAGTATAATTATTATAGTTCTAGCGATAATAATAGTAAAATATGGCAAATAGTGCATGTTATATTGATAATAATAAAAGTAATAAGTATATTTATTACAGTTCTATCGATAATAACTGCATAATATGGGTAATAATGCATGTTATATTGATGATAATAAAAGTAATACGTATATTTATTATAGTTCTAGCGATAATAACTGTATAATATGGGTAATAATGCATGTTATATTGAGAATAATATAAGTAATAAGTATAATTATTACAGTTTTAGCGATAATAACTGCATTATATGGGTAATAATGCACGTTATATTGCTAGTAGTATAAGTAATAAGTATAATTATTACAGTTCTAGCGATAATAACTGCATTATATGGGTAATAATGCATGTTACATTGATAATATTGGGAGTAATAACTGTATTTATTATAGTTCTATCGATAATAACTGCATAATATGGGTAATAATGCATGTTATATTGATGATAATAAAAGTAATACGTATATTTATTATAGTTCTAGCGATAATAACTGCATAATATGGGTAATAATGCATGTTATATTGATAATAATATAAGTAATAGGTATAATTATTACAGTTCTAGTGATAATAACTGCATTATATGGGTAATAATGCACGTTATATTGCTAACAATATAAGTAATACGTATAATTATTACAGTTCTAGCGATAATAACTGCATTATATGGGTAAAAATGCATGTTATATTGATAATATTGGGAGTAATAAGTATATTTATTATGGTTCTAGAGATAATAATAGTAAAATATGGCAAATAGTGCATGTTATATTGATAATAATGAAAGTAATAAGTATATTTATTACAGTTCTATCGATAATAACTGCATAATATGGGTAATAATGCATGTTATATTGATGATAATAAAAGTAATACGTATATTTATTATAGTTCTAGCGATAATAACTCCATAATATGGGTAATAATGCATGTTATATTGATAATAATATAAGTAATAAGTATAATTATTACAGTTCTAGTGATAATAACTGCATTATATGGGTAATAATGCACGTTATATTGCTAACAATATAAGTAATAAGTATAATTATTACAGTTCTAGCGATAATAACTGCATTATATGGGTAAAAATGCATGTTATATTGATAATATTGGGAGTAATAAGTATATTTATTATGGTTTTAGAGATAATAACTGCATAATATGGGTAATAATGCATGTTATATTGATGATAATGAAAGTAATACGTATATTTATTATAGTTCTGGCGATAATAACTGCATAATATGGGTAATAATGCATGTTATATTGAGAATAATATAAGTAATAAGTATAATTATTACAGTTCTGGCGTTAATAACTGCATTATATGGGTAAAAATGCATGTTATATTGATAATATTGGGAGTAATAAGTATATTTATTATGGTTCTAGAGATAATAATAGTAAAATATGGCAAATAGTGCATGTTATATTGATAATATTGGGAGTAATAAGTATATTTATTATGGTTCTAGAGATAATAACTGCATAATATGGGTAATAATGCATGTTATATGGATGATAATGAAAGTAATACGTATATTTATTATAGTTCTGGCGATAATAACTGCATAATATGGGTAATAATGCATGTTATATTGAGAATAATATAAGTAATAAGTATAATTATTACAGTTCTGGCGATAATAACTGCATTATATGGGTAATAATGCACGTTATATTGCTAATAGTATAAGTAATAAGTATAATTATTACAGTTCTAGCGATAATAACTGCATTATATGGGTAATAATGCACGTTATATTGCTAACAATATAAGTAATAAGTATAATTATTACAGTTCTAGCGATAATAACTGCATTATATGGGTAATAATGCATGTTATATTGATAATATTGGGAGTAATAAGTATATCTATTATGGTTCTAGAGATAATAACTGCACAATATGGGTAATAATGCATGTTATATTGATAATAATATATGTAATAAGTATATTTATTACAGTTCTAGCGATAATACCTCCATTATATGTGTAATAATGCATGTTATATTGATGATAATGAAAGTAATACGTATATTTATTATAGTTCTATCGATAATAACTGCATAATATGGGTAATAATGCATGTTATATTGATAATAATCTAAGTAATAAGTATAATTATTACAGTTCTAGCGATAATAACGGCATTATATGGGTAATAATGCACGTTATATTGCTAACAATATAAGTAATAAGTATAATCATTACAGATCTAGCGATAATAACTGCATTATATGGGTAATAATGCACGTTATATTGCTAACAATATAAGTAATAAGTATAATTATTACAGTTCTAGCGATAATAACTGCATTATATGGGTAATAATGCATGCTATATTAATAATATTGGGAGTAATAAGTATATTTATTATGGTTCTAGAGATAATAACTGCATAATATGGGTAATAATGCATGTTATATTGATAATAATATAAGCAATAAGTATAATTATTACAGTTCTAGCGATAATACCTCCATTATATGGGTAATAATGCATGTTATACTGATAATATCGGGAGTAATAAGTATAATTATTATAGTTCTAGCGATAATAATAGTAAAATATGGCAAATAGTGCATGTTACATTGATAATAATAAAAGTAATAAGTATATTTATTACAGTTCTATCGATAATAACTGCATAATATGGGTAATAATGCATGTTATATTGATGATAATAAAAGTAATACGTATATTTATTATAGTTCTAGCGATAATAACTGCATAATATGGGTAATAATGCATGTTATATTGATAATAATATAAGTAATAAGTATAATTATTACAGTTCTAGCGATAATAACTGCATTATATGGGCAATAATGCACGTTATATTGCTAGTAGTATAAGTAATAAGTATAATTATTACAGTTCTAGCGATATTATCTGCATTATATGGGTAATAATGCACGTTATATTGCTAATAATATAAGTAATGAGTACAATTATTACAGTTCTAGCGATAATAACTGCATTATATGGGTAATAATGCACGTTATATTGCTAATAATATAAGTAATAAGTATAATTATTACAGTTCTAGCGATAATAACTGCATTATATGGGTAATAATGCATGTTATATTGATAATAATATAAGCAATAAGTATAATTATTACAGTTCTAGCGATAATACCTCCATTATATGGGTAATAATGCATGTTATACTGATAATATCGGGAGTAATAAGTATAATTATTATAGTTCTAGCGATAATAATAGTAAAATATGGCAAATAGTGCATGTTACATTGATAATAATAAAAGTAATAAGTATATTTATTGCAGTTCTATCGATAATAACTGCATAATATGGGTAATAATGCATGTTATATAGATGATAATAAAAGTAATACGTATATTTATTATAGTTCTAGCGATAATAACTGCATAATATGGGTAATAATGCATGTTATATTGATGATAATGAAAGTAGTAAGTATATTTATTACAGTTCTAGCGATAATAACTGCATTATATGCGTAATAAGGCATGTTATATTGATAATATCGGGAGTAATAAGTCTAATTATTATGGTTCTAGCGATAATAATAGTAAAGTATGGCTAATAGTGCATGATATATTGATAACAGTAAAAGGAATAAGTATATTTATACATTTCTATCGATAATAACTGCATAATATGGGTAATAATGCATGTTATGTTGATGATAATGAAAGTAATACGTATGTTTATTATAGTTCTAGCGATAATAACTGCATAATATGGGTAATAATGCATGTTATATTGAGAATAATATAAGTAATAAGAATAATTATTACAGTTCTAGCGATAATAACTGCATTATATGGGTAGAAATGCATGTTATATTGATAATATTGGGAGTAATAAGTATATTTAGTATGGTTCTAAAGATAATAACTGCATAATATGGGTAATAATGCATGTTATATTGATGATAATGAAAGTAATACGTATATTTATTATAGTTCTGGCGATAATAACTGCATAATATGGGTAATAATGCATGTTATATTGAGAATAATATAAGTAATAAGTATAATTATTACAGTTCTGGCGATAATAACTGCATTATATGGGTAATAATGCACGTTATATTGCTAATAGTATAAGTAATAAGTATAATTATTACAGTTCTGGCGATAATAACTGCATTATATGGGTAATAATGCACGTTATATTGCTAATAGTATAAGTAATAAGTATAATTATTACAGTTCTAGCGATAATAACTGCATTATATGGGTAATAATGCATGTTATATTGATAATAATATAAGTAATAAGAATAATTATTACAGTTCTAGCGATAATAACTGCATTATATGGGTAATAATGCATGTTATATTGATAATATCGGGAGTAATAAGTATAATTATTATAGTTCTAGCGATAATAATAGTAAAATATGGCAAATAGTGCATGTTATATTGATAATAATAAAAGTAATAAGTATATTTATTACAGTTCTATCGATAATAACTGCATAATATGGGTAATAATGCATGTTATATTGATGATAATAAAAGTAATACGTATATTTATTATAGTTCTAGCGATAATAACTGTATAATATGGGTAATAATGCATGTTATATTGAGAATAATATAAGTAATAAGTATAATTATTACAGTTTTAGCGATAATAACTGCATTATATGGGTAATAATGCACGTTATATTGCTAGTAGTATAAGTAATAAGTATAATTATTACAGTTCTAGCGATAATAACTGCATTATATGGGTAATAATGCATGTTACATTGATAATATTGGGAGTAATAACTGTATTTATTATAGTTCTATCGATAATAACTGCATAATATGGGTAATAATGCATGTTATATTGATGATAATAAAAGTAATACGTATATTTATTATAGTTCTAGCGATAATAACTGCATAATATGGGTAATAATGCATGTTATATTGATAATAATATAAGTAATAGGTATAATTATTACAGTTCTAGTGATAATAACTGCATTATATGGGTAATAATGCACGTTATATTGCTAACAATATAAGTAATACGTATAATTATTACAGTTCTAGCGATAATAACTGCATTATATGGGTAAAAATGCATGTTATATTGATAATATTGGGAGTAATAAGTATATTTATTATGGTTCTAGAGATAATAATAGTAAAATATGGCAAATAGTGCATGTTATATTGATAATAATGAAAGTAATAAGTATATTTATTACAGTTCTATCGATAATAACTGCATAATATGGGTAATAATGCATGTTATATTGATGATAATAAAAGTAATACGTATATTTATTATAGTTCTAGCGATAATAACTGCATAATATGGGTAATAATGCATGTTATATTGATAATAATATAAGTAATAAGTATAATTATTACAGTTCTAGTGATAATAACTGCATTATATGGGTAATAATGCACGTTATATTGCTAACAATATAAGTAATAAGTATAATTATTACAGTTCTAGCGATAATAACTGCATTATATGGGTAAAAATGCATGTTATATTGATAATATTGGGAGTAATAAGTATATTTATTATGGTTTTAGAGATAATAACTGCATAATATGGGTAATAATGCATGTTATATTGATGATAATGAAAGTAATACGTATATTTATTATAGTTCTGGCGATAATAACTGCATAATATGGGTAATAATGCATGTTATATTGAGAATAATATAAGTAATAAGTATAATTATTACAGTTCCAGCGATAATAACTGCATAATATGGGTAATAATGCATGTTATATTGAGAATAATATAAGTAATAAGTATAATTATTACAGTTCTGGCGTTAATAACTGCATTATATGGGTAAAAATGCATGTTATATTGATAATATTGGGAGTAATAAGTATATTTATTATGGTTCTAGAGATAATAATAGTAAAATATGGCAAATAGTGCATGTTATATTGATAATATTGGGAGTAATAAGTATATTTATTATGGTTCTAGAGATAATAACTGCATAATATGGGTAATAATGCATGTTATATGGATGATAATGAAAGTAATACGTATATTTATTATAGTTCTGGCGATAATAACTGCATAATATGGGTAATAATGCATGTTATATTGAGAATAATATAAGTAATAAGTATAATTATTACAGTTCTGGCGATAATAACTGCATTATATGGGTAATAATGCACGTTATATTGCTAATAGTATAAGTAATAAGTATAATTATTACAGTTCTAGCGATAATAACTGCATTATATGGGTAATAATGCACGTTATATTGCTAACAATATAAGTAATAAGTATAATTATTACAGTTCTAGCGATAATAACTGCATTATATGGGTAATAATGCATGTTATATTGATAATATTGGGAGTAATAAGTATATCTATTATGGTTCTAGAGATAATAACTGCACAATATGGGTAATAATGCATGTTATATTGATAATAATATATGTAATAAGTATATTTATTACAGTTCTAGCGATAATACCTCCATTATATGTGTAATAATGCATGTTATATTGATGATAATGAAACTAATACGTATATTTATTATAGTTCTAGCGATAATAACTGCATAATATGGGTAATAATGCATGTTATATTGATAATATCGGGAGTAATAAGTATAATTATTATAGTTCTAGCGATAATAATAGTAAAATATGGTAAATAGTGCATGTTATATTGATAATAATAAAAGTAATAAGTATATTTATTACAGTTCTATCGATAATAACTGCATTATATGGGTAATAATGCATGTTATATTGATAATATCGGGAGTAATGAGTATAATTATTATAGTTCTAGCGATAATAATAGTAAAATATGGCAAATAGTGCATGTTATATAGATAATAATAAAAGTAATAAGTATATTTATTACAGTTCTATCGATAATAACTGCATAATATGGGTAATAATGCATGTTATATTGATGATAATAAAAGTAATACGTATATTTATTATAGTTCTAGCGATAATAACTGCATAATATGGGTAATAATGCATGTTATATTGATAATAATATAAGTAATAAGTATAATTACTACAGTTCTAGCGATAATAACTGCATTATATGGGTAATAATGCACGTTATATTGCTAATAATATAAGTAATGAGTACAATTATTACAGTTCTAGCGATAATAACTGCATTATATGGGTAATAATGCATGTTATATTGATAGTAATGTAAGTAATAAGAATAATTATTACAGTTCTAGCGATAATAACTGCATTATATGGGTAATAATGCATGCTTTATTGATAATGATATAAGTAATAAGTATAATTATTACAGTTCTAGCGATAATAACTGCATAATATGGGTAATAATGCACGTTATATTGCTAATAATATAAGTAATGAGTACAATTGTTACAGTTCTAGCGATAATAACTGCATTATATGGGTAATAATGCATGTTATATTGATAATAATATAAGTAATAAGAATAATTATTACAGTTCTAGCGATAATAACTGCATTATATGGGTAATAATGCATGTTATATTGATAATATCGGGAGTAATAAGTATAATTATTATAGTTCTAGCGATAATAATAGTAAAATATGGCAAATAGTGCATGTTATATTGATAATAATAAAAGTAATAAGTATATTTATTACAGTTCTATCGATAATAACTGCATTATATGGGTAATAATGCATGTTACATTGATAATATTGGGAGTAATAAGTGTATTTATTATAGTTCTATCGATAATAACTGCATAATATGGGTAATAATGCATGTTATATTGATTATAATAAAAGTAATACGTATATTTATTATAGTTCTAGCGATAATAACTGCATTATATGGGTAATAATGCATGTTATATTGATAATATCGGGAGTAATAAGTATAATTATTATAGTTCTAGCGATAATAATAGTAAAATATGGCAAATAGTGCATGTTATATTGATAATAATAAAAGTAATAAGTATATTTATTACAGTTCTATCGATAATAACTGCATAATATGGGTAATAATGCATGTTATATTGATGATAATAAAAGTAATACGTATATTTATTATAGTTCTAGCGATAATAACTGCATAATATGGGTAATAATGCATGTTATATTGATAATAATATAAGTAATAAGTATAATTATTACAGTTCTAGCGATAATAACTGCATTATATGGGTAATAATGCACGTTATATTGCTAATAATATAAGTAATGAGTACAATTATTACAGTTCTAGCGATAATAACTGCATTATATGGGTAATAATGCATGTTATATTGATAGTAGTATAAGTAATAAGAATAATTATTACAGTTCTAGCGATAATAACTGCATTATATGGGTAATAATGCATGTTATATTGATAATATCGGGAGTAATAAGTATAATTATTATAGTTCGAGCGATAATAATAGTAAAATATGGCAAATAGTGCATGTTATATTGATAATAATATAAGTAATAAGTATAATTATTACAGTTCTAGCGATAATAACTGCATAATATGGGTAATAATGCATGTTATATTGAGAATAATATAAGTAATAAGTATAATTATTACAGTTCTGGCGATAATAACTGCATTATATGGGTAATAATGCACGTTATATTGCTAATAGTATAAGTAATAAGTATAATTATTACAGTTCTAGCGATAATACCTCCATTATATGGGTAATAATGCATGCTTTATTGATAATGATATAAGTAATAAGTATAATTATTACAGTTCTAGCGATAATAACTGCATAATATGGGTAATAATGCACGTTATATTGCTAATAATATAAGTAATGAGTACAATTGTTACAGTTCTAGCGATAATAACTGCATTATATGGGTAATAATGCATGTTATATTGATAATAATATAAGTAATAAGAATAATTATTACAGTTCTAGCGATAATAACTGCATTATATGGGTAATAATGCATGTTATATTGATAATATCGGGAGTAATAAGTACAATTATTATAGTTCTAGCGATAATAATAGTAAAATATGGCAAATAGTGCATGTTATATTGATAATAATAAAAGTAATAAGTATATTTATTACAGTTCTATCGATAATAACTGCATAATATGGGTAATAATGCATGTTATATTGATGATAATAAAAGTAATACGTATATTTATTATAGTTCTAGCGATAATAACTGCATAATATGGGTAATAATGCATGTTATATTGAGAATAAGATAAGTAATAAGTATAATTATTACAGTTCTAGCGATAATAACTGCATTATATGGGTAATAATGCATGTTATATTGATAATAATATAAGTAATAAGAATAATTATTACAGTTCTAGCGATAATAACTGCATTATATGGGTAATAATGCATGTTATATTGATAATATCGGGAGTAATAAGTATAATTATTATAGTTCTAGCGATAATAATAGTAAAATATGGCAAATAGTGCATGTTATATTGATAATAATAAAAGTAATAAGTATATTTATTACAGTTCTATCGATAATAACTGCATTATATGGGTAATAATGCACGTTATATTGCTAATAATATAAGTAATAAGTATAATTATTACAGTTCTAGCGATAATAACTGCATTATATGGGTAATAATGCATGTTATATTGATAATATCGGGAGTAATAAGTATAATTATTATAGTTCTAGCGATAATAATAGTAAAATGTGGCAAATAGTGCATGTTATATTGATAATAATAAAAGTAATAAATATATTTATTACAGTTCTATCGATAATAACTGCATTATATGGGTAATAATGCACGTTATATTGCTAACAATATAAGTAATAAGTATAATTATTACAGTTCTAGCGATAATAACTGCATTATATGGGTAAAAATGCATGTTATATTGATAATAGGGGAGTAATAAGTATATTTATTATGGTTCTAGAGATAATAATAGTAAAATATGGCAAATAGTGCATGTTATATTGATAATAATAAAAGTAATAAGTATATTTATTACAGTTCTATCGATAATAACTGCATAATATGGGTAATAATGCATGTTATATTGAGAATAATATAAGTAATAAGTATAATTATTACAGTTCTTGCGATAATACCTCCATTATATGGGTAATAATGCATGTTATATTGATAATAATATAAGTAATAAGAATAATTATTACAGTTCCAGCGATAATAACTGCATTATATGGGTAATAATGCACGTTATATTGCTAATAATATAAGTAATAAGTATAATTATTACAGTTCTAGCGATAATAACTGCATTATATGGGTAATAATGCATGTTATATTGATAATATCGGGAGTAATAAGTATAATTATTATAGTTCTAGCGATAATAATAGTAAAATATGGCAAATAGTGCATGTTATATAGATAATAATAAAAGTAATAAGTATATTTATTACAGTTCTATCGATAATAACTGCATAATATGGGTAATAATGCATGTTATATTGATGATAATAAAAGTAATACGTATATTTATTATAGTTCTAGCGATAATAACTGCATAATATGGGTAATAATGCATGTTATATTGATAATAATATAAGTAATAAGTATAATTACTACAGTTCTAGCGATAATAACTGCATTATATGGGTAATAATGCACGTTATATTGCTAATAATATAAGTAATGAGTACAATTATTACAGTTCTAGCGATAATAACTGCATTATATGGGTAATAATGCATGTTATATTGATAGTAATGTAAGTAATAAGAATAATTATTACAGTTCTAGCGATAATAACTGCATTATATGGGTAATAATGCATGTTATATTGATAATATCGGGAGTAATAAGTATAATTATTATAGTTCGAGCGATAATAATAGTAAAATATGGCAAATAGTGCATGTTATATTGATAATAATAAAAGTAATAAGTATATTTATTACAGTTCTATCGATAATAACTGCATAATATGGGTAATAATGCATGTTATATTGATGATAATAAAAGTAATACGTATATTTATTATAGTTCTAGCGATAATAACTGCATAATATGGGTAATAATGCATGTTATATTGAGAATAATATAAGTAATAAGTATAATTATTACAGTTCTAGCGATAATAACTGCATTATATGGGTAATAATGCACGTTATATTGCTAGTGGTATAAGTAATAAGTATAATTATTACAGTTCTAGCGATAATAACTGCATTACATGGGTAATAATGCATGTTACATTGATAATATTGGGAGTAATAAGTGTATTTATTATAGTTCTATCGATAATAACTGCATAATATGGGTAATAATGCATGTTATATTGATGATAATAAAAGTAATACGTATATTTATTATAGTTCTAGCGATAATAACTGCATTATATGGGTAATAATGCATGTTATATTGATAATATCGGGAGTAATAAGTATAATTATTATAGTTCTAGCGATAATAATAGTAAAATATGGCAAATAGTGCATGTTATATTGATAATAATAAAAGTAATAAGTATATTTATTACAGTTCTATCGATAATAACTGCATAATATGGGTAATAATGCATGTTATATTGATGATAATAAAAGTAATACGTATATTTATTATAGTTCTAGCGATAATAACTGCATAATATGGGTAATAATGCATGTTATATTGATAATAATATAAGTAATAAGTATAATTATTACAGTTCTAGCGATAATAACTGCATTATATGGGTAATAATGCACGTTATATTGCTAATAATATAAGTAATGAGTACAATTATTACAGTTCTAGCGATAATAACTGCATTATATGGGTAATAATGCATGTTATATTGATAGTAATATAAGTAATAAGAATAATTATTACAGTTCTAGCGATAATAACTGCATTATATGGGTAATAATGCATGTTATATTGATAATATCGGGAGTAATAAGTATAATTATTATAGTTCGAGCGATAATAATAGTAAAATATGGCAAATAGTGCATGTTATATTGATAATAATATAAGTAATAAGTATAATTATTACAGTTCTAGCGATAATAACTGCATAATATGGGTAATAATGCATGTTATATTGAGAATAATATAAGTAATAAGTATAATTATTACAGTTCTGGCGATAATAACTGCATTATATGGGTAATAATGCACGTTATATTGCTAATAGTATAAGTAATAAGTATAATTATTACAGTTCTAGCGATAATACCTCCATTATATGGGTAATAATGCATGCTTTATTGATAATGATATAAGTAATAAGTATAATTATTACAGTTCTAGCGATAATAACTGCATTATATGGGTAATAATGCATGTTACATTGATAATATTGGGAGTAATAACTGTATTTATTATAGTTCTAGCAATAATAACTGCATAGTATGGGTAATAATGCATGTTATATTGATAATAATATAAGTAATAAGTATAATTATTACAGTTCTAGCGATAATAACTGCATTATATGGGTAATAATGCATGTTATATTGATGATAATGAAAGTAATACGTATATTTATTATAGTTCTAGCGATAATAACTGCATAATATGGGTAATAATGCATGTTATATTGAGAATAATATAAGTAATAAGTATAATTATTACAGTTCTGGCGATAATAACTGCATTATATGGGTAATAATGCACGTTATATTGCTAATAGTATAAGTAATAAGTATAATTATTACAGTTCTAGCGATAATACCTCTATTATATGGGTAATAATGCATGTTATATTGATGATAATAAAAGTAATACGTATATTTATTATAGTTCTAGCGATAATAACTGCATAATATGGGTAAAAATGCATGTTATATTGATAATAATCTAAGTAATAAGTATAATTATTGTAGTTCTAGCGATAATAATAGTAAAATATGGCAAATAGTGCATGTTATATTGATAATAATAAAAGTAATAAATATATTTATTACAGTTCTATCGATAATAACTGCATAATATGGGTAATAATGCATGTTATATTGATAATAATAAAAGTAATAAATATATTTATTACAGTTCTATCGATAATAACTGCATAATATGGGTAATAATGCATGTTATATTGATAATAATCTAAGTAATAAGTATAATTATTACAGTTCTAGCGATAATAACGGCATTATATGGGTAATAATGCACGTTATATTGCTAACAATATAAGTAATAAGTATAATCATTACAGATCTAGCGATAATAACTGCATTATATGGGTAATAATGCACGTTATATTGCTAACAATATAAGTAATAAGTATAATTATTACAGTTCTAGCGATAATAACTGCATTATATGGGTAATAATGCATGCTATATTAATAATATTGGGAGTAATAAGTATATTTATTATGGTTCTAGAGATAATAACTGCATAATATGGGTAATAATGCATGTTATATTGATAATAATATCAGTAATAAGTATAATTATTACAGTTCTAGCGATAATAACTGCATTATATGGGTAATAATGCACGTTATATTGCTAGTAGTATAAGTAATAAGTATAATTATTACAGTTCTAGCGATATTAACTGCATTATATGGGTAATAATGCACGTTATATTGCTAATAATATAAGTAATGAGTACAATTATTACAGTTCTAGCGATAATAACTGCATTATATGGGTAATAATGCACGTTATATTGCTAATAATATAAGTAATAAGTATAATTATTACAGTTCTAGCGATAATAACTGCATTATATGGGTAATAATGCATGTTATATTGATAATAATATAAGCAATAAGTATAATTATTACAGTTCTAGCGATAATACCTCCATTATATGGGTAATAATGCATGTTATACTGATAATATCGGGAGTAATAAGTATAATTATTATAGTTCTAGCGATAATAATAGTAAAATATGGCAAATAGTGCATGTTACATTGATAATAATAAAAGTAATAAGTATATTTATTACAGTTCTATCGATAATAACTGCATAATATGGGTAATAATGCATGTTATATTGATGATAATAAAAGTAATACGTATATTTATTATAGTTCTAGCGATAATAACTGCATAATATGGGTAATAATGCATGTTATATTGATGATAATGAAAGTAGTAAGTATATTTATTACAGTTCTAGCGATAATAACTGCATTATATGCGTAATAAGGCATGTTATATTGATAATATCGGGAGTAATAAGTCTAATTATTATAGTTCTAGCGATAATAATAGTAAAGTATGGCTAATAGTGCATGATATATTGATAACAGTAAAAGGAATAAGTATATTTATACATTTCTATCGATAATAACTGCATAATATGGGTAATAATGCATGTTATGTTGATGATAATGAAAGTAATACGTATGTTTATTATAGTTCTAGCGATAATAACTGCATAATATGGGTAATAATGCATGTTATATTGAGAATAATAAAAGTAATAAATATATTTATTACAGTTCTATCGATAATAACTGCATTATATGGGTAATAATGCACGTTATATTGCTAACAATATAAGTAATAAGTATAATTATTACAGTTCTAGCGATAATAACTGCATTATATGGGTAAAAATGCATGTTATATTGATAATAGGGGAGTAATAAGTATATTTATTATGGTTCTAGAGATAATAATAGTAAAATATGGCAAATAGTGCATGTTATATTGATAATAATAAAAGTAATAAGTATATTTATTACAGTTCTATCGATAATAACTGCATAATATGGGTAATAATGCATGTTATATTGAGAATAATATAAGTAATAAGTATAATTATTACAGTTCTTGCGATAATACCTCCATTATATGGGTAATAATGCATGTTATATTGATAATAATATAAGTAATAAGAATAATTATTACAGTTCCAGCGATAATAACTGCATTATATGGGTAATAATGCACGTTATATTGCTAATAATATAAGTAATAAGTATAATTATTACAGTTCTAGCGATAATAACTGCATTATATGGGTAATAATGCATGTTATATTGATAATATCGGGAGTAATAAGTATAATTATTATAGTTCTAGCGATAATAATAGTAAAATATGGCAAATAGTGCATGTTATATAGATAATAATAAAAGTAATAAGTATATTTATTACAGTTCTATCGATAATAACTGCATAATATGGGTAATAATGCATGTTATATTGATGATAATAAAAGTAATACGTATATTTATTATAGTTCTAGCGATAATAACTGCATAATATGGGTAATAATGCATGTTATATTGATAATAATATAAGTAATAAGTATAATTACTACAGTTCTAGCGATAATAACTGCATTATATGGGTAATAATGCACGTTATATTGCTAATAATATAAGTAATGAGTACAATTATTACAGTTCTAGCGATAATAACTGCATTATATGGGTAATAATGCATGTTATATTGATAGTAATGTAAGTAATAAGAATAATTATTACAGTTCTAGCGATAATAACTGCATTATATGGGTAATAATGCATGTTATATTGATAATATCGGGAGTAATAAGTATAATTATTATAGTTCGAGCGATAATAATAGTAAAATATGGCAAATAGTGCATGTTATATTGATAATAATAAAAGTAATAAGTATATTTATTACAGTTCTATCGATAATAACTGCATAATATGGGTAATAATGCATGTTATATTGATGATAATAAAAGTAATACGTATATTTATTATAGTTCTAGCGATAATAACTGCATAATATGGGTAATAATGCATGTTATATTGAGAATAATATAAGTAATAAGTATAATTATTACAGTTCTAGCGATAATAACTGCATTATATGGGTAATAATGCACGTTATATTGCTAGTGGTATAAGTAATAAGTATAATTATTACAGTTCTAGCGATAATAACTGCATTATATGGGTAATAATGCATGTTACATTGATAATATTGGGAGTAATAAGTGTATTTATTATAGTTCTATCGATAATAACTGCATAATATGGGTAATAATGCATGTTATATTGATGATAATAAAAGTAATACGTATATTTATTATAGTTCTAGCGATAATAACTGCATTATATGGGTAATAATGCATGTTATATTGATAATATCGGGAGTAATAAGTATAATTATTATAGTTCTAGCGATAATAATAGTAAAATATGGCAAATAGTGCATGTTATATTGATAATAATAAAAGTAATAAGTATATTTATTACAGTTCTATCGATAATAACTGCATAATATGGGTAATAATGCATGTTATATTGATGATAATAAAAGTAATACGTATATTTATTATAGTTCTAGCGATAATAACTGCATAATATGGGTAATAATGCATGTTATATTGATAATAATATAAGTAATAAGTATAATTATTACAGTTCTAGCGATAATAACTGCATTATATGGGTAATAATGCACGTTATATTGCTAATAATATAAGTAATGAGTACAATTATTACAGTTCTAGCGATAATAACTGCATTATATGGGTAATAATGCATGTTATATTGATAGTAATATAAGTAATAAGAATAATTATTACAGTTCTAGCGATAATAACTGCATTATATGGGTAATAATGCATGTTATATTGATAATATCGGGAGTAATAAGTATAATTATTATAGTTCGAGCGATAATAATAGTAAAATATGGCAAATAGTGCATGTTATATTGATAATAATATAAGTAATAAGTATAATTATTACAGTTCTAGCGATAATAACTGCATAATATGGGTAATAATGCATGTTATATTGAGAATAATATAAGTAATAAGTATAATTATTACAGTTCTGGCGATAATAACTGCATTATATGGGTAATAATGCACGTTATATTGCTAATAGTATAAGTAATAAGTATAATTATTACAGTTCTAGCGATAATACCTCCATTATATGGGTAATAATGCATGCTTTATTGATAATGATATAAGTAATAAGTATAATTATTACAGTTCTAGCGATAATAACTGCATTATATGGGTAATAATGCATGTTACATTGATAATATTGGGAGTAATAACTGTATTTATTATAGTTCTAGCAATAATAACTGCATAATATGGGTAATAATGCATGTTATATTGATAATAATATAAGTAATAAGTATAATTATTACAGTTCTAGCGATAATAACTGCATTATATGGGTAATAATGCATGTTATATTGATGATAATGAAAGTAATACGTATATTTATTATAGTTCTAGCGATAATAACTGCATAATATGGGTAATAATGCATGTTATATTGAGAATAATATAAGTAATAAGTATAATTATTACAGTTCTGGCGATAATAACTGCATTATATGGGTAATAATGCACGTTATATTGCTAATAGTATAAGTAATAAGTATAATTATTACAGTTCTAGCGATAATACCTCTATTATATGGGTAATAATGCATGTTATATTGATGATAATAAAAGTAATACGTATATTTATTATAGTTCTAGCGATAATAACTGCATAATATGGGTAAAAATGCATGTTATATTGATAATAATCTAAGTAATAAGTATAATTATTGTAGTTCTAGCGATAATAATAGTAAAATATGGCAAATAGTGCATGTTATATTGATAATAATAAAAGTAATAAATATATTTATTACAGTTCTATCGATAATAACTGCATAATATGGGTAATAATGCATGTTATATTGATAATAATAAAAGTAATAAATATATTTATTACAGTTCTATCGATAATAACTGCATAATATGGGTAATAATGCATGTTATATTGATAATAATCTAAGTAATAAGTATAATTATTACAGTTCTAGCGATAATAACGGCATTATATGGGTAATAATGCGCGTTATATTGCTAACAATATAAGTAATAAGTATAATCATTACAGATCTAGCGATAATAACTGCATTATATGGGTAATAATGCACGTTATATTGCTAACAATATAAGTAATAAGTATAATTATTACAGTTCTAGCGATAATAACTGCATTATATGGGTAATAATGCATGCTATATTAATAATATTGGGAGTAATAAGTATATTTATTATGGTTCTAGAGATAATAACTGCATAATATGGGTAATAATGCATGTTATATTGATAATAATATAAGCAATAAGTATAATTATTACAGTTCTAGCGATAATACCTCCATTATATGGGTAATAATGCATGTTATACTGATAATATCGGGAGTAATAAGTATAATTATTATAGTTCTAGCGATAATAATAGTAAAATATGGCAAATAGTGCATGTTACATTGATAATAATAAAAGTAATAAGTATATTTATTACAGTTCTATCGATAATAACTGCATAATATGGGTAATAATGCATGTTATATTGATGATAATAAAAGTAATACGTATATTTATTATAGTTCTAGCGATAATAACTGCATAATATGGGTAATAATGCATGTTATATTGATGATAATGAAAGTAGTAAGTATATTTATTACAGTTCTAGCGATAATAACTGCATTATATGCGTAATAAGGCATGTTATATTGATAATATCGGGAGTAATAAGTCTAATTATTATAGTTCTAGCGATAATAATAGTAAAGTATGGCTAATAGTGCATGATATATTGATAACAGTAAAAGGAATAAGTATATTTATACATTTCTATCGATAATAACTGCATAATATGGGTAATAATGCATGTTATGTTGATGATAATGAAAGTAATACGTATGTTTATTATAGTTCTAGCGATAATAACTGCATAATATGGGTAATAATGCATGTTATATTGAGAATAATATAAGTAATAAGTATAATTATTACAGTTCTGGCGATAACAACTGCATTATATGGGTAATAATGCACGTTATATTGCTAATAGTATAAGTAATAAGTATAATTATTACAGTTCTAGCGATAATAACTGCATTATATGGGTAATAATGCATGTTATATTGATAATATCGGGAGTAATAAGTATAATTATTACAGCTCTAGCGATAATAATAGTAAAATATGGCAAATAGTGCATGTTATATTGATAATAATAAAAGTAATAAATATATTTATTACAGTTCTATCGATAATAACTGCATAATATGGGTAATAATGCATGTTATATTGATAATGATAAAAGTAATAAATATATTTATTACAGTTCTATCGATAATAACTGCATAATATGGGTAATAATGCATGTTATATTGATAATAATCTAAGTAGTAAGTATAATTATTACAGTTCTAGCGATAATAACGGCATTATATGGGTAATAATGCACGTTATATTGTTAACAATATAAGTAATAAGTATATTTATTACAGTTCTAGCGATAATAACTGCATTATATAGGTAATAGTGCATGTTATATTGATGATAATGAAAGTAATACGTATATTTATTATAGTTCTAGCGATAATAACTGCATAATATGGGTAATAATGCATGTTATATTGAGAATAATATAAGTAATAAGTATAATTATTACAGTTCTGGCGATAATAACTGCATTATATGGGTAATAATGCACGTTATATTGCTAATAGTATAAGTAATAAGTATAATTATTACAGTTCTAGCGATAATACCTCTATTATATGGGTAATAATGCATGTTATATTGATAATGATATAAGTAATAAGTATAATTATTACAGTTCTAGCGATAATAACTGCATTATATGGGTAATAATGCATGTTATATTGATAATATCGGGAGTAATAAGTATAATTATTATAGTTCTAGCGATAATAATGGTAAAATATGGCAAATAGTGCATGTTATATTGATAATAATAAAAGTAATAAGTATATTTATTACAGTTCTATCGATAATAACTGCATAATATGGGTAATAATGCATGTTATATTGATGATAATAAAAGTAATACGTATATTTATTATAGTTCTAGCGATAATAACTGCATAATATGGGTAATAATGCATGTTATATTGATAATAATATAAGTAATAAGTATAATTATTACAGTTCTAGCGATAATAACTGCATTATATGGGTAATAATGCACGTTATATCGCTAGTAGTATAAGTAATAAGTATAATTATTACAGTTCTAGCGATATTAACTGCATTATATGGGTAATAATGCATGTTATATTGATAATATCGGGAGTAATAAGTATAATTATTATAGTTCTAGCGATAATAATAGTAAAATATGGCAAATAGTGCATGTTATATTGATAATAATAAAAGTAATAAGTATATTTATTACAGTTCTATCGATAATAACTGCATAATATGGGTAATAATGCATGTTATATTGATGATAATAAAGGTAATACGTATATTTATTATAGTTCTAGCGATAATAACTGCATTATATGGGTAATAATGCACGTTATATTGCTAATAATATAAGTAATAAGTATAATTATTACAGTTCTAGCGATAATAACTGCATTATATGGGTAATAATGCATGTTACATTGATAATATTGGGAGTAATAAGTGTATTTATTATAGTTCTGGCGATAATAACTGCATAATATGGGTAATAATGCATGTTATATTGAGAATAATATAAGTAATAAGTATAATTATTACAGTTCTGGCGATAATAACTGCATTATATGGGTAAAAATGCATGTTATATTGATAATATTGGGAGTAATAAGTATATTTATTATGGTTCTAGAGATAATAATAGTAAAATATGGCAAATAGTGCATGTTATATTGATAATATTGGGAGTAATAAGTATATTTATTATGGTTCTAGAGATAATAACTGCATAATATGGGTAATAATGCATGTTATATGGATGATAATGAAAGTAATACGTATATTTATTACAGTTCTGGCGATAATAACTGCATAATATGGGTAATAATGCATGTTATAATGAGAATAATATAAGTAATAAGTATAATTATTACAGTTCTGGCGATAATAACTGCATTATATGGGTAATAATGCACGTTATATTGCTAATAGTATAAGTAATAAGTATAATTATTACAGTTCTAGCGATAATAACTGCATTATATGGGTAATAATGCACGTTATATTGCTAACAATATAAGTAATAAGTATAATTATTACAGTTCTAGCGATAATAACTGCATTATATGGGTAATAATGCATGTTATATTGATAATATTGGGAGTAATAAGTATATCTATTATGGTTCTAGAGATAATAACTGCATAATATGGGTAATAATGCATGTTATATTGATAATAATATAAGTAATAAGTATAATTATTACAGTTCTAGCGATAATACCTCCATTATATGGGTAATAATGCATGTTATATTGATGATAATGAAAGTAATACGTATATTTATTATAGTTCTAGCGATAATAACTGCATAATATGGGTAATAATGCATGTTATATTGATAATATCGGGAGTAATAAGTATAATTATTATAGTTCTAGCGATAATAACTGCATAATATGGGTAATAATGCATGTTATATTGATAATAATATAAGTAATAAGTATAATTACTACAGTTCTAGCGATAATAACTGCATTATATGGGTAATAATGCACGTTATATTGCTAATAATATAAGTAATGAGTACAATTATTACAGTTCTAGCGATAATAACTGCATTATATGGGTAATAATGCATGTTATATTGATAGTAATGTAAGTAATAAGAATAATTATTACAGTTCTAGCGATAATAACTGCATTATATGGGTAATAATGCATGTTATATTGATAATATCGGGAGTAATAAGTATAATTATTATAGTTCGAGCGATAATAATAGTAAAATATGGCAAATAGTGCATGTTATATTGATAATAATAAAAGTAATAAGTATATTTATTACAGTTCTATCGATAATAACTGCATAATATGGGTAATAATGCATGTTATATTGATGATAATAAAAGTAATACGTATATTTATTATAGTTCTAGCGATAATAACTGCATAATATGGGTAATAATGCATGTTATATTGAGAATAATATAAGTAATAAGTATAATTATTACAGTTCTAGCGATAATAACTGCATTATATGGGTAATAATGCACGTTATATTGCTAGTGGTATAAGTAATAAGTATAATTATTACAGTTCTAGCGATAATAACTGCATTATATGGGTAATAATGCATGTTACATTGATAATATTGGGAGTAATAAGTGTATTTATTATAGTTCTATCGATAATAACTGCATAATATGGGTAATAATGCATGTTAAATTGATTATAATAAAAGTAATACGTATATTTATTATAGTTCTAGCGATAATAACTGCATTATATGGGTAATAATGCATGTTATATTGATAATATCGGGAGTAATAAGTATAATTATTATAGTTCTAGCGATAATAATAGTAAAATATGGCAAATAGTGCATGTTATATTGATAATAATAAAAGTAATAAGTATATTTATTACAGTTCTATCGATAATAACTGCATAATATGGGTAATAATGCATGTTATATTGATGATAATAAAAGTAATACGTATATTTATTATAGTTCTAGCGATAATAACTGCATAATATGGGTAACAATGCATGTTATATTGATAATAATATAAGTAATAAGTATAATTATTACAGTTCTAGCGATAATAACTGCATTATATGGGTAATAATGCACGTTATATTGCTAATAATATAAGTAATGAGTACAATTATTACAGTTCTAGCGATAATAACTGCATTAAATGGGTAATAATGCATGTTATATTGATAGTAATATAAGTAATAAGAATAATTATTACAGTTCTAGCGATAATAACTGCATTATATGGGTAATAATGCATGTTATATTGATAATATCGGGAGTAATAAGTATAATTATTATAGTTCGAGCGATAATAATAGTAAAATATGGCAAATAGTGCATGTTATATTGATAATAATATAAGTAATAAGTATAATTATTACAGTTCTAGCGATAATAACTGCATAATATGGGTAATAATGCATGTTATATTGAGAATAATATAAGTAATAAGTATAATTATTACAGTTCTGGCGATAATAACTGCATTATATGGGTAATAATGCACGTTATATTGCTAATAGTATAAGTAATAAGTATAATTATTACAGTTCTAGCGATAACACCTCCATTATATGGGTAATAATGCATGCTTTATTGATAATGATATAAGTAATAAGTATAATTATTACAGTTCTAGCGATAATAACTGCATAATATGGGTAATAATGCACGTTATATTGCTAATAATATAAGTAATGAGTACAATTGTTACAGTTCTAGCGATAATAACTGCATTATATGGGTAATAATGCATGTTATATTGATAATAATATAAGTAATAAGAATAATTATTACAGTTCTAGCGATAATAACTGCATTATATGGGTAATAATGCATGTTATATTGATAATATCGGGAGTAATAAGTATAATTATTATAGTTCTAGCGATAATAATAGTAAAATATGGCAAATAGTGCATGTTATATTGATAATAATAAAAGTAATAAGTATATTTATTACAGTTCTATCGATAATAACTGCATTATATGGGTAATAATGCACGTTATATTGCTAATAATATAAGTAATAAGTATAATTATTACAGTTCTAGCGATAATAACTGCATTATATGGGTAATAATGCATGTTATATTGATAATATCGGGAGTAATAAGTATAATTATTATAGTTCTAGCGATAATAATAGTAAAATGTGGCAAATAGTGCATGTTATATTGATAATAATAAAAGTAATAAATATATTTATTACAGTTCTATCGATAATAACTGCATTATATGGGTAATAATGCACGTTATATTGCTAACAATATAAGTAATAAGTATAATTATTACAGTTCTAGCGATAATAACTGAATTATATGGGTAAAAATGCATGTTATATTGATAATAGGGGAGTAATAAGTATATTTATTATGGTTCTAGAGATAATAATAGTAAAATATGGCAAATAGTGCATGTTATATTGATAATAATAAAAGTAATAAGTATATTTATTACAGTTCTATCGATAATAACTGCATAATATGGGTAATAATGCATGTTATATTGAGAATAATATAAGTAATAAGTATAATTATTACAGTTCCAGCGATAATAACTGCATTATATGGGTAATAATGCACGTTATATTGCTAATAATATAAGTAATAAGTATAATTATTACAGTTCTAGCGATAATAACTGCATTATATGGGTAATAATGCATGTTATATTGATAATATCTGGAGTAATAAGTATAATTATTATAGTTCTAGCGATAATAATAGTAAAATATGGCAAATAGTGCATGTTATATAGATAATAATAAAAGTAATAAGTATATTTATTACAGTTCTATCGATAATAACTGCATAATATGGGTAATAATGCATGTTATATTGATGATAATAAAAGTAATACGTATATTTATTATAGTTCTAGCGATAATAACTGCATAATATGGGTAATAATGCATGTTATATTGATAATAATATAAGTAATAAGTATAATTACTACAGTTCTAGCGATAATAACTGCATTATATGGGTAATAATGCACGTTATATTGCTAATAATATAAGTAATGAGTACAATTATTACAGTTCTAGCGATAATAACTGCATTATATGGGTAATAATGCATGTTATATTGATAATATCGGGAGTAATAAGTATAATTATTATAGTTCGAGCGATAATAATAGTAAAATATGGCAAATAGTGCATGTTATATTGATAATAATAAAAGTAATAAGTATATTTATTACAGTTCTATCGATAATAACTGCATAATATGGGTAATAATGCATGTTATATTGATGATAATAAAAGTAATACGTATATTTATTATAGTTCTAGCGATAATAACTGCATAATATGGGTAATAATGCATGTTATATTGAGAATAATATAAGTAATAAGTATAATTATTACAGTTCTAGCGATAATAACTGCATTATATGGGTAATAATGCACGTTATATTGCTAGTGGTATAAGTAATAAGTATAATTATTACAGTTCTAGCGATAATAACTGCATTATATGGGTAATAATGCATGTTACATTGATAATATTGGGAGTAATAAGTGTATTTATTATAGTTCTATCGATAATAACTGCATAATATGGGTAATAATGCATGTTATATTGATGATAATAAAAGTAATACGTATATTTATTATAGTTCTAGCGATAATAACTGCATTATATGGGTAATAATGCATGTTATATTGATAATATCGAGAGTAATAAGTATAATTATTATAGTTCTAGCGATAATAATAGTAAAATATGGCAAATAGTGCATGTTATATTGATAATAATAAAAGTAATAAGTATACTGATTACAGTTCTATCGATAATAACTGCATAATATGGGTAATAATGCATGTTATATTGATGATAATAAAAGTAATACGTATATTTATTATAGTTCTAGCGATAATAACTGCATAATATGGGTAATAATGCATGTTATATTGATAATAATATAAGTAATAAGTATAATTATTACAGTTCTAGCGATAATAACTGCATTATATGGGTAATAATGCATGTTATATTGATAATATCGGGAGTAATAAGTATAATTATTATAGTTCTAGCGATAATAATAGTAAAATGTGGCAAATAGTGCATGTTATATTGATAATAATAAAAGTAATAAATATATTTATTACAGTTCTATCGATAATAACTGCATTATATGGGTAATAATGCACGTTATATTGCTAACAATATAAGTAATAAGTATAATTATTACAGTTCTAGCGATAATAACTGAATTATATGGGTAAAAATGCATGTTATATTGATAATAGGGGAGTAATAAGTATATTTATTATGGTTCTAGAGATAATAATAGTAAAATATGGCAAATAGTGCATGTTATATTGATAATAATAAAAGTAATAAGTATATTTATTACAGTTCTATCGATAATAACTGCATAATATGGGTAATAATGCATGTTATATTGAGAATAATATAAGTAATAAGTATAATTATTACAGTTCTTGCGATAATACCTCCATTATATGGGTAATAATGGATGTTATATTGATAATAATATAAGTAATAAGTATAATTATTACAGTTCCAGCGATAATAACTGCATTATATGGGTAATAATGCACGTTATATTGCTAATAATATAAGTAATAAGTATAATTATTACAGTTCTAGCGATAATAACTGCATTATATGGGTAATAATGCATGTTATATTGATAATATCGGGAGTAATAAGTATAATTATTATAGTTCTAGCGATAATAATAGTAAAATATGGCAAATAGTGCATGTTATATAGATAATAATAAAAGTAATAAGTATATTTATTACAGTTCTATCGATAATAACTGCATAATATGGGTAATAATGCATGTTATATTGATGATAATAAAAGTAATACGTATATTTATTATAGTTCTAGCGATAATAACTGCATAATATGGGTAATAATGCATGTTATATTGATAATAATATAAGTAATAAGTATAATTACTACAGTTCTAGCGATAATAACTGCATTATATGGGTAATAATGCACGTTATATTGCTAATAATATAAGTAATGAGTACAATTATTACAGTTCTAGCGATAATAACTGCATTATATGGGTAATAATGCATGTTATATTGATAATATCGGGAGTAATAAGTACAATTATTATAGTTCGAGCGATAATAATAGTAAAATATGGCAAATAGTGCATGTTATATTGATAATAATAAAAGTAATAAGTATATTTATTACAGTTCTATCGATAATAACTGCATAATATGGGTAATAATGCATGTTATATTGATGATAATAAAAGTAATACGTATATTTATTATAGTTCTAGCGATAATAACTGCATAATATGGGTAATAATGCATGTTATATTGAGAATAATATAAGTAATAAGTATAATTATTACAGTTCTAGCGATAATAACTGCATTATATGGGTAATAATGCACGTTATATTGCTAGTGGTATAAGTAATAAGTATAATTATTACAGTTCTAGCGATAATAACTGCATTATATGGGTAATAATGCATGTTACATTGATAATATTGGGAGTAATAAGTGTATTTATTATAGTTCTATCGATAATAACTGCATAATATGGGTAATAATGCATGTTATATTGATGATAATAAAAGTAATACGTATATTTATTATAGTTCTAGCGATAATAACTGCATTATATGGGTAATAATGCATGTTATATTGATAATATCGAGAGTAATAAGTATAATTATTATAGTTCTAGCGATAATAATAGTAAAATATGGCAAATAGTGCATGTTATATTGATAATAATAAAAGTAATAAGTATACTTATTACAGTTCTATCGATAATAACTGCATAATATGGGTAATAATGCATGTTATATTGATGATAATAAAAGTAATACGTATATTTATTATAGTTCTAGCGATAATAACTGCATAATATGGGTAATAATGCATGTTATATTGATAATAATATAAGTAATAAGTATAATTATTACAGTTCTAGCGATAATAACTGCATTATATGGGTAATAATGCACGTTATATTGCTAATAATATAAGTAATAAGTATAATTATTACAGTTCTAGCGATAATAACTGCATTATATGGGTAATAATGCATGTTATATTGATAATAATATAAGCAATAAGTATAATTATTACAGTTCTAGCGATAATACCTCCATTATATGGGTAATAATGCATGTTATACTGATAATATCGGGAGTAATAAGTATAATTATTATAGTTCTAGCGATAATAATAGTAAAATATGGCAAATAGTGCATGTTACATTGATAATAATAAAAGTAATAAGTATATTTATTACAGTTCTATCGATAATAACTGCATAATATGGGTAATAATGCATGTTATATTGATGATAATAAAAGTAACACGTATATTTATTATAGTTCTAGCGATAATAACTGCATAATATGGGTAATAATGCATGTTATATTGATAATAATATAAGTAATAAGTATAATTATTACAGTTCTAGCGATAATAACTGCATTATATGGGTAATAATGCACGTTATATTGCTAGTAGTATAAGTAATAAGTATAATTATTACAGTTCTAGCGATATTAACTGCATTATATGGGTAATAATGCACGTTATATTGCTAATAATATAAGTAATGAGTACAATTATTACAGTTCTAGCGATAATAACTGCATTATATGGGTAATAATGCACGTTATATTGCTAATAATATAAGTAATAAGTATAATTATTACAGTTCTAGCGATAATAACTGCATTATATGGGTAATAATGCATGTTATATTGATAATAGTATAAGCAATAAGTATAATTATTACAGTTCTAGCGATAATACCTCCATTATATGGGTAATAATGCATGTTATACTGATAATATCGGGAGTAATAAGTATAATTATTATAGTTCTAGCGATAATAATAGTAAAATATGGCAAATAGTGCATGTTACATTGATAATAATAAAAGTAATAAGTATATTTATTACAGTTCTATCGATAATAACTGCATAATATGGGTAATAATGCATGTTATATTGATGATAATAAAAGTAATACGTATATTTATTACAGTTCTAGCGATAATAACTGCATAATATGGGTAATAATGCATGTTATATTGATGATAATGAAAGTAGTAAGTATATTTATTACAGTTCTAGCGATAATAACTGCATTATATGCGTAATAAGGCATGTTATATTGATAATATCGGGAGTAATAAGTCTAATTATTATAGTTCTAGCGATAATAATAGTAAAGTATGGCTAATAGTGCATGATATATTGATAACAGTAAAAGGAATAAGTATATTTATACATTTCTATCGATAATAACTGCATAATATGGGTAATAATGCATGTTATGTTGATGATAATGAAAGTAATACGTATGTTTATTATAGTTCTAGCGATAATAACTGCATAATATGGGTAATAATGCATGTTATATTGAGAATAATATAAGTAATAAGTATAATTATTACAGTTCTGGCGATAACAACTGCATTATATGGGTAATAATGCACGTTATATTGCTAATAGTATAAGTAATAAGTATAATTATTACAGTTCTAGCGATAATAACTGCATTATATGGGTAATAATGCATGTTATATTGATAATATCGGGAGTAATAAGTATAATTATTATAGCTCTAGCGATAATAATAGTAAAATATGGCAAATAGTGCATGTTATATTGATAATAATAAAAGTAATAAATATATTTATTACAGTTCTATCGATAATAACTGCATAATATGGGTAATAATGCATGTTATATTGATAATGATAAAAGTAATAAATATATTTATTACAGTTCTATCGATAATAACTGCATAATATGGGTAATAATGCATGTTATATTGATAATAATCTAAGTAGTAAGTATAATTATTACAGTTCTAGCGATAATAACGGCATTATATGGGTAATAATGCACGTTATATTGTTAACAATATAAGTAATAAGTATATTTATTACAGTTCTAGCGATAATAACTGCATTATATAGGTAATAATGCATGTTATATTGATGATAATGAAAGTAATACGTATATTTATTATAGTTCTAGCGATAATAACTGCATAATATGGGTAATAATGCATGTTATATTGAGAATAATATAAGTAATAAGTATAATTATTACAGTTCTGGCGATAATAACTGCATTATATGGGTAATAATGCACGTTATATTGCTAATAGTATAAGTAATAAGTATAATTATTACAGTTCTAGCGATAATACCTCTATTATATGGGTAATAATGCATGTTATATTGATAATGATATAAGTAATAAGTATAATTATTACAGTTCTAGCGATATTAGCTGCATTATATGCGTAATAATGCATGTTATATTGATAATATCGGGAGTAATAAGTATAATTATTATAGTTCTAGCGATAATAATAGTAAAATATGGCAAATAGTGCATGTTATATTGATAATAATAAAAGTAATAAGTATATTTATTACAGTTCAATCGATAATAACTGCATAATATGGGTAATAATGCATGTTATATTGATGATAATAAAAGTAATACGTATATTTATTATAGTTCTAGCGATAATAACTGCATTATATGGGTAATAATGCACGTTATATTGCTAATAATATAAGTAATAAGTATAATTATTACAGTTCTAGCGATAATAACTGCATTATATGGGTAATAATGCATGTTACATTGATAATATTGGGAGTAATAAGTGTATTTATTATAGTTCTAGCGATAATAACTGCATAATATGGGTAATAATGCATGTTATATTGATAATAATATAAGTAATAAGTATAATTATTACAGTTCTAGCAATAATACCTCCTTTATATGGGTAATAATGCATGTTATATTGATGAGAATGAAAGTAATACGTATATTTGTTATAGTTCTTGCGATAATAACTGCATTATATGGGTAAAAATGCATGTTATAATGATAATAATATAAGTAATAATATAATTATTACAGTTCTAGCGATAATAACTGCATTATATGTGTAATAATGCATGTTATATTGATAATAGTATAAGTAGTAAGTATAATTATTACAGTTCTGGCGATAATAACTGCATTATATGGGTAACAATGCACGTTATATTGCTAATAGTATAAGTAATAAGTATAATTATTACAGTTCTAGCAATAATACCTCCATTACATGGGTAATAATGGATGTTATATTGATAATAATATAAGTAATAAGTATAATTATTACAGTTCTAGCGATGATAACTGCATTATATGGGTAATAATGCATGTTATATTGATAATAATCTAAGTAATAAGTATAATTATTACAGTTCTAGCGATAATAACGTCATTATATGGGTAATAATGCACGTTATATTGCTAACAATATAAGTAATAAGTATAATTATTACAGTTCTAGCGATAATAACTGCATAATATGGGTAATAATGCACGCTATATTGCTAATAATATAAGTAGTGAGTACAATTATTACAGTTCTAGCGATAATAACTGCATTATATGGGTAATAATGCATGTTATATTGATAATAATATAAGTAATGAGTACAATTATTACAGTTCTAGCGATAATAACTGCATTATATGGGTAATAATGCATGTTATATTGATAATATCGGGAGTAATAAGTACAATTATTATAGTTCTAGCGATAATAATAGTAAAATATGGCAAATAGTGCATGTTATATTGATAATAATAAAAGTAATAAGTATATTTATTACAGTTCTATCGATAATAACTGCATAATATGGGTAATAATGCATGTTATATTGATGATGATAAAAGTAATACGTATATTTATTATAGTTCTAGCGATAATAACTGCATAATATGGGTAATAATGCACGTTATATTGATAATAATCTAAGTAATAAGTATAATTATTACAGTTCTAGCGATAATAACTGCATTACATGGGTAATAATGCACGTTATATTGCTAACAATATAAGTAATAAGTATAATTATTACAGTTCTAGCAATAATACCTCCATAATATGGGTAATAATGCATGTTATATTGATAATGATATAAGTAATAAGTATAATTATTACAGTTCTAGCGATAATAACTGCATAATATGGGTAATAATGCACGTTATATTGCTAATAATATAAGTAATGAGCACAATGATTACAGTTCTAGCGATAATAACTGCATTATATGGGTAATAATGCATGTTATATTGATAATAATATAAGTAATAAGTATAATTATTACAGTTCTAGCGATAATAACTGCATTATATGGGTAATAATGCACGTTATATTGCTAATAATATAAGTAATAAGTACAATTATTACAGTTCTAGCGATAATAACTGCATTATATGGGTAATAATGCACGTTATATTGCTAATAATATAAGTAATAAGTATAATTATTACAGTTCTAGCGATAATAACTGCATTATATGGGTAATAATGCATGTTACATTGATAATATTGGGAGTAATAACTGTATTTATTATAGTTCTAGCAATAATAACTGCATAATATGGGTAATAATGCATGTTATATTGATAATAATCTAAGTAATAAGTATAATTATTACAGTTCTAGCGATAATAACTGCATTATATGGGTAATAATGCATGTTATATTGATGATAATAAAAGTAATACGTATATTTATTATAGTTCTAGCGATAATAACTGCATAATATGGGTAATAATGCATGTTATACTGATAATAATATAAGTAACAAGTATAATTATTACAGTTCTAGCGATAATAACTGCATTATATGAGTAATAATGCATGTTATATTGAGAATAATATAAGTAATACGTATAATTATTACAGTTCTGGCGATAATAACTGCATTATATGGGTAATAATGCACGTTATATTGCTAATAGTATAAGTAATAAGTATAATTATTACAGTTCTAGCGATAATACCTCCATTATATGGGTAATAATGCATGTTATATTGATAATAATATAAGTAATAAGTATAATTATTACAGTTCTAGCGATAATAACTGCATAATATGGGTAATAATGCACGTTATATTGCAAATAATATAAGTAATGAGTATACTTATTACAGTTCTAGCGATAATAACTGCATTATATGGGTAATAATGCACGTTATATTGCTAATAATATAAGTAATAAGTATAATTATTACAGTTCTAGCGATAATAACTGCATTATATGGGTATTAATGCATGTTACATTGATAATATTGGGAGTAATAAGTATATTTATTATAGTTCTAGCGATAATAACTGCATGATATGGCTAATAATGCATGTTATATTGAGAATAATATAAGTAATAAGTATAATTATTACAGTTCTGGCGATAATAAGTGCATTATATGGGTAATAATGAATGTTATATTGATAATGATATAAGTAATAAGTATAATTATTACAGTTCTAGCGATAATAACTGCATAAAATGGGTAATAATGCACGTTATATTGCTAACAATATAAGTAATAAGTATAATTATTACAGTTCTAGCGATAATAACTGCATTATATGGGTAATAATGCATGTTATATTGATAGTAATATAAGTAATAAGAATAATTATTACAGTTCTAGCGATAATAACTGCATTATATGGGTAATAATGCATGTTATATTGATAATATCGGGAGTAATAAGTATAATTATTATAGTTCGAGCGATAATAATAGTAAAATATGGCAAATAGTGCATGTTATATTGATAATAATATAAGTAATAAGTATAATTATTACAGTTCTAGCGATAATAACTGCATAATATGGGTAATAATGCATGTTATATTGAGAATAATATAAGTAATAAGTATAATTATTACAGTTCTGGCGATAATAACTGCATTATATGGGTAATAATGCACGTTATATTGCTAATAGTATAAGTAATAAGTATAATTATTACAGTTCTAGCGATAATACCTCCATTATATGGGTAATAATGCATGCTTTATTGATAATGATATAAGTAATAAGTATAATTATTACAGTTCTAGCGATAATAACTGCATTATATGGGTAATAATGCATGTTACATTGATAATATTGGGAGTAATAACTGTATTTATTATAGTTCTAGCAATAATAACTGCATAATATGGGTAATAATGCATGTTATATTGATAATAATATAAGTAATAAGTATAATTATTACAGTTCTAGCGATAATAACTGCATTATATGGGTAATAATGCATATTATATTGATGATAATGAAAGTAATACGTATATTTATTATAGTTCTAGCGATAATAACTGCATAATATGGGTAATAATGCATGTTATATTGAGAATAATATAAGTAATAAGTATAATTATTACAGTTCTGGCGATAATAACTGCATTATATGGGTAATAATGCACGTTATATTGCTAATAGTATAAGTAATAAGTATAATTATTACAGTTCTAGCGATAATACCTCTATTATATGGGTAATAATGCATGTTATATTGATGATAATAAAAGTAATACGTATATTTATTATAGTTCTAGCGATAATAACTGCATAATATGGGTAAAAATGCATGTTATATTGATAATAATCTAAGTAATAAGTATAATTATTGTAGTTCTAGCGATAATAATAGTAAAATATGGCAAATAGTGCATGTTATATTGATAATAATAAAAGTAATAAATATATTTATTACAGTTCTATCGATAATAACTGCATAATATGGGTAATAATGCATGTTATATTGATAATAATAAAAGTAATAAATATATTTATTACAGTTCTATCGATAATAACTGCATAATATGGGTAATAATGCATGTTATATTGATAATAATCTAAGTAATAAGTATAATTATTACAGTTCTAGCGATAATAACGGCATTATATGGGTAATAATGCACGTTATATTGCTAACAATATAAGTAATAAGTATAATCATTACAGATCTAGCGATAATAACTGCATTATATGGGTAATAATGCACGTTATATTGCTAACAATATAAGTAATAAGTATAATTATTACAGTTCTAGCGATAATAACTGCATTATATGGGTAATAATGCATGCTATATTAATAATATTGGGAGTAATAAGTATATTTATTATGGTTCTAGAGATAATAACTGCATAATATGGGTAATAATGCATGTTATATTGATAATAATATAAGCAATAAGTATAATTATTACAGTTCTAGCGATAATACCTCCATTATATGGGTAATAATGCATGTTATACTGATAATATCGGGAGTAATAAGTATAATTATTATAGTTCTAGCGATAATAATAGTAAAATATGGCAAATAGTGCATGTTACATTGATAATAATAAAAGTAATAAGTATATTTATTACAGTTCTATCGATAATAACTGCATAATATGGGTAATAATGCATGTTATATTGATGATAATAAAAGTAATACGTATATTTATTATAGTTCTAGCGATAATAACTGCATAATATGGGTAATAATGCATGTTATATTGATAATAATATAAGTAATAAGTATAATTATTACAGTTCTAGCGATAATAACTGCATTATATGGGTAATAATGCACGTTATATTGCTAGTAGTATAAGTAATAAGTATAATTATTACAGTTCTAGCGATATTAACTGCATTATATGGGTAATAATGCACGTTATATTGCTAATAATATAAGTAATGAGTACAATTATTACAGTTCTAGCGATAATAACTGCATTATATGGGTAATAATGCACGTTATATTGCTAATAATATAAGTAATAAGTATAATTATTACAGTTCTAGCGATAATAACTGCATTATATGGGTAATAATGCATGTTCTATTGATAATAATATAAGTAATAAGTATAATTATTACAGTTCTGGCGATAACAACTGCATTATATGGGTAATAATGCACGTTATATTGCTAATAGTATAAGTAATAAGTATAATTATTACAGTTCTAGCGATAATAACTGCATTATATGGGTAATAATGCATGTTATATTGATAATATCGGGAGTAATAAGTATAATTATTATAGCTCTAGCGATAATAATAGTAAAATATGGCAAATAGTGCATGTTATATTGATAATAATAAAAGTAATAAATATATTTATTACAGTTCTATCGATAATAACTGCATAATATGGGTAATAATGCATGTTATATTGATAATGATAAAAGTAATAAATATATTTATTACAGTTCTATCGATAATAACTGCATAATATGGGTAATAATGCATGTTATATTGATAATAATCTAAGTAGTAAGTATAATTATTACAGTTCTAGCGATAATAACGGCATTATATGGGTAATAATGCACGTTATATTGTTAACAATATAAGTAATAAGTATATTTATTACAGTTCTAGCGATAATAACTGCATTATATAGGTAATAATGCATGTTATATTGATGATAATGAAAGTAATACGTATATTTATTATAGTTCTAGCGATAATAACTGCATAATATGGGTAATAATGCATGTTATATTGAGAATAATATAAGTAATAAGTATAATTATTACAGTTCTGGCGATAATAACTGCATTATATGGGTAATAATGCACGTTATATTGCTAATAGTATAAGTAATAAGTATAATTATTACAGTTCTAGCGATAATACCTCTATTATATGGGTAATAATGCATGTTATATTGATAATGATATAAGTAATAAGTATAATTATTACAGTTCTAGCGATAATAACTGCATTATATGGGTAATAATGCATGTTATATTGATAATATCGGGAGTAATAAGTATAATTATTATAGTTCTAGCGATAATAATAGTAAAATATGGCAAATAGTGCATGTTATATTGATAATAATAAAAGTAATAAGTATATTTATTACAGTTCTATCGATAATAACTGCATAATATGGGTAATAATGCATGTTATATTGATGATAATAAAAGTAATACGTATATTTATTATAGTTCTAGCGATAATAACTGCATAATATGGGTAATAATGCATGTTATATTGATAATAATATAAGTAATAAGTATAATTATTACAGTTCTAGCGATAATAACTGCATTATATGGGTAATAATGCACGTTATATCGCTAGTAGTATAAGTAATAAGTATAATTATACAGTTCTAGCGATATTAACTGCATTATATGGGTAATAATGCATGTTATATTGATAATATCGGGAGTAATAAGTATAATTATTATAGTTCTAGCGATAATAATAGTAAAATATGGCAAATAGTGCATGTTATATTGATAATAATAAAAGTAATAAGTATATTTATTACAGTTCTATCGATAATAACTGCATAATATGGGTAATAATGCATGTTATATTGATGATAATAAAAGTAATACGTATATTTATTATAGTTCTAGCGATAATAACTGCATTATATGGGTAATAATGCACGTTATATTGCTAATAATATAAGTAATAAGTATAATTATTACAGTTCTAGCGATAATAACTGCATTATATGGGTAATAATGCATGTTACATTGATAATATTGGGAGTAATAAGTGTATTTATTATAGTTCTAGCGATAATAACTGCATAATATGGGTAATAATGCATGTTATATTGATAATAATATAAGTAATAAGTATAATTATTACAGTTCTAGCAATAATACCTCCTTTATATGGGTAATAATGCATGTTATATTGATGAGAATGAAAGTAATACGTATATTTGTTATAGTTCTTGCGATAATAACTGCATTATATGGGTAAAAATGCATGTTATAATGATAATAATATAAGTAATAATATAATTATTACAGTTCTAGCGATAATAACTGCATTATATGTGTAATAATGCATGTTATATTGATAATAGTATAAGTAGTAAGTATAATTATTACAGTTCTGGCGATAATAACTGCATTATATGGGTAACAATGCACGTTATATTGCTAATAGTATAAGTAATAAGTATAATTATTACAGTTCTAGCAATAATACCTCCATTATATGGGTAATAATGGATGTTATATTGATAATAATATAAGTAATAAGTATAATTATTACAGTTCTAGCGATAATAACTGCATTATATGGGTAATAATGCATGTTATATTGATAATAATCTAAGTAATAAGTATAATTATTACAGTTCTAGCGATAATAACGTCATTATATGGGTAATAATGCACGTTATATTGCTAACAATATAAGTAATAAGTATAATTATTACAGTTCTAGCGATAATAACTGCATAATATGGGTAATAATGCACGCTATATTGCTAATAATATAAGTAGTGAGTACAATTATTACAGTTCTAGCGATAATAACTGCATTATATGGGTAATAATGCATGTTATATTGATAATAATATAAGTAATGAGTACAATTATTACAGTTCTAGCGATAATAACTGCATTATATGGGTAATAATGCATGTTATATTGATAATATCGGGAGTAATAAGTACAATTATTATAGTTCTAGCGATAATAATAGTAAAATATGGCAAATAGTGCATGTTATATTGATAATAATAAAAGTAATAAGTATATTTATTACAGTTCTATCGATAATAACTGCATAATATGGGTAATAATGCATGTTATATTGATGATGATAAAAGTAATACGTATATTTATTATAGTTCTAGCGATAATAACTGCATAATATGGGTAATAATGCACGTTATATTGATAATAATCTAAGTAATAAGTATAATTATTACAGTTCTAGCGATAATAACTGCATTACATGGGTAATAATGCACGTTATATTGCTAACAATATAAGTAATAAGTATAATTATTACAGTTCTAGCAATAATACCTCCATAATATGGGTAATAATGCATGTTATATTGATAATGATATAAGTAATAAGTATAATTATTACAGTTCTAGCGATAATAACTGCATAATATGGGTAATAATGCACGTTATATTGCTAATAATATAAGTAATGAGCACAATGATTACAGTTCTAGCGATAATAACTGCATTATATGGGTAATAATGCATGTTATATTGATAATAATATAAGTAATAAGTATAATTATTACAGTTCTAGCGATAATAACTGCATTATATGGGTAATAATGCACGTTATATTGCTAATAATATAAGTAATAAGTACAATTATTACAGTTCTAGCGATAATAACTGCATTATATGGGTAATAATGCACGTTATATTGCTAATAATATAAGTAATAAGTATAATTATTACAGTTCTAGCGATAATAACTGCATTATATGGGTAATAATGCATGTTACATTGATAATATTGGGAGTAATAACTGTATTTATTATAGTTCTAGCAATAATAACTGCATAATATGGGTAATAATGCATGTTATATTGATAATAATATAAGTAATAAGTATAATTATTACAGTTCTAGCGATAATAACTGCATTATATGGGTAATAATGCATGTTATATTGATGATAATAAAAGTAATACGTATATTTATTATAGTTCTAGCGATAATAACTGCATAATATGGGTAATAATGCATGTTATACTGATAATAATATAAGTAATAAGTATAATTATTACAGTTCTAGCGATAATAACTGCATTATATGAGTAATAATGCATGTTATATTGAGAATAATATAAGTAATACGTATAATTATTACAGTTCTGGCGATAATAACTGCATTATATGGGTAATAATGCACGTTATATTGCTAATAGTATAAGTAATAAGTATAATTATTACAGTTCTAGCGATAATACCTCCATTATATGGGTAATAATGCATGTTATATTGATAATAATATAAGTAATAAGTATAATTATTACAGTTCTAGCGATAATAACTGCATAATATGGGTAATAATGCACGTTATATTGCAAATAATATAAGTAATGAGTATACTTATTACAGTTCTAGCGATAATAACTGCATTATATGGGTAATAATGCACGTTATATTGCAAATAATATAAGTAATGAGTATACTTATTACAGTTCTAGCGATAATAACTGCATTATATGGGTAATAATGCATGTTATATTGATGATAATGAAAGTAATACGTATATTTATTATAGTTCTAGCGATAATAACTGCATAATATGGGTAATAATGCATGTTATATTGAGAATAATATAAGTAATAAGTATAATTATTACAGTTCTGGCGATAATAACTGCATTATATGGGTAATAATGCACGTTATATTGCTAATAGTATAAGTAATAAGAATGATTATTATAGTTCTAGCGATAACAATAGTAAAATATGGCTAATAGTGCATGTTATATTGATAATAGTAAAAGTAATAAGTATATTTATTACAGTTCTATCGATAATAACTGCATAATATGGGAAATAATGCATGTTATATTGATAATAATAAAAGTAATACGTATATTTATTATAGTTCTAGCGATAATAACTGCATAATATGGGTAATAATGCACGTTATATTGCTAATAATATAAGTAGTAAGTATAATTATTACAGTTCTAGCGATAATACCTCCATTATATGGGTAATAATGCATGTTATATTGATAATAATATAAGTAATAAGTATAATTATTACAGTTCTAGCGATAATAACTGCATAATATGGGTAATAATGCACGTTATATTGCAAATAATATAAGTAATGAGTATACTTATTACAGTTCTAGCGATAATAACTGCATTATATGGGTAATAATGCACGTTATATTGCAAATAATATAAGTAATGGGTATACTTATTACAGTTCTAGCGATAATAACTGCATTATATGGGTAATAATGCATGTTATATTGATGATAATGAAAGTAATACGTATATTTATTATAGTTCTAGCGATAATAACTGCATAATATGGGTAATAATGCATGTTATATTGAGAATAATATAAGTAATAAGTATAATTATTACAGTTCTGGCGATAATAACTGCATTATATGGGTAATAATGCACGTTATATTGCTAATAGTATAAGTAATAAGAATGATTATTATAGTTCTAGCGATAACAATAGTAAAATATGGCTAATAGTGCATGTTATATTGATAATAGTAAAAGTAATAAGTATATTTATTACAGTTCTATCGATAATAACTGCATAATATGGGAAATAATGCATGTTATATTGATAATAATAAAAGTAATACGTATATTTATTATAGTTCTAGCGATAATAACTGCATAATATGGGTAATAATGCACGTTATATTGCTAATAATATAAGTAGTAAGTATAATTATTACAGTTCTAGCGATAATAATTGCATTATATGGGTAATAATGCACGTTATATTGCTAACAATATAAGTAATAAGTATAATTATTACAGTTCTAGCGATAATAACTGCATAATATGGGTAATAATGCACGCTATATTGCTAATAATATAAGTAGTGAGTACAATTATTACAGTTCTAGCGATAATAACTGCATTATATGGGTAATAATGCATGTTATATTGATAATAATATAAGTAATGAGTACAATTATTACAGTTCTAGCGATAATAACTGCATTATATGGGTAATAATGCATGTTATATTGATAATATCGGGAGTAATAAGTACAATTATTATAGTTCTAGCGATAATAATAGTAAAATATGGCAAATAGTGCATGTTATATTGATAATAATAAAAGTAATAAGTATATTTATTACAGTTCTATCGATAATAACTGCATAATATGGGTAATAATGCATGTTATATTGATGATGATAAAAGTAATACGTATATTTATTATAGTTCTAGCGATAATAACTGCATAATATGGGTAATAATGCACGTTATATTGATAATAATCTAAGTAATAAGTATAATTATTACAGTTCTAGCGATAATAACTGCATTACATGGGTAATAATGCACGTTATATTGCTAACAATATAAGTAATAAGTATAATTATTACAGTTCTAGCAATAATACCTCCATAATATGGGTAATAATGCATGTTATATTGATAATGATATAAGTAATAAGTATAATTATTACAGTTCTAGCGATAATAACTGCATAATATGGGTAATAATGCACGTTATATTGCTAATAATATAAGTAATGAGCACAATGATTACAGTTCTAGCGATAATAACTGCATTATATGGGTAATAATGCATGTTATATTGATAATAATATAAGTAATAAGTATAATTATTACAGTTCTAGCGATAATAACTGCATTATATGGGTAATAATGCACGTTATATTGCTAATAATATAAGTAATAAGTACAATTATTACAGTTCTAGCGATAATAACTGCATTATATGGGTAATAATGCACGTTATAATGCTAATAATATAAGTAATAAGTATAATTATTACAGTTCTAGCGATAATAACTGCATTATATGGGTAATAATGCATGTTACATTGATAATATTGGGAGTAATAACTGTATTTATTATAGTTCTAGCAATAATAACTGCATAATATGGGTAATAATGCATGTTATATTGATAATAATCTAAGTAATAAGTATAATTATTACAGTTCTAGCGATAATAACTGCATTATATGGGTAATAATGCATGTTATATTGATGATAATAAAAGTAATACGTATATTTATTATAGTTCTAGCGATAATAACTGCATAATATGGGTAATAATGCATGTTATACTGATAATAATATAAGTAACAAGTATAATTATTACAGTTCTAGCGATAATAACTGCATTATATGAGTAATAATGCATGTTATATTGAGAATAATATAAGTAATACGTATAATTATTACAGTTCTGGCGATAATAACTGCATTATATGGGTAATAAGGCACGTTATATTGCTAATAGTATAAGTAATAAGTATAATTATTACAGTTCTAGCGATAATACCTCCATTATATGGGTAATAATGCATGTTATATTGATAATAATATAAGTAATAAGTATAATTATTACAGTTCTAGCGATAATAACTGCATAATATGGGTAATAATGCACGTTATATTGCAAATAATATAAGTAATGAGTATACTTATTACAGTTCTAGCGATAATAACTGCATTATATGGGTAATAATGCACGTTATATTGCTAATAATATAAGTAATAAGTATAATTATTACAGTTCTAGCGATAATAACTGCATTATATGGGTATTAATGCATGTTACATTGATAATATTGGGAGTAATAAGTATATTTATTATAGTTCTAGCGATAATAACTGCATGATATGGCTAATAATGCATGTTATATTGAGAATAATATAAGTAATAAGTATAATTATTACAGTTCTGGCGATAATAAGTGCATTATATGGGTAATAATGAATGTTATATTGATAATGATATAAGTAATAAGTATAATTATTACAGTTCTAGCGATAATAACTGCATAAAATGGGTAATAATGCACGTTATATTGCTAACAATATAAGTAATAAGTATAATTATTACAGTTCTAGCGATAATAACTGCATTATATGGGTAATAATGCATGTTATATTGATAGTAATATAAGTAATAAGAATAATTATTACAGTTCTAGCGATAATAACTGCATTATATGGGTAATAATGCATGTTATATTGATAATATCGGGAGTAATAAGTATAATTATTATAGTTCGAGCGATAATAATAGTAAAATATGGCAAATAGTGCATGTTATATTGATAATAATATAAGTAATAAGTATAATTATTACAGTTCTAGCGATAATAACTGCATAATATGGGTAATAATGCATGTTATATTGAGAATAATATAAGTAATAAGTATAATTATTACAGTTCTGGCGATAATAACTGCATTATATGGGTAATAATGCATGTTACATTGATAATATTGGGAGTAATAACTGTATTTATTATAGTTCTAGCAATAATAACTGCATAATATGGGTAATAATGCATGTTATATTGATAATAATCTAAGTAATAAGTATAATTATTACAGTTCTAGCGATAATAACTGCATTATATGGGTAATAATGCATGTTATATTGATGATAATAAAAGTAATACGTATATTTATTATAGTTCTAGCGATAATAACTGCATAATATGGGTAATAATGCATGTTATACTGATAATAATATAAGTAACAAGTATAATTATTACAGTTCTAGCGATAATAACTGCATTATATGAGTAATAATGCATGTTATATTGAGAATAATATAAGTAATACGTATAATTATTACAGTTCTGGCGATAATAACTGCATTATATGGGTAATAAGGCACGTTATATTGCTAATAGTATAAGTAATAAGTATAATTATTACAGTTCTAGCGATAATACCTCCATTATATGGGTAATAATGCATGTTATATTGATAATAATATAAGTAATAAGTATAATTATTACAGTTCTAGCGATAATAACTGCATAATATGGGTAATAATGCACGTTATATTGCAAATAATATAAGTAATGAGTATACTTATTACAGTTCTAGCGATAATAACTGCATTATATGGGTAATAATGCATGTTATATTGATAATAATATAAGTAATAAGTATAATTATTACAGTTCTAGCGATAATAACTGCATTATATGGGTAATAATGCATGTTATATTGATGATAATGAAAGTAATACGTATATTTATTATAGTTCTAGCGATAATAACTGCATAATATGGGTAAAAATGCATGTTATATTGATAATAATCTAAGTAATAAGTATAATTATTGTAGTTCTAGCGATAATAATAGTAAAATATGGCAAATAGTGCATGTTATATTGATAATAATAAAAGTAATAAATATATTTATTACAGTTCTATCGATAATAACTGCATAATATGGGTAATAATGCATGTTATATTGATAATAATAAAAGTAATAAATATATTTATTACAGTTCTATCGATAATAACTGCATAATATGGGTAATAATGCATGTTATATTGATAATAATCTAAGTAATAAGTATAATTATTACAGTTCTAGCGATAATAACGGCATTATATGGGTAATAATGCACGTTATATTGCTAACAATATAAGTAATAAGTATAATCATTACAGATCTAGCGATAATAACTGCATTATATGGGTAATAATGCACGTTATATTGCTAACAATATAAGTAATAAGTATAATTATTACAGTTCTAGCGATAATAACTGCATTATATGGGTAATAATGCATGCTACATTAATAATATTGGGAGTAATAAGTATATTTATTATGGTTCTAGAGATAATAACTGCATAATATGGGTAATAATGCATGTTATATTGATAATAATATAAGCAATAAGTATAATTATTACAGTTCTAGCGATAATACCTCCATTATATGGGTAATAATGCATGTTATACTGATAATATCGGGAGTAATAAGTATAATTATTATAGTTCTAGCGATAATAATAGTAAAATATGGCAAATAGTGCATGTTACATTGATAATAATAAAAGTAATAAGTATATTTATTACAGTTCTATCGATAATAACTGCATAATATGGGTAATAATGCATGTTATATTGATGATAATAAAAGTAATACGTATATTTATTATAGTTCTAGCGATAATAACTGCATAATATGGGTAATAATGCATGTTATATTGATAATAATATAAGTAATAAGTATAATTATTACAGTTCTAGCGATAATAACTGCATTATATGGGTAATAATGCACGTTATATTGCTAGTAGTATAAGTAATAAGTATAATTATTACAGTTCTAGCGATATTAACTGCATTATATGGGTAATAATGCATGTTATATTGATAATAATATAAGTAATAAGTATAATTATTACAGTTCTGGCGATAACAACTGCATTATATGGGTAATAATGCACGTTATATTGCTAATAGTATAAGTAATAAGTATAATTATTACAGTTCTAGCGATAATAACTGCATTATATGGGTAATAATGCATGTTATATTGATAATATCGGGAGTAATAAGTATAATTATTATAGCTCTAGCGATAATAATAGTAAAATATGGCAAATAGTGCATGTTATATTGATAATAATAAAAGTAATAAATATATTTATTACAGTTCTATCGATAATAACTGCATAATATGGGTAATAATGCATGTTATATTGATAATGATAAAAGTAATAAATATATTTATTACAGTTCTATCGATAATAACTGCATAATATGGGTAATAATGCATGTTATATTGATAATAATCTAAGTAGTAAGTATAATTATTACAGTTCTAGCGATAATAACGGCATTATATGGGTAATAATGCACGTTATATTGTTAACAATATAAGTAATAAGTATATTTATTACAGTTCTAGCGATAATAACTGCATTATATAGGTAATAATGCATGTTATATTGATGATAATGAAAGTAATACGTATATTTATTATAGTTCTAGCGATAATAACTGCATAATATGGGTAATAATGCATGTTATATTGAGAATAATATAAGTAATAAGTATAATTATTACAGTTCTGGCGATAATAACTGCATTATATGGGTAATAATGCACGTTATATTGCTAATAGTATAAGTAATAAGTATAATTATTACAGTTCTAGCGATAATACCTCTATTATATGGGTAATAATGCATGTTATATTGATAATGATATAAGTAATAAGTATAATTATTACAGTTCTAGCGATAATAACTGCATTATATGGGTAATAATGCATGTTATATTGATAATATCGGGAGTAATAAGTATAATTATTATAGTTCTAGCGATAATAATAGTAAAATATGGCAAATAGTGCATGTTATATTGATAATAATAAAAGTAATAAGTATATTTATTACAGTTCTATCGATAATAACTGCATAATATGGGTAATAATGCATGTTATATTGATGATAATAAAAGTAATACGTATATTTATTATAGTTCTAGCGATAATAACTGCATAATATGGGTAATAATGCATGTTATATTGATAATAATATAAGTAATAAGTATAATTATTACAGTTCTAGCGATAATAACTGCATTATATGGGTAATAATGCACGTTATATCGCTAGTAGTATAAGTAATAAGTATAATTATTACAGTTCTAGCGATATTAACTGCATTATATGGGTAATAATGCATGTTATATTGATAATATCGGGAGTAATAAGTATAATTATTATAGTTCTAGCGATAATAATAGTAAAATATGGCAAATAGTGCATGTTATATTGATAATAATAAAAGTAATAAGTATATTTATTACAGTTCTATCGATAATAACTGCATAATATGGGTAATAATGCATGTTATATTGATGATAATAAAAGTAATACGTATATTTATTATAGTTCTAGCGATAATAACTGCATTATATGGGTAATAATGCACGTTATATTGCTAATAATATAAGTAATAAGTATAATTATTACAGTTCTAGCGATAATAACTGCATTATATGGGTAATAATGCATGTTACATTGATAATATTGGGAGTAATAAGTGTATTTATTATAGTTCTAGCGATAATAACTGCATAATATGGGTAATAATGCATGTTATATTGATAATAATATAAGTAATAAGTATAATTATTACAGTTCTAGCAATAATACCTCCTTTATATGGGTAATAATGCATGTTATATTGATGAGAATGAAAGTAATACGTATATTTGTTATAGTTCTTGCGATAATAACTGCATTATATGGGTAAAAATGCATGTTATAATGATAATAATATAAGTAATAATATAATTATTACAGTTCTAGCGATAATAACTGCATTATATGTGTAATAATGCATGTTATATTGATAATAGTATAAGTAGTAAGTATAATTATTACAGTTCTGGCGATAATAACTGCATTATATGGGTAACAATGCACGTTATATTGCTAATAGTATAAGTAATAAGTATAATTATTACAGTTCTAGCAATAATACCTCCATTATATGGGTAATAATGGATGTTATATTGATAATAATATAAGTAATAAGTATAATTATTACAGTTCTAGCGATAATAACTGCATTATATGGGTAATAATGCATGTTATATTGATAATAATCTAAGTAATAAGTATAATTATTACAGTTCTAGCGATAATAACGTCATTATATGGGTAATAATGCACGTTATATTGCTAACAATATAAGTAATAAGTATAATTATTACAGTTCTAGCGATAATAACTGCATAATATGGGTAATAATGCACGCTATATTGCTAATAATATAAGTAGTGAGTACAATTATTACAGTTCTAGCGATAATAACTGCATTATATGGGTAATAATGCATGTTATATTGATAATAATATAAGTAATGAGTACAATTATTACAGTTCTAGCGATAATAACTGCATTATATGGGTAATAATGCATGTTATATTGATAATATCGGGAGTAATAAGTACAATTATTATAGTTCTAGCGATAATAATAGTAAAATATGGCAAATAGTGCATGTTATATTGATAATAATAAAAGTAATAAGTATATTTATTACAGTTCTATCGATAATAACTGCATAATATGGGTAATAATGCATGTTATATTGATGATGATAAAAGTAATACGTATATTTATTATAGTTCTAGCGATAATAACTGCATAATATGGGTAATAATGCACGTTATATTGATAATAATCTAAGTAATAAGTATAATTATTACAGTTCTAGCGATAATAACTGCATTACATGGGTAATAATGCACGTTATATTGCTAACAATATAAGTAATAAGTATAATTATTACAGTTCTAGCAATAATACCTCCATAATATGGGTAATAATGCATGTTATATTGATAATGATATAAGTAATAAGTATAATTATTACAGTTCTAGCGATAATAACTGCATAATATGGGTAATAATGCACGTTATATTGCTAATAATATAAGTAATGAGCACAATGATTACAGTTCTAGCGATAATAACTGCATTATATGGGTAATAATGCATGTTATATTGATAATAATATAAGTAATAAGTATAATTATTACAGTTCTAGCGATAATAACTGCATTATATGGGTAATAATGCACGTTATATTGCTAATAATATAAGTAATAAGTACAATTATTACAGTTCTAGCGATAATAACTGCATTATATGGGTAATAATGCACGTTATATTGCTAATAATATAAGTAATAAGTATAATTATTACAGTTCTAGCGATAATGACTGCATTATATGGGTAATAATGCATGTTACATTGATAATATTGGGAGTAATAACTGTATTTATTATAGTTCTAGCAATAATAACTGCATAATATGGGTAATAATGCATGTTATATTGATAATAATATAAGTAATAAGTATAATTATTACAGTTCTAGCGATAATAACTGCATTATATGGGTAATAATGCATGTTATATTGATGATAATAAAAGTAATACGTATATTTATTATAGTTCTAGCGATAATAACTGCATAATATGGGTAATAATGCATGTTATACTGATAATAATATAAGTAATAAGTATAATTATTACAGTTCTAGCGATAATAACTGCATTATATGAGTAATAATGCATGTTATATTGAGAATAATATAAGTAATACGTATAATTATTACAGTTCTGGCGATAATAACTGCATTATATGGGTAATAATGCACGTTATATTGCTAATAGTATAAGTAATAAGTATAATTATTACAGTTCTAGCGATAATACCTCCATTATATGGGTAATAATGCATGTTATATTGATAATAATATAAGTAATAAGTATAATTATTACAGTTCTAGCGATAATAACTGCATAATATGGGTAATAATGCACGTTATATTGCAAATAATATAAGTAATGAGTATACTTATTACAGTTCTAGCGATAATAACTGCATTATATGGGTAATAATGCATGTTATATTGATAATAATAAAAGTAATAAGCATATTTATTATCGTTCTATCGATAATAACTTCTTAATATGGGTAATAATGCATGTTATATTGATGATAACGAAAGTTGTAAGTATATTTATTACAGTTCTAGCGATAATAACTGCATTATATGCGTAATAAGGCATGTTATATTGATAATATCGGGAGTAATAAGTATAATTATTATAGTTCTAGCGATAGTAATAGTAAAATGTGGCTAATAGTGCATGATATATTGATAATAGTAAAAGTAATAAGTATATTTATTACAGTTCTATCGATAATAACTGCATAATATGGGTAATAATGCATGTTATATTGATGATAATGAAAGTAATACGTATATTTATTATAGTTCTAGCGATAATAACTGCATAATATGGGTAATAATGCATGTTATATTGAGAATAATATAAGTAATTCGTATAATTATTACAGTTCTGGCGATAATAACTGCATTACATGGGTAATAATGCACGTTATATTGCTAATAGTATAAGTAATAAGTATAATTATTACAGTTCTAGCGATAATACCTCCATTATATGGGTAATAATGCATGTTATATTGATAATAATATAAGTAATAAGTATAATTATTACAGTTCTAGCGATAATAACTGCATAATATGGGTAATAATGCACGTTATATTGCAAATAATATAAGTAATGAGTATACTTATTACAGTTCTAGCGATAATAACTGCATTATATGGGTAATAATGCACGTTATATTGCAAATAATATAAGTAATGAGTATACTTATTACAGTTCTAGCGATAATAACTGCATTATATGGGTAATAATGCATGTTATATTGATGATAATGAAAGTAATACGTATATTTATTATAGTTCTAGCGATAATAACTGCATAATATGGGTAATAATGCATGTTATATTGAGAATAATATAAGTAATAAGTATAATTATTACAGTTCTGGCGATAATAACTGCATTATATGGGTAATAATGCACGTTATATTGCTAATAGTATAAGTAATAAGAATGATTATTATAGTTCTAGCGATAACAATAGTAAAATATGGCTAATAGTGCATGTTATATTGATAATAGTAAAAGTAATAAGTATATTTATTACAGTTCTATCGATAATAACTGCATAATATGGGAAATAATGCATGTTATATTGATAATAATAAAAGTAATACGTATATTTATTATAGTTCTAGCGATAATAACTGCATAATATGGGTAATAATGCACGTTATATTGCTAATAATATAAGTAGTAAGTATAATTATTACAGTTCTAGCGATAATAATTGCATTATATGGGTAATAATGCACGTTATATTGCCAATAATATAAGTAATAAATATAATTATTACAGTTCTAGCGATAATAACTGCATTATATGGGTAATAATGCATGTTATATTGATAATAATATAAGTAATAAGTATAATTATTACAGTTCTAGCGATAATAACTGCATTATATGGGTAATAATGCATGTTATATTGATGATAATGAAAGTAATACGTATATTTATTATAGTTCTAGCGATAATAACTGCATAATATGGGTAAAAATGCATGTTATATTGATAATAATCTAAGTAATAAGTATAATTATTGTAGTTCTAGCGATAATAATAGTAAAATATGGCAAATAGTGCATGTTATATTGATAATAATAAAAGTAATAAATATATTTATTACAGTTCTATCGATAATAACTGCATAATATGGGTAATAATGCATGTTATATTGATAATAATAAAAGTAATAAATATATTTATTACAGTTCTATCGATAATAACTGCATAATATGGGTAATAATGCATGTTATATTGATAATAATCTAAGTAATAAGTATAATTATTACAGTTCTAGCGATAATAACGGCATTATATGGGTAATAATGCACGTTATATTGCTAACAATATAAGTAATAAGTATAATCATTACAGATCTAGCGATAATAACTGCATTATATGGGTAATAATGCACGTTATATTGCTAACAATATAAGTAATAAGTATAATTATTACAGTTCTAGCGATAATAACTGCATTATATGGGTAATAATGCATGCTACATTAATAATATTGGGAGTAATAAGTATATTTATTATGGTTCTAGAGATAATAACTGCATAATATGGGTAATAATGCATGTTATATTGATAATAATATAAGCAATAAGTATAATTATTACAGTTCTAGCGATAATACCTCCATTATATGGGTAATAATGCATGTTATACTGATAATATCGGGAGTAATAAGTATAATTATTATAGTTCTAGCGATAATAATAGTAAAATATGGCAAATAGTGCATGTTACATTGATAATAATAAAAGTAATAAGTATATTTATTACAGTTCTATCGATAATAACTGCATAATATGGGTAATAATGCATGTTATATTGATGATAATAAAAGTAATACGTATATTTATTATAGTTCTAGCGATAATAACTGCATAATATGGGTAATAATGCATGTTATATTGATAATAATATAAGTAATAAGTATAATTATTACAGTTCTAGCGATAATAACTGCATTATATGGGTAATAATGCACGTTATATTGCTAGTAGTATAAGTAATAAGTATAATTATTACAGTTCTAGCGATATTAACTGCATTATATGGGTAATAATGCATGTTATATTGATAATAATATAAGTAATAAGTATAATTATTACAGTTCTGGCGATAACAACTGCATTATATGGGTAATAATGCACGTTATATTGCTAATAGTATAAGTAATAAGTATAATTATTACAGTTCTAGCGATAATAACTGCATTATATGGGTAATAATGCATGTTATATTGATAATATCGGGAGTAATAAGTATAATTATTATAGCTCTAGCGATAATAATAGTAAAATATGGCAAATAGTGCATGTTATATTGATAATAATAAAAGTAATAAATATATTTATTACAGTTCTATCGATAATAACTGCATAATATGGGTAATAATGCATGTTATATTGATAATGATAAAAGTAATAAATATATTTATTACAGTTCTATCGATAATAACTGCATAATATGGGTAATAATGCATGTTATATTGATAATAATCTAAGTAGTAAGTATAATTATTACAGTTCTAGCGATAATAACGGCATTATATGGGTAATAATGCACGTTATATTGTTAACAATATAAGTAATAAGTATATTTATTACAGTTCTAGCGATAATAACTGCATTATATAGGTAATAATGCATGTTATATTGATGATAATGAAAGTAATACGTATATTTATTATAGTTCTAGCGATAATAACTGCATAATATGGGTAATAATGCATGTTATATTGAGAATAATATAAGTAATAAGTATAATTATTACAGTTCTGGCGATAATAACTGCATTATATGGGTAATAATGCACGTTATATTGCTAATAGTATAAGTAATAAGTATAATTATTACAGTTCTAGCGATAATACCTCTATTATATGGGTAATAATGCATGTTATATTGATAATGATATAAGTAATAAGTATAATTATTACAGTTCTAGCGATAATAACTGCATTATATGGGTAATAATGCATGTTATATTGATAATATCGGGAGTAATAAGTATAATTATTATAGTTCTAGCGATAATAATAGTAAAATATGGCAAATAGTGCATGTTATATTGATAATAATAAAAGTAATAAGTATATTTATTACAGTTCTATCGATAATAACTGCATAATATGGGTAATAATGCATGTTATATTGATGATAATAAAAGTAATACGTATATTTATTATAGTTCTAGCGATAATAACTGCATAATATGGGTAATAATGCATGTTATATTGATAATAATATAAGTAATAAGTATAATTATTACAGTTCTAGCGATAATAACTGCATTATATGGGTAATAATGCACGTTATATCGCTAGTAGTATAAGTAATAAGTATAATTATTACAGTTCTAGCGATATTAACTGCATTATATGGGTAATAATGCATGTTATATTGATAATATCGGGAGTAATAAGTATAATTATTATAGTTCTAGCGATAATAATAGTAAAATATGGCAAATAGTGCATGTTATATTGATAATAATAAAAGTAATAAGTATATTTATTACAGTTCTATCGATAATAACTGCATAATATGGGTAATAATGCATGTTATATTGATGATAATAAAAGTAATACGTATATTTATTATAGTTCTAGCGATAATAACTGCATTATATGGGTAATAATGCACGTTATATTGCTAATAATATAAGTAATAAGTATAATTATTACAGTTCTAGCGATAATAACTGCATTATATGGGTAATAATGCATGTTACATTGATAATATTGGGAGTAATAAGTGTATTTATTATAGTTCTAGCGATAATAACTGCATAATATGGGTAATAATGCATGTTATATTGATAATAATATAAGTAATAAGTATAATTATTACAGTTCTAGCAATAATACCTCCTTTATATGGGTAATAATGCATGTTATATTGATGAGAATGAAAGTAATACGTATATTTGTTATAGTTCTTGCGATAATAACTGCATTATATGGGTAAAAATGCATGTTATAATGATAATAATATAAGTAATAATATAATTATTACAGTTCTAGCGATAATAACTGCATTATATGTGTAATAATGCATGTTATATTGATAATAGTATAAGTAGTAAGTATAATTATTACAGTTCTGGCGATAATAACTGCATTATATGGGTAACAATGCACGTTATATTGCTAATAGTATAAGTAATAAGTATAATTATTACAGTTCTAGCAATAATACCTCCATTATATGGGTAATAATGGATGTTATATTGATAATAATATAAGTAATAAGTATAATTATTACAGTTCTAGCGATAATAACTGCATTATATGGGTAATAATGCATGTTATATTGATAATAATCTAAGTAATAAGTATAATTATTACAGTTCTAGCGATAATAACGTCATTATATGGGTAATAATGCACGTTATATTGCTAACAATATAAGTAATAAGTATAATTATTACAGTTCTAGCGATAATAACTGCATAATATGGGTAATAATGCACGCTATATTGCTAATAATATAAGTAGTGAGTACAATTATTACAGTTCTAGCGATAATAACTGCATTATATGGGTAATAATGCATGTTATATTGATAATAATATAAGTAATGAGTACAATTATTACAGTTCTAGCGATAATAACTGCATTATATGGGTAATAATGCATGTTATATTGATAATATCGGGAGTAATAAGTACAATTATTATAGTTCTAGCGATAATAATAGTAAAATATGGCAAATAGTGCATGTTATATTGATAATAATAAAAGTAATAAGTATATTTATTACAGTTCTATCGATAATAACTGCATAATATGGGTAATAATGCATGTTATATTGATGATGATAAAAGTAATACGTATATTTATTATAGTTCTAGCGATAATAACTGCATAATATGGGTAATAATGCACGTTATATTGATAATAATCTAAGTAATAAGTATAATTATTACAGTTCTAGCGATAATAACTGCATTACATGGGTAATAATGCACGTTATATTGCTAACAATATAAGTAATAAGTATAATTATTACAGTTCTAGCAATAATACCTCCATAATATGGGTAATAATGCATGTTATATTGATAATGATATAAGTAATAAGTATAATTATTACAGTTCTAGCGATAATAACTGCATAATATGGGTAATAATGCACGTTATATTGCTAATAATATAAGTAATGAGCACAATGATTACAGTTCTAGCGATAATAACTGCATTATATGGGTAATAATGCATGTTATATTGATAATAATATAAGTAATAAGTATAATTATTACAGTTCTAGCGATAATAACTGCATTATATGGGTAATAATGCACGTTATATTGCTAATAATATAAGTAATAAGTACAATTATTACAGTTCTAGCGATAATAACTGCATTATATGGGTAATAATGCACGTTATATTGCTAATAGTATAAGTAATAAGTATAATTATTACAGTTCTAGCGATAATACCTCCATTATATGGGTAATAATGCATGTTATATTGATAATAATATAAGTAATAAGTATAATTATTACAGTTCTAGCGATAATAACTGCATTATATGGGTAATAATGCATGTTATATTGATAATAATAAAAGTAATAAGCATATTTATTATCGTTCTATCGATAATAACTTCTTAATATGGGTAATAATGCATGTTATATTGATGATAACGAAAGTTGTAAGTATATTTATTACAGTTCTAGCGATAATAACTGCATTATATGCGTAATAAGGCATGTTATATTGATAATATCGGGAGTAATAAGTATAATTATTATAGTTCTAGCGATAGTAATAGTAAAATGTGGCTAATAGTGCATGATATATTGATAATAGTAAAAGTAATAAGTATATTTATTACAGTTCTATCGATAATAACTGCATAATATGGGTAATAATGCATGTTATATTGATGATAATGAAAGTAATACGTATATTTATTATAGTTCTAGCGATAATAACTGCATAATATGGGTAATAATGCATGTTATATTGAGAATAATATAAGTAATTCGTATAATTATTACAGTTCTGGCGATAATAACTGCATTACATGGGTAATAATGCACGTTATATTGCTAATAGTATAAGTAATAAGTATAATTATTACAGTTCTAGCGATAATACCTCCATTATATGGGTAATAATGCATGTTATATTGATAATAATATAAGTAATAAGTATAATTATTACAGTTCTAGCGATAATAACTGCATAATATGGGTAATAATGCACGTTATATTGCAAATAATATAAGTAATGAGTATACTTATTACAGTTCTAGCGATAATAACTGCATTATATGGGTAATAATGCACGTTATATTGCAAATAATATAAGTAATGAGTATACTTATTACAGTTCTAGCGATAATAACTGCATTATATGGGTAATAATGCATGTTATATTGATGATAATGAAAGTAATACGTATATTTATTATAGTTCTAGCGATAATAACTGCATAATATGGGTAATAATGCATGTTATATTGAGAATAATATAAGTAATAAGTATAATTATTACAGTTCTGGCGATAATAACTGCATTATATGGGTAATAATGCACGTTATATTGCTAATAGTATAAGTAATAAGAATGATTATTATAGTTCTAGCGATAACAATAGTAAAATATGGCTAATAGTGCATGTTATATTGATAATAGTAAAAGTAATAAGTATATTTATTACAGTTCTATCGATAATAACTGCATAATATGGGAAATAATGCATGTTATATTGATAATAATAAAAGTAATACGTATATTTATTATAGTTCTAGCGATAATAACTGCATAATATGGGTAATAATGCACGTTATATTGCTAATAATATAAGTAGTAAGTATAATTATTACAGTTCTAGCGATAATAATTGCATTATATGGGTAATAATGCACGTTATATTGCCAATAATATAAGTAATAAATATAATTATTACAGTTCTAGCGATAATAACTGTATTATATGGGTAAAAATGCACGTTATATTGCTAATAATATAAGTAATAAATATAATTATTACAGTTCTAGCGATAATAACTGCATTATATGGGTAATAATGCACGTTATATTGCTAATAATATAAGTAATAAATATAATTATTACAGTTCTAGCGATTATAACTGCATTATATGGGTAATAATGCATGTTATATTGATAATATCGGGAGTAATAAGTATAATTATTATAGTTCTAGCGATAATAATAGTAAAATATGGCTAATAGTGCATGTTATATTGATAATAATAAAAGTAATAAGTATATTTATTACAGTTCTATCGATAATAACTGCATAGTATGGGTAATAATGCATGTTATATTGATGATAATAAAAGTAATACGTATACATATTATAGTTCTAGCGATAAAAACTGCATTATATGGGTAATAATGCACGTTATATTGCTAATAGTATAAGTAATGAGTATAATTATTACAGTTCTAGCGATAATACCTCCATTATATGGGTAATAATGAATGTTATATTGATAATGATATAAGTAATAAGTATAGTTATTACAGTTCTAGCGATAATAACTGCATAAAATGGGTAATAATGCACGTTATATTGCTAACAATATAAGTAATAAGTATATTTATTATAGTTCTAGCGATAATAACTGCATAATATGGGTAATAATGCATGTTATATTGAGAATAATATAAGTAATAAGTATAATTATTACAGTTCTGGCGATAATAACTGCATTATATGGGTAATAATGCACGTTATATTGCTAATAGTATAAGTAATAAGTATAATTATTATACTTCTAGCGATAACAATAGTAAAATATGGCTAATAGTGCATGTTATATTGATAATAGTAAAAGTAATAAGTATATTTATTACAGTTCTATCGATAATAACTGCATAATATGGGTAATAATGCATGTTATATTGATAATAATAAAAGTAATACGTATATTTATTATAGTTCTAGCGATAATAACTGCATAATATGGGTAATAATGCACATTATATTGCTAATAATATAAGTAGTAAGTATAATTATTACAGTTCTAGCGATAATAACTGCATTATATGGGTAATAATGCATGTTATATTGATAATATTGGGAGTAATAAGTATAATTATTATAGTTCTAGCGATAATGATTGTAAAATATTTCTAATAGTGCATGTTATATTGATAATAATACAAGTTATAAGTATATTAATTACAGTTCTAGCGATAATAACTGCATTATATGGGTAATAATGCACGTGATATTGCTAATAATATAAGTAATAAGTATAATTATTACAGTTCTAGCGATAATAACTGCATTATATGGGTAATAATGCATGTTATATTGATAATATTGGGAGTAATAAGTATATTTATTATACTTCTGTCGATAATAACTGCATTATATGGGTAATAATGCACGTTATATTGATAATATCGGGAGTAATAAGTATAATTATGATAGTTCTAGCGATAATAATAGTAAAATATGGCTAATAGTACATGTTATACTGATAATAATAAAAGCAATAAGTATATTTATTATACTTCTGTCGATAATAACTGCATTATATGGGTAATAATGCATGTTATATTGATAATAACATAAGTAATAAGTATAATTATTACAGTTCTAGCGATAATAACTCCATTATATGGGTAATAATGCATGTTATATTGCTAACTATATAAGTAATAAGTATAATTATTACAGTTCTAGCGATAATAACTGCATTATATGGGTAATAATGCACGTTATATTGCTAATAATATAAGTAATAAATATAATTATTACAGTTCTAGCGATTATAACTGCATTATATGGGTAATAATGCATGTTATATTGATAATATCGGGAGTAATAAGTATAATTATTATAGTTCTAGCGATAATAATAGTAAAATATGGCTAATAGTGCATGTTATATTGATAATAATAAAAGTAATAAGTATATTTATTACAGTTCTATCGATAATAACTGCATAGTATGGGTAATAATGCATGTTATATTGATGATAATAAAAGTAATACGTATACATATTATAGTTCTAGCGATAAAAACTGCATTATATGGGTAATAATGCACGTTATATTGCTAATAGTATAAGTAATGAGTATAATTATTACAGTTCTAGCGATAATACCTCCATTATATGGGTAATAATGAATGTTATATTGATAATGATATAAGTAATAAGTATAGTTATTACAGTTCTAGCGATAATAACTGCATAAAATGGGTAATAATGCACGTTATATTGCTAACAATATAAGTAATAAGTATATTTATTATAGTTCTAGCGATAATAACTGCATAATATGGGTAATAATGCATGTTATATTGAGAATAATATAAGTAATAAGTATAATTATTACAGTTCTGGCGATAATAACTGCATTATATGGGTAATAATGCACGTTATATTGCTAATAGTATAAGTAATAAGTATAATTATTATACTTCTAGCGATAACAATAGTAAAATATGGCTAATAGTGCATGTTATATTGATAATAGTAAAAGTAATAAGTATATTTATTACAGTTCTATCGATAATAACTGCATAATATGGGTAATAATGCATGTTATATTGATAATAATAAAAGTAATACGTATATTTATTATAGTTCTAGCGATAATAACTGCATAATATGGGTAATAATGCACATTATATTGCTAATAATATAAGTAGTAAGTATAATTATTACAGTTCTAGCGATAATAACTGCATTATATGGGTAATAATGCATGTTATATTGATAATATTGGGAGTAATAAGTATAATTATTATAGTTCTAGCGATAATGATTGTAAAATATTTCTAATAGTGCATGTTATATTGATAATAATACAAGTTATAAGTATATTAATTACAGTCCTAGCGATAATAACTGCATTATATGGGTAATAATGCACGTGATATTGCTAATAATATAAGTAATAAGTATAATTATTACAGTTCTAGCGATAATAACTGCATTATATGGGTAATAATGCATGTTATATTGATAATATTGGGAGTAATAAGTATATTTATTATACTTCTGTCGATAATAACTGCATTATATGGGTAATAATGCACGTTATATTGATAATATCGGGAGTAATAAGTATAATTATGATAGTTCTAGCGATAATAATAGTAAAATATGGCTAATAGTACATGTTATACTGATAATAATAAAAGCAATAAGTATATTTATTATACTTCTGTCGATAATAACTGCATTATATGGGTAATAATGCATGTTATATTGATAATAACATAAGTAATAAGTATAATTATTACAGTTCTAGCGATAATAACTCCATTATATGGGTAATAATGCATGTTATATTGCTAACTATATAAGTAATAAGTATAATTATTACAGTTCTAGCGATAATAACTGCATTAAATGGGTAATAATGCATGTTATATTGATAATAATAAAAGTAATAAGTATATTTATTATCGTTCTATCGATAATAACTTCTTAATATGGGTAATAACGCATGTTATATTGATGATAATGAAAGCAGTAAGTATATTTATTACAGTTCTAGCGATAATAACTGCATTATATTGCGTAATAATGCATGTTATATTGATAATATCGGGAGTAGTAAGTATAATTATTACAGTTCTAGCGATAATACTAGTAAAATATGGCTAAGAGTGCCTGTTATATTGATAATAATAATAGTAATAAGTATATTTATTATACTTCTGTCGATAATACCTGCATTATATGGGCAATAATGCATGTCATATTGATAATATCGGGAGTAATAAGTATAATTATTATAGTTGTAGCGATAATAATAGTGAAATATGGCAAATAGTGCATGTAATATTGATAATAATAAAAGTAATAAGTATATTTATTATCGTTCTATCGATAATAACTTCTTAATATGGGTAATAATGCATGTTATATTGATGATAATGAAAGCAGTAAGTATATTTATTACAGTTCTAGCGATAATAACTGCATTATATGCGTAATAATGCATGTTATATTGATAATATCGGGAGTAATAAGTATAATTATTATAGTTCTAGCGATAATAATAGTAAAATATGGCTACTAGTGCATGTTATATTGATAATAATAAAAGTAATAAGTATATTTATTATACTTCTGTCGATAATAGCTGCATTATATGGGTAATAATGCATGTTATATTGATAATATCGGGAGTAATAAGTATAATTATTATAGTTCTAGCGATAATAATAGTAAAATATGGCTAATAGTACATGTTATACTGATAATAATAAAAGTAATAAGTATATTTATTATACTTCTGTCGATAATAACTACATTATATGGGTAATAATGCATGTTACATTGATAATATCGGGAGTAATAAGTATAATTATTACAGTTCTAGTGATAATAACTGCATTATATGGGTAATAATGGATGTTATATTGATAATATTGGGAGTAATAAGTATAATTATTATAGTTCTAGCGATAATGATTGTAAAATATTTCTAATAGTGCATGTTATATTGATAATAATTAAAGTTATAAGTATATTAATTACATTTCTAGCGATAATAACTGCATTATATGGGTAATAATGCACGTTATATTGCTAATAATATAAGTAATAAGTATAATTATTACAGTTCTAGCGATAATAACTGCATTATATGGGTAATAATGCATGTTATATTGATAATATTGGGAGTAATAAGTATATTTATTATAGTTCTAGCGATAATAACTGCATAATATGGGTAATAATACATGTTATATTGATAATATTGGTAGTAATAAGTATATTTATTATAGTTCTAGCGATAATAACTGCATAATATGGGTAATAATGCATGTTATATTGATAATATCGGGAGTAATAAGTATATTTATTATAGTTCTATCGATAATAACTGCATAATATGGGTAATAATGCATGTTATATTGATGATAATGCAAGTAGTAAGTATATTTATTACAGTTCTAGCGATAATAACTGCATTATATGCGTAATAATGCATGTTATATTGATAATATCGGGAGTAATAAGTATAATTATTACAGTTCTAGCGATAATAATAGTAAAATATGGCTAATAGTACATGTTATACTGATAATAATAAAAGTAATAAGTATATTTATTATACTTCTGTCGATAATAACTGCATTATATGGGTAATAATGCATGTTATATTGATAATATCGGGAGTAATAAGTATAATTATTACAGTTCTAGCGATAATAACTGCATTATATGGGTAATAATGCACGTTATATTACTAATAATATAAGTAATAAGTATAATTATTACAGTTCTAGCGATAATAACTGCATTATATGGGTAATAATGCATGTTATATTGATAATATCGGGAGTAATCAGTATAATTATTATAGTTCTAGCGATAATAATAGTAAAATATGGCTACTAGTGCATGTTATATTGATAATAATAAAAGTAATAAGTATATTTATTATACTTCTGTCGATAATACCTGCATTATATGGGCAATAATGCATGTCATATTGATAATATCGGGAGTAATAAGTATAATTATTATAGTTGTAGCGATAATAATAGTGAAATATGGCAAATAGTGCATGTAATATTGATAATAATAAAAGTAATAAGTATATTTATTATCGTTCTATCGATAATAACTTCTTAATATGGGTAATAATGCATGTTATATTGATGATAATGAAAGCAGTAAGTATATTTATTACAGTTCTAGCGATAATAACTGCATTATATGCGTAATAATGCATGTTATATTGATAATATCGGGAGTAATAAGTATAATTATTATAGTTCTAGCGATAATAATAGTAAAATATGGCTACTAGTGCATGTTATATTGATAATAATAAAAGTAATAAGTATATTTATTATACTTCTGTCGATAATAGCTGCATTATATGGGTAATAATGCATGTTATATTGATAATATCGGGAGTAATAAGTATAATTATTATAGTTCTAGCGATAATAATAGTAAAATATGGCTAATAGTACATGTTATACTGATAATAATAAAAGTAATAAGTATATTTATTGTACTTCTGTCGATAATAACTACATTATATGGGTAATAATGCATGTTATATTGATAATATCGGGAGTAATAAGTATAATTATTACAGTTCTAGTGATAATAACTGCATTATATGGGTAATAATGGATGTTATATTGATAATATTGGGAGTAATAAGTATAATTATTATAGTTCTAGCGATAATGATTGTAAAATATTTCTAATAGTGCATGTTATATTGATAATAATTAAAGTTATAAGTATATTAATTACATTTCTAGCGATAATAACTGCATTATATGGGTAATAATGCACGTTATATTGCTAATAATATAAGTAATAAGTATAATTATTACAGTTCTAGCGATAATAACTGCATTATATGGGTAATAATGCATGTTATATTGATAATATTGGGAGTAATAAGTATATTTATTATAGTTCTAGCGATAATAACTGCATAATATGGGTAATAATGCATGTTATATTGATAATATTGGTAGTAATAAGTATATTTATTATAGTTCTAGCGATAATAACTGCATAATATGGGTAATAATGCATGTTATATTGATAATATCGGGAGTAATAAGTATATTTATTATAGTTCTATCGATAATAACTGCATAATATGGGTAATAATGCATGTTATATTGATGATAATGCAAGTAGTAAGTATATTTATTACAGTTCTAGCGATAATAACTGCATTATATGCGTAATAATGCATGTTATATTGATAATATCGGGAGTAATAAGTATAATTATTACAGTTCTAGCGATAATAATAGTAAAATATGGCTAATAGTACATGTTATACTGATAATAATAAAAGTAATAAGTATATTTATTATACTTCTGTCGATAATAACTGCATTATATGGGTAATAATGCATGTTATATTGATAATATCGGGAGTAATAAGTATAATTATTACAGTTCTAGCGATAATAACTGCATTATATGGGTAATAATGCACGTTATATTACTAATAATATAAGTAATAAGTATAATTATTACAGTTCTAGCGATAATAACTGCATTATATGGGTAATAATGCATGTTATATTGATAATATCGGGAGTAATCAGTATAATTATTATAGTTCTAGCGATAATAATAGTAAAATATGGCTATTAGTGCCTGTTATATTGATAATAATATAAGTAATAAGTATAATTATTACAGTTCTGGCGATAATAACTGCATTATATGGGTAATAATGCATGTTATATTGATAATATCGGGAGTAATAAGTATAATTATTATAGTTCTACCGATAATAATAGTAAAATATGGCTAATAGTACATGTTATACTGATAATAATAAAAGTAATAAGCATATTTATTATACTTCTGTCGATAATAACTGCATTATATGGGTAATAATGCATGTTATATTGATAATGACATAAGTAGTAAGTATAATTATTACAGTTCTAGCGATAATAACTCCATTATATGGGTAATAATGCATGTTATATTGCTAACTATATAAGTAATAAGTATAATTATTACAGTTCTAGCGATAATAACTGCATTAAATGGGTAATAATGCATGTTATATTGATAATAATAAAAGTAATAAGTATATTTATTATCGTTTTATCGATAATAACTTCTTAATATGGGTAATAATGCATGTTATGTTGATAATAATATAAGTAATAAGTATAATTATTACAGTTCTAGCGATAATAACTGCATTATATGGGTAATAATGCACGTTATATTGCTAATAATATAAGTAATAAGTATAATTATTACAGTTCTAGCGATAATAACTCCATTATATGGGTAATAATGCATGTTATATTGCTAACTATATAAGTAATAAGTATAATTATTACAGTTCTAGCGATAATAACTGCATTAAATGGGTAATAATGCATGTTATATTGATAATAATAAAAGTAATAAGTATATTTATTATCGTTCTATCGATAATAACTTCTTAATATGGGTAATAATGCATGTTATATTGATGATAATGAAAGCAGTAAGTACATTTATTACAGTTCTAGCGATAATAACTGCATTATATTGCGTAATAATGCATGTTATATTGATAATATCGGGAGTAGTAAGTATAATTATTACAGTTCTAGCGATAATACTAGTAAAATATGGCTAAGAGTGCCTGTTATATTGATAATAATAATAGTAATAAGTATATTTATTATACTTCTGTCGATAATACCTGCATTATATGGGTAACAATGCATGTCATATTGATAATATCGGGAGTAATAAGTATAATTATTATAGTTGTAGCGATAATAATAGTGAAATATGGCAAATAGTGCATGTAATATTGATAATAATAAAAGTAATAAGTATATTTATTATCGCTCTATCGATAATAACTTCTTAATATGGGTAATAATGCATGTTATATTGATGATAATGAAAGCAGTAAGTATATTTATTACAGTTCTAGCGATAATAACTGCATTATATGCGTAATAATGCATGTTATATTGATAATATCGAGAGTAATAAGTATAATTATTATAGTTCTAGCGATAATGATAGTAAAATATGGCTACTAGTGCCTGTTATATTGATAATAATAAAAGTAATAAGTATATTTATTATACTTCTGTCGATAATAGCTGCATTATATGGGTAATAATGCATGTTATATTGATAATATCGGGAGTAATAAGTATAATTATTATAGTTCTAGCGATAATAATAGTAAAATATGGCTAATAGTACATGTTATACTGATAATAATAAAAGTAATAAGTATATTTATTATACTTCTGTCGATAATAACTGCATTATATGGGTAATAATGCATGTTACATTGATAATATCGGGAGTAATAAGTATAATTATTACAGTTCTAGTGATAATAACTGCATTATATGGGTAATAATGGATGTTATATTGATAATATTGGGAGTAATAAGTATAATTATTATAGTTCTAGCGATAATGATTGTAAAATATTTCTAATAGTGCATGTTATATTGATAATAATTAAAGTTATAAGTATATTAATTACAGTTCTAGCGATAATAACTGCATTATATGGGTAATAATGCACGTTATATTGCTAATAATATAAGTAATAAGTATAACTATTACAGTTCTAGCGATAATAACTGCATTATATGGGTAATAATGCATGTTATATTGATAATATTGGGAGTAATAAGTATATTTATTATAGTTCTAGCGATAATAACTGCATAATATGGGTAATAATGCATGTTATATTGATAATATTGGGAGTAATAAGTATATTTATTATAGTTCTAGCGATAATAACTGCATAATATGGGTACTAATGCATGTTATATTGATAATATCGGGAGTAATAAGTATATTTATTATAGTTCTATCGATAATAACTGCATAATATGGGTAATAATGCATGTTATATTGATGATAATGAAAGTAGTAAGTATATTTATTACAGTTCTAGCGATAATAACTGCATTATATGCGTAATAATGCATGTTATATTGATAATATCGGGAGTAATAAGTATAATTATTACAGTTCTAGCGATAATAATAGTAAAATATGGCTAATAGTACATGTTATACTGATAATAATAAAAGCAATAAGTATATTTATTATACTTCTGTCGATAATAACTGCATTATATGGGTAATAATGCATGTTATATTGATAATATCGGGAGTAATAAGTATAATTATTACAGTTCTAGCGATAATACTAGTAAAATATGGGTAAGAGTGCCTGTTATATTGATAATAATGAAAGTAATAAGTATATTTATTATACTTCTGTCGATAATAACTGCATTATATGGGTAATAATGCATGTTATATTGATAATAATATAAGTAATAAGTATAATTATTACAGTTCTAGCTATAATAACTCCATTATATGTGTAATAAAGCATGTTATATTAATAATAATAAAAGTAATAAGTATATTTATTACAGTTCTATCCAAAATAACTGCATAATATGGGTAATAATGCATGTTATATTGATGATAATAAAAGTAATACGTATATTTATTATAGTTCTAGCGATAATAACTGCATTATATGGGTAATAATGAATGTTATATTGATAATATTGGGAGTAATAAGTATATTAATTATAGTTCTAGCGATAATAACTGCATAATATGGGTAATAATGCATGTTATATTGATAATAATATGAGTAATAAGTATAATTATTACAGTTCTAGCGATAATAACTGCATTATATGGGTAATAATGCACGTTATATTGATAATAATATAAGTAATAAGTATAATTATCACGGTTCTAGCGACAATAACTGCATTATATGGGTAATAATGCATGTTATATTGATAATATCGGGAGTAATAAGTATAATTATTACAGTTCTAGCGATAATACTAGTAAAATATGGCTAATAGTACATGTTATACTGATAATAATAAAAGCAATAAGTATATTTATTATACTTCTGTCGATAATAACTTCATTATATGGGTAATAATGCATGTTATAGTGATAATATTGGGAGTAATAAGTATAATTATTACAGTTCTAGCGATAATAACTGCATTATATGTGTAATAATGCACGTTATATTACTAATAATATAAGTAATAAGTATAATTATTACAGTTCTAGCGATAATAACTGCATTATATGGGTAATAATGCATGTTATATTGATAATATCGGGAGTAATAGGTATAATTATTATAGTTCTAGCGATAATAATAGTAAAATATGGCTAATAGTACATGTTATACTGATAATAATAAAAGTAATAAGCATATTTATTATACTTCTGTCGATAATAACTGCATTATATGGGTAATAATGCATGTTATATTGATAATGACATAAGTAATAAGTATAATTATTACAGTTCTAGCGATAATAACTCCATTATATGGGTAATAATGCATGTTATATTGCTAACTATATAAGTAATAAGTATAATTATTACAGTTCTAGCGATAATAACTGCATTATATGGGTAATAATGCAAGTTATATTGATAATATCGGGAGTAATAAGTATAATTATGATAGTTCTAGCGATAATAATAGTAAAATATGGCTAATAGTACATGTTATACTGATAATAATAAAAGCAATAAGTATATTTGTTATACTTCTGTCGATAATAACTGCATTATATGGGTAATAATGCATGTTATATTGATCATATTGGGAGTAATAAGTATATTTATTATAGTTCCAGCGATAATAACTGCATAATATGGGTAATAATGCATGTTATATTGATGATATCGGGAGTAATAAGTATATTTATTATAGTTCTATCGCTAATAACTGCATAATATGGGTAATAATGCATGTTATATTGATGATAATGAAAGTAGTAAGTATATTTGTTACAGTTCTAGCGATAATAACTGCATTATATGCGTAATAATGCATGTTATATTGATAATATCGGGAGTAATAAGTATAATTGTTACAGTTCTAGCGATAATACTAGTAAAATATATCTAACAGTGCCTGTTATATTGATAATAATAATAGTAATAAGTATATTTATTATACTTCTGTCGATAATACTTGCATTATATGGGTAATAATACATGTTATATTGATAATATCGGGAGTAATAAGTATAATTATTACAGTTCTAGCGATAATAATAGTAAAATATGGCTATTAGTGCATGTTATATTGATGATAATAAAAGTAATACGTATACATATTATAGTTCTAGCGATAAAAACTGCATTATATGGGTAATAATGCACGTTATATTGCTAATAGTATAAGTAATGAGTATAATTATTACAGTTCTAGCGATAATACCACCATTATATGGGTAATAATGAATGTTATATTGATAATGATATAAGTAATAAGTATAGTTATTACAGTTCTAGCGATAATAACTGCATAAAATGGGTAATAATGCACGTTATATTGCTAACAATATAAGTAATAAGTATATTTATTATAGTTCTAGCGATAATAACTGCATTATATGGGTAATAATGCACGTGATATTGCTAATAATATAAGTAATAAGTATAATTATTACAGTTCTAGCGATAATAACTGCATTATATGGGTAATAATGCATGTTATATTGATAATATTGGGAGTAATAAGTATATTTATTATACTTCTGTCGATAATAACTGCATTATATGGGTAATAATGCACGTTATATTGATAATAATATAAGTAATAAGTATAATTATTAGAGTTCTAGCGATAACAACTGCATTATAGGGGTAATAATGCACGTTATATTGCTAATAATATAAGTAATAAGTACAATTATTACAGTTCTAGCGATAATAACTGCATTATATGGGTAATAATGCATGTTATATTGATAATATCGGGAGTAATAAGTATAATTATGATAGTTCTAGCGATAATAATAGTAAAATATGGCTAATAGTACATGTTATACTGATAATAATAAAAGCAATAAGTATATTTATTATACTTCTGTCGATAATAACTGCATTATATGGGTAATAATGCATGTTATATTGATAATAACATAAGTAATAAGTATAATTATTACAGTTCTAGCGATAATAACTCCATTATATGGGTAATAATGCATGTTATATTGCTAACTATATAAGTAATAAGTATAATTATTACAGTTCTAGCGATAATAACTGCATTAAATGGGTAATAATGCATGTTATATTGATAATAATAAAAGTAATAAGTATATTTATTATCGTTCTATCGATAATAACTTCTTAATATGGGTAATAACGCATGTTATATTGATGATAATGAAAGCAGTAAGTATATTTATTACAGTTCTAGCGATAATAACTGCATTATATTGCGTAATAATGCATGTTATATTGATAATATCGGGAGTAGTAAGTATAATTATTACAGTTCTAGCGATAATACTAGTAAAATATGGCTAAGAGTGCCTGTTATATTGATAATAATAATAGTAATAAGTATATTTATTATACTTCTGTCGATAATACCTGCATTATATGGGCAATAATGCATGTCATATTGATAATATCGGGAGTAATAAGTATAATTATTATAGTTGTAGCGATAATAATAGTGAAATATGGCAAATAGTGCATGTAATATTGATAATAATAAAAGTAATAAGTATATTTATTATCGTTCTATCGATAATAACTTCTTAATATGGGTAATAATGCATGTTATATTGATGATAATGAAAGCAGTAAGTATATTTATTACAGTTCTAGCGATAATAACTGCATTATATGCGTAATAATGCATGTTATATTGATAACATCGGGAGTAATAAGTATAATTATTATAGTTCTAGCGATAATAATAGTAAAATATGGCTACTAGTGCATGTTATATTGATAATAATAAAAGTAATAAGTATATTTATTATACTTCTGTCGATAATAGCTGCATTATATGGGTAATAATGCATGTTATATTGATAATATCGGGAGTAATAAGTATAATTATTATAGTTCTAGCGATAATAATAGTAAAATATGGCTAATAGTACATGTTATACTGATAATAATAAAAGTAATAAGTATATTTATTATACTTCTGTCGATAATAACTGCATTATATGGGTAATAATGCATGTTACATTGATAATATCGGGAGTAATAAGTATAATTATTACAGTTCTAGTGATAATAACTGCATTATATGGGTAATAATGGATGTTATATTGATAATATTGGGAGTAATAAGTATAATTATTATAGTTCTAGCGATAATGATTGTAAAATATTTCTAATAGTGCATGTTATATTGATAATAATTAAAGTTATAAGTATATTAATTACATTTCTAGCGATAATAACTGCATTATATGGGTAATAATGCACGTTATATTGCTAATAATATAAGTAATAAGTATAATTATTACAGTTCTAGCGATAATAACTGCATTATATGGGTAATAATTCATGTTATATTGATAATATTGGGAGTAATAAGTATATTTATTATAGTTCTAGCGATAATAACTGCATAATATGGGTAATAATGCATGTTATATTGATAATATTGGGAGTAATAAGTATATTTATTATAGTTCTAGCGATAATAACTGCATAATATGGGTAATAATGCATGTTATATTGATAATATCGGGAGTAATAAGTATATTTATTATAGTTCTATCGATAATAACTGCATAATATGGGTAATAATGCATGTTATATTGATGATAATGCAAGTAGTAAGTATATTTATTACAGTTCTAGCGATAATAACTGCATTATATGCGGAATAATGCATGTTATATTGATAATATCGGGAGTAATAAGTATAATTATTACAGTTCTAGCGATAATAATAGTAAAATATGGCTAATAGTACATGTTATACTGATAATAATAAAAGTAATAAGTATATTTATTATACTTCTGTCGATAATAACTGCATTATATGGGTAATAATGCATGTTATATTGATAATATCGGGAGTAATAAGTATAATTATTACAGTTCTAGCGATAATACTAGTAAAATATGGGTAAGAGTGCCTGTTATATTGATAATAATGAAAGTAATAAGTATATTTATTATACTTCTGTCGATAATAACTGCATTATATGGGTAATAATGCATGTTATATTGATAATAATATAAGTAATAAGTATAATTATTACAGTTCTAGCTATAATAACTCCATTATATGTGTAATAAAGCATGTTATATTGATAATAATAAAAGTAATAAGTATATTTATTAGAGTTCTATCCAAAATAACTGCATAATATGGGTAATAATGCATGTTATATTGATGATAATAAAAGTAATACGTATATTTATTATAGTTCTAGCGATAATAACTGCATTATATGGGTAATAATGCATGTTATATTGATAACATTGGGAGTAATAAGTATATTTATTATAGTTCTAGCGATAATAAGTGCATAATATGGGTAATAATGCATGTTATATTGATAATAATATGAGTAATAAGTATAATTATTACAGTTCTAGCGATAATAACTGCATTATATGGGTAATAATGCACGTTATATTGATAATAATATAAGTAATAAGTATAATTATCACGGTTCTAGCGACAATAACTGCATTATATGGGTAATAATGCATGTTATATTGATAATGACATAAGTAGTAAGTATAATTATTACAGTTCTAGCGATAATAACTCCATTATATGGGTAATAATGCATGTTATATTGCTAACTATATAAGTAATAAGTATAATTATTACAGTTCTAGCGATAATAACTGCATTAAATGGGTAATAATGCATGTTATATTGATAATAATAAAAGTAATAAGTATATTTATTATCGTTTTATCGATAATAACTTCTTAATATGGGTAATAATGCATGTTATATTGATAATAATATAAGTAATAAGTATAATTATTACAGTTCTAGCGATAATAACTGCATTATATGGGTAATAATGCACGTTATATTGCTAATAATATAAGTAATAAGTATAATTATTACAGTTCTAGCGATAATAACTCCATTATATGGGTAATAATGCATGTTATATTGCTAACTATATAAGTAATAAGTATAATTATTACAGTTCTAGCGATAATAACTGCATTAAATGGGTAATAATGCATGTTATATTGATAATAATAAAAGTAATAAGTATATTTATTATCGTTCTATCGATAATAACTTCTTAATATGGGTAATAATGCATGTTATATTGATGATAATGAAAGCAGTAAGTATATTTATTACAGTTCTAGCGATAATAACTGCATTATATGCGTAATAATGCATGTTATATTGATAATATCGAGAGTAATAAGTATAATTATTATAGTTCTAGCGATAATGATAGTAAAATATGGCTACTAGTGCCTGTTATATTGATAATAATAAAAGTAATAAGTATATTTATTATACTTCTGTCGATAATAGCTGCATTATATGGGTAATAATGCATGTTATATTGATAATATCGGGAGTAATAAGTATAATTATTATAGTTCTAGCGATAATAATAGTAAAATATGGCTAATAGTACATGTTATACTGATAATAATAAAAGTAATAAGTATATTTATTATACTTCTGTCGATAATAACTGCATTATATGGGTAATAATGCATGTTACATTGATAATATCGGGAGTAATAAGTATATTAATTACAGTTCTAGCGATAATAACTGCATTATATGGGTAATAATGCACGTTATATTGCTAATAATATAAGTAATAAGTGTAATTATTACAGTTCTAGCGATAATAACTGCATTATATGGGTAATAATGCATGTTATATTGATAATATTGGGAGTAATAAGTATATTTATTATAGTTCTAGCGATAATAACTGCATAATATGGGTAATAATGCATGTTATATTGATAATATTGGGAGTAATAAGTATATTTATTATAGTTCTAGCGATAATAACTGCATAATATGGGTACTAATGCATGTTATATTGATAATATCGGGAGTAATAAGTATATTTATTATAGTTCTATCGATAATAACTGCATAATATGGGTAATAATGCATGTTATATTGATGATAATGAAAGTAGTAAGTATATTTATTACAGTTCTAGCGATAATAACTGCATTATATGCGTAATAATGCATGTTATATTGATAATATCGGGAGTAATAAGTATAATTATTACAGTTCTAGCGATAATAATAGTAAAATATGGCTAATAGTACATGTTATACTGATAATAATAAAAGCAATAAGTATATTTATTATACTTCTGTCGATAATAACTGCATTATATGGGTAATAATGCATGTTATATTGATAATATCGGGAGTAATAAGTATAATTATTACAGTTCTAGCGATAATACTAGTAAAATATGGGTAAGAGTGCCTGTTATATTGATAATAATGAAAGTAATAAGTATATTTATTATACTTCTGTCGATAATAACTGCATTATATGGGTAATAATGCATGTTATATTGATAATAATATAAGTAATAAGTATAATTATTACAGTTCTAGCTATAATAACTCCATTATATGTGTAATAAAGCATGTTATATTAATAATAATAAAAGTAATAAGTATATTTATTACAGTTCTATCCAAAATAACTGCATAATATGGGTAATAATGCATGTTATATTGATGATAATAAAAGTAATACGTATATTTATTATAGTTCTAGCGATAATAACTGCATTATATGGGTAATAATGCACGTTATATTGATAATAATATAAGTAATAAGTATAATTATTACGGTTCTAGCGACAATAAGTGCATTATATGGGTAATAATACATGTTATATTGATAATATCGGGAGTAATAAGTATAATTATTACAGTTCTAGCGATAATAATAGTAAAATATGGCTATTAGTGCCTGTTATATTAATAATAATAAAAGTATTAAGTATATTTATTATAGTTCTATCGATAATAACTGCATAATATGGGTAATAATGCATGTTATATTGATGATAATGCAAGTAGTAAGTATATTTATTACAGTTCTAGCGATAATAACTGCATTATATGCGTAATAATGCATGTTATATTGATAATATCGGGAGTAATACGTATAATTATTACAGTTCTAGCGATAATAATAGTAAAATATGGCTAATAGTACATGTTATACTGATAATAATAAAAGTAATAAGTATATTTATTATACTTCTGTCGATAATAACTGCATTATATGGGTAATAATGCATGTTATATTGATAATATCGGGAGTAATAAGTATAATTATTACAGTTCTAGCGATAATAACTGCATTATATGGGTAATAATGCATGTTATATTGATAATATCGGGAGTAATAAGTATAATTATTATAGTTCTAGCGATAATAATAGTAAAATATGGCTAATAGTACATGTTATACTGATAATAATAAAAGTAATAAGCATATTTATTATACTTCTGTCAATAATAACTGCATTATATGGGTAATAATGCATGTTATATTGATAATGACATAAGTAATAAGTATAATTATTACAGTTCTAGCGATAATAACTGTATTATATGGGTAATAATGCATGTTATATTGATAATAATATGAGTAATAAGTATAATTATTACAGTTCTAGCGATAATAACTGCATTATATGGGTAATAATGCACGTTATATTGCTAATAATATAAGTAATAAGTATAATTATTACAGTTCTAGCGATAATAACTGCATTAGATGGGTAATAATGCATGTTATATTGATAATATCGGGAGTAATACGTATAATTATTACAGTTCTAGCGATAATACTAGTATAATATGGCTAATAGTACATGTTATACTGATAATAATAAAAGCAATAAGTATATTTATTATACTTCTGTCGAGAATAACTGCATTATATGGGTAATAATGCATGTTATAGTGATAATATTGGGAGTAATAAGTATAATTATTACAGTTCTAGCGATAATAACTGCATTATATGGGTAATAATGCACGTTATATTACTAATAATATAAGTAATATGTATAATTATTACAGTTCTAGCGATAATAACTGCATTATATGGGTAATAATGCACGTTATATTACTAATAATATAAGTAATAAGTATAATTATTACAGTTCTAGCGATAATAACTGCATAATATGGGTAATAATGCATGTTATATCGATAATATTGGGAGTAATAAGTATTGTTATTATAGTTCTAACGATAATAACAGCATAATATGGGTAATAATGCATGTTATATTGATGACAATGAAAGCAGTAAGTATATTTATTACAGTTCTAGCGATAATAACTGCATTATATGCGTAATAATGCATGTTATATTGATAATATCGGGAGTAGTAAGTATAATTATTACAGTTCTAGCGATAATAATAGTAAAATATGGCTAATAGTACATGTTATACTGATAACAATAAAAGTAATAAGTATATTTATTATACTTCTGTCGATAATAACTGCATTATATGGGTAATAATGCATGTTATATTGATAATATCGGGAGTAATAAGTATAATTATTACAGTTCTAGTGATAATAACTGCATTATATAGGTAATAATGGATGTTATATTGACAATGTCGGGAGTAGTAAGTATAATTATTACAGTTCTAGCGATAATAACTGCATTATAAGGGTAATAATGCATGTTATATTGATAATATTGGGAGTAATAAGTATAATTATTATAGTTCTAGCGATAATGATTGTAAAATATTTGTAATAGTGCATGTTATATTGATAATAATAAAAGTTATAAGTATATTTATTACAGTTCTAGCAATAATAACTGCATTATATGGGTAATAATGCACGTTATATTACTAATAATATAAGTAATAAGTATAATTATTACAGTTCTAGCGATAATAACTGCATTATATGGGTAACAATGCATGTCATATTGATAATATTGGGAGTAATAAGTATATTTATTATAGTTCTAGCGATAATAACTGCATAATATGGGTAATAATGCATGTTATATTGGTAATAATATAAGTAATAAGTATAATTATTACAGTTCTAGCGATAATAACTGCTTTATATGGGTAATAATGCACGCTATATTGCTAATAATATAAGTAATAAGTATAATTATTACAGTTCTAGCGATAATAACTGCATTATATGGGTAATAATGCATGTTATATTGATAATATCGGGAGTAATAAGTATAATTATTATAGTTCTAGCGATAATAATAGTAAAATATGGCTAATAGTACATGTTATACTGATAATAATAAAAGTAATAAGCATATTTATTATACTTCTGTCGATAATAACTGCATTATATGGGTAATAATGCATGTTATATTGATAATGACATAAGTAATAAGTATAATTATTACAGTTCTAGCGATAATAACTGTATTATATGGGTAATAATGCATGTTATATTGATAATAATATGAGTAATAAGTATAATTATTACAGTTCTAGCGATAATAACTGCATTATATGGGTAATAATGCACGTTATATTGCTAATAATATAAGTAATAAGTATAATTATTACAGTTCTAGCGATAATAACTGCATTATATGGGTAATAATGCATGTTATATTGATAATATCGGGAGTAATACGTATAATTATTATAGTTCTAGCGATAATAATAGTAAAATATGGCTATTAGTGCCTGTTATATTGATAATAATAAAAGTAATAAGTATATTTATTATACTTCTGTCGATAATAACTGCATTATATGGGTAATAATGCATGTTATATTGATAATAATATAAGTAATAAGTATAATTATTACAGTTCTAGCGATAATAACTGCATTATACGGGTAATAATGCACGTTATATTGATAATAATATAAGTAATAAGTATAATTATTACGGTTCTAGCGACAATAACTGCATTATATGGGTAATAATGCATGTTATATTGATAATATCGGGAGTAATAAGTATAATTATTACAGTTCTAGCGATAATACTAGTAAAATATGGCTAATAGTACATGTTATACTGATAATAATAAAAGCAATAAGTATATTTATTATACTTCTGTCGATAATAACTGCATTATATGGGTAATAATGCATGTTATAGTGATAATATTGGGAGTAATAAGTATAATTATTACAGTTCCCGCGATAATAACTGCATTATATGGGTAATAATGCATGTTATATTGATAATATCGGGAGTAATAAGTATAATTATTACAGTTCTAGCGATAATACTAGTAAAATATGGCTAATAGTACATGTTATACTGATAATAATAAAAGCAATAAGTATATTTATTATACTTCTGTCGATAATAACTGCATTATATGGGTAATAATGCATGTTATAGTGATAATATTGGGAGTAATAAGTATAATTATTACAGTTCCCGCGATAATAACTGCATTATATGGATTAATAATGCACGTTATATTACTAATAATATAAGTAATATGTATAATTATTACAGTTCTAGCGATAATAACTGCATTATATGGGTAATAATGCATGTTATATCGATAATATCGGGAGTAATGAGTATAATTATTATAGTTCTAGCGATAATAATAGTAAAACATGGCTATTAGTGCCTGTTATATTGATAATAATATAAGTAATAAGTATAATTATTACAGTTCTGGCGATAATAACTGCATTATATGGGTAATAATGCATGTTATATTGATAATATCGGGAGTAATAAGTATAATTATTATACTTCTAGCGATAATAATAGTAAAATATGGCTAATAGTACATGTTATACTGATAATAATGAAAGTAATAAGCATATTTATTATACTTCTGTCGATAATAACTGCATTATATGGGTAATAATGCATGTTATATTGATAATGACATAAGTAATAAGTATAATTATTACAGTTCTAGCGATAATAACTCCATTATATGGGTAATAATGCATGTTATATTGCTAACTATATAAGTAATAAGTATAATTATTACAGTTCTAGCGATAATAACTGCATTAAATGGGTAATAATGCATGTTATATTGATAATATCGGGAGTAATGAGTATAATTATTATAGTTCTAGCGATAATAATAGTAAATATGGCTATTAGTGCCTGTTATATTGATAATAATATAAGTAATAAGTATAATTATTACAGTTCTGGCGATAATAACTGCATTATATGGGTAATAATGAATGTTATATTGATAATATCGGGAGTAATAAGTATAATTATTATAGTTCGAGCGATAATAATAGTAAAATACGGCTAATAGTACATGTTATACTGATAATAATAAAAGTAAGAAGTATATTTATTATACTTCTGTCGATAATAACTGCATTATATGGGTAATAATGCATGTTATATTGATAATGACATAAGTATTAAGTATAATTATTACAGTTCTAGCGATAATAACTCCATTATATGGGTAATAATGCATGTTATATTGCTAACTATATAAGTAATAAGTATAATTATTACAGTTCTAGCGATAATAACTGCATTAAATGGGTAATAATGCATGTTATATTGATAATATCGGGAGTAATGAGTATAATTATTATAGTTCTAGCGATAATAATAGTAAATATGGCTATTAGTGCCTGTTATATTGATAATAATATAAGTAATAAGTATAATTATTACAGTTCTGGCGATAATAACTGCATTATATGGGTAATAATGAATGTTATATTGATAATATCGGGAGTAATAAGTATAATTATTATAGTTCGAGCGATAATAATAGTAAAATACGGCTAATAGTACATGTTATACTGATAATAATAAAAGTAAGAAGTATATTTATTATACTTCTGTCGATAATAACTGCATTATATGGGTAATAATGCATGTTATATTGATAATGACATAAGTATTAAGTATAATTATTACAGTTCTAGCGATAATAACTCCATTATATGGGTAATAATGCATGTTATATTGCTAACTATATAGGTAATAAGTATAATTATTACAGTTCTAGCGATAATAACTGCATTAAATGGGTAATAATGCATGTTATATTGATAATAATAAAAGTAATAAGTATATTTATTATCGTTCTATCGATAATAACTTCTTAATATGGGTAATAATGCATGTTATATTGATGATAATGAAAGCAGTAAGTATATTTATTACAGTTCTAGCGATAATAACTGCATTATATGGGTAATAATGCATGTTATATTGATAATATTGGGAGTAATAAGTATAATTATTATAGTTCTAGCGATAATGATTGTAAAATATTTCTAATAGTGCATGTTATATTGATAATAATAAAAGTTATAAGTATATTAATTACAGTTTTAGCGATAATAACTGCATTATATGGGTAATAATGCACGTTATATTGCTAATAATATAAGTAATAAGTATAATTATTACAGTTCTAGCGATAATAACTGCATTATATGCGTAATAATGCATGTTATATTGATAATATCGGGAGTAATAAGTATAATTGTTACAGTTCTAGCGATAATACTAGTAAAATATATCTAACAGTGCCTGTTATATTGATAATAATAATAGTAAGAAGTATATTTATTATACTTCTGTCGATAATACTTGCATTATATGGGTAATAATGCATGTTATATTGATAATATCGGGAGTAATAAGTATAATTATTATAGTTCTAGCGATAATAATAGTAAAATATGGCTAATAGTGCATGTTATATTGATAATAATAAAAGTATTAAGTATATTTATTATAGTTCTATCGATAATAACTGCATAATATGGGTAATAATTCATGTTATATTGATGATAATGCAAGTAGTAAGTATATTTATTACAGTTCTAGCGATAATAACTGCATTATATGCGTAATAATGCATGTTATATTGATAATATCGGGAGTAATAAGTATAATTATTACAGTTCTAGCGATAATAATAGTAAAATATGGCTAATAGTACATGTTATACTGATAATAATAAAAGTAATAAGTATATTTATTATACTTCTGTCGATAATAACTGCATTATATGGGTAATAATGCATGTTATATTGATAATATCGGGAGTAATAAGTATAATTATTACAGTTCTAGCGATAATACTAGTAAAATATGGCTAATAGTACATGTTATACTGATAATAATAAAAGCAATAAGTATATTTATTATACTTCTGTCGATAATAACTGCATTATATGGGTAATAATGCATGTTATAGTGATAATATTGGGAGTAATAAGTATAATTATTACAGTTCTAGCGATAATAACTGCATTATATGGGTAATAATGGATGTTATATTGACAATATCGGGAGTAATAAGTATAATTATTATAGTTCTAGCGATAATAATTGTAAAATATTTCTAATAGTGCATGTTATATTGATAATAATAAAAGTTATAAGTATATTAATTACAGTTCTAGCGATAATAACTGCATTATATGGGTAATAATGCACATTATATTGCTAATAATATAAGTAATAAGTATAATTATTACAGTTCTAGCTATAATAACTCCATTATATGGGTAATAAAGCATGTTATATTGATAATAATAAAAGTAATAAGTATATTTATTACAGTTCTATCCAAAATAACTGCATAATATGGGTAATAATGCATGTTATATTGATGATAATAAAAGTAATACGTATATTTATTATAGTTCTAGCGATAATAACTGCATAATATGGGTAATAATGCATGTTATATTGATAATAATATAAGTAATAAGTATAATTATTACAGTTCTAGCGATAATAACTGCAATTTATGGGTAATAATGCACGTTATATTGCTAATAGTATAAGTAATAAGTATAATTATTACAGTTCTAGCGATAATAACGGCATAATATGGGCAATAATGCTTGTTATATTGATGATAATGAAAGTCGTAAGTATATTTATTACATTTCTAGCGATAATAACTGCATTATATGCGTAAAATGCATGTTATATTGATAATATCGGGAGTAATAAGTATAATTATTATAGTTCTAGCGATAATAATAGTAAAATATGGCTACTAGTGCCTGTTATATTGATAATAATAAAAGTAATAAGTATATTTATTATACTTCTGTCGATAATAACTGCATTGTATGGGTAATAATGCATGATATATCGATAATAACCTAAGTAATAAGTATAATTATTACAGTTCTAGCGATAATAACTCCATTATATGGGTAATAATGCATGTTATATTGTTAACTATATAAGTAATAAGTATAATTATTACAGTTCCAGCAATAATAACTGCATTAAATGGGTAATAATGCATGTTATATTGATAATAATAAAAGTAATAAGTATATTTATTATCGTTCTATCGATAATAACTTCTTAATATGGGTAATAATGCATGTTATATTGATGATAATGAAAGCAGTAAGTATATTTATTACAGTTCTAGCGATAATAACTGCATTATATGGGTAATAATGCATGTTATATTGATAATATTGGGAGTAATAAGTATAATTATTATAGTTCTAGCGATAATGATTGTAAAATATTTCTAATAGTGCATGTTATATTGATAATAATAAAAGTTATAAGTATATTAATTACAGTTCTGGCGATAATAACTGCATTATATGGGTAATAATGCACGTTATATTGCTAATAATATAAGTAATAAGTATAATTATTACAGTTCTAGCGATAATAACTGCATTATATGGGTAATAATGCATGTTATATTGATAATATTGGGAGTAATAAGTATAATTATTATAGTTCTAGCGATAATAATAGTGAAATATGGCAAACAGTGCATGTTATATTGATAATAATAAAAGTAACAAGTATATTTATTATACTTCTGTCGATAATACTTGCATTATATGGGTAATAATGCATGTTATATTGATAATATCGGGAGTAATAAGTATAATTATTATAGTTCTAGCGATAATAATAGTAAAATATGGCTAATAGTGCATGTTATATTGATAATAATAAAAGTATTAAGTATATTTATTATAGTTCTATCGATAATAACTGCATAATATGGGTAATAATGCATGTTATATTGATGATAATGCAAGTAGTAAGTATATTTATTACAGTTCTAGCGATAATAACTGCATTATATGCGTAATAATGCATGTTATATTGATAATATCGGGAGTAATAAGTATAATTAATACAGTTCTAGCGATAATAATAGTAAAACATGGCTAATAGTACATGTTATACTGATAATAATAAAAGTAATAAGTATATTTATTATACTTCTGTCGATAATAACTGCATTATATGGGTAATAATGCATGTTATATTGATAATATCGGGAGTAATAAGTATAATTATTACAGTTCTAGCGATAATACTAGTAAAATATGGGTAAGAGTGCCTGTTATATTGATAATAATGAAAGTAATAAGTATATTTATTATACTTCTGTCGATAATAACTGCATTATATGGGTAATAATGCATGTTATATTGATAATAATATAAGTAATAAGTATAATTATTACAGTTCTAGCTATAATAACTCCATTATATGGGTAATAAAGCATGTTATATTGATAATAATAAAAGTAATAAGTATATTTATTACAGTTCTATCCAAAATAACTGCATAATATGGGTAATAATGCATGTTATATTGATGATAATAAAAGTAATACGTATATTTATTATAGTTCTAGCGATAATAACTGCATAATATGGGTAATAATACATGTTATATTGATAATAATATAAGTAATAAGTATAATTATTACAGTTCTAGCGATAATAACTGCAATTTATGGGTAATAATGCACGTTATATTGCTAATAGTATAAGTAATAAGTATAATTATTACAGTTCTAGCGATAATAACGGCATAATATGGGCAATAATGCATGTTATATTGATGATAATGAAAGTCGTAAGTATATTTATTACATTTCTAGCGATAATAACTGCATTATATGCGTAAAATGCATGTTATATTGATAATATCGGGAGTAATAAGTATAATTATTATAGTTCTAGCGATAATAATAGTAAAATATGGCTACTAGTGCCTGTTATATTGATAATAATAAAAGTAATAAGTATATTTATTATACTTCTGTCGATAATAACTGCATTGTATGTGTAATAATGCATGTTATATTGATAATAACCTAAGTAATAAGTATAATTATTACAGTTCTAGCGATAATAACTCCATTATATGGGTAATAATGCATGTTATATTGTTAACTATATAAGTAATAAGTATAATTATTACAGTTCCAGCAATAATAACTGCATTAAATGGGTAATAATGCATGTTATATTGATAATAATAAAAGTAATAAGTATATTTATTATCGTTCTATCGATAATAACTTCTTAATATGGGTAATAATGCATGTTATATTGATAATATCGGGAGTAATACGTATAATTATTATAGTTCTAGCGATAATAATAGTAAAATATGGCTAATAGTACATGTTACACTGATAACAATAAAAGTAATAAGCATATTTATTATACTTCTGTCGATAATAACTGCATTATATGGGTAATAATGCATGTTATATTGATAATATCGGGAGTAATAGGTATAATTATTACAGTTCTAGTGATAATAACTGCATTATATGGGTAATAATGGATGTTATATTGACAATGTCGGGAGTAGTAAGTATAATTATTACAGTTCAAGCGATAATAACTGCATTATAAGGGTAATAATGCATGTTATATTGATAATATTGGGAGTAATAAGTATAATTATTATAGTTCTAGCGATAATGATTGTAAAATATTTGTAATAGTGCATGTTATATTGATAATAATAAAAGTAATACGTATATTTATTATAGTTCTAGCGATAATAACTGCATAATATGGGTAATAATGCACGTTACATTGCTAATAATATAATTAATGAGTATAATTATTACAGTTCTAGCGATAATAACTGCATTATATGGGTAATAATGCATGTTATATTGATAATATCGGGAGTAATATGTATAATTATTATAGTTCTAGCGATAATAATAGTAAAATATGGCTAATAGTACATGTTATACTGATAATAATAAAAGTAAAAAGCATATTTATTATACTTCTGTCGATAATAACTGCATTATATGGGTAATAATGCATGTTATATTGATAATGACATAAGTAATAAGTATAATTATTACAGTTCTAGCGATAATAACTCCATTATATGGGTAATAATGCATGTTATATTGCTAACTATATAAGTAATAAGTATAATTATTACAGTTCTAGCGATAATAACTGCATTAAATGGGTAATAATGCATGTTATATTGATAATAATAAAAGTAATAAGTATATTTATTATTGTTCTATCGATAATAACTTCTTAATATGGGTAATAATGCATGTTATATTGATGATAATGAAAGCAGTAAGTATATTTATTACAGTTCTAGCGATAATAACTGCATTATATGGGTAATAATGGATGTTATATTGATAATATCGGGAGTAATAAGTATAATTATTACAGTTCTAGGGATAATACTAGTAAAATATGGGTAAGAGTGCCTGTTATATTGATAATAATATAAGTAATAAGTATAATTATTACAGTTCTGGCGATAATAACTGCATTATATGGGTAATAATGCATGTTATATTGATAATATCGGGAGTAATAAGTATAATTATTACAGTTCAAGCGATAATAACTGCATTATAAGGGTAATAATGCATGTTATATTGATAATATTGGGAGTAATAAGTATAATTATTATAGTTCTAGCGATAATGATTGTAAAATATTTGTAATAGTGCATGTTATATTGATAATAATAAAAGTAATACGTATATTTATTATAGTTCTAGCGATAATAACTGCATAATATGGGTAATAATGCACGTTACATTGCTAATAATATAATTAATGAGTATAATTATTACAGTTCTAGCGATAATAACTGCATTATATGGGTAATAATGCATGTTATATTGATAATATCGGGAGTAATATGTATAATTATTATAGTTCTAGCGATAATAATAGTAAAATATGGCTAATAGTACATGTTATACTGATAATAATAAAAGTAAAAAGCATATTTATTATACTTCTGTCGATAATAACTGCATTATATGGGTAATAATGCATGTTATATTGATAATGACATAAGTAATAAGTATAATTATTACAGTTCTAGCGATAATAACTCCATTATATGGGTAATAATGCATGTTATATTGCTAACTATATAAGTAATAAGTATAATTATTACAGTTCTAGCGATAATAACTGCATTAAATGGGTAATAATGCATGTTATATTGATAATAATAAAAGTAATAAGTATATTTATTATTGTTCTATCGATAATTACTTCTTAATATGGGTAATAATGCATGTTATATTGATGATAATGAAAGCAGTAAGTATATTTATTACAGTTCTAGCGATAATAACTGCATTATATGGGTAATAATGGATGTTATATTGATAATATCGGGAGTAATAAGTATAATTATTACAGTTCTAGGGATAATACTAGTAAAATATGGGTAAGAGTGCCTGTTATATTGATAATAATATAAGTAATAAGTATAATTATTACAGTTCTGGCGATAATAACTGCATTATATGGGTAATAATGCATGTTATATTGATAATATCGGGAGTAATAAGTATAATTATTATAGTTCGAGCGATAATAATAGTAAAATACGGCTAATAGTACATGTTATACTGATAATAATAAAAGTAATAAGTATATTTATTATACTTCTGTCGATAATAACTGCATTATATGGGTAATAATGCATGTTATATTGATAATGACATAAGTAATAAGTATAATTATTACAGTTCTAGCGATAATACTAGTAAAATATGGCTAATAGTACATGTTATACTGATAATAATAAAAGCAATAAGTATATTTATTATACTTCTGTCGATAATAACTGCATTATATGGGTAATAATGCATGTTATATTGATAATATCGGGAGTAATAAGTATAATTATTATAGTTCGAGCGATAATAATAGTAATATACGGCTAATAGTACATGTTATACTGATAATAATAAAAGTAATAAGTATATTTATTATACTTCTGTCGATAATAACTGCATTATATGGGTAATAATGCATGTTATATTGATAATAATAAAAGTAATAAGTATATTTATTATCGTTCTATCGATAATAACTTCTTAATATGGGTAATAATGCATGTTATATTGATGATAATGAAAGCAGTAAGTATATTTATTACAGTTCTAGCGATAATAATTGCATTATATGGGTAATAATGCATGTTATATTGATAATATTGGGAGTAATAAGTATAATTATTATAGTTCTAGCGATAATGATTGTAAAATATTTCTAATAGTGCATGTTATATTGATAATAATAAAAGTTATAAGTATATTAATTACAGTTCTAGCGATAATAACTGCATTATATGGGTAATAATGCACGTTATATTGCTAATAATATAAGTAATAAGTATATTTATTATCGTTCTATCGATAATAACTTCTTAATATGGGTAATAATGCATGTTATATTGATGATAATGAAAGCAGTAAGTATATTTATTACAGTTCTAGCGATAATAACTGCATTATATGGGTAATAATGCATGTTATATTGATAATATTGGGAGTAATAAGTATAATTATTATAGTTCTAGCGATAATGATTGTAAAATATTTCTAATAGTGCATGTTATATTGATAATAATAAAAGTTATAAGTATATTAATTACAGTTCTAGCGATAATAACTGCATTATATGGGTAATAATGCACGTTATATTGCTAATAATATAAGTAATAAGTATAATTATTACAGTTCTAGCGATAATAACTGCATTATATGGGTAATAATGCATGTTATATTGATAATATTGGGAGTAATAAGTATAATTATTATAGTTCTAGCGATAATAATAGTAAAATATGGCAAACAGTGCATGTTATATTGATAATAATAAAAGTAACAAGTATATTTATTATACTTCTGTCGATAATAACTGCATTATATGGGTAATAATGCACGTTATATTGCTAATAATATAAGTAATAAGTATATTTATTACAGTTCTAGCGATAATAACTGCATTATATGCGTAATAATGCATGTTATATTGATAATATCGGGAGTAATAAGTATAATTGTTACAGTTCTAGCGATAATACTATTAAAATATATCTAACAGTGCCTGTTATATTGATAATAATAATAGTAAGAAGTATATTTATTATACTTCTGTCGATAATACTTGCATTATATGGGTAATAATGCATGTTATATTGATAATATCGGGAGTAATAAGTATAATTATTATAGTTCTAGCGATAATAATAGTAAAATATGGCTAATAGTGCATGTTATATTGATAATAATAAAAGTATTAAGTATATTAATTACAGTTCTAGCGATAATAACTGCATTATATGGGTAATAATGCACGTTATATTGCTAATAATATAAGTAATAAGTATATTTATTATCGTTCTATCGATAATAACTTCTTAATATGGGTAATAATGCATGTTATATTGATGATAATGAAAGCAGTAAGTATATTTATTACAGTTCTAGCGATAATAACTGCATTATATGGGTAATAATGCATGTTATATTGATAATATTGGGAGTAATAAGTATAATTATTATAGTTCTAGCGATAATGATTGTAAAATATTTCTAATAGTGCATGTTATATTGATAATAATAAAAGTTATAAGTATATTAATTACAGTTCTAGCGATAATAACTGCATTATATGGGTAATAATGCACGTTATATTGCTAATAATATAAGTAATAAGTATAATTATTACAGTTCTAGCGATAATAACTGCATTATATGGGTAATAATGCATGTTATATTGATAATATTGGGAGTAATAAGTATAATTATTATAGTTCTAGCGATAATAATAGTAAAATATGGCAAACAGTGCATGTTATATTGATAATAATAAAAGTAACAAGTATATTTATTATACTTCTGTCGATAATAACTGCATTATATGGGTAATAATGCACGTTATATTGCTAATAATATAAGTAATAAGTATATTTATTACAGTTCTAGCGATAATAACTGCATTATATGCGTAATAATGCATGTTATATTGATAATATCGGGAGTAATAAGTATAATTGTTACAGTTCTAGCGATAATACTAGTAAAATATATCTAACAGTGCCTGTTATATTGATAATAATAATAGTAAGAAGTATATTTATTATACTTCTGTCGATAATACTTGCATTATATGGGTAATAATGCATGTTATATTGATAATATCGGGAGTAATAAGTATAATTATTATAGTTCTAGCGATAATAATAGTAAAATATGGCTAATAGTGCATGTTATATTGATAATAATAAAAGTATTATGTATATTTATTATAGTTCTATCGATAATAACTGCATAATATGGGTAATAATGCATGTTATATTGATGATAATGCAAGTAGTAAGTATATTTATTACAGTTCTAGCGATAATAACTGCATTATATGCGTAATAATGCATGTTATATTGATAATATCGGGAGTAATAAGTATAATTATTACAGTTCTAGCGATAATAATAGTAAAATATGGCTAATAGTACATGTTATACTGATAATAATAAAAGTAATAAGTATATTTATTATACTTCTGTCGATAATAACTGCATTATATGGGTAATAATGCATGTTATATTGATAATATCGGGAGTAATAAGTATAATTATTACAGTTCTAGCGATAATACTAGTAAAATATGGCTAATAGTACATGTTATACTGATAATAATAAAAGCAATAAGTATATTTATTATACTTCTGTCGATAATAACTGCATTATATGGGTAATAATGCATGTTATAGTGATAATATTGGGAGTAATAAGTATAATTATTACAGTTCTAGCGATAATAACTGCATTATATGGGTAATAATGCATGTTATATTGATAATATTGGGAGTAATAAGTACATTTATTATAGTTCTAGCGATAATAACTGCATTATATGGGTAATAATGCACGTTATATTGCTAATAATATAAGTAATAAGTATAATTATTACAGTTCTAGCGATCATAACTGCATTATATCGGTAATAATGCATGTTATATTGATAATATCGGGAGTGATAAGTATAATTATGATAGTTCTAGCGATAATAATAGTAAAATATGGCTAATAGTACATGTTATACTGATAATAATAAAAGTAATAAGTATATTTATTATACTTCTGTCGATAATAACTGCATTATATGGGTAATAATGCATGTTATATTGATAATATCGGGAGTAATAAGTATATTTATTATAGTTCTAGCGATAATAACTGCATAATATGGGTAATAATGCATGTTATATTGATAATATCGGGAGTAATAAGTATATTTATTATAGTTCTATCGATAATAACTGCATAATATGGGTAATAATGCATGTTATATTGATGATAATAAAAGTAATAAGTATATTTATTACAGTTCTATCCAAAATAACTGCATAATATGGGTAATAATGCATGTTATATTGATGATAATAAAAGTAATACGTATATTTATTATAGTTCTAGCGATAATAACTGCATAATATGGGTAATAATGCATGTTATATTGATAATAATATAAGTAATAAGTATAATTATTACAGTTCTAGCGATAATAACTGCAATTTATGGGTAATAATGCACGTTATATTGCTAATAGTATAAGTAATAAGTATAATTATTACAGTTCTAGCGATAATAACGGCATAATATGGGCAATAATGCATGTTATATTGATGATAATGAAAGTCGTAAGTATATTTATTACATTTCTAGCGATAATAACTGCATTATATGCGTAAAATGCATGTTATATTGATAATATCGGGAGTAATTATTATAGTTCTAGCGATAATAATAGTAAAATATGGCTACTAGTGCCTGTTATATTGATAATAATAAAAGTAATAAGTATATTTATTATACTTCTGTCGATAATAACTGCATTGTATGGGTAATAATGCATGTTATATTGATAATAACCTAAGTAATAAGTATAATTATTACAGTTCTAGCGATAATAACTCCATTATATGGGTAATAATGCATGTTATATTGTTAACTATATAAGTAATAAGTATAATTATTACAGTTCCAGCGATAATAACTGCATTAAATGGGTAATAATGCATGTTATATTGATAATAATAAAAGTAATAAGTATATTTATTATCGTTCTATCGATAATAACTTCTTAATATGGGTAATAATGCATGTTATATTGATAATATCGGGAGTAATACGTATAATTATTATAGTTCTAGCGATAATAATAGTAAAATATGGCTATTAGTGCCTGTTATATTGATAATAATAAAAGTAATAAGTATATTTATTATACTTCTGTCGATAATAACTGCATTATATGGCTAATAATGCATGTTATATTGATAATAATATAAGTAATTAGTATAATTATTACAGTTCTAGCGATAATAACTGCATTATATGGGTAATAATGCACGTTATAATGCTAATAATATAAGTAATAGGTATAATTATTACAGTTCTAGCGATAATAACTGCATTATATGGGTAATAATGCATGTTATATTGATAATATTGGGAGTAATAAGTATATTTATTATAGTTCTAGCGATAATAACTGCATAATATGCGTAATAATGCATGTTATATTGATAATAATATAAGTAATAAGTATAATTATAACAGTTCTAGCGATAATAACTGCATTATATGGGTAATAATGCACGTTATATTGCTAACAATATAAGTAATAAGTATAATTATTACAGTTCTAGCGATAATAACTGCATTATACGGGTAATAATGCATGTTATATTGATAATAATAAACGTAATAAGTATATTTATTATAGTTCTATCCAAAATAACTGCATAATATGGGTAATAATGCATGTTATATTGATGATAATAAAAGTAATACGTATATTTATTATAGTTCTAGCGATAATAACTGCATAATATGGGTAATAATGCATGTTATATTGATAATAATATAAGTAATAAGTATAATTATTACAGTTCTAGCGATAATAACTGCAATTTATGGGTAATAATGCACGTTATATTGCTAATAGTATAAGTAATAAGTATAATTATTACAGTTCTAGCGATAATAACTGCATAATATGGGCAATAATGCATGTTATATTGATGATAATGAAAGTCGTAAGTATATTTATTACATTTCCAGCGATAATGACTGCATTATATGCGTAAAATGCATGTTATATTGATAATATCGGGAGTAATAAGTATAATTATTACAGTTCTAGCGATAATAACAGCATTAAATGGGTAATAATGCATGTTATATTGATAACAATAAAAGTAATAAGTATATTTATTATCGTTCTATCGATAATAACTTCTTAATACGGGTAATAATGCATGTTATATTGATGATAATGAAAGTAGTAAGTATATTTATTACAGTTCTAGCGATAATAACTCCATTATATGCGTAATAATGCATGTTATATTGATAATATCGGGAGTAATAAGTATAATTATTATAGTTCTAGCGATAATAATAGTAAAATATGGCTACTAGTGCCTGTTATATTGATAATAATAATAGTAATAAGTATATTTATTATACTTCTGTCGATAATACCTGCATTATATGGGTAATAATGCATGTTATATTGGTAATATCGGGAGTAATAAGTATAATTATTATAGTTCTAGCGATAATAATAGTAAAATATGGCTAATAGTACATGTTATACTGATAATAATAAAAGTAATAAGTATATTTATTATACTTCTGTAGATAATAACTGCATTATATGGGTAATAATGCATGTTATATTGATAATATCGGGAGTAATAAGTATAATTATTACAGTTCTAGTGATAATAACTGCATTATATGGGTAATAATGGATGTTATTTTGACAATATCGGGAGTAATATGTATAATTATTATAGTTCTAGCGATAATAATAGTGAAATATGGCAAATAGTGCATGTAATATTGATAATAATAAAAGTAATAAGTATATTTATAACAGTTCTATCCAAAATAACTGCATAATACGGGTAATAATGCATGTTATATCGATGATAATAAAAGTAATACGTATATTTATTATAGTTCTAGCGATAATAACTGCATAATATGGGTAATAATGCATGTTATATTGATAATAATATAAGTAATAAGTATAATTATTACAGTTCTAGCGATAATAACTGCATTATATGGGTAATAATGCACGTTATATTGCTAATAATATAAGTAGTAAGTATAATTATTACAATTCTAGCGATAATAACTGCATTATACGGGTAATAATGCATGTTATATTGATAATAATAGAAGTAATAAGTATATTTATTATAGTTCTATCGATAATAACTGTATAATATGGGTAATAATGCATGTTATATTGATGATAATGAAAGTAGTAAGTATATTTATTACAGTTCTAGCGATAATAACTGCATTATATGGGTAATAATGCATGTTATATTGATAATATCGGGAGTAATAAGTATAATTATTACAGTTCTAGCGATAATAACTGCATTATATGGGTAATAATGGATGTTATATTGATAATATCGGGAGTAATCAGTATAATTATTACAGTTCTAGCGATAATAACTGCATTATATGGGTAATAATGCATGTTATATTGATAATATCGGGAGTAATAAGTATAAGTATTATAGTTCTAGCGATAATAATAGTAAAATATGGCTAATAGTGCATGTTATATTGATAATAATAAAAGTATTAAGTATATTTATTATAGTTCTATCGATAATAACTGCATAATATGGGTAATAATGCATGTTATATTGATGATAATGCAAGTAGTAAGTATATTTATTACAGTTCTAGCGATAATAACTGCATTATATGCGTAATAATGCATGTTATATTGATAATATCGGGAGTAATAGGTATAATTATTACAGTTCTAGCGATAATAATAGTAAAATATGGCTAATAGTACATGTTATACTGATAATAATAAAAGTAATAAGTATATTTATTATACTTCTGTCGATAATAACTGCATTATATGGGTAATAATGCATGTTATATTGATAATATCGGGAGTAATAGGTATAATTATTACAGTTCTAGCGATAATAACTGCATTATATGGGTAATAATGGATGTTATATTGATAATATCGGGAGTAATAAGTATAATTATTACAGTTCTAGCGATAATACTAGTAAAATATGGGTAAGAGTGCCTGTTATATTGATAATAATGAAAGTAATAAGTATATTTATTATACTTCTGTCGATAATAACTACATTATATGGGTAATAATGCATGTTATATTGATAATAATATAAGTAATAAGTATAATTATTACAGTTCTAGCTATAATAACTCCATTATATGGGTAATAAAGCATGTTATATTGATAATAATAAAAGTAATAAGTATATTTATTACAGTTCTATCCAAATTAACTGCATAATATGGGTAATAATGCATGTTATATTGATGATAATAAAAGTAATACGTATATTTATTATAATTCTAGCGATAATAACTGCATAATATGGGTAATAATGCATGTTATATTGATAATAATATAAGTAATAAGTATAATTATTACAGTTCTAGCGATAATAACTGCAATTTATGGGTAATAATGCACGTTATATTGCTAATAGTATAAGTAATAAGTATAATTATTACAGTTCTAGCGATAATAACTGTATAATATGGGCAATAATGCATGTTATATTGATGATAATGAAAGTCGTAAGTATATTTATTACATTTCTAGCGATAATAACTGCATTATATGCGTAAAATGCATGTTATATTGATAATATCGGGAGTAATAAGTATAATTATTATAGTTCTAGCGATAATAATAGTAAAATATGGCTACTAGTGCCTGTTATATTGATAATAATAAAAGTAATAAGTATATTTATTATAGTTCTATCGATAATAACTGCATAATATGGGTAATAATGCACGTTACATTGCTAATAATATAATTAATGAGTATAATTATTACAGTTCTAGCGATAATAACTGCATTATATGGGTAATAATGCATGTTATATTGATAATATCGGGAGTAATAAGTATAATTATTACAGTTCTAGCGATAATACTAGTAAAATATGGCTAATAGTACATGTTATACTGATAATAATAAAAGCAATAAGTATATTGATTATACTTCTGTCGATAATAACTGCATTATATGGGTAATAATGCATGTTATATTGATAATGACATAAGTAATAAGTATAATTATCACAGTTCTAGCGATAATAACTCCATTATATGGGTAATAATGCATGTTATATTGCTAACTATATAAGTAATAAGTATAATTATTACAGTTCTAGCGATAATAACAGCATTAAATGGGTAATAATGCATGTTATATTGATAATAATAAAAGTAATAAGTATATTTATTATCGTTCTATCGATAATAACTTCTTAATACGGGTAATAATGCATGTTATATTGACGATAATGAAAGTAGTAAGTATATTTATTACAGTTCTAGCGATAATAACTCCATTATATGCGTAATAATGCATGTTATATTGATAATATCGGGAGTAATAAGTATAATTATTATAGTTCTAGCGATAATAATAGTAAAATATGGCTACTAGTGCCTGTTATATTGATAATAATAATAGTAATAAGTATATTTATTATACTTCTGTCGATAATACCTGCATTATATGGGTAATAATGCATGTTATATTGGTAATATCGGGAGTAATAAGTATAATTATTATAGTTCTAGCGATAATAATAGTAAAATATGGCTAATAGTACATGTTATACTGATAATAATAAAAGTAATAAGTATATTTATTATACTTCTGTAGATAATAACTGCATTATATGGGTAATAATGCATGTTATATTGATAATATCGGGAGTAATAAGTATAATTATTACAGTTCTAGTGATAATAACTGCATTATATGGGTAATAATGGATGTTATTTTGACAATATCGGGAGTAATATGTATAATTATTATAGTTCTAGCGATAATAATAGTGAAATATGGCAAATAGTGCATGTAATATTGATATTAATAAAAGTAATAAGTATATTTATAACAGTTCTATCCAAAATAACTGCATAATACGGGTAATAATGCATGTTATATCGATGATAATAAAAGTAATACGTATATTTATTATAGTTCTAGCGATAATAACTGCATAATATGGGTAATAATGCATGTTATATTGATAATAATATAAGTAATAAGTATAATTATTACAGTTCTAGCGATAATAACTGCATTATATGGGTAATAATGCACGTTATATTGCTAATAATATAAGTAGTAAGTATAATTATTACAATTCTAGCGATAATAACTGCATTATACGGGTAATAATGCATGTTATATTGATAATAATAGAAGTAATAAGTATATTTATTATAGTTCTATCGATAATAACTGTATAATATGGGTAATAATGCATGTTATATTGGTGATAATGAAAGTAGTAAGTATATTTATTACAGTTCTAGCGATAATAACTGCATTATATGGGTAATAATGCATGTTATATTGATAATATCGGGAGTAATAAGTATAATTATTACAGTTCTAGCGATAATAACTGCATTATATGGGTAATAATGGATGTTATATTGATAATATCGGGAGTAATCAGTATAATTATTACAGTTCTAGCGATAATAACTGCATTATATGGGTAATAATGCATGTTATATTGATAATATCGGGAGTAATAAGTATAATTATTATAGTTCTAGCGATAATAATAGTAAAATATGGCTAATAGTGCATGTTATATTGATAATAATAAAAGTATTAAGTATATTTATTATAGTTCTATCGATAATAACTGCATAATATGGGTAATAATGCATGTTATATTGATGATAATGCAAGTAGTAAGTATATTTATTACAGTTCTAGCGATAATAACTGCATTATATGCGTAATAATGCATGTTATGTTGATAATATCGGGAGTAATAAGTATAATTATTACAGTTCTAGCGATAATAATAGTAAAATATGGCTAATAGTACATGTTATACTGATAATAATAAAAGTAATAAGTATATTTATTATACTTCTGTCGATAATAACTGCATTATATGGGTAATAATGCATGTTATATTGATAATATCGGGAGTAATAGGTATAATTATTACAGTTCTAGCGATAATAACTGCATTATATGGGTAATAATGGATGTTATATTGATAATATCGGGAGTGATAAGTATAATTATTACAGTTCTAGCGATAATACTAGTAAAATATGGGTAAGAGTGCCTGTTATATTGATAATTATGAAAGTAATAAGTATATTTATTATACTTCTGTCGATAATAACTGCATTATATGGGTAATAATGCATGTTATATTGATAATAATATAAGTAATAAGTATAATTATTACAGTTCTAGCTATAATAACTCCATTATATGGGTAATAAAGCATGTTATATTGATAATAATAAAAGTAATAAGTATATTTATTACAGTTCTATCCAAAATAACTGCATAATATGGGTAATAATGCATGTTATATTGATGATAATAAAAGTAATACGTATATTTATTATAGTTCTAGCGATAATAACTGCATAATATGGGTAATAATGCATGTTATATTGATAATAATATAAGTAATAAGTATAATTATTACAGTTCTAGCGATAATAACTGCAATTTATGGGTAATAATGCACGTTATATTGCTAATAGTATAAGTAATAAGTATAATTATTACAGTTCTAGCGATAATAACTGTATAATATGGGCAATAATGCATGTTATATTGATGATAATGAAAGTCGTAAGTATATTTATTACATTTCTAGCGATAATAACTGCATTATATGCGTAAAATGCATGTTATATTGATAATATCGGGAGTAATAAGTATAATTATTATAGTTCTAGCGATAATAATAGTAAAATATGGCTACTAGTGCCTGTTATATTGATAATAATAAAAGTAATAAGTATATTTATTATAGTTCTATCGATAATAACTGCATAATATGGGTAATAATGCATGTTATATTGATAATATCGGGAGTAATAAGTATAATTATTACAGTTCTAGCGATAATAACTGCAATTTATGAGTAATAATGCACGTTATATTGCTAATAATATAAGTAATAAGTATAATTATTACGGTTCTAGCGATAATAACTGCATTATATGGGTAATAATGCATGTTATATTGACAATATCGGGAGTAATAAGTATAATTATTATAGATCTAGCGATAATAATAGTAAAATATGGCAAATAGTGCATGCTATATTGATAATAATAAAAGTAATACGTATATTTATTATAGTTCTAGCGATAATAACTGCATAATATGGGTAATAATGCACGTTACATTGCTAATAATATAATTAATGAGTATAATTATTACAGTTCTAGCGATAATAACTGCATTATATGGGTAATAATGCATGTTATATTGATAATATCGGGAGTAATAAGTATAATTATTACAGTTCTAGCGATAATACTAGTAAAATATGGCTAATAGTACATGTTATACTGATAATAATAAAAGCAATAAGTATATTGATTATACTTCTGTCGATAATAACTGCATTATATGGGTAATAATGCATGTTATATTGATAATGACATAAGTAATAAGTATAATTATTACAGTTCTAGCGATAATAACTCCATTATATGGGTAATAATGCATGTTATATTGCTAACTATATAAGTAATAAGTATAATTATTACAGTTCTAGCGATAATAACAGCATTAAATGGGTAATAATGCATGTTATATTGATAATAATAAAAGTAATAAGTATATTTATTATCGTTCTATCGATAATAACTTCTTAATACGGGTAATAATGCATGTTATATTGACGATAATGAAAGTAGTAAGTATATTTATTACAGTTCTAGCGATAATAACTCCATTATATGCGTAATAATGCATGTTATATTGATAATATCGGGAGTAATAAGTATAATTATTATAGTTCTAGCGATAATAATAGTAAAATATGGCTACTAGTGCCTGTTATATTGATAATAATAATAGTAATAAGTATATTTATTATACTTCTGTCGATAATACCTGCATTATATGGGTAATAATGCATGTTATATTGGTAATATCGGGAGTAATAAGTATAATTATTATAGTTCTAGCGATAATAATAGTAAAATATGGCTAATAGTACATGTTATACTGATAATAATAAAAGTAATAAGTATATTTATTATACTTCTGTAGATAATAACTGCATTATATGGGTAATAATGCATGTTATATTGATAATATCGGGAGTAATAAGTATAATTATTACAGTTCTAGTGATAATAACTGCATTATATGGGTAATAATGGATGTTATTTTGACAATATCGGGAGTAATATGTATAATTATTATAGTTCTAGCGATAATAATAGTGAAATATGGCAAATAGTGCATGTAATATTGATAATAATAAAAGTAATAAGTATATTTATAACAGTTCTATCCAAAATAACTGCATAATACGGGTAATAATGCATGTTATATCGATGATAATAAAAGTAATACGTATATTTATTATAGTTCTAGCGATAATAACTGCATAATATGGGTAATAATGCATGTTATATTGATAATAATATAAGTAATAAGTATAATTATTACAGTTCTAGCGATAATAACTGCATTATATGGGTAATAATGCACGTTATATTGCTAATAATATAAGTAGTAAGTATAATTATTACAATTCTAGCGATAATAACTGCATTATACGGGTAATAATGCATGTTATATTGATAATAATAGAAGTAATAAGTATATTTATTATAGTTCTATCGATAATAACTGTATAATATGGGTAATAATGCATGTTATATTGGTGATAATGAAAGTAGTAAGTATATTTATTACAGTTCTAGCGATAATAACTGCATTATATGGGTAATAATGCATGTTATATTGATAATATCGGGAGTAATAAGTATAATTATTACAGTTCTAGCGATAATAACTGCATTATATGGGTAATAATGGATGTTATATTGATAATATCGGGAGTAATCAGTATAATTATTACAGTTCTAGCGATAATAACTGCATTATATGGGTAATAATGCATGTTATATTGATAATATCGGGAGTAATAAGTATAATTATTATAGTTCTAGCGATAATAATAGTAAAATATGGCTAATAGTGCATGTTATATTGATAATAATAAAAGTATTAAGTATATTTATTATAGTTCTATCGATAATAACTGCATAATATGGGTAATAATGCATGTTATATTGATGATAATGCAAGTAGTAAGTATATTTATTACAGTTCTAGCGATAATAACTGCATTATATGCGTAATAATGCATGTTATATTGATAATATCGGGAGTAATAAGTATAATTATTACAGTTCTAGCGATAATAATAGTAAAATATGGCTAATAGTACATGTTATACTGATAATAATAAAAGTAATAAGTATATTTATTATACTTCTGTCGATAATAACTGCATTATATGGGTAATAATGCATGTTATATTGATAATATCGGGAGTAATAGGTATAATTATTACAGTTCTAGCGATAATAACTGCATTATATGGGTAATAATGGATGTTATATTGATAATATCGGGAGTGATAAGTATAATTATTACAGTTCTAGCGATAATACTAGTAAAATATGGGTAAGAGTGCCTGTTATATTGATAATTATGAAAGTAATAAGTATATTTATTATACTTCTGTCGATAATAACTGCATTATATGGGTAATAATGCATGTTATATTGATAATAATATAAGTAATAAGTATAATTATTACAGTTCTAGCTATAATAACTCCATTATATGGGTAATAAAGCATGTTATATTGATAATAATAAAAGTAATAAGTATATTTATTACAGTTCTATCCAAAATAACTGCATAATATGGGTAATAATGCATGTTATATTGATGATAATAAAAGTAATACGTATATTTATTATAGTTCTAGCGATAATAACTGCATAATATGGGTAATAATGCATGTTATATTGATAATAATATAAGTAATAAGTATAATTATTACAGTTCTAGCGATAATAACTGCAATTTATGGGTAATAATGCACGTTATATTGCTAATAGTATAAGTAATAAGTATAATTATTACAGTTCTAGCGATAATAACTGTATAATATGGGCAATAATGCATGTTATATTGATGATAATGAAAGTCGTAAGTATATTTATTACATTTCTAGCGATAATAACTGCATTATATGCGTAAAATGCATGTTATATTGATAATATCGGGAGTAATAAGTATAATTATTATAGTTCTAGCGATAATAATAGTAAAATATGGCTACTAGTGCCTGTTATATTGATAATAATAAAAGTAATAAGTATATTTATTATACTTCTGTCGATAATAACTGCATTGTATGGGTAATAATGCATGTTATATTGATAATAATATAAGTAATAAGTGTAATTATAACAGTTCTAGCGATAATAACTGCATTATATGTGTAATAATGCACGTTATATTGCTAACAATATAAGTAATAAGTATAATTATTACAGTTCTAGCGATAATAACTGCATTATACGGGTAATAATGCATGTTATATTGATAATAATAAACGTAATAAGTATATTTATTATAGTTCTATCAAAATAACTGCATAATATGGGTAATAATGCATGTTATATTGATGATAATAAAAGTAATACGTATATTTATTATAGTTCTAGCGATAATAACTGCATAATATGGGTAATAATGCATGTTATATTGATAATAATATAAGTAATAAGTATAATTATTACAGTTCTAGCGATAATAACTGCAATTTATGGGTAATAATGCACGTTATATTGCTAATAGTATAAGTAATAAGTATAATTATTACAGTTCTAGCGATAATAACTGCATTATATGGGTAATAATGCATGTTATATTGATAATATCGGGAGTAATACGTATAATTATTATAGTTCTAGCGATAATAATAGTAAAATATGGCTATTAGTGCCTGTTATATTGATAATAATAAAAGTAATAAGTATATTTATTATACTTCTGTCGATAATAACTGCATTATATGGGTAATAATGCATGTTATATTGATAATAATATAAGTAATAAGTATAATTATTACAGTTCTAGCGATAATAACTGCATAATATGCGTAATAATGCATGTTATATTGATAATAATATAAGTAATAAGTATAATTATAACAGTTCTAGCGATAATAACTGCATTATATGGGTAATAATGCACGTTATATTGCTAACAATATAAGTAATAAGTATAATTATTACAGTTCTAGCGATAATAACTGCATTATACGGGTAATAATGCATGTTATATTGATAATAATAGAAGTAATAAGTATATTTATTATAGTTCTATCGATAATAACTGTATAATATGGGTAATAATGCATGTTATATTGATGATAATGAAAGTAGTAAGTATATTTATTACAGTTCTAGCGATAATAACTGCATTATATGGGTAATAATGCATGTTATATTGATAATATCGGGAGTAATAAGTATAATTATTACAGTTCTAGCGATAATAACTGCATTATATGGGTAATAATGGATGTTATATTGATAATATCGGGAGTAATCAGTATAATTATTACAGTTCTAGCGATAATAACTGCATTATATGGGTAATAATGCATGTTATATTGATAATATCGGGAGTAATAAGTATAATTATTATAGTTCTAGCGATAATAATAGTAAAATATGGCTAATAGTGCATGTTATATTGATAATAATAAAAGTATTAAGTATATTTATTATAGTTCTATCGATAATAACTGCATTATATGGGTAATAATGCATGTTATATTGATAATATCGGGAGTAATAAGTATAATTATTACAGTTCTAGCGATACTAACTGCATTATATGGGTAATAATGGATGTTATATTGATAATATCGGGAGTAATAAGTATAATTATTACAGTTCTAGCGATAATACTAGTAAAATATGTGTAAGAGTGCCTGTTATATTGATAATAATGAAAGTAATAAGTATATTTATTATACTTCTATCGATAATAACTGCATTATATGGGTAATAATGCATGTTATATTGATAATAATATAAGTAATAAGTATAATTATTACAGTTCTAGCTATAATAACTCCATTATATGGGTAATAAAGCATGTTATATTGATAATAATAAAAGTAATAAGTATATTTATTACAGTTCTATCCAAAATAACTGCATAATATGGGTAATAATGCATGTTATATTGATGATAATAAAAGTAATACGTATATTTACTATAGTTCTAGCGATAATAACTGCATAATATGGGTAATAATGCATGTTATATTGATAATAATATAAGTAATAAGTATAATTATTACAGTTCTAGCGATAATAACTGCAATTTATGGGTAATAATGCACGTTATATTGCTAATAATATAAGTAATAAGTATAATTATTACAGTTCTAGCGATAATAACTGCATAATATGGGCAATAATGCATGTTATATTGATGATAATGAAAGTAGTAAGTATATTTATTACATTTCTAGCGATAATAACTGCATTATATGGGTAATAATGCATGTTAATTGATAATAACATAAGTAATAAGTATAATTATTACAGTTCTAGCGATAATAACTGCATTATATGGGTAATAATGCATGTTATATTGCTAACTATATAAGTAATAAGTATAATTATTACAGTTCTAGCGATAATAACTGCATTCAATGGGTAATAATGCATGTTATATTGATGATAATGAAAGCAGTAAGTATATTTATTACAGTTCTAGCGATAATAACTGCATTATATGCGTAATAATGCATGTTATATTGATAAAATCGGGAGTAGTAAGTATAATTATTACAGTTCTAGCGATAATACTAGTAAAATACGGCTAAGAGTGCCTGTTATATTGATAATAATAATAGTAATAAGTATATTTATTATACTTCTGTCGATAATACCTGCATTATATGGGTAATAATGCATGTTATATTGATAATATCGGGAGTAATAAGTATAATTATTATAGTTCTAGCGATAATAATAGTAAAATATGGCTAATAGTACATGTTATACTGATAATAATAAAAGTAATAAGTATATTTATTATACTTCTGTCGACAATAACTGCATTATATGGGTAATAATGCATGTTATATTGATAATATCGGGAGTAATAAGTATAATTATTACAGTTCTAGTGATAATAACTGCATTATATGGGTAATAATGGATGTTATATTGACAATATCGGGAGTAATAAGTATAATTATTACAGTTCTAGCGATAATAACTGCATTATATGGGTAATAATGCATGTTACATTGATAATATTGGGAGTAATAAGTATAATTATTATAGTTCTAGCGATAATAATAGTGAAATATGGCAAATAGTGCATGTAATATTGATAATAATAAAAGTAGTAAGTATATTTATTACAGTTCTATCCAAAATAACTGCATAATATGGGTAATAATGCATGTTATATTGATAATAATATAAGTAATATGTATAATTATTACAGTTCTAGCGATAATAACTGCAATTTATGGTGTAATAATGCACGTTATATTGTTAATAATATAAGTAATAAGTATAATTATTACAGTTCTAGCGATAATAACTGCATAATATGGGCAATAATGCATGTTATATTGATGATAATGAAAGTAGTAAGTATATTTATTACATTTCTAGCGATAATAACTGCATTATATGGGTAATAATGCATGTTATATTGATAATATCGGGAGTAATAAGTATAATTATTATAGTTCTAGTGATAATAACTGCATTATATGGGTAATAATGCACGTTATATTGCTAATAATATAAGTAATAAGTATAATTATTACAGTTCTAGCGATAATATCTGCATTATATGGGTAATAATGCATGTTATATTGATAATATTGGGAGTAATAAGTATATTTATTATAGTTCTAGCGATAATAACTGCAAAATATGGGTAATAATGCATGTTATATTGATAATATTGGGAGTAATAAGTATATTTATTATAGTTCTAGCGATAATAACTGCAAAATATGGGTAATAATGCATGTTATATTGATAATAATATGAGTAATAAGTATAATTATTACAGTTCTAGCGATAATAACTGCATTATATGGGTAATAATGCACGTTATATTGCTAATAATATAAGTAATAAGTATAATTATTACAGTTCTAGCGATAATAACTGCATTATATGGGTAATAATGCATGTTATATTGATAATATCGGGAGTAATAAGTATAATTATTATAGTTCTAGCGATAATAATAGTAAAATATGGCAAACAGTGCATGTTATATTGATAATAATAAAAGTAATAAGTATATTTATTATACTTCTGTCGATAATAACTGCATTATATGGGTAATAATGCATGTTATATTGATAATAATATAAGTAATAAGTATAATTATTACAGTTCTAGCGATAAAACCTGCATTATATGGGTAATAATGCACGTTATATTGATAATAATATAAGTAATAAGTATAATTATTACAGTTCTAGCGATAACAACTGCATTATATGGGTAATAATGCACGTTATATTGCTAATAATATAAGTAATAAGTATAATTATTACAGTTCTAGCGATAATATCTGCATTATATGGGTAATAATGCATGTTATATTGATAATATTGGGAGTAATAAGTATATTTATTATAGTTCTAGCGATAATAACTGCAAAATATGGGTAATAATGCATGTTATATTGATAATATTGGGAGTAATAAGTATATTTATTATAGTTCTAGCGATAATAACTGCAAAATATGGGTAATAATGCATGTTATATTGATAATATCGGGAGTAATAAGTATAATTATTATAGTTCTAGCGATTATAATAGTAAAATATGGCAAACAGTGCATGTTATATTGATAATAATAAAAGTAATAAGTATATTTATTATACTTCTGTCGATAATAACTGCATTATATGGGTAATAATGCATGTTATATTGATAATAATATAAGTAATAAGTATAATTATTACAGTTCTAGCGATAAAACCTGCATTATATGGGTAATAATGCACGTTATATTGATAATAATATAAGTAATAAGTATAATTATTACAGTTCTAGCGATAACAACTGCATTATATGGGTAATAATGCACGTTATATTGCTAATAATATAAGTAATAAGTATAATTATTACAGTTCTAGCGATAATAACTGCATTATATGGGTAATGATGGATGTTATATTGATGATAATGAAAGTAGTAAGTATATTTATTACATTTCTAGCGATAATAACTGCATTATATGCGTAATAATGCATGTCATATTGATAATATTGGGAGTAATAAGTATAATTATTATAGTTCTAGCGATAATAATAGTAAAATATGGCTATTAGTGCCTGCTATATTGATAATAATAAAAGTAATAAGTATATTTATTATACTTCTGTCGATAATAACTGCATTATATGGGTAATAATGCATGTTATATTGATAATAATATAAGTAATAAGTATAATTATTACAGTTCTAGCGATAATAACTGCATTATATGCGTAATAATGCATGTTATATTGATAATATCGGGAGTAATAAGTATAATTATTATAGTTCTACCGATAACAATAGTAATATATGGCTATTAGTGCCTGCTATATTGATAATAATAAAAGTAATAAGTATATTTATTATACTTCTGTCGATAATAACTGCATTATATGCGTAATAATGCATGTTATATTGATAATATCGGGAGTAATAAGTATAATTATTATAGTTCTAGCGATAATAATAGTAAAATATGGCAAACAGTGCATGTTATATTGATAATAATAAAAGTAATAAGTATATTTATTATACTTCTGTCGATAATAACTGCATTGTATGTGTAATAATGCATGTTATATTGATAATATCGGGAGTAATAAGTATAATTATTATAGTTCTAGCGATAATAATAGTAAAATATGGCAAACAGTGCATGTTATATTGATAATAATAAAAGTTATAAGTATATTTATTACAGTTCTATCGATAATAACTGTATAATATGGGTAATAATGCATGTTATATTGATGATAATAAAAGTAATACGTATATTTATTATAGTTCTAGCGATAATAACTGCATTATATGCGTAATAATGCATGTTATATTGATAATAATATAAGTAATAAGTATATTTATTATAGTTCTATCGATAATAACTGCATTGTATGTGTAATAATGCATGTTATATTGATAATATCGGGAGTAATAAGTATAATTATTACAGTTCTAGCGATAATAACTGCATTATATGGGTAATAACGCACGTTATATTGCTAACAATATAAGTAATAAGTATAATTATTACAGTTCTAGCGATAATAACTGCATTATACGGGTAATAATGCATGTTATATTGATAATAATATGAGTAATAAGTATAATTATTACAGTTCTAGCGATAATAACTGCATTATATGGGTAATAATGCATGTTATATTGATAATAATATAAGTAATAAGTATAATTATTACAGTTCTAGCGATAAAACCTGCATTATATGGGTAATAATGCATGTTATATTGATAATATCGGGAGTAATAAGTATAATTATTATAGTTCTAGCGATAATAATAGTAAAATATGGCTAATAGTACATGTTATACTGATAATAATAAAAGTAATAAGTATATTTATTATACTTCTGTCGACAATAACTGCATTATATGGGTAATAATGCATGTTATATTGATAATATCGGGAGTAATAAGTATAATTATTACAGTTCTAGTGATAATAACTGCATTATATGGGTAATAATGGATGTTATATTGACAATATCGGGAGTAATAAGTATAATTATTACAGTTCTAGCGATAATAACTGCATTATATGGGTAATAATGCATGTTACATTGATAATATTGGGAGTAATAAGTATAATTATTATAGTTCTAGCGATAATAATAGTGAAATATGGCAAATAGTGCATGTAATATTGATAATAATAAAAGTAGTAAGTATATTTATTACAGTTCTATCCAAAATAACTGCATAATATGGGTAATAATGCATGTTATATTGATAATAATATAAGTAATATGTATAATTATTACAGTTCTAGCGATAATAACTGCAATTTATGGTGTAATAATGCACGTTATATTGTTAATAATATAAGTAATAAGTATAATTATTACAGTTCTAGCGATAATAACTGCATAATATGGGCAATAATGCATGTTATATTGATGATAATGAAAGTAGTAAGTATATTTATTACATTTCTAGCGATAATAACTGCATTATATGGGTAATAATGCATGTTATATTGATAATATCGGGAGTAATAAGTATAATTATTATAGTTCTAGTGATAATAACTGCATTATATGGGTAATAATGCACGTTATATTGCTAATAATATAAGTAATAAGTATAATTATTACAGTTCTAGCGATCATAACTGCATTATATGGGTAATAATGCATGTTATATTGATAATATCGGGAGTAATAAGTATAATTATTATAGTTCTAGCGTTAATAATAGTAAAATATGGCAAACAGTGCATGTTATATTGATAATAATAAAAGTAATAAGTATATTTATTATACTTCTGTCGATAATAACTGCATTATATGCGTAATAATGCATGTTATATTGATAATATCGGGAGTAATAAGTATAATTATTATAGTTCTAGCGATAATAATAGTAAAATATGGCTATTAGTGCCTGTTATATTGATAATAATAAAAGTAACAAGTATACTTATTATACTTCTGTCGATAATAACTGCATTATATGGGTAATAATGCATGTTATATTGATAATAATATAAGTAATAAGTATAATTATTACACTTCTAGCGATAATAACTGCATTATATGGGTAATAATGCACGTTATATTGCTAATAATATAAGTAATAAGTATAATTATTACAGTTCTAGCGATAATATCTGCATTATATGGGTAATAATGCATGTTATATTGATAATATTGGGAGTAATAAGTATATTTATTATAGTTCTAGCGATAATAACTGCAAAATATGGGTAATAATGCATGTTATATTGATAATATTGGGAGTAATAAGTATATTTATTATAGTTCTAGCGATAATAACTGCAAAATATGGGTAATAATGCATGTTATATTGATAATAATATGAGTAATAAGTATAATTATTACAGTTCTAGCGATAATAACTGCATTATATGGGTAATAATGCACGTTATATTGCTAATAATATAAGTAATAAGTATAATTATTACAGTTCTAGCGATAATAACTGCATTATATGGGTAATAATGCATGTTATATTGATAATATCGGGAGTAATAAGTATATTTATTATAGTTCTAGCGATAATAACTGCAAAATATGGGTAATAATGCATGTTATATTGATAATAATATGAGTAATAAGTATAATTATTACAGTTCTAGCGATAATAACTGCATTATATGGGTAATAATGCACGTTATATTGCTAATAATATAAGTAATAAGTATAATTATTACAGTTCTAGCGATAATAACTGCATTATATGGGTAATAATGCATGTTATATTGATAATATCGGGAGTAATAAGTATAATTATTATAGTTCTAGCGATAATAATAGTAAAATATGGCAAACAGTGCATGTTATATTGATAATAATAAAAGTAATAAGTATATTTATTATACTTCTGTCGATAATAACTGCATTATATGGGTAATAATGCATGTTATATTGATAATTATATAAGTAATAAGTATAATTATTACAGTTCTAGCGATAAAACCTGCATTATATGGGTAATAATGCACGTTATATTGATAATAATATAAGTAATAAGTATAATTATTACAGTTCTAGCGATAACAACTGCATTATATGGGTAATAATGCACGTTATATTGCTAATAATATAAGTAATAAGTATAATTATTACAGTTCTAGCGATAATAACTGCATTATATGGGTAATGATGGATGTTATATTGATGATAATGAAAGTAGTAAGTATATTTATTACATTTCTAGCGATAATAACTGCATTATATGCGTAATAATGCATGTCATATTGATAATATTGGGAGTAATAAGTATAATTATTATAGTTCTAGCGATAATAATAGTAAAATATGGCTATTAGTGCCTGCTATATTGATAATAATAAAAGTAATAAGTATATTTATTATACTTCTGTCGATAATAACTGCATTATATGGGTAATAATGCATGTTATATTGAAAATAATATAAGTAATAAGTATAATTATTACAGTTCTAGCGATAATAACTGCATTATATGCGTAATAATGCATGTTATATTGATAATATCGGGAGTAATAAGTATAATTATTATAGTTCTACCGATAACAATAGTAATATATGGCTATTAGTGCCTGCTATATTGATAATAATAAAAGTAATAAGTATATTTATTATACTTCTGTCGATAATAACTGCATTATATGCGTAATAATGCATGTTATATTGATAATATCGGGAGTAATAAGTATAATTATTATAGTTCTAGCGATAATAATAGTAAAATATGGCAAACAGTGCATGTTATATTGATAATAATAAAAGTAATAAGTATATTTATTATACTTCTGTCGATAATAACTGCATTGTATGTGTAATAATGCATGTTATATTGATAATATCGGGAGTAATAAGTATAATTATTATAGTTCTAGCGATAATAATAGTAAAATATGGCAAACAGTGCATGTTATATTGATAATAATAAAAGTTATAAGTATATTTATTACAGTTCTATCGATAATAACTGTATAATATGGGTAATAATGCATGTTATATTGATGATAATAAAAGTAATACGTATATTTATTATAGTTCTAGCGATAATAACTGCATTATATGCGTAATAATGCATGTTATATTGATAATAATATAAGTAATAAGTATATTTATTATAGTTCTATCGATAATAACTGCATTGTATGTGTAATAATGCATGTTATATTGATAATATCGGGAGTAATAAGTATAATTATTACAGTTCTAGCGATAATAACTGCATTATATGGGTAATAACGCACGTTATATTGCTAACAATATAAGTAATAAGTATAATTATTACAGTTCTAGCGATAATAACTGCATTATACGGGTAATAATGCATGTTATATTGATAATAATATGAGTAATAAGTATAATTATTACAGTTCTAGCGATAATAACTGCATTATATGGGTAATAATGCACGTTATATTGCTAATAATATAAGTAATAAGTATAATTATTACAGTTCTAGCGATAATAACTGCATTATATGGGTAATAATGCATGTTATATTGATAATATCGGGAGTAATAAGTATTATTATTATAGTTCTAGCGATAATAATAGTAAAATATGGCAAACAGTGCATGTTATATTGATAATAATAAAAGTAATAAGTATATTTATTATACTTCTGTCGATAATAACTGCATTATATGCGTAATAATGCATGTTATATTGATAAAATCGGGAGTAGTAAGTATAATTATTACAGGTCTAGCGATAATACTAGTAAAATACGGCTAAGAGTGCCTGTTATATTGATAATAATAATAGTAATAAGTATATTTATTATACTTCTGTCGATAATACCTGCATTATATGGGTAATAATGCATGTTATATTGATAATATCGGGAGTAATAAGTATAATTATTATAGTTCTAGCGATAATAATAGTAAAATATGGCTAATAGTACATGTTATACTGATAATAATAAAAGTAATAAGTATATTTATTATACTTCTGTCGACAATAACTGCATTATATGGGTAATAATGCATGTTATATTGATAATATCGGGAGTAATAAGTATAATTATTACAGTTCTAGTGATAATAACTGCATTATATGGGTAATAATGGATGTTATATTGACAATATCGGGAGTAATAAGTATAATTATTACAGTTCTAGCGATAATAACTGCATTATATGGGTAATAATGCATGTTACATTGATAATATTGGGAGTAATAAGTATAATTATTATAGTTCTAGCGATAATAATAGTGAAATATGGCAAATAGTGCATGTAATATTGATAATAATAAAAGTAGTAAGTATATTTATTACAGTTCTATCCAAAATAACTGCATAATATGGGTAATAATGCATGTTATATTGATAATAATATAAGTAATATGTATAATTATTACAGTTCTAGCGATAATAACTGCAATTTATGGTGTAATAATGCACGTTATATTGTTAATAATATAAGTAATAAGTATAATTATTACAGTTCTAGCGATAATAACTGCATAATATGGGCAATAATGCATGTTATATTGATGATAATGAAAGTAGTAAGTATATTTATTACATTTCTAGCGATAATAACTGCATTATATGGGTAATAATGCATGTTATATTGATAATATCGGGAGTAATAAGTATAATTATTATAGTTCTAGTGATAATAACTGCATTATATGGGTAATAATGCACGTTATATTGCTAATAATATAAGTAATAAGTATAATTATTACAGTTCTAGCGATCATAACTGCATTATATGGGTAATAATGCATGTTATATTGATAATATCGGGAGTAATAAGTATAATTATTATAGTTCTAGCGATAATAATAGTAAAATATGGCAAACAGTGCATGTTATATTGATAATAATAAAAGTAATAAGTATATTTATTATACTTCTGTCGATAATAACTGCATTATATGCGTAATAATGCATGTTATATTGATAATATCGGGAGTAATAAGTATAATTATTATAGTTCTAGCGATAATAATAGTAAAATATGGCTATTAGTGCCTGTTATATTGATAATAATAAAAGTAACAAGTATACTTATTATACTTCTGTCGATAATAACTGCATTATATGGGTAATAATGCATGTTATATTGATAATAATATAAGTAATAAGTATAATTATTACACTTCTAGCGATAATAACTGCATTATATGGGTAATAATGCACGTTATATTGCTAATAATATAAGTAATAAGTATAATTATTACAGTTCTAGCGATAATATCTGCATTATATGGGTAATAATGCATGTTATATTGATAATATTGGGAGTAATAAGTATATTTATTATAGTTCTAGCGATAATAACTGCAAAATATGGGTAATAATGCATGTTATATTGATAATATTGGGAGTAATAAGTATATTTATTATAGTTCTAGCGATAATAACTGCAAAATATGGGTAATAATGCATGTTATATTGATAATAATATGAGTAATAAGTATAATTATTACAGTTCTAGCGATAATAACTGCATTATATGGGTAATAATGCACGTTATATTGCTAATAATATAAGTAATAAGTATAATTATTACAGTTCTAGCGATAATAACTGCATTATATGGGTAATAATGCATGTTATATTGATAATATCGGGAGTAATAAGTATAATTATTATAGTTCTAGCGATAATAATAGTAAAATATGGCAAACAGTGCATGTTATATTGATAATAATAAAAGTAATAAGTATATTTATTATACTTCTGTCGATAATAACTGCATTATATGGGTAATAATGCATGTTATATTGATAACAATATAAGTAATAAGTATAATTATTACAGTTCTAGCGATAAAACCTGCATTATATGGGTAATAATGCACGTTATATTGATAATAATATAAGTAATAAGTATAATTATTACAGTTCTAGCGATAACAACTGCATTATATGGGTAATAATGCACGTTATATTGCTAATAATATAAGTAATAAGTATAATTATTACAGTTCTAGCGATAATATCTGCATTATATGGGTAATAATGCATGTTATATTGATAATATTGGGAGTAATAAGTATATTTATTATAGTTCTAGCGATAATAACTGCAAAATATGGGTAATAATGCATGTTATATTGATAATATTGGGAGTAATAAGTATATTTATTATAGTTCTAGCGATAATAACTGCAAAATATGGGTAATAATGCATGTTATATTGATAATATCGGGAGTAATAAGTATAATTATTATAGTTCTAGCGATAATAATAGTAAAATATGGCAAACAGTGCATGTTATATTGATAATAATAAAAGTAATAAGTATATTTATTATACTTCTGTCGATAATAACTGCATTATATGGGTAATAATGCATGTTATATTGATAATAATATAAGTAATAAGTATAATTATTACAGTTCTAGCGATAAAACCTGCATTATATGGGTAATAATGCACGTTATATTGATAATAATATAAGTAATAAGTATAATTATTACAGTTCTAGCGATAACAACTGCATTATATGGGTAATAATGCACGTTATATTGCTAATAATATAAGTAATAAGTATAATTATTACAGTTCTAGCGATAATAACTGCATTATATGGGTAATGATGGATGTTATATTGATGATAATGAAAGTAGTAAGTATATTTATTACATTTCTAGCGATAATAACTGCATTATATGCGTAATAATGCATGTCATATTGATAATATTGGGAGTAATAAGTATAATTATTATAGTTCTAGCGATAATAATAGTAAAATATGGCTATTAGTGCCTGCTATATTGATAATAATAAAAGTAATAAGTATATTTATTATACTTCTGTCGATAATAACTGCATTGTATGTGTAATAATGCATGTTATATTGATAATATCGGGAGTAATAAGTATAATTATTATAGTTCTAGCGATAATAATAGTAAAATATGGCAAACAGTGCATGTTATATTGATAATAATAAAAGTTATAAGTATATTTATTACAGTTCTATCGATAATAACTGTATAATATGGGTAATAATGCATGTTATATTGATGATAATAAAAGTAATACGTATATTTATTATAGTTCTAGCGATAATAACTGCATTATATGCGTAATAATGCATGTTATATTGATAATAATATAAGTAATAAGTATATTTATTATAGTTCTATCGATAATAACTGCATTGTATGTGTAATAATGCATGTTATATTGATAATATCGGGAGTAATAAGTATAATTATTACAGTTCTAGCGATAATAACTGCATTATATGGGTAATAACGCACGTTATATTGCTAACGATATAAGTAATAAGTATAATTATTACAGTTCTAGCGATAATAACTGCATTATACGGGTAATAATGCATGTTATATTGATAATAATATGAGTAATAAGTATAATTATTACAGTTCTAGCGATAATAACTGCATTATATGGGTAATAATGCATGTTATATTGATAATAATATAAGTAATAAGTATAATTATTACAGTTCTAGCGATAAAACCTGCATTATATGGGTAATAATGCATGTTATATTGATAATATCGGGAGTAATAAGTATAATTATTATAGTTCTAGCGATAATAATAGTAAAATATGGCTAATAGTACATGTTATACTGATAATAATAAAAGTAATAAGTATATTTATTATACTTCTGTCGACAATAACTGCATTATATGGGTAATAATGCATGTTATATTGATAATATCGGGAGTAATAAGTATAATTATTACAGTTCTAGTGATAATAACTGCATTATATGGGTAATAATGGATGTTATATTGACAATATCGGGAGTAATAAGTATAATTATTACAGTTCTAGCGATAATAACTGCATTATATGGGTAATAATGCATGTTACATTGATAATATTGGGAGTAATAAGTATAATTATTATAGTTCTAGCGATAATAATAGTGAAATATGGCAAATAGTGCATGTAATATTGATAATAATAAAAGTAGTAAGTATATTTATTACAGTTCTATCCAAAATAACTGCATAATATGGGTAATAATGCATGTTATATTGATAATAATATAAGTAATATGTATAATTATTACAGTTCTAGCGATAATAACTGCAATTTATGGTGTAATAATGCACGTTATATTGTTAATAATATAAGTAATAAGTATAATTATTACAGTTCTAGCGATAATAACTGCATAATATGGGCAATAATGCATGTTATATTGATGATAATGAAAGTAGTAAGTATATTTATTACATTTCTAGCGATAATAACTGCATTATATGGGTAATAATGCATGTTATATTGATAATATCGGGAGTAATAAGTATAATTATTATAGTTCTAGTGATAATAACTGCATTATATGGGTAATAATGCACGTTATATTGCTAATAATATAAGTAATAAGTATAATTATTACAGTTCTAGCGATCATAACTGCATTATATGGGTAATAATGCATGTTATATTGATAATATCGGGAGTAATAAGTATAATTATTATAGTTCTAGCGTTAATAATAGTAAAATATGGCAAACAGTGCATGTTATATTGATAATAATAAAAGTAATAAGTATATTTATTATACTTCTGTCGATAATAACTGCATTATATGCGTAATAATGCATGTTATATTGATAATATCGGGAGTAATAAGTATAATTATTATAGTTCTAGCGATAATAATAGTAAAATATGGCTATTAGTGCCTGTTATATTGATAATAATAAAAGTAACAAGTATACTTATTATACTTCTGTCGATAATAACTGCATTATATGGGTAATAATGCATGTTATATTGATAATAATATAAGTAATAAGTATAATTATTACACTTCTAGCGATAATAACTGCATTATATGGGTAATAATGCACGTTATATTGCTAATAATATAAGTAATAAGTATAATTATTACAGTTCTAGCGATAATATCTGCATTATATGGGTAATAATGCATGTTATATTGATAATATTGGGAGTAATAAGTATATTTATTATAGTTCTAGCGATAATAACTGCAAAATATGGGTAATAATGCATGTTATATTGATAATATTGGGAGTAATAAGTATATTTATTATAGTTCTAGCGATAATAACTGCAAAATATGGGTAATAATGCATGTTATATTGATAATAATATGAGTAATAAGTATAATTATTACAGTTCTAGCGATAATAACTGCATTATATGGGTAATAATGCACGTTATATTGCTAATAATATAAGTAATAAGTATAATTATTACAGTTCTAGCGATAATAACTGCATTATATGGGTAATAATGCACGTTATATTGCTAATAATATAAGTAATAAGTATAATTATTACAGTTCTAGCGATAATAACTGCATTATATGGGTAATAATGCATGTTATATTGATAATATCGGGAGTAATAAGTATATTTATTATAGTTCTAGCGATAATAACTGCAAAATATGGGTAATAATGCATGTTATATTGATAATAATATGAGTAATAAGTATAATTATTACAGTTCTAGCGATAATAACTGCATTATATGGGTAATAATGCACGTTATATTGCTAATAATATAAGTAATAAGTATAATTATTACAGTTCTAGCGATAATAACTGCATTATATGGGTAATAATGCATGTTATATTGATAATATCGGGAGTAATAAGTATAATTATTATAGTTCTAGCGATAATAATAGTAAAATATGGCAAACAGTGCATGTTATATTGATAATAATAAAAGTAATAAGTATATTTATTATACTTCTGTCGATAATAACTGCATTATATGGGTAATAATGCATGTTATATTGATAATAATATAAGTAATAAGTATAATTATTACAGTTCTAGCGATAAAACCTGCATTATATGGGTAATAATGCACGTTATATTGATAATAATATAAGTAATAAGTATAATTATTACAGTTCTAGCGATAACAACTGCATTATATGGGTAATAATGCACGTTATATTGCTAATAATATAAGTAATAAGTATAATTATTACAGTTCTAGCGATAATAACTGCATTATATGGGTAATGATGGATGTTATATTGATGATAATGAAAGTAGTAAGTATATTTATTACATTTCTAGCGATAATAACTGCATTATATGCGTAATAATGCATGTCATATTGATAATATTGGGAGTAATAAGTATAATTATTATAGTTCTAGCGATAATAATAGTAAAATATGGCTATTAGTGCCTGCTATATTGATAATAATAAAAGTAATAAGTATATTTATTATACTTCTGTCGATAATAACTGCATTATATGGGTAATAATGCATGTTATATTGAAAATAATATAAGTAATAAGTATAATTATTACAGTTCTAGCGATAATATCTGCATTATATGGGTAATAATGCATGTTATATTGATAATATTGGGAGTAATAAGTATATTTATTATAGTTCTAGCGATAATAACTGCAAAATATGGGTAATAATGCATGTTATATTGATAATATTGGGAGTAATAAGTATATTTATTATAGTTCTAGCGATAATAACTGCAAAATATGGGTAATAATGCATGTTATATTGATAATATCGGGAGTAATAAGTATAATTATTATAGTTCTAGCGATAATAATAGTAAAATATGGCAAACAGTGCATGTTATATTGATAATAATAAAAGTAATAAGTATATTTATTATACTTCTGTCGATAATAACTGCATTATATGGGTAATAATGCATGTTATATTGATAATAATATAAGTAATAAGTATAATTATTACAGTTCTAGCGATAAAACCTGCATTATATGGGTAATAATGCACGTTATATTGATAATAATATAAGTAATAAGTATAATTATTACAGTTCTAGCGATAACAACTGCATTATATGGGTAATAATGCACGTTATATTGCTAATAATATAAGTAATAAGTATAATTATTACAGTTCTAGCGATAATAACTGCATTATATGGGTAATGATGGATGTTATATTGATGATAATGAAAGTAGTAAGTATATTTATTACATTTCTAGCGATAATAACTGCATTATATGCGTAATAATGCATGTCATATTGATAATATTGGGAGTAATAAGTATAATTATTATAGTTCTAGCGATAATAATAGTAAAATATGGCTATTAATGCCTGCTATATTGATAATAATAAAAGTAATAAGTATATTTATTATACTTCTGTCGATAATAACTGCATTATATGGGTAATAATGCATGTTATATTGATAATAATATAAGTAATAAGTATAATTATTACAGTTCTAGCGATAATAACTGCATTATATGCGTAATAATGCATGTTATATTGATAATATCGGGAGTAATAAGTATAATTATTATAGTTCTACCGATAACAATAGTAATATATGGCTATTAGTGCCTGCTATATTGATAATAATAAAAGTAATAAGTATATTTATTATACTTCTGTCGATAATAACTGCATTATATGCGTAATAATGCATGTTATATTGATAATATCGGGAGTAATAAGTATAATTATTATAGTTCTAGCGATAATAATAGTAAAATATGGCAAACAGTGCATGTTATATTGATAATAATAAAAGTAATAAGTATATTTATTATACTTCTGTCGATAATAACTGCATTGTATGTGTAATAATGCATGTTATATTGATAATATCGGGAGTAATAAGTATAATTATTATAGTTCTAGCGATAATAATAGTAAAATATGGCAAACAGTGCATGTTATATTGATAATAATAAAAGTTATAAGTATATTTATTACAGTTCTATCGATAATAACTGTATAATATGGGTAATAATGCATGTTATATTGATGATAATAAAAGTAATACGTATATTTATTATAGTTCTAGCGATAATAACTGCATTATATGCGTAATAATGCATGTTATATTGATAATAATATAAGTAATAAGTATATTTATTATAGTTCTATCGATAATAACTGCATTGTATGTGTAATAATGCATGTTATATTGATAATATCGGGAGTAATAAGTATAATTATTACAGTTCTAGCGATAATAACTGCATTATATGGGTAATAACGCACGTTATATTGCTAACAATATAAGTAATAAGTATAATTATTACAGTTCTAGCGATAATAACTGCATTATACGGGTAATAATGCATGTTATATTGATAATAATATGAGTAATAAGTATAATTATTACAGTTCTAGCGATAATAACTGCATTATATGGGTAATAATGCATGTTATATTGATAATAATATAAGTAATAAGTATAATTATTACAGTTCTAGCGATAAAACCTGCATTATATGGGTAATAATGCATGTTATATTGATAATATCGGGAGTAATAAGTATAATTATTATAGTTCTAGCGATAATAATAGTAAAATATGGCTAATAGTACATGTTATACTGATAATAATAAAAGTAATAAGTATATTTATTATACTTCTGTCGACAATAACTGCATTATATGGGTAATAATGCATGTTATATTGATAATATCGGGAGTAATAAGTATAATTATTACAGTTCTAGTGATAATAACTGCATTATATGGGTAATAATGGATGTTATATTGACAATATCGGGAGTAATAAGTATAATTATTACAGTTCTAGCGATAATAACTGCATTATATGGGTAATAATGCATGTTACATTGATAATATTGGGAGTAATAAGTATAATTATTATAGTTCTAGCGATAATAATAGTGAAATATGGCAAATAGTGCATGTAATATTGATAATAATAAAAGTAGTAAGTATATTTATTACAGTTCTATCCAAAATAACTGCATAATATGGGTAATAATGCATGTTATATTGATAATAATATAAGTAATATGTATAATTATTACAGTTCTAGCGATAATAACTGCAATTTATGGTGTAATAATGCACGTTATATTGTTAATAATATAAGTAATAAGTATAATTATTACAGTTCTAGCGATAATAACTGCATAATATGGGCAATAATGCATGTTATATTGATGATAATGAAAGTAGTAAGTATATTTATTACATTTCTAGCAATAATAACTGCATTATATGGGTAATAATGCATGTTATATTGATAATATCGGGAGTAATAAGTATAATTATTATAGTTCTAGTGATAATAACTGCATTATATGGGTAATAATGCACGTTATATTGCTAATAATATAAGTAATAAGTATAATTATTACAGTTCTAGCGATCATAACTGCATTATATGGGTAATAATGCATGTTATATTGATAATATCGGGAGTAATAAGTATAATTATTATAGTTCTAGCGTTAATAATAGTAAAATATGGCAAACAGTGCATGTTATATTGATAATAATAAAAGTAATAAGTATATTTATTATACTTCTGTCGATAATAACTGCATTATATGCGTAATAATGCATGTTATATTGATAATATCGGGAGTAATAAGTATAATTATTATAGTTCTAGCGATAATAATAGTAAAATATGGCTATTAGTGCCTGTTATATTGATAATAATAAAAGTAACAAGTATACTTATTATACTTCTGTCGATAATAACTGCATTATATGGGTAATAATGCATGTTATATTGATAATAATATAAGTAATAAGTATAATTATTACACTTCTAGCGATAATAACTGCATTATATGGGTAATAATGCACGTTATATTGCTAATAATATAAGTAATAAGTATAATTATTACAGTTCTAGCGATAATATCTGCATTATATGGGTAATAATGCATGTTATATTGATAATATTGGGAGTAATAAGTATATTTATTATAGTTCTAGCGATAATAACTGCAAAATATGGGTAATAATGCATGTTATATTGATAATATTGGGAGTAATAAGTATATTTATTATAGTTCTAGCGATAATAACTGCAAAATATGGGTAATAATGCATGTTATATTGATAATAATATGAGTAATAAGTATAATTATTACAGTTCTAGCGATAATAACTGCATTATATGGGTAATAATGCACGTTATATTGCTAATAATATAAGTAATAAGTATAATTATTACAGTTCTAGCGATAATAACTGCATTATATGGGTAATAATGCATGTTATATTGATAATATCGGGAGTAATAAGTATATTTATTATAGTTCTAGCGATAATAACTGCATTATACGGGTAATAATGCATGTTATATTGATAATAATATGAGTAATAAGTATAATTATTACAGTTCTAGCGATAATAACTGCATTATATGGGTAATAATGCACGTTATATTGCTAATAATATAAGTAATAAGTATAATTATTACAGTTCTAGCGATAATAACTGCATTATATGGGTAATAATGCATGTTATATTGATAATATCGGGAGTAATAAGTATAATTATTATAGTTCTAGCGATAATAATAGTAAAATATGGCAAACAGTGCATGTTATATTGATAATAATAAAAGTAATAAGTATATTTATTATACTTCTGTCGATAATAACTGCATTATATGGGTAATAATGCATGTTATATTGATAATAATATAAGTAATAAGTATAATTATTACAGTTCTAGCGATAAAACCTGCATTATATGGGTAATAATGCACGTTATATTGATAATAATATAAGTAATAAGTATAATTATTACAGTTCTAGCGATAACAACTGCATTATATGGGTAATAATGCACGTTATATTGCTAATAATATAAGTAATAAGTATAATTATTACAGTTCTAGCGATAATAACTGCATTATATGGGTAATGATGGATGTTATATTGATGATAATGAAAGTAGTAAGTATATTTATTACATTTCTAGCGATAATAACTGCATTATATGCGTAATAATGCATGTCATATTGATAATATTGGGAGTAATAAGTATAATTATTATAGTTCTAGCGATAATAATAGTAAAATATGGCTATTAGTGCCTGCTATATTGATAATAATAAAAGTAATAAGTATATTTATTATACTTCTGTCGATAGTAACTGCATTGTATGTGTAATAATGCATGTTATATTGATAATATCGGGAGTAATAAGTATAATTATTATAGTTCTAGCGATAATAATAGTAAAATATGGCAAACAGTGCATGTTATATTGATAATAATAAAAGTTATAAGTATATTTATTACAGTTCTATCGATAATAACTGTATAATATGGGTAATAATGCATGTTATATTGATGATAATAAAAGTAATACGTATATTTATTATAGTTCTAGCGATAATAACTGCATTATATGCGTAATAATGCATGTTATATTGATAATAATATAAGTAATAAGTATAATTATTACAGTTCTAGCGATAATAACTGCATTATATGGGTAATAACGCACGTTATATTGCTAACAATATAAGTAATAAGTATAATTATTACAGTTCTAGCGATAATAACTGCATTATACGGGTAATAATGCATGTTATATTGATAATAATAAAAGTAATAAGTATATTTATTATAGTTCTATCGATAATAACTGCATAATATGGGTAATAATGCATGTTATATTGATAATATCGGGAGTAATAAGTATAATTATTACAGTTCTTGCGATAATACTAGTAAAATATATCTAACAGTGCCTGTTATATTGATAATAATAATAGTAATAAGTATATTTATTACAGTTCTATCCAAAATAACTGCATAATATGGGTAATAATGCATGTTATATTGATAATAATATAAGTAATATGTATAATTATTACAGTTCTAGCGATAATAACTGCAATTTATGGTGTAATAATGCACGTTATATTGTTAATAATATAAGTAATAAGTATAATTATTACAGTTCTAGCGATAATAACTGCATAATATGGGCAATAATGCATGTTATATTGATGATAATGAAAGTAGTAAGTATATTTATTACATTTCTAGCAATAATAACTGCATTATATGGGTAATAATGCATGTTATATTGATAATATCGGGAGTAATAAGTATAATTATTATAGTTCTAGTGATAATAACTGCATTATATGGGTAATAATGCACGTTATATTGCTAATAATATAAGTAATAAGTATAATTATTACAGTTCTAGCGATCATAACTGCATTATATGGGTAATAATGCATGTTATATTGATAATATCGGGAGTAATAAGTATAATTATTATAGTTCTAGCGTTAATAATAGTAAAATATGGCAAACAGTGCATGTTATATTGATAATAATAAAAGTAATAAGTATATTTATTATACTTCTGTCGATAATAACTGCATTATATGCGTAATAATGCATGTTATATTGATAATATCGGGAGTAATAAGTATAATTATTATAGTTCTAGCGATAATAATAGTAAAATATGGCTATTAGTGCCTGTTATATTGATAATAATAAAAGTAACAAGTATACTTATTATACTTCTGTCGATAATAACTGCATTATATGGGTAATAATGCATGTTATATTGATAATAATATAAGTAATAAGTATAATTATTACACTTCTAGCGATAATAACTGCATTATATGGGTAATAATGCACGTTATATTGCTAATAATATAAGTAATAAGTATAATTATTACAGTTCTAGCGATAATATCTGCATTATATGGGTAATAATGCATGTTATATTGATAATATTGGGAGTAATAAGTATATTTATTATAGTTCTAGCGATAATAACTGCAAAATATGGGTAATAATGCATGTTATATTGATAATATTGGGAGTAATAAGTATATTTATTATAGTTCTAGCGATAATAACTGCAAAATATGGGTAATAATGCATGTTATATTGATAATAATATGAGTAATAAGTATAATTATTACAGTTCTAGCGATAATAACTGCATTATATGGGTAATAATGCACGTTATATTGCTAATAATATAAGTAATAAGTATAATTATTACAGTTCTAGCGATAATAACTGCATTATATGGGTAATAATGCATGTTATATTGATAATATCGGGAGTAATAAGTATATTTATTATAGTTCTAGCGATAATAACTGCATTATACGGGTAATAATGCATGTTATATTGATAATAATATGAGTAATAAGTATAATTATTACAGTTCTAGCGATAATAACTGCATTATATGGGTAATAATGCACGTTATATTGCTAATAATATAAGTAATAAGTATAATTATTACAGTTCTAGCGATAATAACTGCATTATATGGGTAATAATGCATGTTATATTGATAATATCGGGAGTAATAAGTATAATTATTATAGTTCTAGCGATAATAATAGTAAAATATGGCAAACAGTGCATGTTATATTGATAATAATAAAAGTAATAAGTATATTTATTATACTTCTGTCGATAATAACTGCATTATATGGGTAATAATGCATGTTATATTGATAATAATATAAGTAATAAGTATAATTATTACAGTTCTAGCGATAAAACCTGCATTATATGGGTAATAATGCACGTTATATTGATAATAATATAAGTAATAAGTATAATTATTACAGTTCTAGCGATAACAACTGCATTATATGGGTAATAATGCACGTTATATTGCTAATAATATAAGTAATAAGTATAATTATTACAGTTCTAGCGATAATAACTGCATTATATGGGTAATGATGGATGTTATATTGATGATAATGAAAGTAGTAAGTATATTTATTACATTTCTAGCGATAATAACTGCATTATATGCGTAATAATGCATGTCATATTGATAATATTGGGAGTAATAAGTATAATTATTATAGTTCTAGCGATAATAATAGTAAAATATGGCTATTAGTGCCTGCTATATTGATAATAATAAAAGTAATAAGTATATTTATTATACTTCTGTCGATAGTAACTGCATTGTATGTGTAATAATGCATGTTATATTGATAATATCGGGAGTAATAAGTATAATTATTATAGTTCTAGCGATAATAATAGTAAAATATGGCAAACAGTGCATGTTATATTGATAATAATAAAAGTTATAAGTATATTTATTACAGTTCTATCGATAATAACTGTATAATATGGGTAATAATGCATGTTATATTGATGATAATAAAAGTAATACGTATATTTATTATAGTTCTAGCGATAATAACTGCATTATATGCGTAATAATGCATGTTATATTGATAATAATATAAGTAATAAGTATAATTATTACAGTTCTAGCGATAATAACTGCATTATATGGGTAATAACGCACGTTATATTGCTAACAATATAAGTAATAAGTATAATTATTACAGTTCTAGCGATAATAACTGCATTATACGGGTAATAATGCATGTTATATTGATAATAATAAAAGTAATAAGTATATTTATTATAGTTCTATCGATAATAACTGCATAATATGGGTAATAATGCATGTTATATTGATAATATCGGGAGTAATAAGTATAATTATTACAGTTCTTGCGATAATACTAGTAAAATATATCTAACAGTGCCTGTTATATTGATAATAATAATAGTAATAAGTATATTTATTATAGTTCTATCGATAATAACTGCATAATATGGGTAATAATGCATGTTATATTGATAATATCGGGAGTAATAAGTATAATTATTATAGTTCTAGCGATAATAATAGTAAAATATGGCTAATAGTACATGTTATACTGATAATAATAAAAGCAATAAGTATATTTATTATACTTCTGTCGATAATAACTGCATTATTAGGGTAATAATGCATGTTATATTGATAATATTGGGAGTAATAAGTATATTTATTATAGTTCTAGCGATAATAACTGCATAATATGGGTAATAATGCATGTTATATTGATAATATCGGGAGTAATAAGTATAATAATTATAGTTCTAGCGATAATAATAGTAAAATATGGCAAACAGTGCATGTTATATTGATAATGATAAAAGTAATAAGTATATTTATTACAGTTCTATCGATAATAACTGCATTATATAGGTAATAATGCATGTTATATTGCTAATAATATAAGTAATAAGTATAATTATTACAGTTCTAGCGATAATAACTGCATTATATGGGTAATAATGCATGTTATATTGATAATATCGGGAGTAATAAGTATAATAATTATAGTTCTAGCGATAATAATAGTAAAATATGGCAAACAGTGCATGTTATATTGATAATAATAAAAGTAATAAGTATATTTATTACAGTTCTATCGATAATAACTGCATAATATGGGTAATAATGCATGTTATATTGATGATAATAAAAGTAATACGTATATTTATTATAGTTCTAGCGATAATAACTGCATTATATGCGTAGTAATGCATGTTATATTGATAATAATAAAAGTAATAAGTATATTTATTATACTTCTGTCGATAATAACTGCATTATATGCGTAATAATGCATGTTATATTGATAATAATATAAGTAATAAGTATAATTATTACAGTTCTAGCGATAATAACTGCATTATATGGGTAATAACGCACGTTATATTGCTAACAATATAAGTAATAAGTATAATTATTACAGTTCTAGCGATAATAACTGCATTATACGGGTAATAATGCATGTTATATTGATAATATCGGGAGTAATAAGTATAATAATTATAGTTCTAGCGATAATACTAGTAAAATATATCTAACAGTGCCTGTTATATTGATAATAATAATAGTAATAAGTATATTTATTATACTTCTGTCGATAATACCTGCATTATATGGGTAATAATGCATGTTATATTGATAATATCGGGAGTAATAAGTATAATTATTATAGTTCTAGCGATAATAATAGTAAAATATGGCTAATAGTACATGTTATACTGATAATAATAAAAGCAATAAGTATATTTATTATACTTCTGTCGATAATAACTGCATTATATGGGTAATAATGCATGTTATATTGCTAATAATATAAGTAATAAGTATAATTATTACAGTTCTAGCGATAATAACTGCATTATATGGGTAATGATGGATGTTATATTGATGATAATGAAAGTAGTAAGTATATTTATTACATTTCTAGCGATAATAACTGCATTATATGCGTAATAATGCATGTTATAATGATAATATCGGGAGTAATAAGTATAATTATTATAGTTCTAGCGATAATAATAGTAAAATATGGCTATTAGTGCCTGCTATATTGATAATAATAAAAGTAATAAGTATATTTATTATACTTCTGTCGATAATAACTGCATTATATAGGTAATAATGCATGTTATATTGCTAATAATATAAGTAATAAGTATAATTATTACAGTTCTAGCGATAATAACTGCATTATATGGGTAATAATGCATGTTATATTGATAATATCGGGAGTAATAAGTATAATAATTATAGTTCTAGCGATAATAATAGTAAAATATGGCAAACAGTGCATGTTATATTGATAATAATAAAAGTAATAAGTATATTTATTACAGTTCTATCGATAATAACTGCATAATATGGGTAATAATGCATGTTATATTGATGATAATAAAAGTAATACGTATATTTATTATAGTTCTAGCGATAATAACTGCATTATATGCGTAGTAATGCATGTTATATTGATAATAATAAAAGTAATAAGTATATTTATTATACTTCTGTCGATAATAACTGCATTATATGCGTAATAATGCATGTTATATTGATAATAATATAAGTAATAAGTATAATTATTACAGTTCTAGCGATAATAACTGCATTATATGGGTAATAACGCACGTTATATTGCTAACAATATAAGTAATAAGTATAATTATTACAGTTCTAGCGATAATAACTGCATTATACGGGTAATAATGCATGTTATATTGATAATAATAAAAGTAATAAGTATATTTATTATAATTCTATCGATAATAACTGCATAATATGGGTAATAATGCATGTTATATTGATAATATCGGGAGTAATAAGTATAATTATTACAGTTCTAGCGATAATACTAGTAAAATATATCTAACAGTACCTGTTATATTGATAATAATAATAGTAATAAGTATATTTATTATAGTTCTATCGATAATAACTGCATAATATGGGTAATAATGCATGTTATATTGATAATATCGGGAGTAATAAGTATAATTATTACAGTTCTAGCGATAATACTAGTAAAATATATCTAACAGTGCCTGTTATATTGATAATAATAATAGTAATAAGTATATTTATTATACTTCTGTCGATAATACCTGCATTATATGGGTAATAATGCATGTTATATTGATAATATCGGGAGTAATAAGTATAATTATTATAGTTCTAGCGATAATAATAGTAAAATATGGCTAATAGTACATGTTATACTGATAATAATAAAAGCAATAAGTATATTTATTATACTTCTGTCGATAATAACTGCATTATATGGGTAATAATGCATGTTATATTGATAATATTGGGAGTAATAAGTATATTTATTATAGTTCTAGCGATAATAACTGCATTATATGGGTAATAATGCATGTTATATTGATAATATCGGGAGTAATAAGTATAATAATTATAGTTCTAGCGATAATAATAGTAAAATATGGCAAACAGTGCATGTTATATTGCTAATAATATAAGTAATAAGTATAATTATTACAGTTCTAGCGATAATAACTGCATTATATGGGTAATGATGGATGTTATATTGATGATAATGAAAGTAGTAAGTATATTTATTACATTTCTAGCGATAATAACTGCATTATATGCGTAATAATGCATGTTATATTGATAATATTGGGAGTAATAAGTATAATTATTATAGTTCTAGCGATAATAATAGTAAAATATGGCTATTAGTGCCTGCTATATTGATAATAATAAAAGTAATAAGTATATTTATTATACTTCTGTCGATAATAACTGCATTATATGGGTAATAATGCATGTTATATTGATAATAATATAAGTAATAAGTATAATTATTACAGTTCTAGAGATAATAACTGCATTATATGCGTAATAATGCATGTTATATTGATAATATCGGGAGTAATAAGTATAATTATTATAGTTCTACCGATAATAATAGTAATATATGGCTATTAGTGCCTGCTATATTGATAATAATAAAAGTAATAAGTATATTTATTATACTTCTGTCGATAATAACTGCATTATATGCGTAATAATGCATGTTATATTGATAATATCGGGAGTAATAAGTATAATTATTATAGTTCTAGCGATAATAATAGTAAAATATGGCTATTAGTGCCTGCTATATTGATAATAATAAAAGTTATAAGTATATTTATTACAGTTCTATCGATAATAACTGTATAATATGGGTAATAATGCATGTTATATTGATGATAATAAAAGTAATACGTATATTTATTATAGTTCTAGCGATAATAACTGCATTATATGCGTAATAATGCATGTTATATTGATAATAATATAAGTAATAAGTATAATTATTACAGTTCTAGCGATAATAACTGCATTATATGGGTAATAACGCACGTTATATTGCTAACAATATAAGTAATAAGTATAATTATTACAGTTCTAGCGATAATAACTGCATTATATGGGTAATAACGCACGTTATATTGCTAACAATATAAGTAATAAGTATAATTATTACAGTTCTAGCGATAATAACTGCATTATACGGGTAATAATGCATGTTATATTGATAATAATAAAAGTAATAAGTATATTTATTATAGTTCTATCGAAAATAACGGCATAATATGGGTAATAATGCATGTTATATTGATAATATCGGGAGTAATAAGTATAATTATTACAGTTCTTGCGATAATACTAGTAAAATATATCTAACAGTGCCTGTTATATTGATAATAATAATAGTAATAAGTATATTTATTATAGTTCTATCGATAATAACTGCATAATATGGGTAATAATGCATGTTATATTGATAATATCGGGAGTAATAAGTATAATTATTATAGTTCTAGCGATAATAATAGTAAAATATGGCTATTAGTGCCTGCTATATTGATAATAATAAAAGTAATAAGTATATTTATTATACTTCTGTCGATAATAACTGCATTATATGGGTAATAATGCATGTTATATTGCTAATAATATAAGTAATAAGTATAATTATTACAGTTCTAGCGATAATAACTGCATTATATGGGTAATAATGCATGTTATATTGATAATATCGGGAGTAATAAGTATAATAATTATAGTTCTAGCGATAATAATAGTAAAATATGGCAAACAGTGCATGTTATATTGATAATAATAAAAGTAATAAGTATATTTATTACAGTTCTATCGATAATAACTGCATAATATGGGTAATAATGCATGTTATATTGATGATAATAAAAGTAATACGTATATTTATTATAGTTCTAGCGATAATAACTGCATTATATGCGTAGTAATGCATGTTATATTGATAATAATAAAAGTAATAAGTATATTTATTATACTTCTGTCGATAATAACTGCATTATATGCGTAATAATGCATGTTATATTGATAATAATATAAGTAATAAGTATAATTATTACAGTTCTAGCGATAATAACTGCATTATATGGGTAATAACGCACGTTATATTGCTAACAATATAAGTAATAAGTATAATTATTACAGTTCTAGCGATAATAACTGCATTATACGGGTAATAATGCATGTTATATTGATAATAATAAAAGTAATAAGTATATTTATTATAGTTCTATCGATAATAACTGCATAATATGGGTAATAATGCATGTTATATTGATAATATCGGGAGTAATAAGTATAATTATTACAGTTCTAGCGATAATACTAGTAAAATATATCTAACAGTGCCTGTTATATTGATAATAATAATAGTAATAAGTATATTTATTATAGTTCTATCGATAATAACTGCATAATATGGGTAATAATGCATGTTATATTGATAATATCGGGAGTAATAAGTATAATTATTACAGTTCTAGCGATAATACTAGTAAAATATATCTAACAGTGCCTGTTATATTGATAATAATAATAGTAATAAGTATATTTATTATACTTCTGTCGATAATACCTGCATTATATGGGTAATAATGCATGTTATATTGATAATATCGGGAGTAATAAGTATAATTATTATAGTTCTAGCGATAATAATAGTAAAATATGGCTAATAGTACATGTTATACTGATAATAATAAAAGCAATAAGTATATTTATTATACTTCTGTCGATAATAACTGCATTATATGGGTAATAATGCATGTTATATTGATAATATTGGGAGTAATAAGTATATTTATTATAGTTCTAGCGATAATAACTGCATAATATGGGTAATAATGCATGTTATATTGATAATAATATAAGTAATAAGTATAATTATTACAGTTCTAGCGATAATAACTGCATCATATGGGTAATAATGCACGTTATATTGCTAATAATATAAGTAATAAGTATAATTATTACAGTTCTAGCGATAATAACTGCATTATATGGGTAATGATGGATGTTATATTGATGATAATGAAAGTAGTAAGTATATTTATTACATTTCTACCGATAATAACTGCATTATATGCGTAATAATGCATGTTATATTGATAATATTGGGAGTAATAAGTATAATTATTATAGTTCTAGCGATAATAATAGTAAAATATGGCTATTAGTGCCTGCTATATTGATAATAATAAAAGTAATAAGTATATTTATTATACTTCTGTCGATAATAACTGCATTATATGGGTAATAATGCATGTTATATTGATAATAATATAAGTAATAAGTATAATTATTACAGTTCTAGCGATAATAACTGCATTATATGCGTAATAATGCATGTTATATTGATAATATCGGGAGTAATAAGTATAATTATTATAGTTCTACCGATAATAATAGTAATATATGGCTATTAGTGCCTGCTATATTGATAATAATAAAAGTAATAAGTATATTTATTATACTTCTGTCGATAATAACTGCATTATATGCGTAATAATGCATGTTATATTGATAATATCGGGAGTAATAAGTATAATTATTATAGTTCTAGCGATAATAATAGTAAAATATGGCTATTAGTGCCTGCTATATTGATAATAATAAAAGTTATAAGTATATTTATTACAGTTCTATCGATAATAACTGTATAATATGGGTAATAATGCATGTTATATTGATGATAATAAAAGTAATACGTATATTTATTATAGTTCTAGCGATAATAACTGCATTATATGCGTAATAATGCATGTTATATTGATAATAATATAAGTAATAAGTATAATTATTACAGTTCTAGCGATAATAACTGCATTATATGGGTAATAACGCACGTTATATTGCTAACAATATAAGTAATAAGTATAATTATTACAGTTCTAGCGATAATAACTGCATTATATGGGTAATAATGCATGTTATATTGATAATATCGGGAGTAATAAGTATAATAATTATAGTTCTAGCGATAATAATAGTAAAATATGGCAAACAGTGCATGTTATATTGATAATAATAAAAGTAATAAGTATATTTATTACAGTTCTATCGATAATAACTGCATAATATGGGTAATAATGCATGTTATATTGATGATAATAAAAGTAATACGTATATTTATTATAGTTCTAGCGATAATAACTGCATTATATGCGTAGTAATGCATGTTATATTGATAATAATAAAAGTAATAAGTATATTTATTATACTTCTGTCGATAATAACTGCATTATATGCGTAATAATGCATGTTATATTGATAATAATATAAGTAATAAGTATAATTATTACAGTTCTAGCGATAATAACTGCATTATATGGGTAATAACGCACGTTATATTGCTAACAATATAAGTAATAAGTATAATGATTACAGTTCTAGCGATAATAACTGCATTATACGGGTAATAATGCATGTTATATTGATAATAATAAAAGTAATAAGTATATTTATTATAGTTCTATCGATAATAACTGCATAATATGGGTAATAATGCATGTTATATTGATAATATCGGGAGTAATAAGTATAATTATTACAGTTCTAGCGATAATACTAGTAAAATATATCTAACAGTGCCTGTTATATTGATAATAATAATAGTAATAAGTATATTTATTATAGTTCTGTCGATAATAACTGCATAATATGGGTAATAATGCATGTTATATTGATAATATCGGGAGTAATAAGTATAATTATTACAGTTCTAGCGATAATACTAGTAAAATATATCTAACAGTGCCTGTTATATTGATAATAATAATAGTAATAAGTATATTTATTATACTTCTGTCGATAATACCTGCATTATATGGGTAATAATGCATGTTATATTGATAATATCGGGAGTAATAAGTATAATTATTATAGTTCTAGCGATAATAATAGTAAAATATGGCTAATAGTACATGTTATACTGATAATAATAAAAGCAATAAGTATATTTATTATACTTCTGTCGATAATAACTGCATTATATGGGTAATAATGCATGTTATATTGATAATATTGGGAGTAATAAGTATATTTATTATAGTTCTAGCGATAATAACTGCATAATATGGGTAATAATGCATGTTATATTGATAATAATATAAGTAATAAGTATAATTATTACAGTTCTAGCGATAATAACTGCATCATATGGGTAATAATGCACGTTATATTGCTAATAATATAAGTAATAAGTATAATTATTACAGTTCTAGCGATAATAACTGCATTATATGGGTAATGATGGATGTTATATTGATGATAATGAAAGTAGTAAGTATATTTATTACATTTCTAGCGATAATAACTGCATTATATGCGTAATAATGCATGTTATATTGATAATATTGGGAGTAATAAGTATAATTATTATAGTTCTAGCGATAATAATAGTAAAATATGACTATTAGTGCCTGCTATATTGATAATAATAAAAGTAATAAGTATATTTATTATACTTCTGTCGATAATAACTGCATTATATGGGAAATAATGCATGTTATATTGATAATAATATAAGTAATAAGTATAATTATTACAGTTCTAGCGATAATAACTGCATTATATGCTTAATAATGCATGTTATATTGATAATATCGGGAGTAATAAGTATAATTATTATAGTTCTACCGATAATAATAGTAATATATGGCTATTAGTGCCTGCTATATTGATAATAATAAAAGTAATAAGTATATTTATTATACTTCTGTCGATAATAACTGCATTATATGCGTAATAATGCATGTTATATTGATAATATCGGGAGTAATAAGTATAATTATTATAGTTCTAGCGATAATAACTGCATTATATGGGTAATAATGCATGTTATATTGATAATATCGGGAGTAATAAGTATAATAATTATAGTTCTAGCGATAATAATAGTAAAATATGGCAAACAGTGCATGTTATATTGATAATAATAAAAGTAATAAGTATATTTATTACAGTTCTATCGATAATAACTGCATAATATGGGTAATAATGCATGTTATATTGATGATAATAAAAGTAATACGTATATTTATTATAGTTCTAGCGATAATAACTGCATTATATGCGTAGTAATGCATGTTATATTGATAATAATATAAGTAATAAGTATAATTATTACAGTCCTAGCGATAATAACTGCAGTATATGGGTAATAACGCACGTTATATTGCTAACAATATAAGTAATAAGTATAATTATTACAGTTCTAGCGATAATAACTGCATTATACGTTTAATAATGCATGTTATATTGATGATAATAAAAGTAATACGTATATTTATTATAGTTCTAGCGATAATAACTGCATTATATGCGTAGTAATGCATGTTATATTGATAATAATAAAAGTAATAAGTATATTTATTATACTTCTGTCGATAATAACTGCATTATATGCGTAATAATGCATGTTATATTGATAATAATATAAGTAATAAGTATAATTATTACAGTTCTAGCGATAATAACTGCATTATATGGGTAATAACGCACGTTATATTGCTAACAATATAAGTAATAAGTATAATTATTACAGTTCTAGCGATAATAACTGCATTATACGGGTAATAATGCATGTTATATTGATAATAATAAAAGTAATAAGTATATTTATTATAGTTCTATCGATAATAACTGCATAATATGGGTAATAATGCATGTTATATTGATAATATCGGGAGTAATAAGTATAATTATTGCAGTTCTAGCGATAATACTAGTAAAATATATCTAACAGTGCCTGTTATATTGATAATAATAATAGTAATAAGTATATTTATTATAGTTCTATCGATAATAACTGCATAATATGGGTAATAATGCATGTTATATTGATAATATCGGGAGTAATAAGTATAATTATTACAGTTCTAGCGATAATACTAGTAAAATATATCTAACAGTGCCTGTTATATTGATAATAATAATAGTAATAAGTATATTTATTATACTTCTGTCGATAATACCTGCATTATATGGGTAATAATGCATGTTATATTGATAATAATATAAGTAATAAGTATAATTATTACAGTTCTAGCGATAATAACTGCATTATATGCGTAATAATGCATGTTATATTGATAATATCGGGAGTAATAAGTATAATTATTATAGTTCTACCGATAATAATAGTAATATATGGCTATTAGTGCCTGCTATATTGATAATAATAAAAGTAATAAGTATATTTATTATACTTCTGTCGATAATAACTGCATTATATGCGTAATAATGCATGTTATATTGATAATATCGGGAGTAATAAGTATAATTATTATAGTTCTAGCGATAATAACTGCATTATATGGGTAATAATGCATGTTATATTGATAATATCGGGAGTAATAAGTATAATAATTATAGTTCTAGCGATAATAATAGTAAAATATGGCAAACAGTGCATGTTATATTGATAATAATGTAAAGTAATAAGTATATTTATTACAGTTCTATCGATAATAACTGCATAATATGGGTAATAATGCATGTTATATTGATGATAATAAAAGTAATACGTATATTTATTATAGTTCTAGCGATAATAACTGCATTATATGCGTAGTAATGCATGTTATATTGATAATAATATAAGTAATAAGTATAATTATTACAGTCCTAGCGATAATAACTGCAGTATATGGGTAATAACGCACGTTATATTGCTAACAATATAAGTAATAAGTATAATTATTACAGTTCTAGCGATAATAACTGCATTATACGGGTAATAATGCATGTTATATTGATAATAATAAAAGTAATAAGTATATTTATTATACTTCTGTCGATAATAACTGCATTATATGCGTAATAATGCATGTTATATTGATAATAATATAAGTAATAAGTATAATTATTACAGTTCTAGCGATAATAACTGCATTATATGGGTAATAACGCACGTTATATTGCTAACATTATAAGTAATAAGTATAATTATTACAGTTCTAGCGATAATAACTGCATTATACGGGTAATAATGCATGTTATATTGATAATAATAAAAGTAATAAGTATATTTATTATAGTTCTATCGATAATAACTGCATAATATGGGTAATAATGCATGTTATATTGATAATATCGGGAGTAATAAGTATAATTATTACAGTTCTAGCGATAATACTAGTAAAATATATCTAACAGTGCCTGTTATATTGATAATAATAATAGTAATAAGTATATTTATTATAGTTCTATCGATAATAACTGCATAATATGGGTAATAATGCATGTTATATTGATAATATCGGGAGTAATAAGTATAATTATTACAGTTCTAGCGATAATACTAGTAAAATATATCTAACAGTGCCTGTTATATTGATAATAATAATAGTAATAAGTATATTTATTATACTTCTGTCGATAATACCTGCATTATATGGGTAATAATGCATGTTATATTGATAATATCGGGAGTAATAAGTATAATTATTATAGTTCTAGCGATAATAACTGCATAATATGGGTAATAATGCATGTTATATTGATAATAATATAAGTAATAAGTATAATTATTACAGTTCTAGCGATAATAACTGCATTATATGGGTAATAATGCACGTTATATTGCTAATAATATAAGTAATAAGTATAATTATTACAGTTCTAGCGATAATAACTGCATTATATGGGTAATGATGGATGTTATATTGATGATAATGAAAGTAGTAAGTATATTTATTATATTTCTAGCGATAATAACTGCATTATATGCGTAATAATGCATGTTATATTGATAATATTGGGAGTAATAAGTATAATTATTATAGTTCTAGCGATAATAATAGTAAAATATGGCTATTAGTGCCTGCTATATTGATAATAATAAAAGTAATAAGTATATTTATTATACTTCTGTCGATAATAACTGCATTATATGGGTAATAATGCATGTTATATTGATAATAATATAAGTAATAAGTATAATTATTACAGTTCTAGCGATAATAACTGCATTATATGCGTAATAATGCATGTTATATTGATAATAATAAAAGTAATAAGTATATTTATTATACTTCTGTCGATAATAACTGCATTATATGCGTAATAATGCATGTTATATTGATAATATCGGGAGTAATAAGTATAATTATTATAGTTCTAGCGATAATAATAGTAAAATATGGCTATTAGTGCCTGCTATATTGATAATAATAAAAGTAATAAGTATATTTATTATACTTCTGTCGATAATAACTGCATTGTATGTGTAATAATGCATGTTATATTGATAATATCGGGAGTAATAAGTATAATTATTATAGTTCTAGCGATAATAATAGTAAAATATGGCAAACAGTGCATGTTATATTGATAATAATAAAAGTTATAAGTATATTTATTACAGTTCTATCGATAATAACTGTATAATATGGGTAATAATGCATGTTATATTGATGATAATAAAAGTAATACGTATATTTATTATAGTTCTAGCGATAATAACTGCATTATATGCGCAATAATGCATGTTATATTGATAATAATATAAGTAATAAGTATAATTATTACAGTTCTAGCGATAATAACTGCATTATATGGGTAATAACGCACGTTATATTGCTAACATTATAAGTAATAAGTATAATTATTACAGTTCTAGCGATAATAACTGCATTATACGGGTAATAATGCATGTTATATTGATAATAATAAAAGTAATAAGTATATTTATTATAGTTCTATCGATAATAACTGCATAATATGGGTAATAATGCATGTTATATTGATAATATCGGGAGTAATAAGTATAATTATTACAGTTCTAGCGATAATACTAGTAAAATATATCTAACAGTGCCTGTTATATTGATAATAATAATAGTAATAAGTATATTTATTATAGTTCTATCGATAATAACTGCATAATATGGGTAATAATGCATGTTATATTGATAATATCGGGAGTAATAAGTATAATTATTACAGTTCTAGCGATAATACTAGTAAAATATATCTAACAGTGCCTGTTATATTGATAATAATAATAGTAATAAGTATATTTATTATACTTCTGTCGATAATACCTGCATTATATGGGTAATAATGCATGTTATATTGATAATATCGGGAGTAATAAGTATAATTATTATAGTTCTAGCGATAATAATAGTAAAATATGGCTAATAGTACATGTTATACTGATAATAATAAAAGCAATAAGTATATTTATTATACTTCTGTCGATAATAACTGCATTATATGGGTAATAATGCATGTTATATTGATAATATTGGGAGTAATAAGTATATTTATTATAGTTCTAGCGATAATAACTGCATAATATGGGTAATAATGCATGTTATATTGATAATAATATAAGTAATAAGTATAATTATTACAGTTCTAGCGATAATAACTGCATTATATGGGTAATAATGCACGTTATATTGCTAATAATATAAGTAATAAGTATAATTATTACAGTTCTAGCGATAATAACTGCATTATATGGGTAATGATGGATGTTATATTGATGATAATGAAAGTAGTAAGTATATTTATTATATTTCTAGCGATAATAACTGCATTATATGCGTAAAAATGCATGTTATATTGATAATATTGGGAGTAATAAGTATAATTATTATAGTTCTAGCGATAATAATAGTAAAATATGGCTATTAGTGCCTGCTATATTGATAATAATAAAAGTAATAAGTATATTTATTATACTTCTGTCGATAATAACTGCATTATATGGGTAATAATGCATGTTATATTGATAATAATATAAGTAATAAGTATAATTATTACAGTTCTAGCGATAATAACTGCATTATATGCGTAATAATGCATGTTATATTGATAATAATAAAAGTAATAAGTATATTTATTATACTTCTGTCGATAATAACTGCATTATATGCGTAATAATGCATGTTATATTGATAATATCGGGAGTAATAAGTATAATTATTATAGTTCTAGCGATAATAATAGTAAAATATGGCTATTAGTGCCTGCTATATTGATAATAATAAAAGTAATAAGTATATTTATTATACTTCTGTCGATAATAACTGCATTGTATGTGTAATAATGCATGTTATATTGATAATATCGGGAGTAATAAGTATAATTATTATAGTTCTAGCGATAATAATAGTAAAATATGGCAAACAGTGCATGTTATATTGATAATAATAAAAGTTATAAGTATATTTATTACAGTTCTATCGATAATAACTGTATAATATGGGTAATAATGCATGTTATATTGATGATAATAAAAGTAATACGTATATTTATTATAGTTCTAGCGATAATAACTGCATTATATGCGTAATAATGCATGTTATATTGATAATAATATAAGTAATAAGTATAATTATTACAGTTCTAGCGATAATAACTGCATTATATGGGTAATAACGCACGTTATATTGCTAACAATATAAGTAATAAGTATAATTATTACAGTTCTAGCGATAATAACTGCATTATACGGGTAATAATGCATGTTATATTGATAATAATAAAAGTAATAAGTATATTTATTATAGTTCTATCGATAATAACTGCATAATATGGGTAATAATGCATGTTATATTGATAATATCGGGAGTAATAAGTATAATTATTACAGTTCTTGCGATAATACTAGTAAAATATATCTAACAGTGCCTGTTATATTGATAATAATAATAGTAATAAGTATATTTATTATAGTTCTATCGATAATAACTGCATAATATGGGTAATAATGCATGTTATATTGATAATATCGGGAGTAATAAGTATAATTATTATAGTTCTAGCGATAATAATAGTAAAATATGGCTAATAGTACATGTTATACTGATAATAATAAAAGCAATAAGTATATTTATTATACTTCTGTCGATAATAACTGCATTATATGGGTAATAATGCATGTTATATTGATAATATTGGGAGTAATAAGTATATTTATTATAGTTCTAGCGATAATAACTGCATAATATGGGTAATAATGCATGTTATGTTGATAAGAATAAAAGTAATAAGTATAATTATTGTAGTCCTAGCGATAATAACTGCATAATATGGGTAATAATGCATGTTATATTGATAACACTGGGAGTAATAAGTATAATTATTGTAGTTCTAACGATATTAACTGCATAATATGGGTAATGATGCATTTTATATTGATAATCGTGTCAGTAATAAGTATATTTATTATACTTCTGTCGATAATAACTGCATTATATGCGTAATAATGCATGTTATATTGATAATATCGGGAGTAATAAGTATAATTATTATAGTTCTAGCGATAATAACTGCATTATATGGGTAATAATGCATGTTATATTGATAATATCGGGAGTAATAAGTATAATAATTATAGTTCTAGCGATAATAATAGTAAAATATGGCAAACAGTTCATGTTATATTGATAATAATAAAAGTAATAAGTATATTTATTACAGTTCTATCGATAATAACTGCATAATATGGGTAATAATGCATGTTATATTGATGATAATAAAAGTAATACGTATATTTATTATAGTTCTAGCGATAATAACTGCATTATATGCGTAGTAATGCATGTTATATTGATAATAATATAAGTAATAAGTATAATTATTACAGTCCTTGCGATAATAACTGCAGTATATGGGTAATAACGCACGTTATATTGCTAACAATATAAGTAATAAGTATAATTATTACAGTTCTAGCGATAATAACTGCATTATACGGGTAATAATGCATGTTATATTGATAATAATAAAAGTAATAAGTATATTTATTATACTTCTGTCGATAATAACTGCATTATATGCGTAATAATGCATGTTATATTGATAATAATATAAGTAATAAGTATAATTATTACAGTTCTAGCGATAATAACTGCATTATATGGGTAATAACGCACGTTATATTGCTAACATTATAAGTAATAAGTATAATTATTACAGTTCTAGCGATAATAACTGCATTATACGGGTAATAATGCATGTTATATTGATAATAATAAAAGTAATAAGTATATTTATTATAGTTCTATCGATAATAACTGCATAATATGGGTAATAATGCATGTTATATTGATAATATCGGGAGTAATAAGTATAATTATTACAGTTCTAGCGATAATACTAGTAAAATATATCTAACAGTGCCTGTTATATTGATAATAATAATAGTAATAAGTATATTTATTATAGTTCTATCGATAATAACTGCATAATATGGGTAATAATGCATGTTATATTGATAATATCGGGAGTAATAAGTATAATTATTACAGTTCTAGCGATAATACTAGTAAAATATATCTAACAGTGCCTGTTATATTGATAATAATAATAGTAATAAGTATATTTATTATACTCCTGTCGATAATACCTGCATTATATGGGTAATAATGCATGTTATATTGATAATATCGGGAGTAATAAGTATAATTATTATAGTTCTAGCGATAATAATAGTAAAATATGGCTAATAGTACATGTTATACTGATAATAATAAAAGCAATAAGTATATTTATTATACTTCTGTCGATAATAACTGCATTATATGGGTAATAATGCATGTTATATTGATAATATTGGGAGTAATAAGTATATTTATTACAGTTCTAGCGATAATAACTGCATTATATGGGTAATAATGCACGTTATATTGCTAATAATATAAGTAATAAGTATAATTATTACAGTTCTAGCGATAATAACTGCATTATATGGGTAATGATGGATGTTATATTGATGATAATGAAAGTAGTAAGTATATTTATTACATTTCTAGTGATAATAACTGCATTATATGCGTAATAATGCATGTTATATTGATAATATTGGGAGTAATAAGAATAATTATTATAGTTCTAGCGATAATAATAGTAAAATATGGCTATTAGTGCCTGCTATATAGATAATAATAAAAGTAATAAGTATATTTATTATACTTCTGTCGATAATAACTGCATTATAGTGGTAATAATGCATGTTATATTGATAATAATATAAGTAATAAGTATAATTATTACAGTTCTAGCGATAATAACTGCATTATATGCGTAATAATGCATGTTATATTGATAATATCGGGAGTAATAAGTATAATTATTATAGTTCTACCGATAATAATAGTAATATATGGCTATTAGTGCCTGCTATATTGATAATAATAAAAGTAATAAGTATATTTATTATACTTCTGTCGATAATAACTGCATTATATGCGTAATAATGCATGTTATATTGATAATATCGGGAGTAATAAGTATAATTATTATAGTTCTAGCGATAATAATAGTAAAATATGGCTATTAGTGCCTGCTATATTGATAATAATAAAAGTAATAAGTATATTTATTATACTTCTGTCGATAATAACTGCATTGTATGTGTAATAATGCATGTTATATTGATAATATCGGGAGTAATAAGTATAATTATTATAGTTCTAGCGATAATAATAGTAAAATATGGCAAACAGTGCATGTTATATTGATAATAATAAAAGTTATAAGTATATTTATTACAGTTCTATCGATAATAACTGTATAATATGGGTAATAATGCATGTTATATTGATGATAATAAAAGTAATACGTATATTTATTATAGTTCTAGCGATAATAACTGCATTATATGCGTAATAATGCATGTTATATTGATAATAATATACGTAATAAGTATAATTATTACAGTTCTAGCGATAATAACTGCATTATATGGGTAATAACGCACGTTATATTGCTAACAATATAAGTAATAAGTATAATTATTACAGTTCTAGCGATAATAACTGCATTATATGGGTAATAACGCACGTTATATTGCTAACAATATAAGTAATAAGTATATTTATTACAGTTCTAGCGATAATAACTGCATTATACGGGTAATAATGCATGTTATATTGATAATAATAAAAGTAATAAGTATATTTATTATAGTTCTATCGATAATAACTGCATAATATGGGTAATAATGCATGTTATATTGATAATATCGGGAGTAATAAGTATAATTATTACAGTTCTTGCGATAATACTAGTAAAATATATCTAACAGTGCCTGTTATATTGATAATAATAATAGTAATAAGTATATTTATTGTAGTTCTATCGATAATAACTGCATAATATGGGTAATAATGCATGTTATATTGATAATATCGGGAGTAATAAGTATAATTATTACAGTTCTAGCGATAATAACTGCATTATACGGGTAATAATGCATGTTATATTGATAATAATAAAAGTAATAAGTATATTTATTATACTTCTGTCGATAATAACTGCATTATATGCGTAATAATGCATGTTATATTGATAATATCGGGAGTAATAAGTATAATTATTATAGTTCTACCGATAATAATAGTAATATATGGCTATTAGTGCCTGCTATATTGATAATAATAAAAGTAATAAGTATATTTATTATACTTCTGTCGATAATAACTGCATTATATGCGTAATAATGCATGTTATATTGATAATATCGGGAGCAATAAGTATAATTATTATAGTTCTAGCGATAATAATAGTAAAATATGGCTATTAGTGCCTGCTATATTGATAATAATAAAAGTAATAAGTATATTTATTATACTTCTGTCGATAATAACTGCATTATATGGGTAATAATGCATGTTATATTGCTAATAATATAAGTAATAAGTATAATTATTACAGTTCTAGCGATAATAACTGCATTATATGGGTAATAATGCATGTTATATTGATAATATCGGGAGTAATAAGTATAATAATTATAGTTCTAGCGATAATAATAGTAAAATATGGCAAACAGTGCATGTTATATTGATAATAATAAAAGTAATAAGTATATTTATTACAATTCTATCGATAATAACTGCATAATATGGGTAATAATGCATGTTATATTGATGATAATAAAAGTAATACGTATATTTATTATAGTTCTAGCGATAATAACTGCATTATATGCGTAGTAATGCATGTTATATTGATAATAATATAAGTAATAAGTATAATTATTACAGTTCTAGCGATAATAACTGCATTATATTGGTAATAACGCACGTTATATTGCTAACAATATAAGTAATAAGTATAATTATTACAGTTCTAGCGATAATAACTGCATTATACGGGTAATAATGCATGTTATATTGATAATAATAATAGTAATAAGTATATTTATTATAGTTCTATCGATAATAACTGCATAATATGGGTAATAATGCATGTTATATTGATAATATCGGGAGTAATAAGTATAATTATTACAGTTCTAGCGATAATACTAGTAAAATATATCTAACAGTGCCTGTTATATTGATAATAATAATAGTAATAAGTATATTTATTATACTCCTGTCGATAATACCTGCATTATATGGGTAATAATGCATGTTATATTGATAATATCGGGAGTAATAAGTATAATTATTATAGTTCTAGCGATAATAATAGTAAAATATGGCTAATAGTACATGTTATACTGATAATAATAAAAGCAATAAGTATATTTATTATACTTCTGTCGATAATAACTGCATTATATGGGTAATAATGCATGTTATATTGATAATATTGGGAGTAATAAGTATATTTATTACAGTTCTAGCGATAATAACTGCATTATATTGGTAATAACGCACGTTATATTGCTAACAATATAAGTAATAAGTATAATTATTACAGTTCTAGCGATAATAACTGCATTATATGGGTAATGATGGATGTTATATTGATGATAATGAAAGTAGTAAGTATATTTATTACATTTCTAGCGATAATAACTGCATTATATGCGTAATAATGCATGTTATATTGATAATATCGGGAGTAATAAGTATAATTATTATAGTTCTACCGATAATAATAGTAATATATGGCTATTAGTGCCTGCTATATTGATAATAATAAAAGTAATAAGTATATTTATTATACTTCTGTCGATAATAACTGCATTATATGCGTAATAATGCATGTTATATTGATAATATCGGGAGCAATAAGTATAATTATTATAGTTCTAGCGATAATAATAGTAAAATATGGCTATTAGTGCCTGCTATATTGATAATAATAAAAGTAATAAGTATATTTATTATACTTCTGTCGATAATAACTGCATTATATGGGTAATAATGCATGTTATATTGATAATAATATAAGTAATAAGTATAATTATTACAGTTCTAGCGATAATAACTGCATTATATGGGTAATAACGCACGTTATATTGCTAACATTGTAAGTAATAAGTATAATTATTACAGTTCTAGCGATAATAACTGCATTATACGGGTAATAATGCATCTTATATTGATAATAATAAAAGTAATAAGTATATTTATTATAGTTCTATCGATAATAACTGCATAATATGGGTAATAATGCATGTTATATTGATAATATCGGGAGTAATAAGTATAATTATTACAGTTCTAGCGATAATACTAGTAAAATATATCTAACAGTGCCTGTTATATTGATAATAATAATAGTAATAAGTATATTTATTATAGTTCTATCGATAATAACTGCATAATATGGGTAATAATGCATGTTATATTGATAATATCGGGAGTAATAAGTATAATTATTACAGTTCTAGCGATAATACTAGTAAAATATATCTAACAGTGCCTGTTATATTGATAATAATAATAGTAATAAGTATATTTATTATACTTCTGTCGATAATACCTGCATTATATGGGTAATAATGCATGTTATATTGATAATATCGGGAGTAATAAGTATAATTATTATAGTTCTAGCGATAATAATAGTAAAATATGGCTAATAGTACATGTTATACTGATAATAATAAAAGCAATAAGTATATTTATTATACTTCTGTCGATAATAACTGCATTATATGGGTAATAATGCATGTTATATTGATAATATTGGGAGTAATAAGTATATTTATTATAGTTCTAGCGATAATAACTGCATAATATGGGTAATAATGCATGTTATATTGATAATAATATAAGTAATAAGTATAATTATTACAGTTCTAGCGATAATAACTGCATTATATGGGTAATAATGCACGTTATATTCCTAATAATATAAGTAATAAGTATAATTATTACAGTTCTAGCGATAATAACTGCATTATATGGGTAATGATGGATGTTATATTGATGATAATGAAAGTAGTAAGTATATTTATTACATTTCTAGCGATAATAACTGCATTATATGCGTAATAATGCATGTTATATTGATAATATTGGGAGTAATAAGTATAATTATTATAGTTCTAGCGATAATAATAGTAAAATATGGCTATTAGTGCCTGCTATATTGATAATAATAAAAGTAATAAGTATATTTATTATACTTCTGTCGATAATAACTGCATTATAGTGGTAATAATGCATGTTATATTGATAATAATATAAGTAATAAGTATAATTATTACAGTTCTAGCGATAATAACTGCATTATATGCGTAATAATGCATGTTATATTGATAATATCGGGAGTAATAAGTATAATTATTATAGTTCTACCGATAATAATAGTAATATATGGCTATTAGTGCCTGCTATATTGATAATAATAAAAGTAATAAGTATATTTATTATACTTCTGTCGATAATAACTGCATTATATGCGTAATAATGCATGTTATATTGATAATATCGGGAGTAATAAGTATAATTATTATAGTTCTAGCGATAATAATAGTAAAATATGGCTATTAGTGCCTGCTATATTGATAATAATAAAAGTAATAAGTATATTTATTATACTTCTGTCGATAATAACTGCATTGTATGTGTAATAATGCATGTTATATTGATAATATCGGGAGTAATAAGTATAATTATTATAGTTCTAGCGATAATAATAGTAAAATATGGCAAACAGTGCATGTTATATTGATAATAATAAAAGTTATAAGTATATTTATTACAGTTCTATCGATAATAACTGTATAATATGGGTAATAATGCATGTTATATTGATGATAATAAAAGTAATACGTATATTTATTATAGTTCTAGCGATAATAACTGCATTATATGCGTAATAATGCATGTTATATTGATAATAATATAAGTAATAAGTATAATTATTACAGTTCTAGCGATAATAACTGCATTATATGGGTAATAACGCACGTTATATTGCTAACAATATAAGTAATAAGTATAATTATTACAGTTCTAGCGATAATAACTGCATTATATGGGTAATAACGCACGTTATATTGCTAACAATATAAGTAATAAGTATAATTATTACAGTTCTAGCGATAATAACTGCATTATACGGGTAATAATGCATGTTATATTGATAATAATAAAAGTAATAAGTATATTTATTATAGTTCTATCGATAATAACTGCATAATATGGGTAATAATGCATGTTATATTGATAATATCGGGAGTAATAAGTATAATTATTACAGTTCTTGCGATAATACTAGTAAAATATATCTAACAGTGCCTGTTATATTGATAATAATAATAGTAATAAGTATATTTAGTGTAGTTCTATCGATAATAACTGCATAATATGGGTAATAATGCATGTTATATTGATAATATCGGGAGTAATAAGTATAATTATTACAGTTCTAGCGATAATAACTGCATTATACGGGTAATAATGCATGTTATATTGATAATAATAAAAGTAATAAGTATATTTATTATACTTCTGTCGATAATAACTGCATTATATGCGTAATAATGCATGTTATATTGATAATATCGGGAGTAATAAGTATAATTATTATAGTTCTACCGATAATAATAGTAATATATGGCTATTAGTGCCTGCTATATTGATAATAATAAAAGTAATAAGTATATTTATTATACTTCTGTCGATAATAACTGCATTATATGCGTAATAATGCATGTTATATTGATAATATCGGGAGTAATAAGTATAATTATTATAGTTCTAGCGATAATAATAGTAAAATATGGCTATTAGTGCCTGCTATATTGATAATAATAAAAGTAATAAGTATATTTATTATAATTCTGTCGATAATAACTGCATTGTATGTGTAATAATGCATGTTATATTGATAATATCGGGAGTAATAACTATAATTATTATAGTTCTAGCGATAATAATAGTAAAAAATGGCAAACAGTGCATGTTATATTGATAATAATAAAAGTAATAAGTATAATTATTACAGTTCTAGCGATAATAACTGCATTATATGGGTAATAACGCACGTTATATTGCTAACAATATAAGTAATAAGTATAATTATTACAGTTCTAGCGATAATAACTGCATTATACGGGTAATAATGCATGTTATATTGATAATAATAAAAGTAATAAGTATATTTATTATAGTTCTATCGATAATAACTGCATAATATGGGTAATAATGCATGTTATATTGATAATATCGGGAGTAATAAGTATAATTATTATAGTTCTAGCGATAATAATAGTAAAATATGGCTAATAGTACATGTTATACTGATAATAATAAAAGCAATAAGTATATTTATTATACTTCTGTCGATAATAACTGCATTATATGGGTAATAATGCATGTTATATTGATAATATTGGGAGTAATAAGTATATTTATTATAGTTCTAGCGATAATAACTGCATAATATGGGTAATAATGCATGTTATATTGATAATAATAAAAGTAATAAGTATATTTAATATACTTCTGTCGATAATAACTGCATTATATGGGTAATAATGCATGTTATATTGCTAATAATATAAGTAATAAGTATAATTATTACAGTTCTAGCGATAATAACTGCATTATATGGGTAATAATGCATGTTATATTGATAATATCGGGAGTAATAAGTATAATAATTATAGTTCTAGCGATAATAATAGTAAAATATGGCAAACAGTGCATGTTATATTGATAATAATAAAAGTAATAAGTATATTTATTACAGTTCTATCGATAATAACTGCATAATATGGGTAATAATGCATGTTATATTGATGATAATAAAAGTAATACGTATATTTATTATAGTTCTAGCGATAATAACTGCATTATATGCGTAGTAATGCATGTTATATTGATAATAATAAAAGTAATAAGTATATTTATTATACTTCTGTCGATAATAACTGCATTATATGCGTAATAATGCATGTTATATTGATAATAATATAAGTAATAAGTATAATTATTACAGTTCTAGCGATAATAACTGCATTATATGGGTAATAACGCACGTTATATTGCTAACAATATAAGTAATAAGTATAATTATTACAGTTCTAGCGATAATAACTGCATTATACGGGTAATAATGCATGTTATATTGATAATAATAAAAGTAATAAGTATATTTATTATAGTTCTATCGATAATAACTGCATAATATGGGTAATAATGCATGTTATATTGATAATATCGGGAGTAATAAGTATAATTATTACAGTTCTAGCGATAATACTAGTAAAATATATCTAACAGTGCCTGTTATATTGATAATAATAATAGTAATAAGTATATTTATTATAGTTCTATCGATAATAACTGCATAATATGGGTAATAATGCATGTTATATTGATAATATCGGGAGTAATAAGTATAATTATTACAGTTCTAGCGATAATACTAGTAAAATATATCTAACAGTGCCTGTTATATTGATGATAATAATAATAGTAATATGTATATTTATTATACTTCTGTCGATAATACCTGCATTATATGGGTAATAATGCATGTTATATTGATAATATCGGGAGTAATAAGTATAATTATTATAGTTCTAGCGATAATAATAGTAAAATATGGCTAATAGTACATGTTATACTGATAATAATAAAAGCAATAAGTATATTTATTATACTTCTGTCGATAATAACTGCATTATATGGGTAATAATGCATGTTATATTGATAATATTGGGAGTAATAAGTATATTTATTATAGTTCTAGCGATAATAACTGCATAATATCGGTAATAATGCATGTTATATTGATAATAATATAAGTAATAAGTATAATTATTACAGTTCTAGCGATAATAACTGCATCATATGGGTAATAATGCACGTTATATTGCTAATAATATAAGTAATAAGTATAATTATTACAGTTCTAGCGATAATAACTGCATTATATGGGTAATGATGGATGTTATATTGATGATAATGAAAGTAGTAAGTATATTTATTACATTTCTAGCGATAATAACTGCATTATATGCGTAATAATGCATGTTATATTGATAATATTGGGAGTAATAAGTATAATTATTATAGTTCTAGCGATAATAATAGTAAAATATGGCTATTAGTGCCTGCTATATTGATAATAATAAAAGTAATAAGTATATTTATTATACTTCTGTCGATAATAACTGCATTATATGGGTAATAATGCAAGTTATATTGATAATAATATAAGTAATAAGTATAATTATTACAGTTCTAGCGATAATAACTGCATTATATGCGTAATAATGCATGTTATATTGATAATATCGGGAGTAATAAGTATAATTATTATAGTTCTACCGATAATAATAGTAATATATGGCTATTAGTGCCTGCTATATTGATAATAATAAAAGTAATAAGTATATTTATTACAGTTCTATCGATAATAACTGCATAATATGGGTAATAATGCATGTTATATTGATGATAATAAAAGTAATACGTATATTTATTATAGTTCTAGCGATAATAACTGCATTATATGCGTAATAATGCATGTTATATTGATAATAATATAAGTAATAAGTATAATTATTACAGTTCTAGCGATAATAACTGCATTATATTGGTAATAACGCACGTTATATTGCTAACAATATAAGTAATAAGTATAATTATTACAGTTCTAGCGATAATAACTGCATTATACGGGTAATAATGCATGTTATATTGATAATAATAAAAGTAATAAGTATATTTATTATAGTTCTATCGATAATAACTGCATAATATGGGTAATAATGCATGTTATATTGATAATATCGGGAGTAATAAGTATAATTATTACAGTTCTTGCGATAATACTAGTAAAATATATCTAACAGTGCCTGTTATATTGATAATAATAATAGTAATAAGTATATTTATTATAGTTCTATCGATCATAACTGCATAATATGGGTAATAATGCATGTTATATTGATAATATCGGGAGTAATAAGTATAATTATTATAGTTCTAGCGATAATAATAGTAAAATATGGCTAATAGTACATGTTATACTGATAATAATAAAAGCAATAAGTATATTTATTATACTTCTGTCGATAATAACTGCATTATATGGGTAATAATGCATGTTATATTGATAATATTGGGAGTAATAAGTATATTTATTAAAGTTCTAGCGATAATAACTGCATAATATGGGTAATAATGCATGTTATATTGATAATAATATAAGTAATAAGTATAATTATTACAGTTCTAGCGATAATAACTGCATCATATGGGTAATAATGCACGTTATATTGCTAATAATATAAGTAATAAGTATAATTATTACAGTTCTAGTGATAATAACTGCATTATATGGGTAATGATGGATGTTATATTGATGATAATGAAAGTAGTAAGTATATTTATTACATTTCTAGCGATAATAACTGCATTATATGCGTAATAATGCATGTTATATTGATAATATTGGGAGTAATAAGTATAATTATTATAGTTCTAGCGATAATAATAGTAAAATATGGCTATTAGTGCCTGCTATATTGATAATAATAAAAGTAATAAGTATATTTATTATACTTCTGTCGATAATAACTGCATTATATGGGTAATAATGCATGTTATATTGATAATATTGGGAGTAATAAGTATATTTATTATAGTTCTAGCGATAATAACTGCATAATATCGGTAATAATGCATGTTATATTGATAATAATATAAGTAATAAGTATAATTATTACAGTTCTAGCGATAATAACTGCATCATATGGGTAATAATGCACGTTATATTGCTAATAATATAAGTAATAAGTATAATTATTACAGTTCTAGCGATAATAACTGCATTATATGGGTAATGATGGATGTTATATTGATGATAATGAAAGTAGTAAGTATATTTATTACATTTCTAGCGATAATAACTGCATTATATGCGTAATAATGCATGTTATATTGATAATATTGGGAGTAATAAGTATAATTATTATAGTTCTAGCGATAATAATAGTAAAATATGGCTATTAGTGCCTGCTATATTGATAATAATAAAAGTAATAAGTATATTTATTATACTTCTGTCGATAATAACTGCATTATATGGGTAATAATGCAAGTTATATTGATAATAATATAAGTAATAAGTATAATTATTACAGTTCTAGCGATAATAACTGCATTATATGCGTAATAATGCATGTTATATTGATAATATCGGGAGTAATAAGTATAATTATTATAGTTCTACCGATAATAATAGTAATATATGGCTATTAGTGCCTGCTATATTGATAATAATAAAAGTAATAAGTATATTTATTACAGTTCTATCGATAATAACTGCATAATATGGGTAATAATGCATGTTATATTGATGATAATAAAAGTAATACGTATATTTATTATAGTTCTAGCGATAATAACTGCATTATATGCGTAATAATGCATGTTATATTGATAATAATATAAGTAATAAGTATAATTATTACAGTTCTAGCGATAATAACTGCATTATATTGGTAATAACGCACGTTATATTGCTAACAATATAAGTAATAAGTATAATTATTACAGTTCTAGCGATAATAACTGCATTATACGGGTAATAATGCATGTTATATTGATAATAATAAAAGTAATAAGTATATTTATTATAGTTCTATCGATAATAACTGCATAATATGGGTAATAATGCATGTTATATTGATAATATCGGGAGTAATAAGTATAATTATTACAGTTCTAGCGATAATACTAGTAAAATATATCTAACAGTGCCTGTTATATTGATAATAATAATAGTAATAAGTATATTTATTATAGTTCTATCGATAATAACTGCATAATATGGGTAATAATGCATGTTATATTGATAATATTGGGAGTAATAAGTATATTTATTATAGTTCTAGCGATAATAACTGCATAATATCGGTAATAATGCATGTTATATTGATAACAATATAAGTAATAAGTATAATTATTACAGTTCTAGCGATAATAACTGCATTATATGGGTAATAACGCACGTTATATTGCTAACAATATAAGTAATAAGTATAATTATTACAGTTCTAGCGATAATAACTGCATTATACGGGTAATAATGCATGTTATATTGATAATAATAAAAGTAATAAGTATATTTATTATAGTTCTATCGATAATAACTGCATAATATGGGTAATAATGCATGTTATATTGATAATATCGGGAGTAATAAGTATAATTATTACAGTTCTAGCGATAATACTAGTAAAATATATCTAACAGTGCCTGTTATATTGATAATAATAATAGTAATAAGTATATTTATTATAGTTCTATCGATAATAACTGCATAATATGGGTAATAATGCATGTTATATTGATAATATTGGGAGTAATAAGTATATTTATTATAGTTCTAGCGATAATAACTGCATAATATCGGTAATAATGCATGTTATATTGATAACAATATAAGTAATAAGTATAATTATTACAGTTCTAGCGATAATAACTGCATCATATGGGTAATAATGCACGTTATATTGCTAATAATATAAGTAATAAGTATAATTATTACAGTTGTAGCGATAATAACTGCATTATATGGGTAATGATGGATGTTATATTGATGATAATGAAAGTAGTAAGTATATTTATTACATTTCTAGCGATAATAACTGCATTATATGCGTAATAATGCATGTTATATTGATAATATTGGGAGTAATAAGTATAATTATTATAGTTCTAGCGATAATAATAGTAAAATATGGCTATTAGTGCCTGCTATATTGATAATAATAAAAGTAGTAAGTATATTTATTATACTTCTGTCGATAATAACTGCATTATATGGGTAATAGTGCAAGTTATATTGATAATAATATAAGTAATAAGTATAATTATTACAGTTCTAGCGATAATAACTGCATTATATGCGTAATAATGCATGTTATATTGATAATATCGGGAGTAATAAGTATAATTATTATAGTTCTACCGATAATAATAGTAATATATGGCTATTAGTGCCTGCTATATTGATAATAATAAAAGTAATAAGTATATTTATTACAGTTCTATCGATAATAACTGCATAATATGGGTAATAATGCATGTTATATTGATGATAATAAAAGTAATACGTATATTTATTATAGTTCTAGCGATAATAACTGCATTATATGCGTAATAACGCACGTTATATTGCTAACAATATAAGTAATAAGTATAATTATTACAGTTCTAGCGATAATAACTGCATTATACGGGTAATAATGCATGTTATATTGATAATAATAAAAGTAATAAGTATATTTATTATAGTTCTATCGATAATAACTGCATAATATGGGTAATAATGCATGTTATATTGATAATATCGGGAGTAATAAGTATAATTATTACAGTTCTTGCGGTAATACTAGTAAAATATATCTAACAGTGCCTGTTATATTGATAATAATAATAGTAATAAGTATATTTATTATAGTTCTATCGATCATAACTGCATAATATGGGTAATAATGCATGTTATATTGATAATATCGGGAGTAATAAGTATAATTATTATAGTTCTAGCGATAATAATAGTAAAATATGGCTAATAGTACATGTTATACTGATAATAATAAAAGCAATAAGTATATTTATTATACTTCTGTCGATAATAACTGCATTATATGGGTAATAATGCATGTTATATTGATAATATTGGGAGTAATAAGTATATTTATTATAGTTCTAGCGATAATAACTGCATAATATGGGTAATAATGCATGTTATATTGATAATAATATAAGTAATAAGTATAATTATTACAGTTCTAGCGATAATAACTGCATCATATGGGTAATAATGCACGTTATATTGCTAATAATATAAGTAATAAGTATAATTATTACAGTTCTAGTGATAATAACTGCATTATATGGGTAATGATGGATGTTATATTGATGATAATGAAAGTAGTAAGTATATTTATTACATTTCTAGCGATAATAACTGCATTATATGCGTAATAATGCATGTTATATTGATAATATTGGGAATAATAAGTATAATTATTATAGTTCTAGCGATAATAATAGTAAAATATGGCTATTAGTGCCTGCTATATTGATAATAATAAAAGTAATAAGTATATTTATTATACTTCTGTCGATAATAACTGCATTATATGGGTAATAATGCATGTTATATTGATAATAATATAAGTAATAAGTATAATTATTACAGTTCTAGCGATAATAACTGCATTATATGCGTAATAATGCATGTTATATTGATAATATCGGGAGTAATAAGTATAATTATTATAGTTCTACCGATAATAATAGTAATATATGGCTATTAGTGCCTGCTATATTGATAATAATAAAAGTAATAAGTATATTTATTATACTTCTGTCGATAATAACTGCATTATATGCGTAATAATGCATGTTATATTGATAATATCGGGAGTAATAAGTATAATTATTATAGTTCTAGCGATAATAATAGTAAAATATGGCTATTAGTGCCTGCTATATTGATAATAATAAAAGTAATAAGTATATTTATTATACTTCTGTCGATAATAACTGCATTGTATGTGTAATAATGCATGTTATATTGATAATATCGGGAGTAATAAGTATAATTATTATAGTTCTAGCGATAATAATAGTAAAATATGGCAAACAGTGCATGTTATATTGATAATAATAAAAGTTATAAATATATTTATTACAGTTCTATCGATAATAACTGTATAATATGGGTAATAATGCATGTTATATTGATGATAATAAAAGTAATACGTATATTTATTATAGTTCTAGCGATAATAACTGCATTATATGCGTAATAATGCATGTTATATTGATAATAATATAAGTAATAAGTATAATTATTACAGTTCTAGCGATAATAACTGCATTATATGGGTAATAACGCACGTTATATTGCTAACAATATAAGTAATAAGTATAATTATTACAGTTCTAGCGATAATAACTGCATTATATGGGTAATAACGCACGTTATATTGCTAACAATATAAGTAATAAGTATAATTATTACAGTTCTAGCGATAATAACTGCATTATACGGGTAATAATGCATGTTATATTGATAATAATAAAAGTAATAAGTATATTTATTATAGTTCTATCGATAATAACTGCATAATATGGGTAATAATGCATGTTATATTGATAATATCGGGAGTAATAAGTATAATTATTACAGTTCTTGCGATAATACTAGTAAAATATATCTAACAGTGCCTGTTATATTGATAATAATAATAGTAATAAGTATATTTATTATAGTTCTATCGATAATAACTGCATAATATGGGTAATAATGCATGTTATATTGATAATATCGGGAGTAATAAGTATAATTATTACAGTTCTAGCGATAATACTAGTAAAATATATCTAACAGTGCCTGTTATATTGATAATAATAATAGTAATAAGTATATTTATTATACTTCTGTCGATAATACCTGCATTATATGGGTAATAATGCATGTTATATTGATAATATCGGGAGTAATAAGTATAATTATTATAGTTCTAGCGATAATAATAGTAAAATATGGCTAATAGTACATGTTATACTGATAATAATAAAAGCAATAAGTATATTTATTATACTTCTGTCGATAATAACTGCATTATATGGGTAATAATGCATGTTATATTGATAATATTGGGAGTAATAAGTATATTTATTATAGTTCGAGCGATAATAACTGCATAATATGGGTAATAATGCATGTTATATTGATAATAATATAAGTAATAAGTATAATTATTACAGTTCTAGCGATAATAACTGCATCATATGGGTAATAATGCACGTTATATTGCTAACAATATAAGTAATAAGTATAATTATTACAGTTCTAGCGATAATAACTGCATTATATGGGTAATGATGGATGTTATATTGATGATAATGAAAGTAGTAAGTATATTTATTACATTTCTAGCGATAATAACTGCATTATATGCGTAATAATGCATGTTATATTGATAATATCGGGAGTAATAAGTATAATTATTATAGTTCTACCGATAATAATAGTAATATATGGCTATTAGTGCCTGCTATATTGATAATAATAAAAGTAATAAGTATATTTATTATACTTCTGTCGATAATAACTGCATTATATGCGTAATAATGCATGTTATATTGATAATATCGGGAGTGATAAGTATAATTATTATAGTTCTAGCGATAATAATAGTAAAATATGGCTATTAGTGCCTGCTATATTGATAATAATAAAAGTAATAAGTATATTTATTATACTTCTGTCGATAATAACTGCATTATATGGGTAATAATGCATGTTATATTGCTAATAATATAAGTAATAAGTATAATTATTACAGTTCTAGCGATAATAACTGCATTATATGGGTAATAACGCATGTTATATTGATAAAATCGGGAGTAATAACTATAATAATTATAGTTCTAGCGATAATAATAGTAAAATATGGCAAACAGTGCATGTTATATTGATAATAATAAAAGTAATAAGTATATTTATTACAGTTCTATCGATAATAACTGCATAATATGGGTAATAATGCATGTTATATTGATGATAATAAAAGTAATACGTATATTTATTATAGTTCTAGCGATAATAACTGCATTATATGCGTAGTAATGCATGTTATATTGATAATAATATAAGTAATAAGTATAATTATTACAGTTCTAGCGATAATAACTGCAGTATATGGGTAATAACGCACGTTATATTGCTAACAATATAAGTAATAAGTATAATTATTACAGTTCTAGCGATAATAACTGCATTATACGGGTAATAATGCATGTTATATTGATAATAATAAAAGTAATAAGTATATTTATTATACTTCTGTCGATAATAACTGCATTATATGCATAATAATGCATGTTATATTGATAATAATATAAGTAATAAGTATAATTATTACAGTTCTAGCGATAATAACTGCATTATACGGGTAATAATGCATGTTATATTGATAATAATAAAAGTAATAAGTATATTTATTATAGTTCTATCGATAATAACTGCATAATATGGGTAATAATGCATGTTATATTGATAATATCGGGAGTAATAAGTATAATTATTATAGTTCTACCGATAATAATAGTAATATATGGCTATTAGTGCCTGCTATATTGATAATAATAAAAGTAATAAGTATATTTATTATACTTCTGTCGATAATAACTGCATTATATGCGTAATAATGCATGTTATATTGATAATATCGGGAGTAATAAGTATAATTATTATAGTTCTAGCGATAATAATAGTAAAATATGGCTATTAGTGCCCGCTATATTGATAATAATAAAAGTAATAAGTATATTTATTATACTTCTGTCGATAATAACTGCATTGTATGTGTAATAATGCATGTTATATTGATAATATCGGGAGTAATAAGTATAATTATTATAGTTCTAGCGATAATAATAGTAAAATATGGCAAACAGTGCATGTTATATTGATAATAATAAAAGTTATAAGTATATTTATTACAGTTCTATCGATAATAACTGTATAATATGGGTAATAATGCATGTTATATTGATGATAATAAAAGTAATACGTATATTTATTATAGTTCTAGCGATAATAACTGCATTATATGCGTAATAATGCATGTTATATTGATAATAATATAAGTAATAAGTATAATTATTACAGTTCTAGCGATAATAATTGCATTATATGGGTAATAACGCACGTTATATTGCTAACAATATAAGTAATAAGTATAATTATTACAGTTCTAGCGATAATAACTGCATTATACGGGTAATAATGCATGTTATATTGATAATAATAAAAGTAATAAGTATATTTATTATAGTTCTATCGATAATAACTGCATAATATGGGTAATAATGCATGTTATATTGATAATATCGGGAGTAATAAGTATAATTATTACAGTTCTTGCGATAATACTAGTAAAATATATCTAACAGTGCCTGTTATATTGATAATAATAATAGTAATAAGTATATTTATTATAGTTCTATCGATAATAACTGCATAATATGGGTAATAATGCATGTTATATTGATAATATCGGGAGTAATAAGTATAATTATTATAGTTCTAGCGATAATAATAGTAAAATATGGCTAATAGTACATGTTATACTGATAATAATAAAAGCAATAAGTATATTTATTATACTTCTGTCGATAATAACTGCATTATATGGGTAATAATGCATGTTATATTGATAATATTGGGAGTAATAAGTATATTTATTATAGTGCTAGCGATAATAACTGCATAATATGGGTAATAATGCATGTTATATTGATAATAATATAAGTAATAAGTATAATTATTACAGTTCTAGCGATAATAACTGCATCATATGGGTAATAATGCACGTTATATTGCTAATAATATAAGTAATAAGTATAATTATTACAGTTCTAGCGATAATAACTGCATTATATGGGTAATGATGGATGTTATATTGATGATAATGAAAGTAGTAAGTATATTTATTACATTTCTAGCGATAATAACTGCATTATATGCGTAATAATGCATGTTATATTGATAATATTGGGAGTAATAAGTATAATTATTATAGTTCTAGCGATAATAATAGTAAAATATGGCTATTAGTGCCTGCTATATTGATAATAATAAAAGTAATAAGTATATTTATTATACTTCTGTCGATAATAACTGCATTATATGGGTAATAATGCATGTTATATTGATAATAATATAAGTAATAAGTATAATTATTACAGTTCTAGCGATAATAACTGCATTATATGCGTAATAATGCATGTTATATTGATAATATCGGGAGTAATAAGTATAATTATTATAGTTCTACCGATAATAATAGTAATATATGGCTATTAGTGCCTGCTATATTGATAATAATAAAGGTAATAAGTATATTTATTATACTTCTGTCGATAATAACTGCATTATATGCGTAATAATGCATGTTATATTGATAATATCGGGAGTAATAAGTATAATTATTATAGTTCTAGCGATAATAATAGTAAAATATGGCTATTAGTGCCTGCTATATTGATAATAATAAAAGTAATAAGTATATTTATTATACTTCTGTCGATAATAACTGCATTATATGGGTAATAATGCATGTTATATTGCTAATAATATAAGTAATAAGTATAATTATTACAGTTCTAGCGATAATAACTGCATTATATGGGTAATAATGCATGTTATATTGATAATATCGGGAGTAATAAGTATAATAATTATAGTTCTAGCGATAATAATAGTAAAATATGGCAAACAGTGCATGTTATATTGATAATAATAAAAGTAATAAGTATATTTATTACAGTTCTATCGATAATAACTGCATAATATGGGTAATAATGCATGTTATATTGATGATAATAAAAGTAATACGTATATTTATTATAGTTCTAGCGATAATAACTGCATTATATGCGTAGTAATGCATGTTATATTGATAATAATAAAAGTAATAAGTATATTTATTATACTTCTGTCGATAATAACTGCATTATATGCGTAATAATGCATGTTATATTGATAATAATATAAGTAATAAGTATAATTATTACAGTTCTAGCGATAATAACTGCATTATATGGGTAATAACGCACGTTATATTGCTAACAATATAAGTAATAAGTATAATTATTACAGTTCTAGCGATAATAACTGCATTATACGGGTAATAATGCGTGTTATATTGATAATAATAAAAGTAATAAGTATATTTATTATAGTTCTATCGATAATAACTGCATAATATGGGTAATAATGCATGTTATATTGATAATAATATAAGTAATAAGTATAATTATTACAGTTCTAGCGATAATAACTGCATCATATGGGTAATAATGCACGTTATATTGCTAATAATATAAGTAATAAGTATAATTATTACAGTTCTAGCGATAATAACTGCATTATATGGGTAATGATGGATGTTATATTGATGATAATGAAAGTAGTAAGTATATTTATTACATTTCTAGCGATAATAACTGCATTATATGCGTAATAATGCATGTTATATTGATAATAATATAAGTAATAAGTATAATTATTACAGTTCTAGCGATAATAACTGCATTATATGCGTAATAATGCATGTTATATTGATAATATCGGGAGTAATAAGTATAATTATTATAGTTCTACCGATAATAATAGTAATATATGGCTATTAGTGCCTGCTATATTGATAATAATAAAAGTAATAAGTATATTTATTATACTTCTGTCGATAATAACTGCATTATATGCGTAATAATGCATGTTATATTGATAATATCGGGAGTAATAAGTATAATTATTATAGTTCTAGCGATAATAATAGTAAAATATGGCTATTAGTGCCTGCTATATTGATAATAATAAAAGTAATAAGTATATTTATTATACTTCTGTCGATAATAACTGCATTATATGGGTAATAATGCATGTTATATTGCTAATAATATAAGTAATAAGTATAATTATTACAGTTCTAGCGATAATAACTGCATTATATGGGTAATAATGCATGTTATATTGATAATATCGGGAGTAATAAGTATAATAATTATAGTTCTAGCGATAATAATAGTAAAATATGGCAAACAGTGCATGTTATATTGATAATAATAAAAGTAATAAGTATATTTATTACAGTTCTATCGATAATAACTGCATAATATGGGTAATAATGCATGTTATATTGATGATAATAAAAGTAATACGTATATTTATTATAGTTCTAGCGATAATAACTGCATTATATGCGTAGTAATGCATGTTATATTGATAATAATATAAGTAATAAGTATAATTATTACACTTCTAGCGATAATAACTGCAGTATATGGGTAATAACGCACGTTATATTGCTAACAATATAAGTAATAAGTATAATTATTACAGTTCTAGCGATAATAACTGCATTATACGGGTAATAATGCATGTTATATTGATAATAATAAAAGTAATAAGTATATTTATTATACTTCTGTCGATAATAACTGCATTATATGCATAATAATGCATGTTATATTGATAATAATATAAGTAATAAGTATAATTATTACAGTTCTAGCGATAATAACTGCATTATACGGGTAATAATGCATGTTATATTGATAATAATAAAAGTAATAAGTATATTTATTATAGTTCTATCGATAATAACTGCATAATATGGGTAATAATGCATGTTATATTGATAATATCGGGAGTAATAAGTATAATTATTATAGTTCTACCGATAATAATAGTAATATATGGCTATTAGTGCCTGCTATATTGATAATAATAAAAGTAATAAGTATATTTATTATACTTCTGTCGATAATAACTGCATTATATGCGTAATAATGCATGTTATATTGATAATATCGGGAGTAATAAGTATAATTATTATAGTTCTAGCGATAATAATAGTAAAATATGGCTATTAGTGCCCGCTATATTGATAATAATAAAAGTAATAAGTATATTTATTATACTTCTGTCGATAATAACTGCATTGTATGTGTAATAATGCATGTTATATTGATAATATCGGGAGTAATAAGTATAATTATTATAGTTCTAGCGATAATAATAGTAAAATATGGCAAACAGTGCATGTTATATTGATAATAATAAAAGTTATAAGTATATTTATTACAGTTCTATCGATAATAACTGTATAATATGGGTAATAATGCATGTTATATTGATGATAATAAAAGTAATACGTATATTTATTATAGTTCTAGCGATAATAACTGCATTATATGCGTAATAATGCATGTTATATTGATAATAATATAAGTAATAAGTATAATTATTACAGTTCTAGCGATAATAATTGCATTATATGGGTAATAACGCACGTTATATTGCTAACAATATAAGTAATAAGTATAATTATTACAGTTCTAGCGATAATAACTGCATTATACGGGTAATAATGCATGTTATATTGATAATAATAAAAGTAATAAGTATATTTATTATAGTTCTATCGATAATAACTGCATAATATGGGTAATAATGCATGTTATATTGATAATATCGGGAGTAATAAGTATAATTATTACAGTTCTTGCGATAATACTAGTAAAATATATCTAACAGTGCCTGTTATATTGATAATAATAATAGTAATAAGTATATTTATTATAGTTCTATCGATAATAACTGCATAATATGGGTAATAATGCATGTTATATTGATAATATCGGGAGTAATAAGTATAATTATTATAGTTCTAGCGATAATAATAGTAAAATATGGCTAATAGTACATGTTATACTGATAATAATAAAAGCAATAAGTATATTTATTATACTTCTGTCGATAATAACTGCATTATATGGGTAATAATGCATGTTATATTGATAATATTGGGAGTAATAAGTATATTTATTATAGTGCTAGCGATAATAACTGCATAATATGGGTAATAATGCATGTTATATTGATAATAATATAAGTAATAAGTATAATTATTACAGTTCTAGCGATAATAACTGCATCATATGGGTAATAATGCACGTTATATTGCTAATAATATAAGTAATAAGTATAATTATTACAGTTCTAGCGATAATAACTGCATTATATGGGTAATGATGGATGTTATATTGATGATAATGAAAGTAGTAAGTATATTTATTACATTTCTAGCGATAATAACTGCATTATATGCGTAATAATGCATGTTATATTGATAATATTGGGAGTAATAAGTATAATTATTATAGTTCTAGCGATAATAATAGTAAAATATGGCTATTAGTGCCTGCTATATTGATAATAATAAAAGTAATAAGTATATTTATTATACTTCTGTCGATAATAACTGCATTATATGGGTAATAATGCATGTTATATTGATAATAATATAAGTAATAAGTATAATTATTACAGTTCTAGCGATAATAACTGCATTATATGCGTAATAATGCATGTTATATTGATAATATCGGGAGTAATAAGTATAATTATTATAGTTCTACCGATAATAATAGTAATATATGGCTATTAGTGCCTGCTATATTGATAATAATAAAGGTAATAAGTATATTTATTATACTTCTGTCGATAATAACTGCATTATATGCGTAATAATGCATGTTATATTGATAATATCGGGAGTAATAAGTATAATTATTATAGTTCTAGCGATAATAATAGTAAAATATGGCTATTAGTGCCTGCTATATTGATAATAATAAAAGTAATAAGTATATTTATTATACTTCTGTCGATAATAACTGCATTATATGGGTAATAATGCATGTTATATTGCTAATAATATAAGTAATAAGTATAATTATTACAGTTCTAGCGATAATAACTGCATTATATGGGTAATAATGCATGTTATATTGATAATATCGGGAGTAATAAGTATAATAATTATAGTTCTAGCGATAATAATAGTAAAATATGGCAAACAGTGCATGTTATATTGATAATAATAAAAGTAATAAGTATATTTATTACAGTTCTATCGATAATAACTGCATAATATGGGTAATAATGCATGTTATATTGATGATAATAAAAGTAATACGTATATTTATTATAGTTCTAGCGATAATAACTGCATTATATGCGTAGTAATGCATGTTATATTGATAATAATAAAAGTAATAAGTATATTTATTATACTTCTGTCGATAATAACTGCATTATATGCGTAATAATGCATGTTATATTGATAATAATATAAGTAATAAGTATAATTATTACAGTTCTAGCGATAATAACTGCATTATATGGGTAATAACGCACGTTATATTGCTAACAATATAAGTAATAAGTATAATTATTACAGTTCTAGCGATAATAACTGCATTATACGGGTAATAATGCGTGTTATATTGATAATAATAAAAGTAATAAGTATATTTATTATAGTTCTATCGATAATAACTGCATAATATGGGTAATAATGCATGTTATATTGATAATAATATAAGTAATAAGTATAATTATTACAGTTCTAGCGATAATAACTGCATCATATGGGTAATAATGCACGTTATATTGCTAATAATATAAGTAATAAGTATAATTATTACAGTTCTAGCGATAATAACTGCATTATATGGGTAATGATGGATGTTATATTGATGATAATGAAAGTAGTAAGTATATTTATTACATTTCTAGCGATAATAACTGCATTATATGCGTAATAATGCATGTTATATTGATAATAATATAAGTAATAAGTATAATTATTACAGTTCTAGCGATAATAACTGCATTATATGCGTAATAATGCATGTTATATTGATAATATCGGGAGTAATAAGTATAATTATTATAGTTCTACCGATAATAATAGTAATATATGGCTATTAGTGCCTGCTATATTGATAATAATAAAAGTAATAAGTATATTTATTATACTTCTGTCGATAATAACTGCATTATATGCGTAATAATGCATGTTATATTGATAATATCGGGAGTAATAAGTATAATTATTATAGTTCTAGCGATAATAATAGTAAAATATGGCTATTAGTGCCTGCTATATTGATAATAATAAAAGTAATAAGTATATTTATTATACTTCTGTCGATAATAACTGCATTATATGGGTAATAATGCATGTTATATTGCTAATAATATAAGTAATAAGTATAATTATTACAGTTCTAGCGATAATAACTGCATTATATGGGTAATAATGCATGTTATATTGATAATATCGGGAGTAATAAGTATAATAATTATAGTTCTAGCGATAATAATAGTAAAATATGGCAAACAGTGCATGTTATATTGATAATAATAAAAGTAATAAGTATATTTATTACAGTTCTATCGATAATAACTGCATAATATGGGTAATAATGCATGTTATATTGATGATAATAAAAGTAATACGTATATTTATTATAGTTCTAGCGATAATAACTGCATTATATGCGTAGTAATGCATGTTATATTGATAATAATATAAGTAATAAGTATAATTATTACACTTCTAGCGATAATAACTGCAGTATATGGGTAATAACGCACGTTATATTGCTAACAATATAAGTAATAAGTATAATTATTACAGTTCTAGCGATAATAACTGCATTATACGGGTAATAATGCATGTTATATTGATAATAATAAAAGTAATAAGTATATTTATTATACTTCTGTCGATAATAACTGCATTATATGCGTAATAATGCATGTTATATTGATAATAATATAAGTAATAAGTATAATTATTACAGTTCTAGCGATAATAACTGCATTATATGGGTAATAACGCACGTTATATTGCTAACAATATAAGTAATAAGTATAATTATTACAGTTCTAGCGATAATAACTGCATTATACGGGTAATAATGCATGTTATATTGATAATATTGGGAGTAATAAGTATATTTATTATAGTGCTAGCGATAATAACTGCATAATATGGGTAATAATGCATGTTATATTGCTAATAATATAAGTAATAAGTATAATTATTACAGTTCTAGCGATAATAACTGCATTATATGGGTAATAATGCATGTTATATTGATAATATCGGGAGTAATAAGTATAATAATTATAGTTCTAGCGATAATAATAGTAAAATATGGCAAACAGTGCATGTTATATTGATAATAATAAAAGTAATAAGTATATTTATTACAGTTCTATCGATAATAACTGCATAATATGGGTAATAATGCATGTTATATTGATGATAATAAAAGTAATACGTATATTTATTATAGTTCTAGCGATAATAACTGCATTATATGCGTAGTAATGCATGTTATATTGATAATAATAAAAGTAATAAGTATATTTATTATACTTCTGTCGATAATAACTGCATTATATGCGTAATAATGCATGTTATATTGATAATAATATAAGTAATAAGTATAATTATTACAGTTCTAGCGATAATAACTGCATTATATGGGTAATAACGCACGTTATATTGCTAACAATATAAGTAATAAGTATAATTATTACAGTTCTAGCGATAATAACTGCATTATACGGGTAATAATGCGTGTTATATTGATAATAATAAAAGTAATAAGTATATTTATTATAGTTCTATCGATAATAACTGCATAATATGGGTAATAATGCATGTTATATTGATAATAATATAAGTAATAAGTATAATTATTACAGTTCTAGCGATAATAACTGCATCATATGGGTAATAATGCACGTTATATTGCTAACAATATAAGTAATAAGTATAATTATTACAGTTCTAGCGATAATAACTGCATTATATGGGTAATGATGGATGTTATATTGATGATAATGAAAGTAGTAAGTATATTTATTACATTTCTAGCGATAATAACTGCATTATATGCGTAATAATGCATGTTATATTGATAATAATATAAGTAATAAGTATAATTATTACAGTTCTAGCGATAATAACTGCATTATATGCGTAATAATGCATGTTATATTGATAATATCGGGAGTAATAAGTATAATTATTATAGTTCTACCGATAATAATAGTAATATATGGCTATTAGTGCCTGCTATATTGATAATAATAAAAGTAATAAGTATATTTATTATACTTCTGTCGATAATAACTGCATTATATGCGTAATAATGCATGTTATATTGATAATATCGGGAGTAATAAGTATAATTATTATAGTTCTAGCGATAATAATAGTAAAATATGGCTATTAGTGCCTGCTATATTGATAATAATAAAAGTAATAAGTATATTTATTATACTTCTGTCGATAATAACTGCATTATATGGGTAATAATGCATGTTATATTGCTAATAATATAAGTAATAAGTATAATTATTACAGTTCTAGCGATAATAACTGCATTATATGGGTAATAATGCATGTTATATTGATAATATCGGGAGTAATAAGTATAATAATTATAGTTCTAGCGATAATAATAGTAAAATATGGCAAACAGTGCATGTTATATTGATAATAATAAAAGTAATAAGTATATTTATTACAGTTCTATCGATAATAACTGCATAATATGGGTAATAATGCATGTTATATTGATGATAATAAAAGTAATACGTATATTTATTATAGTTCTAGCGATAATAACTGCATTATATGCGTAGTAATGCATGTTATATTGATAATAATATAAGTAATAAGTATAATTATTACACTTCTAGCGATAATAACTGCAGTATATGGGTAATAACGCACGTTATATTGCTAACAATATAAGTAATAAGTATAATTATTACAGTTCTAGCGATAATAACTGCATTATACCGGTAATAATGCATGTTATATTGATAATAATAAAAGTAATAAGTATATTTATTATACTTCTGTCGATAATAACTGCATTATATGCGTAATAATGCATGTTATATTGATAATAATATAAGTAATAAGTATAATTATTACAGTTCTAGCGATAATAACTGCATTATATGGGTAATAACGCACGTTATATTGCTAACAATATAAGTAATAAGTATAATTATTACAGTTCTAGCGATAATAACTGCATTATACGGGTAATAATGCATGTTATATTGATAATAATAAAAGTAATAAGTATATTTATTATAGTTCTATCGATAATAACTGCATAATATGGGTAATAATGCATGTTATATTGATAATATCGGGAGTAATAAGTATAATTATTACAGTTCTAGCGATAATACTAGTAAAATATATCTAACAGTGCCTGTTATATTGATAATAATAATAGTAATAAGTATATTTATTATAGTTCTATCGATAATAACTGCATAATATGGGTAATAATGCATGTTATATTGATAATATCGGGAGTAATAAGTATAATTATTACAGTTCTAGCGATAATACTAGTAAAATATATCTAACAGTGCCTGTTATATTGATAATAATAATAGTAATAAGTATATTTATTATACTTCTGTCGATAATTCCTGCATTATATGGGTAATAATGCATGTTATATTGATAATATCGGGAGTAATAAGTATAATTATTATAGTTCTAGCGATAATAATAGTAAAATATGGCTAATAGTACATGTTATACTGATAATAATAAAAGCAATAAGTATATTTATTATACTTCTGTCGATAATAACTGCATTATATGGGTAATAATGCATGTTATATTGATAATATTGGGAGTAATAAGTATATTTATTATAGTTCTAGCGATAATAACTGCATAATATGGGTAATAATGCATGTTATATTGATAATAATATAAGTAATAAGTATAATTATTACAGTTCTAGCGATAATAACTGCATTATATGGGTAATAATGCACGTTATATTGCTAATAATATAAGTAATAAGTATAATTATTACAGTTCTAGCGATAATAACTGCATTATATGGGTAATGATGGATGTTATATTGATGATAATGAAAGTAGTAAGTATATTTATTACATTTCTAGCGATAATAACTGCATTATATGCGTAATAATGCATGTTATATTGATAATATCGGGAGTAATAAGTATAATTATTATAGTTCTACCGATAATAATAGTAATATATGGCTATTAGTGCCTGCTATATTGATAATAATAAAAGTAATAAGTATATTTATTATACTTCTGTCGATAATAACTGCATTATATGCGTAATAATGCATGTTATATTGATAATATCGGGAGTGATAAGTATAATTATTATAGTTCTAGCGATAATAATAGTAAAATATGGCTATTAGTGCCTGCTATATTGATAATAATAAAAGTAATAAGTATATTTATTATACTTCTGTCGATAATAACTGCATTATATGGGTAATAATGCATGTTATATTGCTAATAATATAAGTAATAAGTATAATTATTACAGTTCTAGCGATAATAACTGCATTATATGGGTAATAACGCATGTTATATTGATAAAATCGGGAGTAATAACTATAATAATTATAGTTCTAGCGATAATAATAGTAAAATATGGCAAACAGTGCATGTTATATTGATAATAATAAAAGTAATAAGTATATTTATTACAGTTCTATCGATAATAACTGCATAATATGGGTAATAATGCATGTTATATTGATGATAATAAAAGTAATACGTATATTTATTATAGTTCTAGCGATAATAACTGCATTATATGCGTAGTAATGCATGTTATATTGATAATAATATAAGTAATAAGTATAATTATTACAGTTCTAGCGATAATAACTGCAGTATATGGGTAATAACGCACGTTATATTGCTAACAATATAAGTAATAAGTATAATTATTACAGTTCTAGCGATAATAACTGCATTATACGGGTAATAATGCATGTTATATTGATAATAATAAAAGTAATAAGTATATTTATTATACTTCTGTCGATAATAACTGCATTATATGCATAATAATGCATGTTATATTGATAATAATATAAGTAATAAGTATAATTATTACAGTTCTAGCGATAATAACTGCATTATACGGGTAATAATGCATGTTATATTGATAATAATAAAAGTAATAAGTATATTTATTATAGTTCTATCGATAATAACTGCATAATATGGGTAATAATGCATGTTATATTGATAATATCGGGAGTAATAAGTATAATTATTATAGTTCTACCGATAATAATAGTAATATATGGCTATTAGTGCCTGCTATATTGATAATAATAAAAGTAATAAGTATATTTATTATACTTCTGTCGATAATAACTGCATTATATGCGTAATAATGCATGTTATATTGATAATATCGGGAGTAATAAGTATAATTATTATAGTTCTAGCGATAATAATAGTAAAATATGGCTATTAGTGCCCGCTATATTGATAATAATAAAAGTAATAAGTATATTTATTATACTTCTGTCGATAATAACTGCATTGTATGTGTAATAATGCATGTTATATTGATAATATCGGGAGTAATAAGTATAATTATTATAGTTCTAGCGATAATAATAGTAAAATATGGCAAACAGTGCATGTTATATTGATAATAATAAAAGTTATAAGTATATTTATTACAGTTCTATCGATAATAACTGTATAATATGGGTAATAATGCATGTTATATTGATGATAATAAAAGTAATACGTATATTTATTATAGTTCTAGCGATAATAACTGCATTATATGCGTAATAATGCATGTTATATTGATAATAATATAAGTAATAAGTATAATTATTACAGTTCTAGCGATAATAATTGCATTATATGGGTAATAACGCACGTTATATTGCTAACAATATAAGTAATAAGTATAATTATTACAGTTCTAGCGATAATAACTGCATTATACGGGTAATAATGCATGTTATATTGATAATAATAAAAGTAATAAGTATATTTATTATAGTTCTATCGATAATAACTGCATAATATGGGTAATAATGCATGTTATATTGATAATATCGGGAGTAATAAGTATAATTATTACAGTTCTTGCGATAATACTAGTAAAATATATCTAACAGTGCCTGTTATATTGATAATAATAATAGTAATAAGTATATTTATTATAGTTCTATCGATAATAACTGCATAATATGGGTAATAATGCATGTTATATTGATAATATCGGGAGTAATAAGTATAATTATTATAGTTCTAGCGATAATAATAGTAAAATATGGCTAATAGTACATGTTATACTGATAATAATAAAAGCAATAAGTATATTTATTATACTTCTGTCGATAATAACTGCATTATATGGGTAATAATGCATGTTATATTGATAATATTGGGAGTAATAAGTATATTTATTATAGTGCTAGCGATAATAACTGCATAATATGGGTAATAATGCATGTTATATTGATAATAATATAAGTAATAAGTATAATTATTACAGTTCTAGCGATAATAACTGCATCATATGGGTAATAATGCACGTTATATTGCTAATAATATAAGTAATAAGTATAATTATTACAGTTCTAGCGATAATAACTGCATTATATGGGTAATGATGGATGTTATATTGATGATAATGAAAGTAGTAAGTATATTTATTACATTTCTAGCGATAATAACTGCATTATATGCGTAATAATGCATGTTATATTGATAATATTGGGAGTAATAAGTATAATTATTATAGTTCTAGCGATAATAATAGTAAAATATGGCTATTAGTGCCTGCTATATTGATAATAATAAAAGTAATAAGTATATTTATTATAGTTCTATCGATAATAACTGCATAATATGGGTAATAATGCATGTTATATTGATAATATCGGGAGTAATAAGTATAATTATTATAGTTCTAGCGATAATAATAGTAAAATATGGCTAATAGTACATGTTATACTGATAATAATAAAAGCAATAAGTATATTTATTATACTTCTGTCGATAATAACTGCATTATATGGGTAATAATGCATGTTATATTGATAATATTGGGAGTAATAAGTATATTTATTATAGTGCTAGCGATAATAACTGCATAATATGGGTAATAATGCATGTTATATTGATAATAATATAAGTAATAAGTATAATTATTACAGTTCTAGCGATAATAACTGCATCATATGGGTAATGATGGATGTTATATTGATGATAATGAAAGTAGTAAGTATATTTATTACATTTCTAGCGATAATAACTGCATTATATGCGTAATAATGCATGTTATATTGATAATATTGGGAGTAATAAGTATAATTATTATAGTTCTAGCGATAATAATAGTAAAATATGGCTATTAGTGCCTGCTATATTGATAATAATAAAAGTAATAAGTATATTTATTATACTTCTGTCGATAATAACTGCATTATATGGGTAATAATGCATGTTATATTGATAATAATATAAGTAATAAGTATAATTATTACAGTTCTAGCGATAATAACTGCATTATATGCGTAATAATGCATGTTATATTGATAATATCGGGAGTAATAAGTATAATTATTATAGTTCTACCGATAATAATAGTAATATATGGCTATTAGTGCCTGCTATATTGATAATAATAAAGGTAATAAGTATATTTATTATACTTCTGTCGATAATAACTGCATTATATGCGTAATAATGCATGTTATATTGATAATATCGGGAGTAATAAGTATAATTATTATAGTTCTAGCGATAATAATAGTAAAATATGGCTATTAGTGCCTGCTATATTGATAATAATAAAAGTAATAAGTATATTTATTATACTTCTGTCGATAATAACTGCATTATATGGGTAATAATGCATGTTATATTGCTAATAATATAAGTAATAAGTATAATTATTACAGTTCTAGCGATAATAACTGCATTATATGGGTAATAATGCATGTTATATTGATAATATCGGGAGTAATAAGTATAATAATTATAGTTCTAGCGATAATAATAGTAAAATATGGCAAACAGTGCATGTTATATTGATAATAATAAAAGTAATAAGTATATTTATTACAGTTCTATCGATAATAACTGCATAATATGGGTAATAATGCATGTTATATTGATGATAATAAAAGTAATACGTATATTTATTATAGTTCTAGCGATAATAACTGCATTATATGCGTAGTAATGCATGTTATATTGATAATAATAAAAGTAATAAGTATATTTATTATACTTCTGTCGATAATAACTGCATTATATGCGTAATAATGCATGTTATATTGATAATAATATAAGTAATAAGTATAATTATTACAGTTCTAGCGATAATAACTGCATTATATGGGTAATAACGCACGTTATATTGCTAACAATATAAGTAATAAGTATAATTATTACAGTTCTAGCGATAATAACTGCATTATACGGGTAATAATGCGTGTTATATTGATAATAATAAAAGTAATAAGTATATTTATTATAGTTCTATCGATAATAACTGCATAATATGGGTAATAATGCATGTTATATTGATAATAATATAAGTAATAAGTATAATTATTACAGTTCTAGCGATAATAACTGCATCATATGGGTAATAATGCACGTTATATTGCTAATAATATAAGTAATAAGTATAATTATTACAGTTCTAGCGATAATAACTGCATTATATGGGTAATAATGCATGTTATATTGATAATATCGGGAGTAATAAGTATAATAATTATAGTTCTAGCGATAATAATAGTAAAATATGGCAAACAGTGCATGTTATATTGATAATAATAAAAGTAATAAGTATATTTATTACAGTTCTATCGATAATAACTGCATAATATGGGTAATAATGCATGTTATATTGATGATAATAAAAGTAATACGTATATTTATTATAGTTCTAGCGATAATAACTGCATTATATGCGTAGTAATGCATGTTATATTGATAATAATATAAGTAATAAGTATAATTATTACACTTCTAGCGATAATAACTGCAGTATATGGGTAATAACGCACGTTATATTGCTAACAATATAAGTAATAAGTATAATTATTACAGTTCTAGCGATAATAACTGCATTATACGGGTAATAATGCATGTTATATTGATAATAATAAAAGTAATAAGTATATTTATTATACTTCTGTCGATAATAACTGCATTATATGCGTAATAATGCATGTTATATTGATAATAATATAAGTAATAAGTATAATTATTACAGTTCTAGCGATAATAACTGCATTATATGGGTAATAACGCACGTTATATTGCTAACAATATAAGTAATAAGTATAATTATTACAGTTCTAGCGATAATAACTGCATTATACGGGTAATAATGCATGTTATATTGATAATATTGGGAGTAATAAGTATATTTATTATAGTGCTAGCGATAATAACTGCATAATATGGGTAATAATGCATGTTATATTGCTAATAATATAAGTAATAAGTATAATTATTACAGTTCTAGCGATAATAACTGCATTATATGGGTAATAATGCATGTTATATTGATAATATCGGGAGTAATAAGTATAATAATTATAGTTCTAGCGATAATAATAGTAAAATATGGCAAACAGTGCATGTTATATTGATAATAATAAAAGTAATAAGTATATTTATTACAGTTCTATCGATAATAACTGCATCATATGGGTAATAATGCACGTTATATTGCTAATAATATAAGTAATAAGTATAATTATTACAGTTCTAGCGATAATAACTGCATTATATGGGTAATGATGGATGTTATATTGATGATAATGAAAGTAGTAAGTATATTTATTACATTTCTAGCGATAATAACTGCATTATATGCGTAATAATGCATGTTATATTGATAATAATATAAGTAATAAGTATAATTATTACAGTTCTAGCGATAATAACTGCATTATATGCGTAATAATGCATGTTATATTGATAATATCGGGAGTAATAAGTATAATTATTATAGTTCTACCGATAATAATAGTAATATATGGCTATTAGTGCCTGCTATATTGATAATAATAAAAGTAATAAGTATATTTATTATACTTCTGTCGATAATAACTGCATTATATGCGTAATAATGCATGTTATATTGATAATATCGGGAGTAATAAGTATAATTATTATAGTTCTAGCGATAATAATAGTAAAATATGGCTATTAGTGCCTGCTATATTGATAATAATAAAAGTAATAAGTATATTTATTATACTTCTGTCGATAATAACTGCATTATATGGGTAATAATGCATGTTATATTGCTAATAATATAAGTAATAAGTATAATTATTACAGTTCTAGCGATAATAACTGCATTATATGGGTAATAATGCATGTTATATTGATAATATCGGGAGTAATAAGTATAATAATTATAGTTCTAGCGATAATAATAGTAAAATATGGCAAACAGTGCATGTTATATTGATAATAATAAAAGTAATAAGTATATTTATTACAGTTCTATCGATAATAACTGCATAATATGGGTAATAATGCATGTTATATTGATGATAATAAAAGTAATACGTATATTTATTATAGTTCTAGCGATAATAACTGCATTATATGCGTAGTAATGCATGTTATATTGATAATAATAAAAGTAATAAGTATATTTATTATACTTCTGTCGATAATAACTGCATTATATGCGTAATAATGCATGTTATATTGATAATAATATAAGTAATAAGTATAATTATTACAGTTCTAGCGATAATAACTGCATTATATGGGTAATAACGCACGTTATATTGCTAACAATATAAGTAATAAGTATAATTATTACAGTTCTAGCGATAATAACTGCATTATACGGGTAATAATGCGTGTTATATTGATAATAATAAAAGTAATAAGTATATTTATTATAGTTCTATCGATAATAACTGCATAATATGGGTAATAATGCATGTTATATTGATAATAATATAAGTAATAAGTATAATTATTACAGTTCTAGCGATAATAACTGCATTATATGCGTAGTAATGCATGTTATATTGATAATAATAAAAGTAATAAGTATATTTATTATACTTCTGTCGATAATAACTGCATTATATGCGTAATAATGCATGTTATATTGATAATAATATAAGTAATAAGTATAATTATTACAGTTCTAGCGATAATAACTGCATTATATGGGTAATAACGCACGTTATATTGCTAACAATATAAGTAATAAGTATAATTATTACAGTTCTAGCGATAATAACTGCATTATACGGGTAATAATGCGTGTTATATTGATAATAATAAAAGTAATAAGTATATTTATTATAGTTCTATCGATAATAACTGCATAATATGGGTAATAATGCATGTTATATTGATAATAATATAAGTAATAAGTATAATTATTACAGTTCTAGCGATAATAACTGCATCATATGGGTAATAATGCACGTTATATTGCTAATAATATAAGTAATAAGTATAATTATTACAGTTCTAGCGATAATAACTGCATTATATGGGTAATGATGGATGTTATATTGATGATAATGAAAGTAGTAAGTATATTTATTACATTTCTAGCGATAATAACTGCATTATATGCGTAATAATGCATGTTATATTGATAATAATATAAGTAATAAGTATAATTATTACAGTTCTAGCGATAATAACTGCATTATATGCGTAATAATGCATGTTATATTGATAATATCGGGAGTAATAAGTATAATTATTATAGTTCTACCGATAATAATAGTAATATATGGCTATTAGTGCCTGCTATATTGATAATAATAAAAGTAATAAGTATATTTATTATACTTCTGTCGATAATAACTGCATTATATGCGTAATAATGCATGTTATATTGATAATATCGGGAGTAATAAGTATAATTATTATAGTTCTAGCGATAATAATAGTAAAATATGGCTATTAGTGCCTGCTATATTGATAATAATAAAAGTAATAAGTATATTTATTATACTTCTGTCGATAATAACTGCATTATATGGGTAATAATGCATGTTATATTGCTAATAATATAAGTAATAAGTATAATTATTACAGTTCTAGCGATAATAACTGCATTATATGGGTAATAATGCATGTTATATTGATAATATCGGGAGTAATAAGTATAATAATTATAGTTCTAGCGATAATAATAGTAAAATATGGCAAACAGTGCATGTTATATTGATAATAATAAAAGTAATAAGTATATTTATTACAGTTCTATCGATAATAACTGCATAATATGGGTAATAATGCATGTTATATTGATGATAATAAAAGTAATACGTATATTTATTATAGTTCTAGCGATAATAACTGCATTATATGCGTAGTAATGCATGTTATATTGATAATAATATAAGTAATAAGTATAATTATTACACTTCTAGCGATAATAACTGCAGTATATGGGTAATAACGCACGTTATATTGCTAACAATATAAGTAATAAGTATAATTATTACAGTTCTAGCGATAATAACTGCATTATACCGGTAATAATGCATGTTATATTGATAATAATAAAAGTAATAAGTATATTTATTATACTTCTGTCGATAATAACTGCATTATATGCGTAATAATGCATGTTATATTGATAATAATATAAGTAATAAGTATAATTATTACAGTTCTAGCGATAATAACTGCATTATATGGGTAATAACGCACGTTATATTGCTAACAATATAAGTAATAAGTATAACTATTACAGTTCTAGCGATAATAACTGCATTATACGGGTAATAATGCATGTTATATTGATAATAATAAAAGTAATAAGTATATTTATTATAGTTCTATCGATAATAACTGCATAATATGGGTAATAATGCATGTTATATTGATAATATCGGGAGTAATAAGTATAATTATTACAGTTCTAGCGATAATACTAGTAAAATATATCTAACAGTGCCTGTTATATTGATAATAATAATAGTAATAAGTATATTTATTATAGTTCTATCGATAATAACTGCATAATATGGGTAATAATGCATGTTATATTGATAATATCGGGAGTAATAAGTATAATTATTACAGTTCTAGCGATAATACTAGTAAAATATATCTAACAGTGCCTGTTATATTGATAATAATAATAGTAATAAGTATATTTATTATACTTCTGTCGATAATTCCTGCATTATATGGGTAATAATGCATGTTATATTGATAATATCGGGAGTAATAAGTATAATTATTATAGTTCTAGCGATAATAATAGTAAAATATGGCTAATAGTACATGTTATACTGATAATAATAAAAGCAATAAGTATATTTATTATACTTCTGTCGATAATAACTGCATTATATGGGTAATAATGCATGTTATATTGATAATATTGGGAGTAATAAGTATATTTATTATAGTTCTAGCGATAATAACTGCATAATATGGGTAATAATGCATGTTATATTGATAATAATATAAGTAATAAGTATAATTATTACAGTTCTAGCGATAATAACTGCATTATATGGGTAATAATGCACGTTATATTGCTAATAATATAAGTAATAAGTATAATTATTACAGTTCTAGCGATAATAACTGCATTATATGGGTAATGATGGATGTTATATTGATGATAATGAAAGTAGTAAGTATATTTATTACATTTCTAGCGATAATAACTGCATTATATGCGTAATAATGCATGTTATATTGATAATATTGGGAGTAATAAGTATAATTATTATAGTTCTAGCGATAATAATAGTAAAATATGGCTATTAGTGCCTGCTATATTGATAATAATAAAAGTAATAAGTATATTTACTATACTTCTGTCGATAATAACTGCATTATATGGGTAATAATGCATGTTATATTGATAATAATATAAGTAATAAGTATAATTATTACAGTTCTAGCGATAATAACTGAATTATACGGGTAATAATGCATGTTATATTGATAATAATAAAAGTAATAAGTATATTTATTATAGTTCTATCGATAATAACTGCATAATATGGGTAATAATGCATGTTATATTGATAATATCGGGAGTAATAAGTATAATTATTATAGTTCTAGCGATAATAATAGTAAAATATGGCTAATAGTACATGTTATACTGATAATAATAAAAGCAATAAGTATATTTATTATACTTCTGTCGATAATAACTGCATTATATGGGTAATAATGCATGTTATATTGATAATATTGGGAGTAATAAGTATATTTATTATAGTTCTAGCGATAATAACTGCATAATATGGGTAATAATGCATGTTATATTGATAATAATATAAGTAATAAGTATAATTATTACAGTTCTAGCGATAATAACTGCATCATATGGGTAATAATGCACGTTATATTGCTAATAATATAAGTAATAAGTATAATTATTACAGTTCTAGCGATAATAACTGCATTATATGGGTAATGATGGATGTTATATTGATGATAATGAAAGTAGTAAGTATATTTATTACATTTCTAGCGATAATAACTGCATTATATGCGTAATAATGCATGTTATATTGATAATATTGGGAGTAATAAGTATAATTATTATAGTTCTAGCGATAATAATAGTAAAATATGGCTATTAGTGCCTGCTATATTGATAATAATAAAAGTAATAAGTATATTTATTATACTTCTGTCGATAATAACTGCATTATATGGGTAATAATGCATGCTATATTGATAATAATATAAGTAATAAGTATAATTATTACAGTTCTAGCGATAATAACTGCATTATATGCGTAATAATGCATGTTATATTGATAATATCGGGAGTAATAAGTATAATTATTATAGTTCTACCGATAATAATAGTAATATATGGCTATTAGTGCCTGCTATATTGATAATAATAAAAGTAATAAGTATATTTATTATACTTCTGTCGATAATAACTGCATTATATGCGTAATAATGCATGTTATATTGATAATATCGGGAGTAATAAGTATAATTATTATAGTTCTAGCGATAATAATAGTAAAGTATGGCTATTAGTGCCTGCTATATTGATAATAATAAAAGTAATAAGTATATTTATTATACTTCTGTCGATAATAACTGCATTATATGGGTAATAATGCATGTTATATTGCTAATAATATAAGTAATAAGTATAATTATTACAGTTCTAGCGATAATAACTGCATTATATGGGTAATAATGCATGTTATATTGATAATATCGGGAGTAATAAGTATAATAATTATAGTTCTAGCGATAATAATAGTAAAATATGGCAAACAGTGCATGTTATATTGATAATAATAAAAGTAATAAGTATATTTATTACAGTTCTATCGATAATAACTGCATAATATGGGTAATAATGCATGTTATATTGATGATAATAAAAGTAATACGTATATTTATTATAGTTCTAGCGATAATAACTGCATTATATGCGTAGTAATGCATGTTATATTGATAATAATAAAAGTAATAAGTATATTTATTATACTTCTGTCGATAATAACTGCATTATATGCGTAATAATGCATGTTATATTGATAATAATATAAGTAATAAGTATAATTATTACAGTTCTAGCGATAATAACTGCATTATATGGGTAATAACGCACGTTATATTGCTAACAATATAAGTAATAAGTATAATTATTACAGTTCTAGCGATAATAACTGCATTATATGGGTAATAATGCATGTTATATTGATAATATCGGGAGTAATAAGTATAATAATTATAGTTCTAGCGATAATAATAGTAAAATATATCTAACAGTGCCTGTTATATTGATAATAATAATAGTAATAAGTATATTTATTATACTTCTGTCGATAATACCTGCATTATATGGGTAATAATGCATGTTATATTGATAATATCGGGAGTAATAAGTATAATTATTATAGTTCTAGCGATAATAATAGTAAAATATGGCTAATAGTACATGTTATACTGATAATAATAAAAGCAATAAGTATATTTATTATACTTCTGTCGATAATAACTGCATTATATGGGTAATAATGCATGTTATATTGATAATATTGGGAGTAATAAGTATATTTATTATAGTTCTAGCGATAATAACTGCATAATATGGGTAATAATGCATGTTATATTGATAATAATATAAGTAATAAGTATAATTATTACAGTTCTAGCGATAATAACTGCATTATATGGGTAATAATGCACGTTATATTGCTAATAATATAAGTAATAAGTATAATTATTACAGTTCTAGCGATAATAACTGCATTATATGGGTAATGATGGATGTTATATTGATGATAATGAAAGTAGTAAGTATATTTATTACATTTCTAGCGATAATAACTGCATTATATGCGTAATAATGCATGTTATATTGATAATATTGGGAGTAATAAGTATAATTATTATAGTTCTAGCGATAATAATAGTAAAATATGGCTATTAGTGCCTGCTATATTGATAATAATAAAAGTAATAAGTATACTTATTATACTTCTGTCGATAATAACTGCATTATATGGGTAATAATGCATGTTATATTGATAATAATATAAGTAATAGGTATAATTATTACAGTTCTAGCGATAATAACTGCATTATATGCGTAATAATGCATGTTATATTGATAATATCGGGAGTAATAAGTATAATTATTATAGTTCTACCGATAATAATAGTAAAATATGGCTATTAGTGCCTGCTATATTGATAATAATAAAAGTAATAAGTATATTTATTATACTTCTGTCGATAATAACTGCATTATATGGGTAATAATGCATGTTATATTGCTAATAATATAAGTAATAAGTATAATTATTACAGTTCTAGCGATAATAACTGCATTATATGGGTAATAATGCATGTTATATTGATAATATCGGGAGTAATAAGTATAATAATTATAGTTCTAGCGATAATAATAGTAAAATATGGCAAACAGTGCATGTTATATTGATAATAATAAAAGTAATAAGTATATTTATTACAGTTCTATCGATAATAACTGCATAATATGGGTAATAATGCATGTTATATTGATGATAATAAAAGTAATACGTATATTTATTATAGTTCTAGCGATAATAACTGCATTATATGCGTAGTAATGCATGTTATATTGATAATAATATAAGTAATAAGTATAATTATTACAGTTCTAGCGATAATAACTGCAGTATATGGGTAATAACGCACGTTATATTGCTAACAATATAAGTAATAAGTATAATTATTACAGTTCTAGCGATAATAACTGCATTATACGGGTAATAATGCATGTTATATTGATAATAATAATAGTAATAAGTATATTTATTATACTTCTGTCGATAATAACTGCATTATATGCGTAATAATGCATGTTATATTGATAATAATATAAGTAATAAGTATAATTATTACAGTTCTAGCGATAATAACTGCATTATATGGGTAATAATGCACGTTATATTGCTAATAATATAAGTAGTAAGTATAATTATTACAATTCTAGCGATAATAACTGCATTATACGGGTAATAATGCATGTTATATTGATAATAATAGAAGTAATAAGTATATTTATTATAGTTCTATCGATAATAACTGTATAATATGGGTAATAATGCATGTTATATTGATGATAATGAAAGTAGTAAGTATATTTATTACAGTTCTAGCGATAATAACTGCATTATATGGGTAATAATGCATGTTATATTGATAATATCGGGAGTAATAAGTATAATTATTACAGTTCTAGCGATAATAACTGCATTATATGGGTAATAATGGATGTTATATTGATAATATCGGGAGTAATCAGTATAATTATTACAATTCTAGCGATAATAACTGCATTATACGGGTAATAATGCATGTTATATTGATAATAATAGAAGTAATAAGTATATTTATTATAGTTCTATCGATAATAACTGTATAATATGGGTAATAATGCATGTTATATTGATGATAATGAAAGTAGTAAGTATATTTATTACAGTTCTAGCGATAATAACTGCATTATATGGGTAATAATGCATGTTATATTGATAATATCGGGAGTAATAAGTATAATTATTATAGTTCTAGCGATAATAATAGTAAAATATGGCTAATAGTGCATGTTATATTGATAATAATAAAAGTATTAAGTATATTTATTATAGTTCTATCGATAATAACTGCATTATATGGGTAATAATGCATGTTATATTGATAATATCGGGAGTAATAAGTATAATTATTACAGTTCTAGCGATACTAACTGCATTATATGGGTAATAATGCATGTTATATTGATAATATCGGGAGTAATAAGTATAATTATTATAGTTCTAGCGATAATAATAGTAAAATATGGCTAATACTGCATGTTATATTGATAATAATAAAAGTATTAAGTATATTTATTATAGTTCTATCGATAATAACTGCATTATATGGGTAATAATGCATGTTATATTGATAATATCGGGAGTAATAAGTATAATTATTACAGTTCTAGCGATACTAACTGCATTATATGGGTAATAATGGATGTTATATTGATAATATCGGGAGTAATAAGTATAATTATTACAGTTCTAGCGATAATACTAGTAAAATATGTGTAAGAGTGCCTGTTATATTGATAATAATGAAAGTAATAAGTATATTTATTATACTTCTATCGATAATAACTGCATTATATGGGTAATAATGCATGTTATATTGATAATAATATAAGTAATAAGTATAATTATTACAGTTCTAGCTATAATAACTCCATTATATGGGTAATAAAGCATGTTATATTGATAATAATAAAAGTAATAAGTATATTTATTACAGTTCTATCCAAAATAACTGCATAATATGGGTAATAATGCATGTTATATTGATGATAATAAAAGTAATACGTATATTTATTATAGTTCTAGCGATAATAACTGCATAATATGGGTAATAATGCATGTTATATTGATAATAATATAAGTAATAAGTATAATTATTACAGTTCTAGCGATAATAACTGCAATTTATGGGTAATAATGCACGTTATATTGCTAATAATATAAGTAATAAGTATAATTATTACAGTTCTAGCGATAATAACTGCATAATATGGGCAATAATGCATGTTATATTGATGATAATGAAAGTAGTAAGTATATTTATTACATTTCTAGCGATAATAACTGCATTATATGCGTAATAATGCATGTTATATTGATAACATCGGGAGTAGTAAGTATAATTATTACAGTTCTAGCGATAATACTAGTAAAATATGGCTAAGAGTGCCTGTTATATTGATAATAATAATAGTAATAAGTATATTTATTATACTTCTGTCGATAATACCTGCATTATATGGGTAATAATGCATGTTAATTGATAATAACATAAGTAATAAGTATAATTATTACAGTTCTAGCGATAATAACTGCATTATATGGGTAATAATGCATGTTATATTGCTAACTATATAAGTAATATGTATAATTATTACAGTTCTAGCGATAATAACTGCATTCAATGGGTAATAATGCATGTTATATTGATAATAATAAAAGTAATAAGTATATTTATTATCGTTCTATCGATAACAACTTCTTAATATGGGTAATAATGCATGTTATATTGATGATAATGAAAGCAGTAAGTATATTTATTACAGTTCTAGCGATAATAACTGCATTATATGCGTAATAATGCATGTTATATTGATAAAATCGGGAGTAGTAAGTATAATTATTACAGTTCTAGCGATAATACTAGTAAAATATGGCTAAGAGTGCCTGTTATATTGATAATAATAATAGTAATAAGTATATTTATTATACTTCTGTCGATAATACCTGCATTATATGGGTAATAATGCATGTTATATTGATAATATCGGGAGTAATAAGTATAATTATTACAGTTCTAGCGATAATAACTGCATAATATGGGCAATAATGCATGTTATATTGATGATAATGAAAGTAGTAAGTATATTTATTACATTTCTAGCGATAATAACTGCATTATATGCGTAATAATGCATGTTATATTGATAACATCGGGAGTAGTAAGTATAATTATTACAGTTCTAGCGATAATACTAGTAAAATATGGCTAAGAGTGCCTGTTATATTGATAATAATAATAGCAATAAGTATATTTATTATACTTCTGTCGATAATACCTGCATTATATGGGTAATAATGCATGTTAATTGATAATAACATAAGTAATAAGTATAATTATTACAGTTCTAGCGATAATAACTGCAGTATATGGGTAATAACGCACGTTATATTGCTAACAATATAAGTAATAAGTATAATTATTACAGTTCTAGCGATAATAACTGCATTATACGGGTAATAATGCATGTTATATTGATAATAATAAAAGTAATAAGTATATTTATTATACTTCTGTCGATAATAACTGCATAATATGCGTAATAATGCATGTTATATTGATAATAATATAAGTAATAAGTATAATTATTACAGTTCTAGCGATAATAACTGCATTATATGGGTAATAACGCACGTTATATTGCTAACAATATAAGTAATAAGTATAATTATTACAGTTCTAGCGATAATAACTGCATTATACGGGTGATAATGCATGTTATATTGATAATAATAAAAGTAATAAGTATATTTATTATAGTTCTATCGATAATAACTGCATAATATGGGTAATAATGCATGTTATATTGATAATATCGGGAGTAATAAGTATAATTATTATAGTTCTAGCGATAATAATAGTAAAATATGTCTAATAGTACATGTTATACTGATAATAATAAAAGCAATAAGTATATTTATTATACTTCTGTCGATAATAACTGCATTATATGGGTAATAATGCATGTTATATTGATAATAATATAAGTAATAAGTATAATTATTACAGTTCTAACGATAATAACTGCATTATATGCGTAATAATGCATGTTATATTGATAATATCGGGAGTAATAAGTATAATTATTATAGTTCTACCGATAATAATAGTAAAATATGGCTATTAGTGCCTGCTATATTGATAATAATAAAAGTAATAAGTATATTTATTATACTTCTGTCGATAATAACTGCATTATATGGGTAATAATGCATGTTATATTGCTAATAATATAAGTAATAAGTATAATTATTACAGTTCTAGCGATAATAACTGCATTATATGGGTAATAATGCATGTTATATTGATAATATCGGGAGTAATAAGTATAATAATTATAGTTCTAGCGATAATAATAGTAAAATATGGCAAACAGTGCATGTTATATTGATAATAATAAAAGTAATAAGTATATTTATTACAGTTCTATCGATAATAACTGCATAATATGGGTAATAATGCATGTTATATTGATGATAATAAAAGTAATACGTATATTTATTATAGTTCTAGCGATAATAACTGCATTATATGCGTAGTAATGCATGTTATATTGATAATAATATAAGTAATAAGTATAATTATTACAGTTCTAGCGATAATAACTGCAGTATATGGGTAATAACGCACGTTATATTGCTAACAATATAAGTAATAAGTATAATTATTACAGTTCTAGCGATAATAACTGCATTATACGGGTAATAATGCATGTTATATTGATAATAATAAAAGTAATAAGTATATTTATTATACTTCTGTCGATAATAACTGCATTATATGCGTAATAATGCATGTTATATTGATAATAATATAAGTAATAAGTATAATTATTACATTTCTAGCGATAATAACTGCATTATATGGGTAATAACGCACGTTATATTGCTAACAATATAAGTAACAAGTATAATTATTACAGTTCTAGCGATAATAACTGCATTATACGGGTAATAATGCATGTTATATTGATAATAATAAAAGTAATAAGTATATTTATTATAGTTCTATCGATAATAACTGCATAATATGGGTAATAATGCATGTTATATTGATAATATCGGGAGTAATAAGTATAATTATTACAGTTCTAGCGATAATACTAGTAAAATATATCTAACAGTGCCTGTTATATTGATAATAATAATAGTAATAAGTATATTTATTATAGTTCTATCGATAATAACTGCATAATATGGGTAATAATGCATGTTATATTGATAATATCGGTGGTAATAAGTATAATTATTACAGTTCTAGCGATAATACTAGTAAAATATATCTAACAGTGCCTGTTATATTGATAATAATAATAGTAATAAGTATATTTATTATACTTCTGTCGATAATACCTGCATTACATGGGTAATAATGCATGTTATATTGATATTATCGGGAGTAATAAGTATAATTATTATAGTTCTAGCGATAATAATAGTAAAATATGGCTAATAGTACATGTTATACTGATAATAATAAAAGCAATAAGTATATTTATTATACTTCTGTCGATAATAACTGCATTATATGGATAATAATGCATGTTATATTGATAATATTGGGAGTAATAAGTATATTTATTATAGTTCTAGCGATAATAACTGCATAATATGGGTAATAATGCATGTTATATTGATAATAATATAAGTAATAAGTATAATTATTACAGTTCTAGCGATAATAACTGCATTATATGGGTAATAATGCACGTTATATTGCTAATAATATAAGTAATAAGTATAATTATTACAGTTCTAGCGATAATAACTGCATTATATGGGTAATGATGGATGTTATATTGATGATAATGAAAGTAGTAAGTATATTTATTACATTTCTAGCGATAATAACTGCATTATATGCGTAATAATGCATGTTATATTGATAATATTGGGAGTAATAAGTATAATTATTATAGTTCTAGCGATAATAATAGTAAAATATGGCTATTAGTGCCTGCTATATTGATAATAATAAAAGTAATAAGTATATTTATTATACTTCTGTCGATAATAACTGCATTATATGGGTAATAATGCATGTTATATTGATAATAATATAAGTAATAAGTATAATTATTACAGTTCTAGCGATAATAACTGCATTATATGCGTAATAATGCATGTTATATTGATAATATCGGGAGTAATAAGTATAATTATTATAGTTCTACCGATAATAATAGTAATATATGGCTATTAGTGCCTGCTATATTGATAATAATAAAAGTAATAAGTATATTTATTATACTTCTGTCGATAATAACTGCATTATATGCGTAATAATGCATGTTATATTGATAATATCGGGAGTAATAAGTATAATTATTATAGTTCTAGCGATAATACTAGTAAAATATATCTAACAGTGCCTGTTATATTGATAATAATAATAGTAATAAGTATATTTATTATAGTTCTATCGATAATAACTGCATAATATGGGTAATAATGCATGTTATATTGATAATATCGGGAGTAATAAGTATAATTATTACAGTTCTAGCGATAATACTAGTAAAATATATCTAACAGTGCCTGTTATATTGATAATAATAATAGTAATAAGTATATTTATTATACTTCTGTCGATAATACCTGCATTATATGGGTAATAATGCATGTTATATTGATAATATCGGGAGTAATAAGTATAATTATTATAGTTCTAGCGATAATAATAGTAAAATATGGCTAATAGTACATGTTATACTGATAATAATAAAAGCAATAAGTATATTTATTATACTTCTGTCGATAATAACTGCATTATATGGGTAATAATGCATGTTATATTGATAATAATATAAGTAATAAGTATAATTATTACAGTTCTAGCGATAATAACTGCATAATATGGGTAATAATGCATGTTATATTGATAATAATATAAGTAATAAGTATAATTATTACAGTTCTAGCGATAATAACTGCATTATATGGGTAATAATGCACGTTATATTGCTAATAATATAAGTAATAAGTATAATTATTACAGTTCTAGCGATAATAACTGCATTATATGGGTAATGATGGATGTTATATTGATGATAATGAAAGTAGTAAGTATATTTATTACATTTCTAGCGATAATAACTGCATTATATGCGTAATAATGCATGTTATATTGATAATATTGGGAGTAATAAGTATAATTATTATAGTTCTAGCGATAATAATAGTAAAATATGGCTATTAGTGCCTGCTATATTGATAATAATAAAAGTAATAAGTATATTTATTATACTTCTGTCGATAATAACTGCATTATATGGGTAATAATGCATGTTATATTGATAATAATATAAGTAATAAGTATAATTATTACAGTTCTAGCGATAATAACTGCATTATATGCGTAATAATGCATGTTATATTGATAATATCGGGAGTAATAAGTATAATTATTATAGTTCTACCGATAATAATAGTAAAATATGGCTATTAGTGCCTGCTATATTGATAATAATAAAAGTAATAAGTATATTTATTATACTTCTGTCGATAATAACTGCATTATATGGGTAATAATGCATGTTATATTGATAATAATATAAGTAATAAGTATAATTATTACAGTTCTAGCGATAATAACTGCATTATATGGGTAATAATGCATGTTATATTGATAATATCGGGAGTAATAAGTATAATAATTATAGTTCTAGCGATAATAATAGTAAAATATGGCAAACAGTGCATGTTATATTGATAATAATAAAAGTAATAAGTATATTTATTACAGTTCTATCGATAATAACTGCATAATATGGGTAATAATGCATGTTATATTGATGATAATAAAAGTAATACGTATATTTATTATAGTTCTAGCGATAATAACTGCATTATATGCGTAGTAATGCATGTTATATTGATAATAATATAAGTAATAAGTATAATTATTACAGTTCTAGCGATAATAACTGCAGTATATGGGTAATAACGCACGTTATATTGCTAACAATATAAGTAATAAGTATAATTATTACAGTTCTAGCGATAATAACTGCATTATACGGGTAATAATGCATGTTACATTGATAATAATAAAAGTAATAAGTATATTTATTATACTTCTGTCGATAATAACTGCATTATATGCGTAATAATGCATGTTATATTGATAATAATATAAGTAATAAGTATAATTATTACAGTTCTAGCGATAATAACTGCATTATATGGGTAATAACGCACGTTATATTGCTAACAATATAAGTAATAAGTATAATTATTACAGTTCTAGCGATAATAACTGCATAATATGGGTAATAATGCATGTTATATTGATAATAATATGAGTAATAAGTATAATTATTACAGTTCTAGCGATAATAACTGCATTATATGGGTAATAATGCACGTTATATTGCTAATAATATAAGTAATAAGTATAATTATTACAGTTCTAGCGATAATAACTGCATTATATGGGTAATGATGGATGTTATATTGATGATAATGAAAGTAGTAAGTATATTTATTACATTTCTAGCGATAATAACTGCATTATATGCGTAATAATGCATGTTATATTGCTAATATTGGGAGTAATAAGTATAATTATTATAGTTCTACCGATAATAATAGTAATATATGGCTATTAGTGCCTGCCATATTGATAATAGTAAAAGTAATAAGTATATTTATTATACTTCTGTCGATAATAACTGCATTATATGGGTAATAATGCATGTTATATTGCTAATAATATAAGTAATAAGTATAATTATTACAGTTCTAGCGATAATAACTGCATTATATGGGTAGTAATGCATGTTATATTGATAATATCGGGAGTAATAAGTATAATAATTATAGTTCTAGCGATAATAATAGTAAAATATGGCAAACAGTGCATGTTATATTGATAATAATAAAAGTAATAAGTATATTTATTACAGTTCTATCGATAATAACTGCATAATATGGGTAATAATGCATGTTATATTGATGATAATAAAAGTAATAAGTATAATTATTACAGTTCTAGCGATAATAACTGCATTATATGGGTAATAACGCACGTTATATTGCTAACAATATAAGTAATAAGTATAATTATTACAGTTCTAGCGATAATAACTGCATTATACGGGTAATAATGCATGTTATATTGATAATAATAAAAGAAATAAGTATATTTATTATAGTTCTATCGATAATAACTGCATAATATGGGTAATAATGCATGTTATATTGATAATATCGGGAGTAATAAGTATAATTATTACAGTTCTAGCGATAATACTAGTAAAATATATCTAACAGTGCCTGTTATATTGATAATAATAATAGTAATAAGTATATTTATTATAGTTCTATCGATAATAACTGCATAATATGGGTAATAATGCATGTTATATTGATAATATCGGGAGTAATAAGTATAATTATTACAGTTCTAGCGATAATACTAGTAAAATATATCTAACAGTGCCTGTTATATTGATAATAATAATAGTAATAAGTATATTTATTATACTTCTGTCGATAATACCTGCATTACATGGGTAATAATGCATGTTATATTGATATTATCGGGAGTAATAAGTATAATTATTATAGTTCTAGCGATAATAATAGTAAAATATGGCTAATAGTACATGTTATACTGATAATAATAAAAGCAATAAGTATATTTATTATACTTCTGTCGATAATAACTGCATTATATGGGTAATAATGCATGTTATATTGATAATATTGGGAGTAATAAGTATATTTTCTATAGTTCTAGCGATAATAACTGCATAATATGGGTAATAATGCATGTTATATTGATAATAATATAAGTAATAAGTATAATTATTACAGTTCTAGCGATAATAACTGCATTATATGGGTAATGATGGATGTTATATTGATGATAATGAAAGTAGTAAGTATATTTATTACATTTCTAGCGATAATAACTGCATTATATGCGTAATAATGCATGTTATATTGATAATATTGGGAGTAATAAGTATAATTATTATAGTTCTAGCGATAATAATAGTAAAATATGGCTATTAGTGCCTGCTATATTGATAATAATAAAAGTAATAAGTATATTTATTATACTTCTGTCGATAATAACTGCATTATATGGGTAATAATGCATGTTATATTGATAATAATATAAGTAATAAGTATAATTATTACAGTTCTAGCGATAATAACTGCATTATATGCGTAATAATGCATGTTATATTGATAATATCGGGAGTAATAAGTATAATTATTATAGTTCTACCGATAATAATAGTAATATATGGCTATTAGTGCCTGCTATATTGATAATAATAAAAGTAATAAGTATATTTATTATACTTCTGTCGATAATAACTGCATTATATGCGTAATAATGCATGTTATATTGATAATATCGGGAGTAATAAGTATAATTATTATAGTTCTAGCGATAATAATAGTAAAATATGGCTATTAGTGCCTGCTATACTGATAATAATAAAAGTAATAAGTATATTTATTATACTTCTGTCGATAATAACTGCATTATATGGGTAATAACGCGTGTTATATTGATAATATCGGGAGTAATAAGTATAATTATTACAGTTCTAGCGATAATAACTGCATTATATGCTTAATAATGCATGTTATATTGATAATATCGGGAGTAATAAGTATAATTATTACAGTTCTAGCGATAATAACTGCATTATATGCGTAATGATGGATGTTATATTGATAATATCGGGAGTAATAAGTATAATTATTACAGTTCTAGCGATAATACTAGTAAAATATGTGTAAGAGTGCCTGTTATATTGATAATAATGAAAGTAATAAGTATATTTATTATACTTCTGTCGATAATAACTGCATTATATGGGTAATAATGCATGTTATATTGATAATAATATAAGTAATAAGTATAATTATTACAGTTCTAGCTATAATAACTCCATTATATGGGTAATAAAGCATGTTATATTGATAATAATAAAAGTAATAAGTATATTTATCACAGTTCTATCCAAAATAACTGCATAATATGGGTAATAATGCATGTTATATTGATAATAATATAAGTAATAAGTATAATTATTACAGTTCTAGCGATATTAACTGCATTATATGGGTAATAATGCATGTTATATTGATAATAATATAAGTAATAAGTATAATTATTACAGTTCTAGCGATAATAACTGCATTATATGCGTAATAATGCATGTTATATTGATAATATCGGGAGTAATAAGTATAATTATCATAGTTCTATCGATAATAATAGTAAAATATGGCTATTAGTGCCTGCTATATTGATAATAATAAAAGTAATAAGTATATTTATTATACTTCTGTCGATAATAACTGCATTATATGGATAATAATGCATGTTATATTGCTAATAATATAAGTAATGAGTATAATTATTACAGTTCTAGCGATAATAACTGCATTATATGGGTAATAATGCATGTTATATTGATAATATCGGGAGTAATAAGTATAATTATTATAGTTTTGCGATAATAATAGTAAAATATGGCAAACAGTGCATGTTATATTGATAATAATAAAAGTAATAAGTATATTTATTACAGTTCTATCGGTAATAACTGCATAATATGGGTAATAATGCTTGTTATATTGATGATAATAAAAGTAATACGTATATTTATTATAGTTCTAGCGATAATAACTGCATTATATGCGTAATAATGCATGTTATATTGATAATAATATAAGTAATAAGTATAATTATTACAGTTCTAGCGATGATAACTGCATTATACGGGTAATAATGCATGTTATATTGATAATAATAAAAGAAATAAGTATATTTATTATAGTTCTATCGATAATAACTGCATAATATGGGTAATAATGCATGTTATATTGATAATATCGGGAGTAATAAGTATAATTATTACAGTTCTAGCGATAATACTAGTAAAATATATCTAACAGTGCCTGTTATATTGATAATAATAATAGTAATAAGTATATTTATTATAGTTCTATCGATAATAACTGCATAATATGGGTAATAATGCATGTTATATTGATAATATCGGGAGTAATAAGTATAATTATTACAGTTCTAGCGATAATACTAGTAAAATATATCTAACAGTGCATGTTATATTGATAATAATAAAAGTAATAAGTATATTTATTACAGTTCTATCGATAATAACTGCATAATATGGGTAATAATGCATGTTATATTGATGATAATAAAAGTAATAAGTATAATTATTACAGTTCTAGCGATAATAACTGCATTATATGGGTAATAACGCACGTTATATTGCTAACAATATAAGTAATAAGTATAATTATTACAGTTCTAGCGATAATAACTGCATTATACGGGTAATAATGCATGTTATATTGATAATAATAAAAGAAATAAGTATATTTATTATAGTTCTATCGATAATAACTGCATAATATGGGTAATAATGCATGTTATATTGATAATATCGGGAGTAATAAGTATAATTATTACAGTTCTAGCGATAATACTAGTAAAATATATCTAACAGTGCCTGTTATATTGATAATAATAATAGTAATAAGTATATTTATTATAGTTCTATCGATAATAACTGCATAATATGGGTAATAATGCATGTTATATTGATAATATCGGGAGTAATAAGTATAATTATTACAGTTCTAGCGATAATACTAGTAAAATATATCTAACAGTGCCTGTTATATTGATAATAATAATAGTAATAAGTATATTTATTATACTTCTGTCGATAATACCTGCATTACATGGGTAATAATGCATGTTATATTGATATTATCGGGAGTAATAAGTATAATTATTATAGTTCTAGCGATAATAATAGTAAAATATGGCTAATAGTACATGTTATACTGATAATAATAAAAGCAATAAGTATATTTATTATACTTCTGTCGATAATAACTGCATTATATGGGTAATAATGCATGTTATATTGATAATATTGGGAGTAATAAGTATATTTTCTATAGTTCTAGCGATAATAACTGCATAATATGGGTAATAATGCATGTTATATTGATAATAATATAAGTAATAAGTATAATTATTACAGTTCTAGCGATAATAACTGCATTATATGGGTACTAATGCACGTTATATTGCTAATAATATAAGTAATAAGTATAATTATTACAGTTCTAGCGATAATAACTGCATTATATGGGTAATGATGGATGTTATATTGATGATAATGAAAGTAGTAGGTATATTTATTACATTTCTAGCGATAATAACTGCATTATATGCGTAATAATGCATGTTATATTGATAATATTGGGAGTAATAAGTATAATTATTATAGTTCTAGCGATAATAATAGTAAAATATGGCTATTAGTGCCTGCTATATTGATAATAATAAAAGTAATAAGTATATTTATTATACTTCTGTCGATAATAACTGCATTATATGGGTAATAATGCATGTTATATTGATAATAATATAAGTAATAAGTATAATTATTACAGTTCTAGCGATAATAACTGCATTATATGCGTAATAATGCATGTTATATTGATAATATCGGGAGTAATAAGTATAATTATTATAGTTCTACCGATAATAATAGTAATATATGGCTATTAGTGCCTGCTATATTGATAATAATAAAAGTAATAAGTATATTTATTATACTTCTGTCGATAATAACTGCATTATATGCGTAATAATGCATGTTATATTGATAATATCGGGAGTAATAAGTATAATTATTATAGTTCTAGCGATAATAATAGTAAAATATGGCTATTAGTGCCTGCTATACTGATAATAATAAAAGTAATAAGTATATTTATTATACTTCTGTCGATAATAACTGCATTATATGGGTAATAACGCGTGTTATATTGATAATATCGGGAGTAATAAGTATAATTATTACAGTTCTAGCGATAATAACTGCATTATATGCTTAATAATGCATGTTATATTGATAATATCGGGAGTAATAAGTATAATTATTACAGTTCTAGCGATAATAACTGCATTATATGCGTAATGATGGATGTTATATTGATAATATCGGGAGTAATAAGTATAATTATTACAGTTCTAGCGATAATACTAGTAAAATATGTGTAAGAGTGCCTGTTATATTGATAATAATGAAAGTAATAAGTATATTTATTATACTTCTGTCGATAATAACTGCATTATATGGGTAATAATGCATGTTATATTGATAATAATATAAGTAATAAGTATAATTATTACAGTTCTAGCTATAATAACTCCATTATATGGGTAATAAAGCATGTTATATTGATAATAATAAAAGTAATAAGTATATTTATCACAGTTCTATCCAAAATAACTGCATAATATGGGTAATAATGCATGTTATATTGATAATAATATAAGTAATAAGTATAATTATTACAGTTCTAGCGATATTAACTGCATTATATGGGTAATAATGCATGTTATATTGATAATAATATAAGTAATAAGTATAATTATTACAGTTCTAGCGATAATAACTGCATTATATGCGTAATAATGCATGTTATATTGATAATATCGGGAGTAATAAGTATAATTATCATAGTTCTATCGATAATAATAGTAAAATATGGCTATTAGTGCCTGCTATATTGATAATAATAAAAGTAATAAGTATATTTATTATACTTCTGTCGATAATAACTGCATTATATGGATAATAATGCATGTTATATTGCTAATAATATAAGTAATGAGTATAATTATTACAGTTCTAGCGATAATAACTGCATTATATGGGTAATAATGCATGTTATATTGATAATATCGGGAGTAATAAGTATAATTATTATAGTTTTGCGATAATAATAGTAAAATATGGCAAACAGTGCATGTTATATTGATAATAATAAAAGTAATAAGTATATTTATTACAGTTCTATCGGTAATAACTGCATAATATGGGTAATAATGCTTGTTATATTGATGATAATAAAAGTAATACGTATATTTATTATAGTTCTAGCGATAATAACTGCATTATATGCGTAATAATGCATGTTATATTGATAATAATATAAGTAATAAGTATAATTATTACAGTTCTAGCGATGATAACTGCAATTTATGGGTAATAATGCACGTTATATTGCTAATAATATAAGTAATAAGTATAATTATTACTGTTCTAGCGATAATAACTGCATAATATGCGTAATAATGCATGTTATATTGATAATATCGGGAGTAATAAGTATAATTATTATAGTGCTACCGATAATAATAGTAATATATGGCTATTAGTGCCTGCTATATTGATAATAATAAAAGTAATAAGTATATTTATTATACTTCTGTCGATAATAACTGCATTATATGCGTAATAATGCATGTTATATTGATAATATTGGGAGTAATAAGTATAATTATTATAGTTCTAGCGATAATAATAGTAAAATATGGCTATTAGTGCCTGCTATATTGATAACAATAAAAGTAATAAGTATATTTATTATACTTCTGTCGATAATAACTGCATTATATGCGTAATAATGCATGTTATATTGATGATAATAAAAGTAATACGTATATTTATTATAGTTCTAGCGATAATAACTGCATTATATGCGTAGTAATGCATGTTATATTGATAATATCGGGAGTAATAAGTATAATTATTATAGTTCTACCGATAATAATAGTAATATATGGCTATTAGTGCCTGCTATATTGATAATAATAAAAGTAATAAGTATATTTATTATACTTCTGTCGATAATAACTGCATTATATGCGTAATAATGCATGTTATATTGATAATATCGGGAGTAATAAGTATAATTATTATAGTTCTAGCGATAATAATAGTAAAATATGGCTAATAGTACATGTTATACTGATAATAATAAAAGCAATAAGTATATTTATTATACTTCTGTCGATAATAACTGCATTATATGGGTAATAATGCATGTTATATTGATAATATTGGGAGTAATAAGTATATTTATTATAGTTCTAGCGATAATAACTGCATAATATGGGTAATAATGCATGTTATATTGATAATAATATAAGTAATAAGTATAATTATTACAGTTCTAGCGATAATAACTGCATTATATGGGTAATAATGCACGTTATATTGCTAATAATATAAGTAATAAGTATAATTATTACAGTTCTAGCGATAATAACTGCATTATATGGGTAATGATGGATGTTATATTGATGATAATGAAAGTAGTAAGTATATATATTACATTTCTAGCGATAACAACTGCATTATATGCGTAATAATGCATGTTATATTGATAATATTGGGAGTAATAAGTATAATTATTATAGTTCTAGCGATAATAATAGTAAAATATGGCTATTAGTGCCTGCTATATTGATAATAATAAAAGTAATAAGTATATTTATTATACTTCTGTCGATAATAACTGCATTATATGGGTAATAATGCATGTTATATTGATAATAATATAAGTAATAAGTATAATTATTACAGTTCTAGCGATAATAACTGCATTATATGCGTAATAATGCATGTTATATTGATAATATCGGGAGTAATAAGTATAATTATTATAGTTCTACCGATAATAATAGTAATATATGGCTATTAGTGCCTGCTATATTGATAATAATAAAAGTAATAAGTATATTTATTATACTTCTGTCGATAATAACTGCATTATATGCGTAATAATGCATGTTATATTGATAATATCGGGAGTAATAAGTATAATTATTATAGTTCTAGCGATAATAATAGTAAAATATGGCTATTAGTGCCTGCTATACTGATAATAATAAAAGTAATAAGTATATTTATTATACTTCTGTCGATAATAACTGCATTATATGGGTAATAACGCGTGTTATATTGATAATATCGGGAGTAATAAGTATAATTATTACAGTTCTAGCGATAATAACTGCATTATATGGGTAATAATGCATGTTATATTGATAATATCGGGAGTAATAAGTATAATTATTACAGTTCTAGCGATAATAACTGCATTATATGGGTAATGATGGATGTTATATTGATAATATCGGGAGTAATAAGTATAATTATTACAGTTCTAGCGATAATACTAGTAAAATATGTGTAAGAGTGCCTGTTATATTGATAATAATGAAAGTAATAAGTATATTTATTACACTTCTGTCGATAATAACTGCATTATATGGGTAATAATGCATGTTATATTGATAATAATATAAGTAATAAATATAATTATTACAGTTCTAGCTATAATAACTCCATTATATGGGTAATAAAGCATGTTATATTGATAATAATAAAAGTAATAAGTATATTTATTACAGTTCTATCCAAAATAACTGCATAATATGGGTAATAATGCATGTTATATTGATAATAATATAAGTAATAAGTATAATTATTACAGTTCTAGCGATATTAACTGCATTATATGGGTAATAATGCATGTTATATTGATAATAATATAAGTAATAAGTATAATTATTACAGTTCTAGCGATAATAACTGCATTATATGCGTAATAATGCATGTTATATTGATAATATCGGGAGTAATAAGTATAATTATCATAGTTCTATCGATAATAATAGTAAAATATGGCTATTAGTGCCTGCTATATTGATAATAATAAAAGTAATAAGTATATTTATTATACTTCTGTCGATAATAACTGCATTATATGGATAATAATGCATGTTATATTGCTAATAATATAAGTAATGAGTATAATTATTACAGTTCTAGCGATAATAACTGCGTTATATGGGTAATAATGCATGTTATATTGATAATATCGGGAGTAATAAGTATAATTATTATAGTTTTGCGATAATAATAGTAAAATATGGCAAACAGTGCATGTTATATTGATAATAATAAAAGTAATAAGTATATTTATTACAGTTCTATCGATAATAACTGCATAATATGGGTAATAATGCATGTTATATTGATGATAATAAAAGTAATAAGTATAATTATTACAGTTCTAGCGATAATAACTGCATTATATGGGTAATAACGCACGTTATATTGCTAACAATATAAGTAATAAGTATAATTATTACAGTTCTAGCGATAATAACTGCATTATACGGGTAATAATGCATGTTATATTGATAATAATAAAAGAAATAAGTATATTTATTATAGTTCTATCGATAATAACTGCATAATATGGGTAATAATGCATGTTATATTGATAATATCGGGAGTAATAAGTATAATTATTACAGTTCTAGCGATGATACTAGTAAAATATATCTAACAGTGCCTGTTATATTGATAATAATAATAGTAATAAGTATATTTATTATAGTTCTATCGATAATAACTGCATAATATGGGTAATAATGCATGTTATATTGATAATATCGGGAGTAATAAGTATAATTATTACAGTTCTAGCGATAATACTAGTAAAATATATCTAACAGTGCCTGTTATATTGATAATAGTAATAGTAATAAGTATATTTATTATACTTCTGTCGATAATACCTGCATTACATGGGTAATAATGCATGTTATATTGATATTATCGGGAGTAATAAGTATAATTATTATAGTTCTAGCGATAATAATAGTAAAATATTGCTAATAGTACATGTTATACTGATAATAATAAAAGCAATAAGTATATTTATTATACTTCTGTCGATAATAACTGCATTATATGGGTAATAATGCATGTTATATTGATAATATTGGGAGTAATAAGTATATTTATTATAGTTCTAGCGATAATAACTGCATAATATGGGTAATAATGCATGTTATATTGATAATAATATAAGTAATAAGTATAATTATTACAGTTCTAGCGATAATAACTGCATTATATGGGTAATAATGCACGTTATATTGCTAATAATATAAGTAATAAGTATAATTATTACAGTTCTAGCGATAATAACTGCATTATATGGGTAATGATGGATGTTATATTGATGATAATGAAAGTAGTAAGTATATATATTACATTTCTAGCGATAACAACTGCATTATATGCGTAATAATGCATGTTATATTGATAATATTGGGAGTAATAAGTATAATTATTATAGTTCTAGCGATAATAATAGTAAAATATGGCTATTAGTGCCTGCTATATTGATAATAATAAAAGTAATAAGTATATTTATTATACTTCTGTCGATAATAACTGCATTATATGGGTAATAATGCATGTTATATTGATAATAATATAAGTAATAAGTATAATTATTACAGTTCTAGCGATAATAACTGCATTATATGCGTAATAATGCATGTTATATTGATAATATCGGGAGTAATAAGTATAATTATTATAGTTCTACCGATAATAATAGTAATATATGGCTATTAGTGCCTGCTATATTGATAATAATAAAAGTAATAAGTATATTTATTATACTTCTGTCGATAATAACTGCATTATATGCGTAATAATGCATGTTATATTGATAATATCGGGAGTAATAAGTATAATTATTATAGTTCTAGCGATAATAATAGTAAAATATGGCTATTAGTGCCTGCTATACTGATAATAATAAAAGTAATAAGTATATTTATTATACTTCTGTCGATAATAACTGCATTATATGGGTAATAACGCGTGTTATATTGATAATATCGGGAGTAATAAGTATAATTATTACAGTTCTAGCGATAATAACTGCATTATATGGGTAATAATGCATGTTATATTGATAATATCGGGAGTAATAAGTATAATTATTACAGTTCTAGCGATAATAACTGCATTATATGGGTAATGATGGATGTTATATTGATAATATCGGGAGTAATAAGTATAATTATTACAGTTGTAGCGATAATACTAGTAAAATATGTGTAAGAGTGCCTGTTATATTGATAATAATGAAAGTAATAAGTATATTTATTATACTTCTGTCGATAATAACTGCATTATATGGGTAATAATGCATGTTATATTGATAATAATATAAGTAATAAATATAATTATTACAGTTCTAGCTATAATAACTCCATTATATGGGTAATAAAGCATGTTATATTGATAATAATAAAAGTAATAAGTATATTTATTACAGTTCTATCCAAAATAACTGCATAATATGGGTAATAATGCATGTTATATTGATAATAATATAAGTAATAAGTATAATTATTACAGTTCTAGCGATATTAACTGCATTATATGGGTAATAATGCATGTTATATTGATAATAATATAAGTAATAAGTATAATTATTACAGTTCTAGCGATAATAACTGCATTATATGCGTAATAATGCATGTTATATTGATAATATCGGGAGTAATAAGTATAATTATCATAGTTCTATCGATAATAATAGTAAAATATGGCTATTAGTGCCTGCTATATTGATAATAATAAAAGTAATAAGTATATTTATTATACTTCTGTCGATAATAACTGCATTATATGGATAATAATGCATGTTATATTGCTAATAATATAAGTAATGAGTATAATTATTACAGTTCTAGCGATAATAACTGCGTTATATGGGTAATAATGCATGTTATATTGATAATATCGGGAGTAATAAGTATAATTATTATAGTTTTGCGATAATAATAGTAAAATATGGCAAACAGTGCATGTTATATTGATAATAATAAAAGTAATAAGTATATTTATTACAGTTCTATCGGTAATAACTGCATAATATGGGTAATAATGCTTGTTATATTGATGATAATAAAAGTAATACGTATATTTATTATAGTTCTAGCGATAATAACTGCATTATATGCGTAATAATGCATGTTATATTGATAATAATATAAGTAATAAGTATAATTATTACAGTTCTAGCGATGATAACTGCAATTTATGGGTAATAATGCACGTTATATTGCTAATAATATAAGTAATAAGTATAATTATTACTGTTCTAGCGATAATAACTGCATTATATGGGTAATAATGCATGTTATATTGATAATATCGGGAGTAATAAGTATAATTATTATAGTTTTGCGATAATAATAGTAAAATATGGCAAACAGTGCATGTTATATTGATAATAATAAAAGTAATAAGTATATTTATTACAGTTCTATCGGTAATAACTGCATAATATGGGTAATAATGCTTGTTATATTGATGATAATAAAAGTAATACGTATATTTATTATAGTTCTAGCGATAATAACTGCATTATATGCGTAATAATGCATGTTATATTGATAATAATATAAGTAATAAGTATAATTATTACAGTTCTAGCGATGATAACTGCAATTTATGGGTAATAATGCACGTTATATTGCTAATAATATAAGTAATAAGTATAATTATTACTGTTCTAGCGATAATAACTGCATAATATGCGTAATAATGCATGTTATATTGATAATATCGGGAGTAATAAGTATAATTATTATAGTGCTACCGATAATAATAGTAATATATGGCTATTAGTGCCTGCTATATTGATAATAATAAAAGTAATAAGTATATTTATTATACTTCTGTCGATAATAACTGCATTATATGCGTAATAATGCATGTTATATTGATAATATTGGGAGTAATAAGTATAATTATTATAGTTCTAGCGATAATAATAGTAAAATATGGCTATTAGTGCCTGCTATATTGATAACAATAAAAGTAATAAGTATATTTATTATACTTCTGTCGATAATAACTGCATTATATGGGTAATAGTGCATGTTATATTGATAATAATATAAGTAATAAGTATAATTATTACAGTTCTAGCGATAATAACTGCATTATATGCGTAATAATGCATGTTATATTGATAATATCGGGAGTAATAAGTATAATTATTATAGTTCTACCGATAATAATAGTAATATATGGCTATTAGTGCCTGCTATATTGATAATAATAAAAGTAATAAGTATATTTATTATACTTCTGACGATAATAACTGCATTATATGCGTAATAATGCATGTTATATTGATAATATCGGGAGTAATAAGTATAATTATTATAGTTCTACCGATAATAATAGTAATATATGGCTATTAGTGCCTGCTATATTGATAATAATAAAAGTAATAAGTATATTTATTATACTTCTGTCGATAATAACTGCATTATATGGGTAATAATGCATGTTATATTGCTAATAATATAAGTAATAAGTATAATTATTACAGTTCTAGCGATAATAACTGCATTATATGGGTAATAATGCATGTTATATTGATAATATCGGGATTAATAAGTATAATAATTATAGTTCTAGCGATAATAATAGTAAAATATGGCAAACAGTGCATGTTATATTGATAATAATAAAAGTAATAAGTATATTTATTACAGTTCTATCGATAATAACTGCATAATATGGGTAATAATGCATGTTATATTGATGATAATAAAAGTAATACGTATATTTATTATAGTTCTAGCGATAATAACTGCATTATATGCGTAGTAATGCATGTTGTATTGATAATAATATAAGTAATAAGTATAATTATTACAGTTCTAGCGATAATAACTGCAGTATATGGGTAATAACGCACGTTATATTGCTAACAATATAAGTAATAAGTATAATTATTACAGTTCTAGCGATAATAACTGCATTATACGGGTAATAATGCATGTTATATTGATAATAATAAAAGTAATAAGTATATTTATTATACTTCTGTCGATAATAACTGCATTATATGCGTAATAATGCATGTTATATTGATAATAATATAAGTAATAAGTATAATTATTACAGTTCTAGCGATAATAACTGCATTATATGGGTAATAACGCACGTTATATTGCTAACAATATAAGTAATAAGTATAATTATTACAGTTCTAGCGATAATAACTGCATTATACGGGTAATAATGCATGTTATATTGATAATAATAAAAGTAATAAGTATATTTATTATAGTTCTATCGATAATAACTGCATAATATGGGTAATAATGCATGTTATATTGATAATATCGGGAGTAATAAGTATAATTATTATAGTTCTAGCGATAATAATAGTAAAATATGGCTAATAGTACATGTTATACTGATAATAATAAAAGCAATAAGTATATTTATTATACTTCTGTCGATAATAACTGCATTATATGGGTAATAATGCATGTTATATTGATAATATTGGGAGTAATAAGTATATTTATTATAGTTCTAGCGATAATAACTGCATAATATGGGTAATAATGCATGTTATATTGATAATAATATAAGTAATAAGTATAATTATTACAGTTCTAGCGATAATAACTGCATTATATGGGTAATAATGCACGTTATATTGCTAATAATATAAGTAATAAGTATAATTATTACAGTTCTAGCGATAATAACTGCATTATATGGGTAATGATGGATGTTATATTGATGATAATGAAAGTAGTAAGTATATTTATTACATTTCTAGCGATAATAACTGCATTATATGCGTAATAATGCATGTTATATTGATAATATTGGGAGTAATAAGTATAATTATTATAGTTCTAGCGATAATAATAGTAAAATATGGCTATTAGTGCCTGCTATATTGATAATAATAAAAGTAATAAGTATATTTATTATACTTCTGTCGATAATAACTGCATTATCTGGGTAATAATGCATGTTATATTGATAATAATATAAGTAATAAGTATAATTATTACAGTTCTAGCGATAATAACTGCATTATATGCGTAATAATGCATGTTATATTGATAATATCGGGAGTAATAAGTATAATTATTATAGTTCTACCGATAATAATAGTAATATATGGCTATTAGTGCCTGCTATATTGATAATAATAAAAGTAATAAGTATATTTATTATACTTCTGTCGATAATAACTGCATTATATGCGTAATAATGCATGTTATATTGATAATATCGGGAGTAATAAGTATAATTATTATAGTTTTGCGATAATAATAGTAAAATATGGCAAACAGTGCATGTTATATTGATAATAATAAAAGTAATAAGTATATTTATTACAGTTCTATCGGTAATAACTGCATAATATGGGTAATAATGCTTGTTATATTGATGATAATAAAAGTAATACGTATATTTATTATAGTTCTAGCGATAATAACTGCATTATATGCGTAATAATGCATGTTATATTGATAATAATATAAGTAATAAGTATAATTATTACAGTTCTAGCGATGATAACTGCAATTTATGGGTAATAATGCACGTTATATTGCTAATAATATAAGTAATAAGTATAATTATTACTGTTCTAGCGATAATAACTGCATAATATGCGTAATAATGCATGTTATATTGATAATATCGGGAGTAATAAGTATAATTATTATAGTGCTACCGATAATAATAGTAATATATGGCTATTAGTGCCTGTTATATTGATAATAATAAAAGTAATAAGTATATTTATTATACTTCTGACGATAATAACTGCATTATATGCGTAATAATGCATGTTATATTGATAATATCGGGAGTAATAAGTATAATTATTATAGTTCTACCGATAATAATAGTAATATATGGCTATTAGTGCCTGCTATATTGATAATAATAAAAGTAATAAGTATATTTATTATACTTCTGACGATAATAACTCCATTATATGCGTAATAATGCATGTTATATTGATAATATCGGGAGTAATAAGTATAATTATTATAGTTCTAGCGATAATAATAGTAAAATATGGCTATTAGTGCCTGCTATATTGATAATAATAAAAGTAATAAGTATATTTATTATACTTCTGTCGATAATAACTGCATTATATGGGTAATAATGCATGTTATATTGCTAATAATATAAGTAATAAGTATAATTATTACAGTTCTAGCGATAATAACTGCATTATATGGGTAATAATGCATGTTATATTGATAATATCGGGAGTAATAAGTATAATAATTATAGTTCTAGCGATAATAATAGTAAAATATGGCAAACAGTGCATGTTATATTGATAATAATAAAAGTAATAAGTATATTTATTACAGTTCTATCGATAATAACTGCATAATATGGGTAATAATGCATGTTATATTGATGATAATAAAAGTAATACGTATATTTATTATAGTTCTAGCGATAATAACTGCATTATATGCGTAGTAATGCATGTTGTATTGATAATAATATAAGTAATAAGTATAATTATTACAGTTCTAGCGATAATAACTGCAGTATATGGGTAATAACGCACGTTATATTGCTAACAATATAAGTAATAAGTATAATTATTACAGTTCTAGCGATAATAACTGCATTATACGGGTAATAATGCATGTTATATTGATAATAATAAAAGTAATAAGTATATTTATTATAGTTCTATCGATAATAACTGCATAATATGGGTAATAATGCATGTTATATTGATAATATCGGGAGTAATAAGTATAATTATTATAGTTCTAGCGATAATAATAGTAAAATATGGCTAATAGTACATGTTATACTGATAATAATAAAAGCAATAAGTATATTTATTATACTTCTGTCGATAATAACTGCATTATATGGGTAATAATGCATGTTATATTGATAATATTGGGAGTAATAAGTATATTTATTATAGTTCTAGCGATAATAACTGCATAATATGGGTAATAATGCATGTTATATTGATAATAATATAAGTAATAAGTATAATTATTACAGTTCTAGCGATAATAACTGCATTATATGGGTAATAATGCACGTTATATTGCTAATAATATAAGTAATAAGTATAATTATTACAGTTCTAGCGATAATAACTGCATTATATGGGTAATGATGGATGTTATATTGATGATAATGAAAGTAGTAAGTATATTTATTACATTTCTAGCGATAATAACTGCATTATATGCGTAATAATGCATGTTATATTGATAATATTGGGAGTAATAAGTATAATTATTATAGTTCTAGCGATAATAATAGTAAAATATGGCTATTAGTGCCTGCTATATTGATAATAATAAAAGTAATAAGTATATTTATTATACTTCTGTCGATAATAACTGCATTATCTGGGTAATAATGCATGTTATATTGATAATAATATAAGTAATAAGTATAATTATTACAGTTCTAGCGATAATAACTGCATTATATGCGTAATAATGCATGTTATATTGATAATATCGGGAGTAATAAGTATAATTATTATAGTTCTACCGATAATAATAGTAATATATGGCTATTAGTGCCTGCTATATTGATAATAATAAAAGTAATAAGTATATTTATTATACTTCTGTCGATAATAACTGCATTATATGGATAATAATGCATGTTATATTGCTAATAATATAAGTAATGAGTATAATTATTACAGTTCTAGCGATAATAACTGCGTTATATGGGTAATAATGCATGTTATATTGATAATATCGGGAGTAATAAGTATAATTATTATAGTTTTGCGATAATAATAGTAAAATATGGCAAACAGTGCATGTTATATTGATAATAATAAAAGTAATAAGTATATTTATTACAGTTCTATCGATAATAACTGCATAATATGGGTAATAATGCATGTTATATTGATGATAATAAAAGTAATACGTATATTTATTATAGTTCTAGCGATAATAACTGCATTATATGCGTAGTAATGCATGTTATATTGATAATAATATAAGTAATAAGTATAATTATTACAGTTCTAGCGATAATAACTGCATTATATGGGTAATAATGCACGTTATATTGCTAATAATATAAGTAATAAGTATAATTATTACAGTTCTAGCGATAATAACTGCATTATATGGGTAATGATGGATGTTATATTGATGATAATGAAAGTAGTAAGTATATTTATTACATTTCTAGCGATAATAACTGCATTATATGCGTAATAATGCATGTTATATTGATAATATTGGGAGTAATAAGTATAATTATTATAGTTCTAGCGATAATAATAGTAAAATATGGCTATTAGTGCCTGCTATATTGATAATAATAAAAGTAATAAGTATATTTATTATACTTCTGTCGATAATAACTGCATTATCTGGGTAATAATGCATGTTATGTTGATAATAATATAAGTAATAAGTATAATTATTACAGTTCTAGCGATAATAACTGCATTATATGCGTAATAATGCATGTTATATTGATAATATCGGGAGTAATAAGTATAATAATTATAGTTCTAGCGATAATAATAGTAAAATATGGCAAACAGTGCATGTTATATTGATAATAATAAAAGTAATAAGTATATTTATTACAGTTCTATCGATAATAACTGCATAATATGGGTAATAATGCATGTTATATTGATGATAATAAAAGTAATAAGTATAATTATTACAGTTCTAGCGATAATAACTGCATTATATGGGTAATAACGCACGTTATATTGCTAACAATATAAGTAATAAGTATAATTATTACAGTTCTAGCGATAATAACTGCATTATACGGGTAATAATGCATGTTATATTGATAATAATAAAAGAAATAAGTATATTTATTATAGTTCTATCGATAATAACTGCATAATATGGGTAATAATGCATGTTATATTGATAATATCGGGAGTAATAAGTATAATTATTACAGTTCTAGCGATGATACTAGTAAAATATATCTAACAGTGCCTGTTATATTGATAATAATAATAGTAATAAGTATATTTATTATAGTTCTATCGATAATAACTGCATAATATGGGTAATAATGCATGTTATATTGATAATATCGGGAGTAATAAGTATAATTATTACAGTTCTAGCGATAATACTAGTAAAATATATCTAACAGTGCCTGTTATATTGATAATAGTAATAGTAATAAGTATATTTATTATACTTCTGTCGATAATACCTGCATTACATGGGTAATAATGCATGTTATATTGATATTATCGGGAGTAATAAGTATAATTATTATAGTTCTAGCGATAATAATAGTAAAATATTGCTAATAGTACATGTTATACTGATAATAATAAAAGCAATAAGTATATTTATTATACTTCTGTCGATAATAACTGCATTATATGGGTAATAATGCATGTTATATTGATAATATTGGGAGTAATAAGTATATTTATTATAGTTCTAGCGATAATAACTGCATAATATGGGTAATAATGCATGTTATATTGATAATAATATAAGTAATAAGTATAATTATTACAGTTCTAGCGATAATAACTGCATTATATGGGTAATAATGCACGTTATATTGCTAATAATATAAGTAATAAGTATAATTATTACAGTTCTAGCGATAATAACTGCATTATATGGGTAATGATGGATGTTATATTGATGATAATGAAAGTAGTAAGTATATATATTACATTTCTAGCGATAACAACTGCATTATATGCGTAATAATGCATGTTATATTGATAATATTGGGAGTAATAAGTATAATTATTATAGTTCTAGCGATAATAATAGTAAAATATGGCTATTAGTGCCTGCTATATTGATAATAATAAAAGTAATAAGTATATTTATTATACTTCTGTCGATAATAACTGCATTATATGGGTAATAATGCATGTTATATTGATAATACTATAAGTAATAAGTATAATTATTACAGTTCTAGCGATAATAACTGCATTATATGCGTAATAATGCATGTTATATTGATAATATCGGGAGTAATAAGTATAATTATTATAGTTCTACCGATAATAATAGTAATATATGGCTATTAGTGCCTGCTATATTGATAATAATAAAAGTAATAAGTATATTTATTATACTTCTGTCGATAATAACTGCATTATATGCGTAATAATGCATGTTATATTGATAATATCGGGAGTAATAAGTATAATTATTATAGTTCTAGCGATAATAATAGTAAAATATGGCTATTAGTGCCTGCTATACTGATAATAATAAAAGTAATAAGTATATTTATTATACTTCTGTCGATAATAACTGCATTATATGGGTAATAACGCGTGTTATATTGATAATATCGGGAGTAATAAGTATAATTATTACAGTTCTAGCGATAATAACTGCATTATATGGGTAATGATGGATGTTATATTGATAATATCGGGAGTAATAAGTATAATTATTACAGTTGTAGCGATAATACTAGTAAAATATGTGTAAGAGTGCCTGTTATATTGATAATAATGAAAGTAATAAGTATATTTATTATACTTCTGTCGATAATAACTGCATTATATGGGTAATAATGCATGTTATATTGATAATAATATAAGTAATAAATATAATTATTACAGTTCTAGCTATAATAACTCCATTATATGGGTAATAAAGCATGTTATATTGATAATAATAAAAGTAATAAGTATATTTATTACAGTTCTATCCAAAATAACTGCATAATATGGGTAATAATGCATGTTATATTGATAATAATATAAGTAATAAGTATAATTATTACAGTTCTAGCGATATTAACTGCATTATATGGGTAATAATGCATGTTATATTGATAATAATATAAGTAATAAGTATAATTATTACAGTTCTAGCGATAATAACTGCATTATATGCGTAATAATGCATGTTATATTGATAATATCGGGAGTAATAAGTATAATTATCATAGTTCTATCGATAATAATAGTAAAATATGGCTATTAGTGCCTGCTATATTGATAATAATAAAAGTAATAAGTATATTTATTATACTTCTGTCGATAATAACTGCATTATATGGATAATAATGCATGTTATATTGCTAATAATATAAGTAATGAGTATAATTATTACAGTTCTAGCGATAATAACTGCGTTATATGGGTAATAATGCATGTTATATTGATAATATCGGGAGTAATAAGTATAATTATTATAGTTTTGCGATAATAATAGTAAAATATGGCAAACAGTGCATGTTATATTGATAATAATAAAAGTAATAAGTATATTTATTACAGTTCTATCGGTAATAACTGCATAATATGGGTAATAATGCTTGTTATATTGATGATAATAAAAGTAATACGTATATTTATTATAGTTCTAGCGATAATAACTGCATTATATGCGTAATAATGCATGTTATATTGATAATAATATAAGTAATAAGTATAATTATTACAGTTCTAGCGATGATAACTGCAATTTATGGGTAATAATGCACGTTATATTGCTAATAATATAAGTAATAAGTATAATTATTACTGTTCTAGCGATAATAACTGCATTATATGGGTAATAATGCATGTTATATTGATAATATCGGGAGTAATAAGTATAATTATTATAGTTTTGCGATAATAATAGTAAAATATGGCAAACAGTGCATGTTATATTGATAATAATAAAAGTAATAAGTATATTTATTACAGTTCTATCGGTAATAACTGCATAATATGGGTAATAATGCTTGTTATATTGATGATAATAAAAGTAATACGTATATTTATTATAGTTCTAGCGATAATAACTGCATTATATGCGTAATAATGCATGTTATATTGATAATAATATAAGTAATAAGTATAATTATTACAGTTCTAGCGATGATAACTGCAATTTATGGGTAATAATGCACGTTATATTGCTAATAATATAAGTAATAAGTATAATTATTACTGTTCTAGCGATAATAACTGCATAATATGCGTAATAATGCATGTTATATTGATAATATCGGGAGTAATAAGTATAATTATTATAGTGCTACCGATAATAATAGTAATATATGGCTATTAGTGCCTGCTATATTGATAATAATAAAAGTAATAAGTATATTTATTATACTTCTGTCGATAATAACTGCATTATATGCGTAATAATGCATGTTATATTGATAATATTGGGAGTAATAAGTATAATTATTATAGTTCTAGCGATAATAATAGTAAAATATGGCTATTAGTGCCTGCTATATTGATAACAATAAAAGTAATAAGTATATTTATTATACTTCTGTCGATAATAACTGCATTATATGGGTAATAATGCATGTTATATTGATAATAATATAAGTAATAAGTATAATTATTACAGTTCTAGCGATAATAACTGCATTATATGCGTAATAATGCATGTTATATTGATAATATCGGGAGTAATAAGTATAATTATTATAGTTCTACCGATAATAATAGTAATATATGGCTATTAGTGCCTGCTATATTGATAATAATAAAAGTAATAAGTATATTTATTATACTTCTGACGATAATAACTGCATTATATGCGTAATAATGCATGTTATATTGATAATATCGGGAGTAATAAGTATAATTATTATAGTTCTACCGATAATAATAGTAATATATGGCTATTAGTGCCTGCTATATTGATAATAATAAAAGTAATAAGTATATTTATTATACTTCTGTCGATAATAACTGCATTATATGGGTAATAATGCATGTTATATTGCTAATAATATAAGTAATAAGTATAATTATTACAGTTCTAGCGATAATAACTGCATTATATGGGTAATAATGCATGTTATATTGATAATATCGGGAGTAATAAGTATAATAATTATAGTTCTAGCGATAATAATAGTAAAATATGGCAAACAGTGCATGTTATATTGATAATAATAAAAGTAATAAGTATATTTATTACAGTTCTATCGATAATAACTGCATAATATGGGTAATAATGCATGTTATATTGATGATAATAAAAGTAATACGTATATTTATTATAGTTCTAGCGATAATAACTGCATTATATGCGTAGTAATGCATGTTGTATTGATAATAATATAAGTAATAAGTATAATTATTACAGTTCTAGCGATAATAACTGCAGTATATGGGTAATAACGCACGTTATATTGCTAACAATATAAGTAATAAGTATAATTATTACAGTTCTAGCGATAATAACTGCATTATACGGGTAATAATGCATGTTATATTGATAATAATAAAAGTAATAAGTATATTTATTATACTTCTGTCGATAATAACTGCATTATATGCGTAATAATGCATGTTATATTGATAATAATATAAGTAATAAGTATAATTATTACAGTTCTAGCGATAATAACTGCATTATATGGGTAATAACGCACGTTATATTGCTAACAATATAAGTAATAAGTATAATTATTACAGTTCTAGCGATAATAACTGCATTATACGGGTAATAATGCATGTTATATTGATAATAATAAAAGTAATAAGTATATTTATTATAGTTCTATCGATAATAACTGCATAATATGGGTAATAATGCATGTTATATTGATAATATCGGGAGTAATAAGTATAATTATTATAGTTCTAGCGATAATAATAGTAAAATATGGCTAATAGTACATGTTATACTGATAATAATAAAAGCAATAAGTATATTTATTATACTTCTGTCGATAATAACTGCATTATATGGGTAATAATGCATGTTATATTGATAATATTGGGAGTAATAAGTATATTTATTATAGTTCTAGCGATAATAACTGCATAATATGGGTAATAATGCATGTTATATTGATAATAATATAAGTAATAAGTATAATTATTACAGTTCTAGCGATAATAACTGCATTATATGGGTAATAATGCACGTTATATTGCTAATAATATAAGTAATAAGTATAATTATTACAGTTCTAGCGATAATAACTGCATTATATGGGTAATGATGGATGTTATATTGATGATAATGAAAGTAGTAAGTATATTTATTACATTTCTAGCGATAATAACTGCATTATATGCGTAATAATGCATGTTATATTGATAATATTGGGAGTAATATGTATAATTATTATAGTTCTAGCGATAATAATAGTAAAATATGGCTATTAGTGCCTGCTATATTGATAATAATAAAAGTAATAAGTATATTTATTATACTTCTGTCGATAATAACTGCATTATCTGGGTAATAATGCATGTTATATTGATAATAATATAAGTAATAAGTATAATTATTACAGTTCTAGCGATAATAACTGCATTATATGCGTAATAATGCATGTTATATTGATAATATCGGGAGTAATAAGTATAATTATTATAGTTCTACCGATAATAATAGTAATATATGGCTATTAGTGCCTGCTATATTGATAATAATAAAAGTAATAAGTATATTTATTATACTTCTGTCGATAATAACTGCATTATATGCGTAATAATGCATGTTATATTGATAATATCGGGAGTAATAAGTATAATTATTATAGTTTTGCGATAATAATAGTAAAATATGGCAAACAGTGCATGTTATATTGATAATAATAAAAGTAATAAGTATATTTATTACAGTTCTATCGGTAATAACTGCATAATATGGGTAATAATGCTTGTTATATTGATGATAATAAAAGTAATACGTATATTTATTATAGTTCTAGCGATAATAACTGCATTATATGCGTAATAATGCATGTTATATTGATAATAATATAAGTAATAAGTATAATTATTACAGTTCTAGCGATGATAACTGCAATTTATGGGTAATAATGCACGTTATATTGCTAATAATATAAGTAATAAGTATAATTATTACTGTTCTAGCGATAATAACTGCATAATATGCGTAATAATGCATGTTATATTGATAATATCGGGAGTAATAAGTATAATTATTATAGTGCTACCGATAATAATAGTAATATATGGCTATTAGTGCCTGCTATATTGATAATAATAAAAGTAATAAGTATATTTATTATACTTCTGACGATAATAACTGCATTATATGCGTAATAATGCATGTTATATTGATAATATCGGGAGTAATAAGTATAATTATTATAGTTCTACCGATAATAATAGTAATATATGGCTATTAGTGCCTGCTATATTGATAATAATAAAAGTAATAAGTATATTTATTATACTTCTGACGATAATAACTCCATTATATGCGTAATAATGCATGTTATATTGATAATATCGGGAGTAATAAGTATAATTATTATAGTTCTAGCGATAATAATAGTAAAATATGGCTATTAGTGCCTGCTATATTGATAATAATAAAAGTAATAAGTATATTTATTATACTTCTGTCGATAATAACTGCATTATATGGGTAATAATGCATGTTATATTGCTAATAATATAAGTAATAAGTATAATTATTACAGTTCTAGCGATAATAACTGCATTATATGGGTAATAATGCATGTTATATTGATAATATCGGGAGTAATAAGTATAATAATTATAGTTCTAGCGATAATAATAGTAAAATATGGCAAACAGTGCATGTTATATTGATAATAATAAAAGTAATAAGTATATTTATTACAGTTCTATCGATAATAACTGCATAATATGGGTAATAATGCATGTTATATTGATGATAATAAAAGTAATACGTATATTTATTATAGTTCTAGCGATAATAACTGCATTATATGCGTAGTAATGCATGTTGTATTGATAATAATATAAGTAATAAGTATAATTATTACAGTTCTAGCGATAATAACTGCAGTATATGGGTAATAACGCACGTTATATTGCTAACAATATAAGTAATAAGTATAATTATTACAGTTCTAGCGATAATAACTGCATTATACGGGTAATAATGCATGTTATATTGATAATAATAAAAGTAATAAGTATATTTATTATACTTCTGTCGATAATAACTGCATTATATGCGTAATAATGCATGTTATATTGATAATAATATAAGTAATAAGTATAATTATTACAGTTCTAGCGATAATAACTGCATTATATGGGTAATAACGCACGTTATATTGCTAACAATATAAGTAATAAGTATAATTATTACAGTTCTAGCGATAATAACTGCATTATACGGGTAATAATGCATGTTATATTGATAATAATAAAAGTAATAAGTATATTTATTATAGTTCTATCGATAATAACTGCATAATATGGGTAATAATGCATGTTATATTGATAATATCGGGAGTAATAAGTATAATTATTATAGTTCTAGCGATAATAATAGTAAAATATGGCTAATAGTACATGTTATACTGATAATAATAAAAGCAATAAGTATATTTATTATACTTCTGTCGATAATAACTGCATTATATGGGTAATAATGCATGTTATATTGATAATATTGGGAGTAATAAGTATATTTATTATAGTTCTAGCGATAATAACTGCATAATATGGGTAATAATGCATGTTATATTGATAATAATATAAGTAATAAGTATAATTATTACAGTTCTAGCGATAATAACTGCATTATATGGGTAATAATGCACGTTATATTGCTAATAATATAAGTAATAAGTATAATTATTACAGTTCTAGCGATAATAACTGCATTATATGGGTAATGATGGATGTTATATTGATGATAATGAAAGTAGTAAGTATATTTATTACATTTCTAGCGATAATAACTGCATTATATGCGTAATAATGCATGTTATATTGATAATATTGGGAGTAATAAGTATAATTATTATAGTTCTAGCGATAATAATAGTAAAATATGGCTATTAGTGCCTGCTATATTGATAATAATAAAAGTAATAAGTATATTTATTATACTTCTGTCGATAATAACTGCATTATCTGGGTAATAATGCATGTTATATTGATAATAATATAAGTAATAAGTATAATTATTACAGTTCTAGCGATAATAACTGCATTATATGCGTAATAATGCATGTTATATTGATAATATCGGGAGTAATAAGTATAATTATTATAGTTCTACCGATAATAATAGTAATATATGGCTATTAGTGCCTGCTATATTGATAATAATAAAAGTAATAAGTATATTTATTATACTTCTGTCGATAATAACTGCATTATATGCGTAATAATGCATGTTATATTGATAATATCGGGAGTAATAAGTATAATTATTATAGTTCTAGCGATAATAATAGTAAAATATGGCTATTAGTGCCTGCTATATTGATAATAATAAAAGTAATAAGTATATTTATTATACTTCTGTCGATAATAACTGCATTATATGGGTAATAATGCATGTTATATTGCTAATAATAAAAGTAATAAGTATATTTATTATACTTCTGTCGATAATAACTGCATTATATGCGTAATAATGCATGTTATATTGATAATAATATAAGTAATAAGTATAATTATTACAGTTCTAGCGATAATAACTGCATTATATGAGTAATAATGCATGTTATATTGATAATATCGGGAGTAATAAGTATAATAATTATAGTTCTAGCGATAATAATAGTAAAATATGGCAAACAGTGCATGTTATATTGATAATAATAAAAGAAATAAGTATATTTATTACAGTTCTATCGATAATAACTGCATAATATGGGTAATAATGCATGTTATATTGATGATAATAAAAGTAATACGTATATTTATTATAGTTCTAGCGATAATAACTGCATTATATGCGTAGTAATGCATGTTGTATTGATAATAATATAAGTAATAAGTATAATTATTACAGTTCTAGCGATAATAACTGCAGTATATGGGTAATAACGCACGTTATATTGCTAACAATATAAGTAATAAGTATAATTATTACAGTTCTAGCGATAATAACTGCATTATACGGGTAATAATGCATGTTATATTGATAATAATAAAAGTAATAAGTATATTTATTATACTTCTGTCGATAATAACTGCATTATATGCGTAATAATGCATGTTATATTGATAATAATATAAGTAATAAGTATAATTATTACAGTTCTAGCGATAATAACTGCATTATATGGGTAATAACGCACGTTATATTGCTAACAATATAAGTAATAAGTATAATTATTACAGTTCTAGCGATAATAACTGCATTATACGGGTAATAAGGCATGTTATATTGATAATAATAAAAGTAATAAGTATATTTATTATAGTTCTATCGATAATAACTGCATAATATGGGTAATAATGCATGTTATATTGATAATATCGGGAGTAATAAGTATAATTATTACAGTTCTAGCGATAATACTAGTAAAATATATCTAACAGTGCCTGTTATATTGATAATAATAATAGTAATAAGTATATTTATTATAGTTCTATCGATAATAACTGCATAATATGGGTAATAATGCATGTTATATTGATAATATTGGGAGTAATAAGTATAATTATTATAGTTCTAGCGATAATAATAGTAAAATATGGCTATTAGTGCCTGCTATATTGATAATAATAAAAGTAATAAGTATATTTATTATACTTCTGTCGATAATAACTGCATTATATGGGTAATAATGCATGTTATATTGATAATAATATAAGTAATAAGTATAATTATTACAGTTCTAGCGATAATAACTGCATTATATGCGTAATAATGCATGTTATATTGATAATATCGGGAGTAATAAGTATAATTATTATAGTTCTACCGATAATAATAGTAATATACGGCTATTAGTGCCTGCTATATTGATAATAATAAAAGTAATAAGTATATTTATTATACTTCTGTCGATAATAACTGCATTATATGCGTAATAATGCATGTTATATTGATAATATCGGGAGTAATAAGTATAATTATTATAGTTCTAGCGATAATAATAGTAAAATATGGCTATTAGTGCCTGCTATACTGATAATAATAAAAGTAATAAGTATATTTATTATACTTCTGTCGATAATAACTGCATTATATGGGTAATAACGCGTGTTATATTGATAATATCGGGAGTAATAAGTATAGTTATTACAGTTCTAGCGATAATAACTGCATTATATGGGTAATAATGCATGTTATATTGATAATATCGGGAGTAATAAGTATAATTATTACAGTTCTAGCGATAATAACTGCATTATATGGGTAATGATGGATGTTATATTGATAATATCGGGAGTAATAAGTATAATTATTACAGTTCTAGCGATAATACTAGTAAAATATGTGTAAGAGTGCCTGTTATATTGATAATAATCTAAGTAATAAGTATAATTATTAGAGTTCTAGCGATAATAACTGCATTATATGGGTAATAATGCACGTTATATTGCTAACAATATAAGTAATAAGTATAATTATTACAGTTCTAGCGATAATAACTGCATTATAGGGGTGATAATGCATGTTATATTGATAATATTGGGAGTAATAAGTATATTTATTATAGTTCTAGCGATAATAACTGCATAATATGGGTAATAGTGCATGTTATATTGATAATATTGGGAGTAATAAGTATTTTTATTACAGTTCTAGCGATAATAACTGCATTATATGGGTAATAATGCACGTTATATTGCTAATAATATAAGTAATAAGGATAATTGTTACAGTTCTAGCGATAATAACTGCATTATATGGGTAATAATGCACGTTATATTGCTAACAATATAAGTAATAAGTATAATTATTACAGTTCTAGCGATAATAACTGCATTATATGGGTAATAATGCATGTTATATTGATAATAATAAAAGTAATAAGTATATTTATTATCGCTCTATCGATAATAACTTCTTAATATGAGTAATAATGCATGTTATATTGATAATAATATAAGTAATAAGTATAATTATTACAGTTCTAGCGATAATAACTGCATTGTATGGGTAATAATGCACGTTATATTGCTAACAATATAAGTAATAAGTATAATTATTTCAGTTCTAGCGATAATAACTGCATTATATGGGTAATAATGCATGTTATATTGATAATATTGGGAGTAATAAGTATATTTATTATGGTTCTAGAGATAATAACTGCATTATATGGGTAATAATGCATGTTATATTGATGATAAGAAAGTAATACGTATATTTATTATAGTTCTAGCGATAATAACTGCATAATATGGGTAATAATGCATGTTATATTGAGAATAATATAAGTAATAAGTATAATTATTACAGTTCTGGCGATAATAACTGCATTATATGGGTAATAATGCACGTTATATTGCTAATAGTATAAGTAATAAGTATAATTATTACTGTTCTAGCGATAATACCTCCATTATATGGGTAATAATGCATGTTATATTGATAATAATATAAGTAATAAGTGTAATTATTACAGTTCCAGCGATAATAACTGCATAATATGGGTAATAATGCACGTTATATTGCTAATAATATAAGTAATGAGTACAATTATTACAGTTCTAGCGATAATAACTGCATTATATGGGTAATAATGCACGTTATATTGCTAATAATATAAGTAATAAGTATAATTATTACAGTTCTAGCGATAATAACTGCATTATATGGGTGATAATGCATGTTATATTGATAATATTGGGAGTAATAAGTATATTTATTATAGTTCTATCGATAATAACTGCATAATATGGGTAATAATGCATGTTATGTTGATGATAATAATAGTAATACGTATATTTATTATAGTTCTAGCAATAATAACTGCATAATATGGGTAATAATGCATGTTATATTGATAATAATATAAGTAATAAGTATAATTATTACAGTTCTAGCGATAATAACTGCATTATATGGGTAATAATGCATGTTATATTGATAATATTGGGAGTAATAAGTATATTTATTATGGTTCTGGAGATAATAACTGCATAATATGGGTAATAATGCATGTTATATTGATAATAATATAAGTAATAAGTATAATTATTACAGTTCTATCGATAATACCTCCATTATATGGGTAATAATGCATGTTATATTGATGATAATGAAAGTAATACGTATAATTATTACTGTTCTAGCGATAATACCTCCATTATATGGGTAATAATGCATGTTATATTGATAATAATATAAGTAATAAGTGTAATTATTACAGTTCCAGCGATAATAACTGCATAATATGGGTAATAATGCACGTTATATTGCTAATAATATAAGTAATGAGTACAATTATTACAGTTCTAGCGATAATAACTGCATTATATGGGTAATAATGCACGTTATATTGCTAATAATATAAGTAATAAGTATAATTATTACAGTTCTAGCGATAATAACTGCATTATATGGGTGATAATGCATGTTATATTGATAATATTGGGAGTAATAAGTATATTTATTATAGTTCTATCGATAATAACTGCATAATATGGGTAATAATGCATGTTATGTTGATGATAATAATAGTAATACGTATATTTATTATAGTTCTAGCAATAATAACTGCATAATATGGGTAATAATGCATGTTATATTGATAATAATATAAGTAATAAGTATAATTATTACAGTTCTAGCGATAATAACTGCATTATATGGGTAATAATGCATGTTATATTGATAATATTGGGAGTAATAAGTATATTTATTATGGTTCTGGAGATAATAACTGCATAATATGGGTAATAATGCATGTTATATTGATAATAATATAAGTAATAAGTATAATTATTACAGTTCTATCGATAATACCTCCATTATATGGGTAATAATGCATGTTATATTGATGATAATGAAAGTAATACGTATATTTATTATAGTTCTTGCGATAATAACTGCATAATATGGGTAATAATGCATGTTATATTGAGAATAATATAAGTAACAAGTATAATTATTACAGTTCTGGCGATAATAACTGCATAATATGGGTAATAATGCATGTTATATTGATAATAATATAAGTAATTAGTATAATTATTACAGTTCTAGCGATAATAACTGCATTATATGGGTAATAATGCACGTCATATTGCTAATAATATAAGTAATAAGGATAATTGTTACAGTTCTAGCGATAATAACTGCATTATATGGGTAATAATGCACGTTATATTGCTAACAATATAAGTAATAAGTATAATTATTACAGTTCTAGCGATAATAACTGCATTATATGGGTAATAATGCATGTTATATTGATAATAATAAAAGTAATAAGTATATTTATTATCGCTCTATCGATAATAACTTCTTAATATGGGTAATAATGCATGTTATATTGATAATAATATAAGTAATAAGTATAATTATTACAGTTCTATCGATAATAACTGCATAACATGGGTAATAATGCATGTTATATAGATGATAATAAAAGTAATACGTATATTTATTATAGTTCTAGCGATAATAAGTGCATAATATGGGTAATAATGCATGTTATATTGATAATAATATAAGTAATGAGTATAATTATTACAGTTCTAGCGGGTTTAAGTGCATAATATGGGTAATAATGCATGTTATACTGATAATAATATAAGTAATAAGTATAATTATTACAATTCTAGCGATAGTAACTGCATTATATGGGTAATAATGCATGTTATATTGATAATATCGGGAGTAATAAGTATAATTATTATAGTTCTAGCGATAATAATAGTAAAATATGGCTAATAGTGCATGTTATATTGATAATAATAAAAGTAATAAGTATATTTATTATACTTCTGTCGATAATAACTGCATTATATGGCTAATAATGCTTGTTATATTGATAATAATATAAGTAATAAGTATATTTATTATAATTCTGTCGATAATAACTGCATTATATGGGTGATAATGCATGTTATATTGATAATAATGTAAGTAATAAGTATAATTATTACAGTTCTAGCGATAATAACTGCATTATATAGGTAATAATGCATGTTATATTGATAATAATATAAGTAATAAGTATAATTATTACAGTTCTAGCGATAATAACTGCATTATATGGGTAATTACGCATGTTATATTGATAATATTGGGAGTAATAAGTATAATTATTGTAGTTCTAGCGATAATAATAGTAAAATATGGCTAATAGTGCATGTTGTATTGATAATAATAAAAGTAATAAGTATATTTATTACAGTTCTATCGATAATAACTGCATAATATGGGTAATAATGCATGTTATATTGATGATAATAAAAGTGATACGTATATTTATTATAGTTCTAGCGATAATAAGTGCATTATATGGGTAATAATGCATGTTATATTGATAATAATATAAGTAATAAGTATAATTATTACAGTTCTAGCGGGTTTAAGTGCATAATATGGGTAATAATGCATGTTATATTGATAATAATATAAGTAATAAGTATAATTATTACAATTCTAGCGATTGTAACTGCATTATATGGGTAATAATGCATGTTATATTGATAATATCGGGAGTAATAAGTATAATTATTATAGTTCTAGCGATAATAATAGTAAAATATGGCTAATAGTGCATGTTATATTGATAATAATAAAAGTAATAAGTATATTTATTATACTTCTCTCGATAATAACTGCATTATATGGCTAATAATGCTTGTTATATTGATAATAATATAAGTAATAAGTATAATTATTACAGTTCTAGCGATAATAACTCCATTATATGGGTAATAATGCATGTTATATTGATAATAATATAAGTAATAAGTATAATTATTACAGTTCGAGCGATAATAACTGCATAATATGGGTAATAATGCACGTTATATTCCCAATAGTATAAGTAATACGTATAATTATTACAGTTCTAGCGATAGTAACTGCATAATATGGGTAATAATGCATGTTATATAGATGATAATAAAAGTAATACGTATATTTATTATAGTTCTAGCGATAATAAGTGCATAACATGGGTAATATTGCACGTTATATTGCTAATAATATAAGTAATAAGTAAAATTATTACAGTTCTAGCGATAATAACTGCATTATATGCGTAATAATGCATGGTATATTGATGATAATAAAAGTACTAAGTATATTTATTATAGTTCTATCGATAATAACTGCATAATATGGGTAATAATGCATGTTATATTGAGAATAATATAAGTAATAAGTATAATTATTACAGTTCTAGCGATAATAACTGCATTATATGCGTAATAATGCATGTTATATTGATGATAATAAAAGTACTAAGTATATTTATTATAGTTCTAGCGATTATAACTGCATAATATGCGTAATAATGCATGTTATATTGATAATAATATAAGAAATAAGTATAATTATTACAATTCTAGCGATAGTAACTGCATTATATGGGTAATAATGCATATTATATTGATAATATCGGGAGTAATAAGTATAATTATTATAGTTCTAGCGATAATAATAGTAAAATATGGCCAATAGTGCATGTTATATTGATAATAATAAAAGTAATAAGTATATTTATTATAATTCTGTCGATAATAACTGCATTATATGGGTGATAATGCATGTTATATTGATAACAATGTAAGTAATAAGTATAATTATTACAGTTCTAGCGATAATAACTGCATTATATATGTAATAAAGCATGTTATATTGATAATAATATAAGTAATAAGTATAATTATTACAGTTCTATCGATAATAACTGCATAATATGGGTAATAATGCATGTTATATTGATAATATCGGGAGTAATAAGTATAATTATTATAGTTCTAGTGATAATTATAGTACAATATGGCTAATAGTGCATGTTATATTGATAATAATAAAAGTAATAAGTATATTTATTATAGTTCTATCGATAATAACTGCATAATATGGGTAATAATGCATGTTATATTGATGATAATTAAAGTACTAAGTATATTTATTATAGTTCTAGCGATCATAACTGCATAATATGCGTAATAATGCATGTTATATTGATAATAATATAAGTAACAAGTATAATTATTACAATTCTAGCGATAGTAACTACATTATATGGGTAATAATGCATGTTATATTGATAATGTCGGGAGTAATAAGTATAATTATTATAGTTCTAGCGATAATAACTGCATAATATGGGTAATAATGCATGTTATATTGAGAATAATATAAGTAATAAGTATAATTATTACAGTTCTAGCGATAATAACTGCATAATATGGGTAATAATGCACGTTATATTCCCAATAGTATAAGTAATACGTATAATTATTACAGTTCTAGCGATAATAACTGCATTATATGGGTAATAATGCATGTTATATTGATAATATCGGGAGTAATAAGTATAATTATTATAGTTCCAGCGATAATAATAGTATAATATGGCTAATAGTGCATGTTCTATTGATAATAATAAAAGTAATAAGTATATTTATTATAGTCCTATCGATAATAACTGCATAATATGGGTAATAATGCATGTTATATTGATGATAATAAAAGTAATACGTATATTTATTACAGTTCTATCGATAATAACTGCATAATATGGGTAATAATGCATGTTATATTGAGAATAATATAAGTAATAAGTATAATTATTACAGTTCTAGCGATAATAACTGCATTATATGCGTAATAATGCATGTTATATTGATGATAATAAAAGTACTAAGTATATTTATTATAGTTCTAGCGATTATAACTGCATAATATGCGTAATAATGCATGTTATATTGATAATAATATAAGTAATAAGTATAATTATTACAATTCTAGCGATAGTAACTGCATTATATGGGTAATAATGCATTTTATATTGATAATATCGGGAGTAATAAGTATAATTATTATAGCTCTAACGATAATAATAGTAAAATATGGCTAATAGTGCATGTTATATTGATAATCATAAAAGTAATAAGTATATTTATTACAGTTCTATCGATAATAACTGCATAATATGGGTAATAATACATGTTATATTGATGATAATAAAAGTAATACGTATATTTATTATAGTTCTACCGATAATAACTGCATTATATGCGTAATAATCCATGTTATATTGATAATATCGGGAGTAATAAGTATAATTATTACATTTCCAGCGATAATACTAGTAAAATATGGCTAAGAGTGCCTGTTATATTGATAATAATAAAAGTAATAAGTATATTTATTATACTTCTGTCGATAATAACTGCATTATATGGGTAATAATGCATGTCATATTGAAAATAATATATGTAATAAGTATAATTATTACAGTTCTAGCGATAATAACTCCATTATATGGGTAATATTGCATGTTATATTGATAATAATATAAGTAATAAGTATAATTATTACTGTCCTATCGATAATAACTGCATAAAATGGGTAATAATGCATGTTATATTGATCATAATAAAAGTACTAAGTATATTTATTATACTTCTGTCGATAATAACTGCATAACGTGGGTAATATTGCACGTTATATTGCTAATAATATAAGTAATAAGTATAATTATTACAGTTCTAGCGATAATAACTGCATTATATGCGTAATAATGCATGTTATATTGATGATAATAAAAGTACTAAGTATATTTATTATAGTTGTAGCGATAATAACTGCATAATATGGGTGATAATGCATGTTATATTGATAATAATGTAAGTAATAAGTATAATTATTACAGTTCTAGCGATAATAACTGCATTATATAGGTAATAATGCATGTTATATTGATAATAATATAAGTAATAAGTATAATTATTACAGTTCTATCGATAATAACTGCATAACATGGGTAATAATGCATGTTATATAGATGATAATAAAAGTAATACGTATATTTATTATAGTTCTAGCGATAATAAGTGCATAATATGGGTAATAATGCATGTTATATTGATAATAATATAAGTAATGAGTATAATTATTACAGTTCTAGCGGGTTTAAGTGCATAATATGGGTAATAATGCATGTTATACTGATAATAATATAAGTAATAAGTATAATTATTACAATTCTAGCGATAGTAACTGCATTATATGGGTAATAATGCATGTTATATTGATAATATCGGGAGTAATAAGTATAATTATTATAGTTCTAGCGATAATAATAGTAAAATATGGCTAATAGTGCATGTTATATTGATAATAATAAAAGTAATAAGTATATTTATTATACTTCTGTCGATAATAACTGCATTATATGGCTAATAATGCTTGTTATATTGATAATAATATAAGTAATAAGTATAATTATTACAGTTCTAGCGATAATAACTCCATTATATGGGTAATAATGCATGTTATATTGATAATAATATAAGTAATAAGTATAATTATTACAGTTCTAGCGATAATAACTGCATAATATGGGTAATAATGCACGTTATATTCCCAATAGTATAAGTAATACGTATAATTATTACAGTTCTAGCGATAATAACTGCATTATATGGGTAATAATGCATGTTATATTGATAATATCGGGAGTAATAAGTATAATTATTATAGTTCTAGTGATAATAATAGTACAATATGGCTAATAGTGCATGTTATATTGATAATAAAGAAGTAATAAGTATATTTATTATAGTTCTATCGATAATAACTGCATAATATGGGTAATAATGCATGTTATATTGATGATAATTAAAGTACTAAGTATATTTATTAAAGTTCTAGCGATCATAACTGCATAATATGCATAATAATGCATGTTATATTGATAATAATATAAGTAATAAGTATAATTATTACAATTCTAGCGATAATAACTGCATTATATGGGTAATAATGCATATTATATTGATAATATCGGGAGTAATATGTATAATTATTATAGTTCTAGCGATAATAATAGTAAAATATGGCCAATAGTGCATGTTATATTGATAATAATAAAAGTAATAAGTATATTTATTATAATTCTGTTGATAATAACTGCATTATATGGGTGATAATGCATGTTATATTGATAATAATGTAAGTAATAAGTATAATTATTACAGTTCTAGCGATAATAACTGCATTATATAGGTAATAATGCATGTTATATTGATAATAATATAAGTAATAAGTATAATTATTACAGTTCTAGCGATAATAACTGCATTATATGGGTAATTACGCATGTTATATTGATAATATTGGGAGTAATAAGTATAATTATTGTAGTTCTAGCGATAATAATAGTAAAATATGACTAATAGTGCATGTTGTATTGATAATAATAAAAGTAATAAGTATATTTATTACAGTTCTATCGATAATAACTGCATAATATGGGTAATAATGCATGTTATATTGATGATAATAAAAGTAATACGTATATTTATTATAGTTCTAGGGATCATAACTGCATAATATGCATAATAATGCATGTTATATTGATAATAATATAAGTAATAAGTATAATTATTACAATTCTAGCGATAGTAACTGCATTATATGGGTAATAATGCATATTATATTGATAATATCGGGAGTAATAAGTATAATTATTATAGTTCTAGCGATAATAATAGTAAAATATGGCCAATAGTGCATGTTATATTGATAATAATAAAAGTAATAAGTATATTTATTATAATTCTGTTGATAATAACTGCATTATATGGGTGATAATGCATGTTATATTGATAATAATGTAAGTAATAAGTATAATTATTACAGTTCTAGCGATAATAACTGCATTATATAGGTAATAATGCATGTTATATTGATAATAATATAAGTAATAAGTATATTTATTACAGTTCTAGCGATAATAACTGCATTATATGGGTAATAATGCATGTTATATTGATAATATCGGGAGTAATAAGTATAATTATTGTAGTTCTAGCGATAATAATAGTAAAATATGGCCAATAGTGCATGTTATATTGATAATAATAAAAGTAATAAGTATATTTATTATAATTCTGTCGATAATAACTGCATTATATGGGTGATAATGCATGTTATATTGATAATAATGTAAGTAATAAGTATAATTATTACAGTTCTAGCGATAATAACTGCATTATATGCGTAATAATGCATGTTATATTGATGATAATAAAAGTACTAAGTATATTTATTATAGTTCTAGCGATAATAACTGCATTATATGGGTGATAATGCATGTTATATTGATAATAATGTAAGTAATAAGTATAATTATTACAGTTCTAGCGATAATAACTGCATTATATAGGTAATAATGCATGTTATATTGATAATAATATAAGTAATAAGTATAATTATTACAGTTCTATCGATAATAACTGCATAACATGGGTAATAATGCATGTTATATAGATGATAATAAAAGTAATACGTATATTTATTATAGTTCTAGCGATAATAAGTGCATAATATGGGTAATAATGCATGTTATATTGATAATAATATAAGTAATGAGTATAATTATTACAGTTCTAGCGGGTTTAAGTGCATAATATGGGTAATAATGCATGTTATACTGATAATAATATAAGTAATAAGTATAATTATTACAATTCTAGCGATAGTAACTGCATTATATGGGTAATAATGCATGTTATATTGATAATATCGGGAGTAATAAGTATAATTATTATAGTTCTAGCGATAATAATAGTAAAATATGGCTAATAGTGCATGTTATATTGATAATAATAAAAGTAATAAGTATATTTATTATACTTCTGTCGATAATAACTGCATTATATGGCTAATAATGCTTGTTATATTGATAATAATATAAGTAATAAGTATAATTATTACAGTTCTAGCGATAATAACTCCATTATATGGGTAATAATGCATGTTATATTGATAATAATATAAGTAATAAGTATAATTATTACAGTTCTAGCGATAATAACTGCATAATATGGGTAATAATGCACGTTATATTCCCAATAGTATAAGTAATACGTATAATTATTACAGTTCTAGCGATAATAACTGCATTAAATAGGTAATAATGCATGTTATATTGATAATAATATAAGTAATAAGTATAATTATTACAGTTCTAGCGATAATAACTGCATTATATGGGCAATTACGCATGTTATATTGATAATATTGGGAGTAATAAGTATAATTATTGTAGTTCTAGCGATAATAATAGTAAAATATGGCTAATAGTGCATGTTGTATTCATAATAATAAAAGTAATAAGTATATTTATTACAGTTCTATCGATAATAACTGCATAATATGGGTAATAATGCATGTTATATTGATGATAATAAAAGTAATACGTATATTTATTATAGTTCTAGGGATAATAAGTGCATAATATGGGTAATAATGCATGTTATATTGATAATAATATAAGAAATGAGTATAATTATTACAGTTCGAGCGGGTTTAAGTGCATAATATGGGTAATACTGCGTGTTACATTGATAATAATATAAGTAATAAGTATAATTATTACAATTCTAGCGATAGTAACTGCATTATATGGGTAATAATGCATGTTATATTGATAATATCGGGAGTAATAAGTATAATTATTATAGTTCTAGCGATAATAATAGTAAAATATGGCTAATAGTGCATGTTACATTGATAATAATAAAAGTAATAAGTATATTTATTATAATTCTGTCGATAATAACTGCATTATATGGGTGATAATGCATGTTATATTGATAATAATGTAAGTAATAAGTATAATTATTACAGTTCTAGCGATAATAACTGCATTATATAGGTAATAATGCATGTTATATTGATAATAATATAAGTAATAAGTATAATTATTACAATTCTAGCGATAGTAACAGCATTATATGGGTAATAATGCATATTACATTGATAATATCGGGAGTAATAAGTATAATTATTATAGTTCTAGCGATAATAATAGTAAAATATGGCCAATAGTGCATGTTATATTGATAATAATAAAAGTAATAAGTATATTTATTATAATTCTGTCGATAATAACTGCATTATATGGGTGATAATGCATGTTATATTGATAATAATGTAAGTAATAAGTATAATTATTACAATTCTAGCGATAGTAACTGCATTATATGGGTAATAATGCATGTTATATTGATAATATCGGGAGTAATAAGTATAATTATTATAGTTCTAGCGATAATAATAGTAAAATATGGCTAATAGTGCATGTTATATTGATAATAATAAAAGTAATAGGTATATTTATTATACTTCTGTCGATAATAACTGCATTATATGGCTAATAATGCTTGTTATATTGATAATAATATAAGTAATAAGTATAATTATTACAGTTCTAGCGATAATAACTCCATTATATGGGTATTAATGCATGTTATATTGATAATAATATAAGTAATAAGTATAATTATTACAGTTCTGGCGATAATAACTGCATAATATGGGTAATAATGCACTTTATATTCCCAATAGTATAAGTAATACGTATAATTATTACAGTTCTAGCGATAATAACTGCATTATATGGGTAATAATGCATGTTATATTGATAATAATAAAAGTAATAAGTATATTTATTACAGTTCTATCGATAATAACTGCATAATATGGGTAATAAGTCATGTTATATTGATGATAATAAAAGTAATACGTATATTTATTATAGTTCTACCGATAATAACTGCATTATATGCGTAATAATCCATGTTATATTGATAATATCGGGAGTTATAAGTATAATTATTACAGTTCTAGCGATAATAACTGCATAATATGGGTAATAATGCACGTTATATTGCTAATAATATAAGTAATAAGTATAATTATTACAGTTCTAGCGATAACAACTGCATTATATATGTAATAGTGCATGTTATATTGATAATATCGGGAGTAATAAGTATAATTATTATAGTTCTAGCGATAACAATAGTAAAATATGGCTAATAGTGCATGTTATATTGATAATAATAAAAGTAATAATTATATTTATTACAGTTCTATCGATAATAACTGCATAATATGGGTAATAATGCATGTTCTATTGATGATAATGAAAGTAGTAAGTATATTTAAGACAGTTCTAGCGATAATAACTCCATTATATAGGTAATAATGCATGTTATATTGATAATAATATTAGTAATAAGTATAATTATTACAGTTCTGGCGATAATAACTCTATTATATGGGTAATAATGCATGTTATATTGATAATAATATAAGTAATAAGTATAATTATTACAGTTCTAGCGATAATAACTGCATTATATGGGTAATAATGCATGCTATATTGATAATATCAGGAGTAATAAGTATAATTATTATAGTTTTAGCGATAATAATAGTAAAATATGGCTAACAGTGCATGTTATATTGATAATAATAGAAGTAACAAGTATATTTATTATACTTCTGTCGATAATAACTGCATTATATGGGTAATAGTGCATGTTATATTGATAATAATAAAAGTAATAAGTATAATTATTACAGTTCTAGCGATAATAACTGCATTATATGGGTAATAATGCATGTTATATTGATAATAATAAAAGTAATAAGTATATTTATTATAGTTCTATCGATAATAACTGCATAATATGGGTAATAATGCATGTTATATTGATGATAATGAAAGTAGTAAGTATAATTATTACAGTTCTAGCGATAATAACTGCATAATATGGGTAATAATGCACGTTATATTGATAATAATATAAGTAATGAGTATAATTATTACAGTCCTAGCGGTAATACTAGTAAAATATGGCTAAGAGTGCCTGTTATATTGATAATAACAAAAGTAATAAGTATATTTATTATACTTCTGTCGATAATAACTGCATTATATGGCTAATAATGCTTGTTATATTGATAATAATATAAGTAATAAGTATAATTATTACAGTTCTAGCGATAATAACTCCATTATATGGGTAATAATGCATGTTATATTGATAATAATATAAGTAATAAGTATAATTATTACAGTTCTAGCGATAATAACTGCATAATATGGGTAATAATGCACGTTATATTCCCAATAGTATAAGTAATACGTATAATTATTACAGTTCTAGCGATAATAACTGCATTAAATAGGTAATAATGCATGTTATATTGATAATAATATAAGTAATAAGTATAATTATTACAGTTCTAGCGATAATAACTGCATTATATGGGCAATTACGCATGTTATATTGATAATATTGGGAGTAATAAGTATAATTATTGTAGTTCTAGCGATAATAATAGTAAAATATGGCTAATAGTGCATGTTGTATTCATAATAATAAAAGTAATAAGTATATTTATTACAGTTCTATCGATAATAACTGCATAATATGGGTAATAATGCATGTTATATTGATGATAATAAAAGTAATACGTATATTTATTATAGTTCTAGGGATAATAAGTGCATAATATGGGTAATAATGCATGTTATATTGATAATAATATAAGAAATGAGTATAATTATTACAGTTCGAGCGGGTTTAAGTGCATAATATGGGTAATACTGCGTGTTACATTGATAATAATATAAGTAATAAGTATAATTATTACAATTCTAGCGATAGTAACTGCATTATATGGGTAATAATGCATGTTATATTGATAATATCGGGAGTAATAAGTATAATTATTATAGTTCTAGCGATAATAATAGTAAAATATGGCTAATAGTGCATGTTACATTGATAATAATAAAAGTAATAAGTATATTTATTATAATTCTGTCGATAATAACTGCATTATATGGGTGATAATGCATGTTATATTGATAATAATGTAAGTAATAAGTATAATTATTACATTTCTAGCGATAATAACTGCATTATATAGGTAATAATGCATGTTATATTGATAATAATATAAGTAATAAGTATAATTATTACAATTCTAGCGATAGTAACAGCATTATATGGGTAATAATGCATATTACATTGATAATATCGGGAGTAATAAGTATAATTATTATAGTTCTAGCGATAATAATAGTAAAATATGGCCAATAGTGCATGTTATATTGATAATAATAAAAGTAATAAGTATATTTATTATAATTCTGTCGATAATAACTGCATTATATGGGTGATAATGCATGTTATATTGATAATAATGTAAGTAATAAGTATAATTATTACAATTCTAGCGATAGTAACTGCATTATATGGGTAATAATGCATGTTATATTGATAATATCGGGAGTAATAAGTATAATTATTATAGTTCTAGCGATAATAATAGTAAAATATGGCTAATAGTGCATGTTATATTGATAATAATAAAAGTAATAGGTATATTTATTATACTTCTGTCGATAATAACTGCATTATATGGCTAATAATGCTTGTTATATTGATAATAATATAAGTAATAAGTATAATTATTACAGTTCTAGCGATAATAACTCCATTATATGGGTATTAATGCATGTTATATTGATAATAATATAAGTAATAAGTATAATTATTACAGTTCTGGCGATAATAACTGCATAATATGGGTAATAATGCACTTTATATTCCCAATAGTATAAGTAATACGTATAATTATTACAGTTCTAGCGATAATAACTGCATTATATGGGTAATAATGCATGTTATATTGATAATAATAAAAGTAATAAGTATATTTATTACAGTTCTATCGATAATAACTGCATAATATGGGTAATAAGTCATGTTATATTGATGATAATAAAAGTAATACGTATATTTATTATAGTTCTACCGATAATAACTGCATTATATGCGTAATAATCCATGTTATATTGATAATATCGGGAGTTATAAGTATAATTATTACAGTTCTAGCGATAATAACTGCATAATATGGGTAATAATGCACGTTATATTGCTAATAATATAAGTAATAAGTATAATTATTACAGTTCTAGCGATAACAACTGCATTATATATGTAATAGTGCATGTTATATTGATAATATCGGGAGTAATAAGTATAATTATTATAGTTCTAGCGATAACAATAGTAAAATATGGCTAATAGTGCATGTTATATTGATAATAATAAAAGTAATAATTATATTTATTACAGTTCTATCGATAATAACTGCATAATATGGGTAATAATGCATGTTCTATTGATGATAATGAAAGTAGTAAGTATATTTAAGACAGTTCTAGCGATAATAACTCCATTATATAGGTAATAATGCATGTTATATTGATAATAATATTAGTAATAAGTATAATTATTACAGTTCTGGCGATAATAACTCTATTATATGGGTAATAATGCATGTTATATTGATAATAATATAAGTAATAAGTATAATTATTACAGTTCTAGCGATAATAACTGCATTATATGGGTAATAATGCATGCTATATTGATAATATCAGGAGTAATAAGTATAATTATTATAGTTTTAGCGATAATAATAGTAAAATATGGCTAACAGTGCATGTTATATTGATAATAATAGAAGTAACAAGTATATTTATTATACTTCTGTCGATAATAACTGCATTATATGGGTAATAGTGCATGTTATATTGATAATAATAAAAGTAATAAGTATAATTATTACAGTTCTAGCGATAATAACTGCATAATATGGGTAATAATGCACGTTATATTGATAATAATATAAGTAATGAGTATAATTATTACAGTCCTAGCGGTAATACTAGTAAAATATGGCTAAGAGTGCCTGTTATATTGATAATAACAAAAGTAATAAGTATATTTATTATACTTCTGTCGATAATAACTGCATTATATGGGAAATAGTGCATGTTATATTGATAATAATAAAAGTAATAAGTATAATTATTACAGTTCTAGCGATAATAACTGCATTATATGGGTAATAATGCATGTTATATTGATAATAATAAAAGTAATAAGTATATTTATTATAGTTCTATCGATAATAACTGCATAATATGGGTAATAATGCATGTTATATTGATGATAATGAAAGTAGTAAGTATATTTATTACAGTTCTATCGATAATAACTGCATAATATGGGTAATAATGCATGTTATATTGATAATAATAAAAGTAATAAGTATATTTATTATAGTTCTATCGATAATAACTGCATAATATGGGTAATAATGCATGTTCTATTGATGATAATGAAAGTAGTAAGTATATTTATTACAGTTCTAGCGATAATAACTGCATTATATGCGTAATAATGCATGTTATATTGATAATAATATAAGTAATAAGTATAATTATTACAGTTCTAGCGATAATAACTCCATTACATGGGTAATAATGCATGTTATATTAATAATAATAAAAGTAATAAGTATAATTATTACAGTCCTAGCGATAATAACTCCATTATATGGGTAATAATGCATGTTATATTGATAATAATATAAGTAATGAGTATAATTATTACAGTTCTAGCGATAATAACTCCATTACATGGGTAATAATGCATGTTATACTAATAATAATATAAGTAATAAGTATAATTATTACAGTTCTAGCGATAATAACTGCATAATATGGGTAATAATGCATGCTATATTGATAATATCAGGAGTAATAAGTATAATTATTATAGTTTTAGCGATAATAGTAGTAAAATATGGCTAACAGTGCATGTTATATTGATAATAATAAAAGTAATAAGTATATTTATTATACTTCTGTCGATAATAACTGCATTTTATGGCTAATAATGCTTGTTATATTGATAATAATATAAGTAATAAGTATAATTATTACAGTTCTAGCGATAATAACTGCATTATATGGGTCATAATGCATGCTATATTGATAATATCAGGAGTAATAAGTATAATTATTATAGTTTTAGCGATAATAATAGTAAAATATGGCTAACAGTGCATGTTATATTGATAATAATAAAAGTAATAAATATATTTATTATACTTCTGTCGATAATAACTGCATTATATGGGTAATAGTGCATGTTATATTGATAATAATAAAAGTAATAAGTATAATTATTACAGTTCTAGCGATAATAACTGCATTATATGGGTAATAATGCATGTTATATTGATAATAATAAAAGTAGTAAGTATATTTATTATAGTTCTATCGATAATAACTGCATAATATGGGTAATAATGCATGTTATATTGATGATAATGAAAGTAGTAAGTATAATTATTACAGTTCTAGCGATAATAACTGCACAATATGGGTAATAATGCACATTATATTGATAATAATATAAGTAATGAGTATAATTATTACAGTCCTAGCGGTAATACTAGTAAAATATGGCTAAGAGTGCCTGTTATATTGATAATAACAAAAGTAATAAGTATATTTATTATACTTCTGTCGATAATAACTGCATTATATGGGTAATAGTGCATGTTATATTGATAATAATAAAAGTAATAAGTATAATTATTACAGTTCTAGCGATAATAACTGCATTATATGGGTAATAATGCATGTTATATTGATAATAATAAAAGTAATAAGTATATTTATTATAGTTCTATCGATAATAACTGCATAATATGGGTAATAATGCATGTTATATTGATGATAATGAAAGTAGTAAGTATATTTATTACAGTTCTATCGATAATAACTGCATAATATGGGTAATAATGCATGTTATATTGATAATAATGTAAGTAATAAGTATAATTATTACAATTCTAGCGATAGTAACTGCATTATATGGGTAATAATGCATGTTATATTGATAATATCGGGAGTAATAAGTATAATTATTATAGTTCTAGCGATAATAATAGTAAAATATGGCTAATAGTGCATGTTATATTGATAATAATAAAAGTAATAGGTATATTTATTATACTTCTGTCGATAATAACTGCATTATATGGCTAATAATGCTTGTTATATTGATAATAATATAAGTAATAAGTATAATTATTACAGTTCTAGCGATAATAACTCCATTATATGGGTAATAATGCATGTTATATTGATAATAATATAAGTAATAAGTATAATTATTACAGTTCTAGCGATAATAACTCCATAATATGGGTAATAATGCACTTTATATTCCCAATAGTATAAGTAATACGTATAATTATTACAGTTCTAGCGATAATAACTGCATTATATGGGTAATAATGCATGTTATATTGATAATAATAAAAGTAATAAGTATATTTATTACAGTTCTATCGATAATAACTGCATAATATGGGTAATAAGTCATGTTATATTGATGATAATAAAAGTAATACGTATATTTATTATAGTTCTACCGATAATAACTGCATTATATGCGTAATAATCCATGTTATATTGATAATATCGGGAGTAATAAGTATAATTATTATAGTTCTAGCGATAACAATAGTAAAATATGGCTAATAGTGCATGTTATATTGATAATAATAAAAGTAATAATTATATTTATTACAGTTCTATCGATAATAACTGCATAATATGGGTAATAATGCATGTTCTATTGATGATAATGAAAGTAGTAAGTATATTTAAGACAGTTCTAGCGATAATAACTCCATTATATAGGTAATAATGCATGTTATATTGATAATAATATTAGTAATAAGTATAATTATTACAGTTCTGGCGATAATAACTCTATTATATGGGTAATAATGCATGTTATATTGATAATAATATAAGTAATAAGTATAATTATTACAGTTCTAGCGATAATAACTGCATTATATGGGTAATAATGCATGCTATATTGATAATATCAGGAGTAATAAGTATAATTATTATAGTTTTAGCGATAATAGTAGTAAAATATGGCTAACAGTGCATGTTATATTGATAATAATAAAAGTAATAAGTATATTTATTATACTTCTGTCGATAATAACTGCATTATATGGGTAATAGTGCATGTTATATTGATAATAATAAAAGTAATAAGTATAATTATTACAGTTCTAGCGATAATAACTGCATAATATGGGTAATAATGCATGTTATATTGATGATAATGAAAGTAGTAAGTATAATTATTACAGTTCTAGCGATAATAACTGCATAATATGGGTAATAATGCACGTTATATTGATAATAATATAAGTAATGAGTATAATTATTACAGTCCTAGCGGTAATACTAGTAAAATATGGCTAAGAGTGCCTGTTATATTGATAATAACAAAAGTAATAAGTATATTTATTATACTTCTGTCGATAATAACTGCATTATATGGGTAATAGTGCATGTTATATTGATAATAATAAAAGTAATAAGTATAATTATTACAGTTCTAGCGATAATAACTGCATTATATGGGTAATAATGCATGTTATATTGATAATAATAAAAGTAATAAGTATATTTATTATAGTTCTATCGATAATAACTGCATAATATGGGTAATAATGCATGTTATATTGATGATAATGAAAGTAGTAAGTATATTTATTACAGTTCTATCGATAATAACTGCATAATATGGGTAATAATGCATGTTATATTGATAATAATAAAAGTAATAAGTATATTTATTATAGTTCTATCGATAATAACTGCATAATATGGGTAATAATGCATGTTCTATTGATGATAATGAAAGTAGTAAGTATATTTATTACAGTTCTAGCGATAATAACTGCATTATATGCGTAATAATGCATGTTATATTGATAATAATATAAGTAATAAGTATAATTATTACAGTTCTAGCGATAATAACTGCATTATATGGGTAATAATGCATGTTATATTAATAATAATAAAAGTAATAAGTATAATTATTACAGTCCTAGCGATAATAACTCCATTATATGGGTAATAATGCATGTTATATTGATAATAATATAAGTAATGAGTATAATTATTACAGTTCTAGCGATAATAACTCCATTACATGGGTAATAATGCATGTTATACTAATAATAATATAAGTAATAAGTATAATTATTACAGTTCTAGCGATAATAACTGCATAATATTGGTAATAATGCATGCTATATTGATAATATCAGGAGTAATAAGTATAATTATTATAGTTTTAGCGATAATAGTAGTAAAATATGGCTAACAGTGCATGTTATATTGATAATAATAAAAGTAATAAGTATATTTATTATACTTCTGTCGATAATAACTGCATTATATGGCTAATAATGCTTGTTATATTGATAATAATATAAGTAATAAGTATAATTATTACAGTTCTAGCGATAATAACTGCATTATATGGGTCATAATGCATGCTATATTGATAATATCAGGAGTAATAAGTATAATTATTATAGTTTTAGCGATAATAATAGTAAAATATGGCTAACAGTGCATGTTATATTGATAATAATAAAAGTAATAAATATATTTATTATACTTCTGTCGATAATAACTGCATTATATGGGTAATAGTGCATGTTATATTGATAATAATAAAAGTAATAAGTATAATTATTACAGTCCTAGCGGTAATACTAGTAAAATATGGCTAAGAGTGCCTGTTATATTGATAATAACAAAAGTAATAAGTATATTTATTATACTTCTGTCGATAATAACTGCATTATATGGGTAATAGTGCATGTTATATTGATAATAATAAAAGTAATAAGTATAATTATTACAGTTCTAGCGATAATAACTGCATTATATGGGTAATAATGCATGTTATATTGATAATAATATAAGTAATAAGTATAATTATTACAGTTCTAGCGATAATAACTGCATTATATGGGTAATAATGCATGTTATATTAATAATAATAAAAGTAATAAGTATAATTACTACAGTCCTAGCGATAATAACTCCATTATATGGGTAATAATGCATGTTATATTGATAATAATATAAGTAATGAGTATAATTATTACAGTTCTAGCGATAATAACTCCATTACATGGGTAATAATGCATGTTATACTAATAATAATATAAGTAATAAGTATAATTATTACAGTTCTAGCGATAATAACTGCATAATATGGGTAATAATGCACGTTATATTGATAATAATATAACTAATGAGTATAATTATTACAGTCCTAGCGGTAATACTAGTAAAATATGGCTAAGAGTGCCTGTTATATTGATAATAACAAAAGTAATAAGTATATTTATTATACTTCTGTCGATAATAACTGCATTATATGGGTAATAGTGCATGTTATATTGATAATAATAAAACTAATAAGTATAATTATTACAGTTCTAGCGATAATAACTGCATTATATGGGTAATAATGCATGTTATATTGATATTAATAAAAGTAATAAGTATATTTATTATAGTTCTATCGATAATAACTGCATAATATGGGTAATAATGCATGTTATATTGATGATAATGAAAGTAGTAAGTATATTTATTACAGTTCTATCGATAATAACTGCATAATATGGGTAATAATGCATGTTATATTGATAATAATGTAAGTAATAAGTATAATTATTACAATTCTAGCGATAGTAACTGCATTATATGGGTAATAATGCATGTTATATTGATAATATCGGGAGTAATAAGTATAATTATTATAGTTCTAGCGATAATAATAGTAAAATATGGCTAATAGTGCATGTTATATTGATAATAATAAAAGTAATAGGTATATTTATTATACTTCTGTCGATAATAACTGCATTATATGGCTAATAATGCTTGTTATATTGATAATAATATAAGTAATAAGTATAATTATTACAGTTCTAGCGATAATAACTCCATTATATGGGTAATAATGCATGTTATATTGATAATAATATAAGTAATAAGTATAATTATTACAGTTCTAGCGATAATAACTCCATAATATGGGTAATAATGCACTTTATATTCCCAATAGTATAAGTAATACGTATAATTATTACAGTTCTAGCGATAATAACTGCATTATATGGGTAATAATGCATGTTATATTGATAATAATAAAAGTAATAAGTATATTTATTACAGTTCTATCGATAATAACTGCATAATATGGGTAATAAGTCATGTTATATTGATGATAATAAAAGTAATACGTATATTTATTATAGTTCTACCGATAATAACTGCATTATATGCGTAATAATCCATGTTATATTGATAATATCGGGAGTTATAAGTATAATTATTACAGTTCTAGCGATAATAACTGCATAATATGGGTAATAATGCACATTATATTGATAATAATATAAGTAATGAGTATAATTATTACAGTCCTAGCGGTAATACTAGTAAAATATGGCTGAGAGTGCCTGTTATATTGATAATAACAAAAGTAATAAGTATATTTATTATACTTCTGTCGATAATAACTGCATTATATGGGTAATAGTGCATGTTATATTGATAATAATAAAAGTAATAAGTATAATTATTACAGTTCTAGCGATAATAACTGCATAATATGGGTAATAATGCATGTTATATTGATGATAATGAAAGTAGTAAGTATATTTATTACAGTTCTATCGATAATAACTGCATAATATGGGTAATAATGCATGTTATATTGATAATAATTAAAGTAATAAGTATATTTATTATAGTTCTATCGATAATAACTGCATAATATGGGTAATAATGCAAGTTATATTGATAATAATGTAAGTAATAAGTATAATTATTACAATTCTAGCGATAGTAACTGCATTATATGGGTAATAATGCATGTTATATTGATAATATCGGGAGTAATAAGTATAATTATTACAGTTCTAGCGATAATAACTGCATAATATGGGCAATAATGCATGTTATATTGATGATAATGAAAGTAGTAAGTATATTTATTACATTTCTAGCGATAATAACTGCATTATATGCGTAATAATGCATGTTATATTGATAACATCGGGAGTAGTAAGTATAATTATTACAGTTCTAGCGATAATACTAGTAAAATATGGCTAAGAGTGCCTGTTATATTGATAATAATAATAGCAATAAGTATATTTATTATACTTCTGTCGATAATACCTGCATTATATGGGTAATAATGCATGTTAATTGATAATAACATAAGTAATAAGTATAATTATTACAGTTCTAGCGATAATAACTGCAGTATATGGGTAATAACGCACGTTATATTGCTAACAATATAAGTAATAAGTATAATTATTACAGTTCTAGCGATAATAACTGCATTATACGGGTAATAATGCATGTTATATTGATAATAATAAAAGTAATAAGTATATTTATTATACTTCTGTCGATAATAACTGCATAATATGCGTAATAATGCATGTTATATTGATAATAATATAAGTAATAAGTATAATTATTACAGTTCTAGCGATAATAACTGCATTATATGGGTAATAACGCACGTTATATTGCTAACAATATAAGTAATAAGTATAATTATTACAGTTCTAGCGATAATAACTGCATTATACGGGTGATAATGCATGTTATATTGATAATAATAAAAGTAATAAGTATATTTATTATAGTTCTATCGATAATAACTGCATAATATGGGTAATAATGCATGTTATATTGATAATATCGGGAGTAATAAGTATAATTATTATAGTTCTAGCGATAATAATAGTAAAATATGTCTAATAGTACATGTTATACTGATAATAATAAAAGCAATAAGTATATTTATTATACTTCTGTCGATAATAACTGCATTATATGGGTAATAATGCATGTTATATTGATAATAATATAAGTAATAAGTATAATTATTACAGTTCTAACGATAATAACTGCATTATATGCGTAATAATGCATGTTATATTGATAATATCGGGAGTAATAAGTATAATTATTATAGTTCTACCGATAATAATAGTAAAATATGGCTATTAGTGCCTGCTATATTGATAATAATAAAAGTAATAAGTATATTTATTATACTTCTGTCGATAATAACTGCATTATATGGGTAATAATGCATGTTATATTGCTAATAATATAAGTAATAAGTATAATTATTACAGTTCTAGCGATAATAACTGCATTATATGGGTAATAATGCATGTTATATTGATAATATCGGGAGTAATAAGTATAATAATTATAGTTCTAGCGATAATAATAGTAAAATATGGCAAACAGTGCATGTTATATTGATAATAATAAAAGTAATAAGTATATTTATTACAGTTCTATCGATAATAACTGCATAATATGGGTAATAATGCATGTTATATTGATGATAATAAAAGTAATACGTATATTTATTATAGTTCTAGCGATAATAACTGCATTATATGCGTAGTAATGCATGTTATATTGATAATAATATAAGTAATAAGTATAATTATTACAGTTCTAGCGATAATAACTGCAGTATATGGGTAATAACGCACGTTATATTGCTAACAATATAAGTAATAAGTATAATTATTACAGTTCTAGCGATAATAACTGCATTATACGGGTAATAATGCATGTTATATTGATAATAATAAAAGTAATAAGTATATTTATTATACTTCTGTCGATAATAACTGCATTATATGCGTAATAATGCATGTTATATTGATAATAATATAAGTAATAAGTATAATTATTACATTTCTAGCGATAATAACTGCATTATATGGGTAATAACGCACGTTATATTGCTAACAATATAAGTAACAAGTATAATTATTACAGTTCTAGCGATAATAACTGCATTATACGGGTAATAATGCATGTTATATTGATAATAATAAAAGTAATAAGTATATTTATTATAGTTCTATCGATAATAACTGCATAATATGGGTAATAATGCATGTTATATTGATAATATCGGGAGTAATAAGTATAATTATTACAGTTCTAGCGATAATACTAGTAAAATATATCTAACAGTGCCTGTTATATTGATAATAATAATAGTAATAAGTATATTTATTATAGTTCTATCGATAATAACTGCATAATATGGGTAATAATGCATGTTATATTGATAATATCGGTGGTAATAAGTATAATTATTACAGTTCTAGCGATAATACTAGTAAAATATATCTAACAGTGCCTGTTATATTGATAATAATAATAGTAATAAGTATATTTATTATACTTCTGTCGATAATACCTGCATTACATGGGTAATAATGCATGTTATATTGATATTATCGGGAGTAATAAGTATAATTATTATAGTTCTAGCGATAATAATAGTAAAATATGGCTAATAGTACATGTTATACTGATAATAATAAAAGCAATAAGTATATTTATTATACTTCTGTCGATAATAACTGCATTATATGGATAATAATGCATGTTATATTGATAATATTGGGAGTAATAAGTATATTTATTATAGTTCTAGCGATAATAACTGCATAATATGGGTAATAATGCATGTTATATTGATAATAATATAAGTAATAAGTATAATTATTACAGTTCTAGCGATAATAACTGCATTATATGGGTAATAATGCACGTTATATTGCTAATAATATAAGTAATAAGTATAATTATTACAGTTCTAGCGATAATAACTGCATTATATGGGTAATGATGGATGTTATATTGATGATAATGAAAGTAGTAAGTATATTTATTACATTTCTAGCGATAATAACTGCATTATATGCGTAATAATGCATGTTATATTGATAATATTGGGAGTAATAAGTATAATTATTATAGTTCTAGCGATAATAATAGTAAAATATGGCTATTAGTGCCTGCTATATTGATAATAATAAAAGTAATAAGTATATTTATTATACTTCTGTCGATAATAACTGCATTATATGGGTAATAATGCATGTTATATTGATAATAATATAAGTAATAAGTATAATTATTACAGTTCTAGCGATAATAACTGCATTATATGCGTAATAATGCATGTTATATTGATAATATCGGGAGTAATAAGTATAATTATTATAGTTCTACCGATAATAATAGTAATATATGGCTATTAGTGCCTGCTATATTGATAATAATAAAAGTAATAAGTATATTTATTATACTTCTGTCGATAATAACTGCATTATATGCGTAATAATGCATGTTATATTGATAATATCGGGAGTAATAAGTATAATTATTATAGTTCTAGCGATAATACTAGTAAAATATATCTAACAGTGCCTGTTATATTGATAATAATAATAGTAATAAGTATATTTATTATAGTTCTATCGATAATAACTGCATAATATGGGTAATAATGCATGTTATATTGATAATATCGGGAGTAATAAGTATAATTATTACAGTTCTAGCGATAATACTAGTAAAATATATCTAACAGTGCCTGTTATATTGATAATAATAATAGTAATAAGTATATTTATTATACTTCTGTCGATAATACCTGCATTATATGGGTAATAATGCATGTTATATTGATAATATCGGGAGTAATAAGTATAATTATTATAGTTCTAGCGATAATAATAGTAAAATATGGCTAATAGTACATGTTATACTGATAATAATAAAAGCAATAAGTATATTTATTATACTTCTGTCGATAATAACTGCATTATATGGGTAATAATGCATGTTATATTGATAATAATATAAGTAATAAGTATAATTATTACAGTTCTAGCGATAATAACTGCATAATATGGGTAATAATGCATGTTATATTGATAATAATATAAGTAATAAGTATAATTATTACAGTTCTAGCGATAATAACTGCATTATATGGGTAATAATGCACGTTATATTGCTAATAATATAAGTAATAAGTATAATTATTACAGTTCTAGCGATAATAACTGCATTATATGGGTAATGATGGATGTTATATTGATGATAATGAAAGTAGTAAGTATATTTATTACATTTCTAGCGATAATAACTGCATTATATGCGTAATAATGCATGTTATATTGATAATATTGGGAGTAATAAGTATAATTATTATAGTTCTAGCGATAATAATAGTAAAATATGGCTAATAGTACATGTTATACTGATAATAATAAAAGCAATAAGTATATTTATTATACTTCTGTCGATAATAACTGCATTATATGGGTAATAATGCATGTTATATTGATAATATTGGGAGTAATAAGTATATTTTCTATAGTTCTAGCGATAATAACTGCATAATATGGGTAATAATGCATGTTATATTGATAATAATATAAGTAATAAGTATAATTATTACAGTTCTAGCGATAATAACTGCATTATATGGGTAATGATGGATGTTATATTGATGATAATGAAAGTAGTAAGTATATTTATTACATTTCTAGCGATAATAACTGCATTATATGCGTAATAATGCATGTTATATTGATAATATTGGGAGTAATAAGTATAATTATTATAGTTCTAGCGATAATAATAGTAAAATATGGCTATTAGTGCCTGCTATATTGATAATAATAAAAGTAATAAGTATATTTATTATACTTCTGTCGATAATAACTGCATTATATGGGTAATAATGCATGTTATATTGATAATAATATAAGTAATAAGTATAATTATTACAGTTCTAGCGATAATAACTGCATTATATGCGTAATAATGCATGTTATATTGATAATATCGGGAGTAATAAGTATAATTATTATAGTTCTACCGATAATAATAGTAATATATGGCTATTAGTGCCTGCTATATTGATAATAATAAAAGTAATAAGTATATTTATTATACTTCTGTCGATAATAACTGCATTATATGCGTAATAATGCATGTTATATTGATAATATCGGGAGTAATAAGTATAATTATTATAGTTCTAGCGATAATAATAGTAAAATATGGCTATTAGTGCCTGCTATACTGATAATAATAAAAGTAATAAGTATATTTATTATACTTCTGTCGATAATAACTGCATTATATGGGTAATAACGCGTGTTATATTGATAATATCGGGAGTAATAAGTATAATTATTACAGTTCTAGCGATAATAACTGCATTATATGCTTAATAATGCATGTTATATTGATAATATCGGGAGTAATAAGTATAATTATTACAGTTCTAGCGATAATAACTGCATTATATGCGTAATGATGGATGTTATATTGATAATATCGGGAGTAATAAGTATAATTATTACAGTTCTAGCGATAATACTAGTAAAATATGTGTAAGAGTGCCTGTTATATTGATAATAATGAAAGTAATAAGTATATTTATTATACTTCTGTCGATAATAACTGCATTATATGGGTAATAATGCATGTTATATTGATAATAATATAAGTAATAAGTATAATTATTACAGTTCTAGCTATAATAACTCCATTATATGGGTAATAAAGCATGTTATATTGATAATAATAAAAGTAATAAGTATATTTATCACAGTTCTATCCAAAATAACTGCATAATATGGGTAATAATGCATGTTATATTGATAATAATATAAGTAATAAGTATAATTATTACAGTTCTAGCGATATTAACTGCATTATATGGGTAATAATGCATGTTATATTGATAATAATATAAGTAATAAGTATAATTATTACAGTTCTAGCGATAATAACTGCATTATATGCGTAATAATGCATGTTATATTGATAATATCGGGAGTAATAAGTATAATTATCATAGTTCTATCGATAATAATAGTAAAATATGGCTATTAGTGCCTGCTATATTGATAATAATAAAAGTAATAAGTATATTTATTATACTTCTGTCGATAATAACTGCATTATATGGATAATAATGCATGTTATATTGCTAATAATATAAGTAATGAGTATAATTATTACAGTTCTAGCGATAATAACTGCATTATATGGGTAATAATGCATGTTATATTGATAATATCGGGAGTAATAAGTATAATTATTATAGTTTTGCGATAATAATAGTAAAATATGGCAAACAGTGCATGTTATATTGATAATAATAAAAGTAATAAGTATATTTATTACAGTTCTATCGGTAATAACTGCATAATATGGGTAATAATGCTTGTTATATTGATGATAATAAAAGTAATACGTATATTTATTATAGTTCTAGCGATAATAACTGCATTATATGCGTAATAATGCATGTTATATTGATAATAATATAAGTAATAAGTATAATTATTACAGTTCTAGCGATGATAACTGCATTATACGGGTAATAATGCATGTTATATTGATAATAATAAAAGAAATAAGTATATTTATTATAGTTCTATCGATAATAACTGCATAATATGGGTAATAATGCATGTTATATTGATAATATCGGGAGTAATAAGTATAATTATTACAGTTCTAGCGATAATACTAGTAAAATATATCTAACAGTGCCTGTTATATTGATAATAATAATAGTAATAAGTATATTTATTATAGTTCTATCGATAATAACTGCATAATATGGGTAATAATGCATGTTATATTGATAATATCGGGAGTAATAAGTATAATTATTACAGTTCTAGCGATAATACTAGTAAAATATATCTAACAGTGCATGTTATATTGATAATAATAAAAGTAATAAGTATATTTATTACAGTTCTATCGATAATAACTGCATAATATGGGTAATAATGCATGTTATATTGATGATAATAAAAGTAATAAGTATAATTATTACAGTTCTAGCGATAATAACTGCATTATATGGGTAATAACGCACGTTATATTGCTAACAATATAAGTAATAAGTATAATTATTACAGTTCTAGCGATAATAACTGCATTATACGGGTAATAATGCATGTTATATTGATAATAATAAAAGAAATAAGTATATTTATTATAGTTCTATCGATAATAACTGCATAATATGGGTAATAATGCATGTTATATTGATAATATCGGGAGTAATAAGTATAATTATTACAGTTCTAGCGATAATACTAGTAAAATATATCTAACAGTGCCTGTTATATTGATAATAATAATAGTAATAAGTATATTTATTATAGTTCTATCGATAATAACTGCATAATATGGGTAATAATGCATGTTATATTGATAATATCGGGAGTAATAAGTATAATTATTACAGTTCTAGCGATAATACTAGTAAAATATATCTAACAGTGCCTGTTATATTGATAATAATAATAGTAATAAGTATATTTATTATACTTCTGTCGATAATACCTGCATTACATGGGTAATAATGCATGTTATATTGATATTATCGGGAGTAATAAGTATAATTATTATAGTTCTAGCGATAATAATAGTAAAATATGGCTAATAGTACATGTTATACTGATAATAATAAAAGCAATAAGTATATTTATTATACTTCTGTCGATAATAACTGCATTATATGGGTAATAATGCATGTTATATTGATAATATTGGGAGTAATAAGTATATTTTCTATAGTTCTAGCGATAATAACTGCATAATATGGGTAATAATGCATGTTATATTGATAATAATATAAGTAATAAGTATAATTATTACAGTTCTAGCGATAATAACTGCATTATATGGGTACTAATGCACGTTATATTGCTAATAATATAAGTAATAAGTATAATTATTACAGTTCTAGCGATAATAACTGCATTATATGGGTAATGATGGATGTTATATTGATGATAATGAAAGTAGTAGGTATATTTATTACATTTCTAGCGATAATAACTGCATTATATGCGTAATAATGCATGTTATATTGATAATATTGGGAGTAATAAGTATAATTATTATAGTTCTAGCGATAATAATAGTAAAATATGGCTATTAGTGCCTGCTATATTGATAATAATAAAAGTAATAAGTATATTTATTATACTTCTGTCGATAATAACTGCATTATATGGGTAATAATGCATGTTATATTGATAATAATATAAGTAATAAGTATAATTATTACAGTTCTAGCGATAATAACTGCATTATATGCGTAATAATGCATGTTATATTGATAATATCGGGAGTAATAAGTATAATTATTATAGTTCTACCGATAATAATAGTAATATATGGCTATTAGTGCCTGCTATATTGATAATAATAAAAGTAATAAGTATATTTATTATACTTCTGTCGATAATAACTGCATTATATGCGTAATAATGCATGTTATATTGATAATATCGGGAGTAATAAGTATAATTATTATAGTTCTAGCGATAATAATAGTAAAATATGGCTATTAGTGCCTGCTATACTGATAATAATAAAAGTAATAAGTATATTTATTATACTTCTGTCGATAATAACTGCATTATATGGGTAATAACGCGTGTTATATTGATAATATCGGGAGTAATAAGTATAATTATTACAGTTCTAGCGATAATAACTGCATTATATGCTTAATAATGCATGTTATATTGATAATATCGGGAGTAATAAGTATAATTATTACAGTTCTAGCGATAATAACTGCATTATATGCGTAATGATGGATGTTATATTGATAATATCGGGAGTAATAAGTATAATTATTACAGTTCTAGCGATAATACTAGTAAAATATGTGTAAGAGTGCCTGTTATATTGATAATAATGAAAGTAATAAGTATATTTATTATACTTCTGTCGATAATAACTGCATTATATGGGTAATAATGCATGTTATATTGATAATAATATAAGTAATAAGTATAATTATTACAGTTCTAGCTATAATAACTCCATTATATGGGTAATAAAGCATGTTATATTGATAATAATAAAAGTAATAAGTATATTTATCACAGTTCTATCCAAAATAACTGCATAATATGGGTAATAATGCATGTTATATTGATAATAATATAAGTAATAAGTATAATTATTACAGTTCTAGCGATATTAACTGCATTATATGGGTAATAATGCATGTTATATTGATAATAATATAAGTAATAAGTATAATTATTACAGTTCTAGCGATAATAACTGCATTATATGCGTAATAATGCATGTTATATTGATAATATCGGGAGTAATAAGTATAATTATCATAGTTCTATCGATAATAATAGTAAAATATGGCTATTAGTGCCTGCTATATTGATAATAATAAAAGTAATAAGTATATTTATTATACTTCTGTCGATAATAACTGCATTATATGGATAATAATGCATGTTATATTGCTAATAATATAAGTAATGAGTATAATTATTACAGTTCTAGCGATAATAACTGCATTATATGGGTAATAATGCATGTTATATTGATAATATCGGGAGTAATAAGTATAATTATTATAGTTTTGCGATAATAATAGTAAAATATGGCAAACAGTGCATGTTATATTGATAATAATAAAAGTAATAAGTATATTTATTACAGTTCTATCGGTAATAACTGCATAATATGGGTAATAATGCTTGTTATATTGATGATAATAAAAGTAATACGTATATTTATTATAGTTCTAGCGATAATAACTGCATTATATGCGTAATAATGCATGTTATATTGATAATAATATAAGTAATAAGTATAATTATTACAGTTCTAGCGATGATAACTGCAATTTATGGGTAATAATGCACGTTATATTGCTAATAATATAAGTAATAAGTATAATTATTACTGTTCTAGCGATAATAACTGCATAATATGCGTAATAATGCATGTTATATTGATAATATCGGGAGTAATAAGTATAATTATTATAGTGCTACCGATAATAATAGTAATATATGGCTATTAGTGCCTGCTATATTGATAATAATAAAAGTAATAAGTATATTTATTATACTTCTGTCGATAATAACTGCATTATATGCGTAATAATGCATGTTATATTGATAATATTGGGAGTAATAAGTATAATTATTATAGTTCTAGCGATAATAATAGTAAAATATGGCTATTAGTGCCTGCTATATTGATAACAATAAAAGTAATAAGTATATTTATTATACTTCTGTCGATAATAACTGCATTATATGCGTAATAATGCATGTTATATTGATGATAATAAAAGTAATACGTATATTTATTATAGTTCTAGCGATAATAACTGCATTATATGCGTAGTAATGCATGTTATATTGATAATATCGGGAGTAATAAGTATAATTATTATAGTTCTACCGATAATAATAGTAATATATGGCTATTAGTGCCTGCTATATTGATAATAATAAAAGTAATAAGTATATTTATTATACTTCTGTCGATAATAACTGCATTATATGCGTAATAATGCATGTTATATTGATAATATCGGGAGTAATAAGTATAATTATTATAGTTCTAGCGATAATAATAGTAAAATATGGCTATTAGTGCCTGCTATATTGATAATAATAAAAGTAATAAGTATATTTATTATACTTCTGTCGATAATAACTGCATTATATGGGTAATAATGCATGTTATATTGCTAATAATATAAGTAATAAGTATAATTATTACAGTTCTAGCGATAATAACTGCATTATATGGGTAATAATGCATGTTATATTGATAATATCGGGAGTAATAAGTATAATAATTATAGTTCTAGCGATAATAATAGTAAAATATGGCAAACAGTGCATGTTATATTGATAATAATAAAAGTAATAAGTATATTTATTACAGTTCTATCGATAATAACTGCATAATATGGGTAATAATGCATGTTATATTGATGATAATAAAAGTAATACGTATATTTATGATAGTTTTAGCGATAATAACTGCATTATATGCGTAGTAATGCATGTTATATTGATAATAATATAAGTAATAAGTATAATTATTACAGTTCTAGCGATAATAACTGCATTATATGGGTAATAATGCACGTTATATTGCTAATAATATAAGTAATAAGTATAATTATTACAGTTCTAGCGATAATAACTGCATTATATGGGTAATGATGGATGTTATATTGATGATAATGAAAGTAGTAAGTATATTTATTACATTTCTAGCGATAATAACTGCATTATATGCGTAATAATGCATGTTATATTGATAATATTGGGAGTAATAAGTATAATTATTATAGTTCTAGCGATAATAATAGTAAAATATGGCTATTAGTGCCTGCTATATTGATAATAATAAAAGTAATAAGTATATTTATTATACTTCTGTCGATAATAACTGCATTATCTGGGTAATAATGCATGTTATGTTGATAATAATATAAGTAATAAGTATAATTATTACAGTTCTAGCGATAATAAGTGCATTATATGCGTAATAATGCATGTTATATTGATAATATCGGGAGTAATAAGTATAATAATTATAGTTCTAGCGATAATAATAGTAAAATATGGCAAACAGTGCATGTTATATTGATAATAATAAAAGTAATAAGTATATTTATTACAGTTCTATCGATAATAACTGCATAATATGGGTAATAATGCATGTTATATTGATGATAATAAAAGTAATAAGTATAATTATTACAGTTCTAGCGATAATAACTGCATTATATGCGTAATGATGGATGTTATATTGATAATATCGGGAGTAATAAGTATAATTATTACAGTTCTAGCGATAATACTAGTAAAATATGTGTAAGAGTGCCTGTTATATTGATAATAATGAAAGTAATAAGTATATTTATTATACTTCTGTCGATAATAACTGCATTATATGGGTAATAATGCATGTTATATTGATAATAATATAAGTAATAAGTATAATTATTACAGTTCTAGCTATAATAACTCCATTATATGGGTAATAAAGCATGTTATATTGATAATAATAAAAGTAATAAGTATATTTATCACAGTTCTATCCAAAATAACTGCATAATATGGGTAATAATGCATGTTATATTGATAATAATATAAGTAATAAGTATAATTATTACAGTTCTAGCGATATTAACTGCATTATATGGGTAATAATGCATGTTATATTGATAATAATATAAGTAATAAGTATAATTATTACAGTTCTAGCGATAATAACTGCATTATATGCGTAATAATGCATGTTATATTGATAATATCGGGAGTAATAAGTATAATTATCATAGTTCTATCGATAATAATAGTAAAATATGGCTATTAGTGCCTGCTATATTGATAATAATAAAAGTAATAAGTATATTTATTATACTTCTGTCGATAATAACTGCATTATATGGATAATAATGCATGTTATATTGCTAATAATATAAGTAATGAGTATAATTATTACAGTTCTAGCGATAATAACTGCATTATATGGGTAATAATGCATGTTATATTGATAATATCGGGAGTAATAAGTATAATTATTATAGTTTTGCGATAATAATAGTAAAATATGGCAAACAGTGCATGTTATATTGATAATAATAAAAGTAATAAGTATATTTATTACAGTTCTATCGGTAATAACTGCATAATATGGGTAATAATGCTTGTTATATTGATGATAATAAAAGTAATACGTATATTTATTATAGTTCTAGCGATAATAACTGCATTATATGCGTAATAATGCATGTTATATTGATAATAATATAAGTAATAAGTATAATTATTACAGTTCTAGCGATGATAACTGCAATTTATGGGTAATAATGCACGTTATATTGCTAATAATATAAGTAATAAGTATAATTATTACTGTTCTAGCGATAATAACTGCATAATATGCGTAATAATGCATGTTATATTGATAATATCGGGAGTAATAGGTATAATTATTATAGTGCTACCGATAATAATAGTAATATATGGCTATTAGTGCCTGCTATATTGATAATAATAAAAGTAATAAGTATATTTATTATACTTCTGTCGATAATAACTGCATTATATGCGTAATAATGCATGTTATATTGATAATATTGGGAGTAATAAGTATAATTATTATAGTTCTAGCGATAATAATAGTAAAATATGGCTATTAGTGCCTGCTATATTGATAACAATAAAAGTAATAAGTATATTTATTATACTTCTGTCGATAATAACTGCATTATATGGGTAATAATGCATGTTATATTGATAATAATATAAGTAATAAGTATAATTATTACAGTTCTAGCGATAATAACTGCATTATATGCGTAATAATGCATGTTATATTGATAATATCGGGAGTAATAAGTATAATTATTATAGTTCTACCGATAATAATAGTAATATATGGCTATTAGTGCCTGCTATATTGATAATAATAAAAGTAATAAGTATATTTATTATACTTCTGACGATAATAACTGCATTATATGCGTAATAATGCATGTTATATTGATAATATCGGGAGTAATAAGTATAATTATTATAGTTCTACCGATAATAATAGTAATATATGGCTATTAGTGCCTGCTATATTGATAATAATAAAAGTAATAAGTATATTTATTATACTTCTGTCGATAATAACTGCATTATATGGGTAATAATGCATGTTATATTGCTAATAATATAAGTAATAAGTATAATTATTACAGTTCTAGCGATAATAACTGCATTATATGGGTAATAATGCATGTTATATTGATAATATCGGGAGTAATAAGTATAATAATTATAGTTCTAGCGATAATAATAGTAAAATATGGCAAACAGTGCATGTTATATTGATAATAATAAAAGTAATAAGTATATTTATTACAGTTCTATCGATAATAACTGCATAATATGGGTAATAATGCATGTTATATTGATGATAATAAAAGTAATACGTATATTTATGATAGTTTTAGCGATAATAACTGCATTATGTGCGTAGTAATGCATGTTATATTGATAATAATATAAGTAATAAGTATAATTATTACAGTTCTAGCGATAATAACTGCATTATATGGGTAATAATGCACGTTATATTGCTAATAATATAAGTAATAAGTATAATTATTACAGTTCTAGCGATAATAACTGCATTATATGGGTAATGATGGATGTTATATTGATGATAATGAAAGTAGTAAGTATATTTATTACATTTCTAGCGATAATAACTGCATTATATGCGTAATAATGCATGTTATATTGATAATATTGGGAGTAATAAGTATAATTATTATAGTTCTAGCGATAATAATAGTAAAATATGGCTATTAGTGCCTGCTATATTGATAATAATAAAAGTAATAAGTATATTTATTATACTTCTGTCGATAATAACTGCATTATCTGGGTAATAATGCATGTTATGTTGATAATAATATAAGTAATAAGTATAATTATTACAGTTCTAGCGATAATAACTGCATTATATGCGTAATAATGCATGTTATATTGATAATATCGGGAGTAATAAGTATAATAATTATAGTTCTAGCGATAATAATAGTAAAATATGGCAAACAGTGCATGTTATATTGATAATAATAAAAGTAATAAGTATATTTATTACAGTTCTATCGATAATAACTGCATAATATGGGTAATAATGCATGTTATATTGATGATAATAAAAGTAATAAGTATAATTATTACAGTTCTAGCGATAATAACTGCATTATATGGGTAATAACGCACGTTATATTGCTAACAATATAAGTAATAAGTATAATTATTACAGTTCTAGCGATAATAACTGCATTATACGGGTAATAATGCATGTTATATTGATAATAATAAAAGAAATAAGTATATTTATTATAGTTCTATCGATAATAACTGCATAATATGGGTAATAATGCATGTTATATTGATAATATCGGGAGTAATAAGTATAATTATTACAGTTCTAGCGATGATACTAGTAAAATATATCTAACAGTGCCTGTTATATTGATAATAATAATAGTAATAAGTATATTTATTATAGTTCTATCGATAATAACTGCATAATATGGGTAATAATGCATGTTATATTGATAATATCGGGAGTAATAAGTATAATTATTACAGTTCTAGCGATAATACTAGTAAAATATATCTAACAGTGCCTGTTATATTGATAATAGTAATAGTAATAAGTATATTTATTATACTTCTGTCGATAATACCTGCATTACATGGGTAATAATGCATGTTATATTGATATTATCGGGAGTAATAAGTATAATTATTATAGTTCTAGCGATAATAATAGTAAAATATGGCTAATAGTACATGTTATACTGATAATAATAAAAGCAATAAGTATATTTATTATACTTCTGTCGATAATAACTGCATTATATGGGTAATAATGCATGTTATATTGATAATATTGGGAGTAATAAGTATATTTATTATAGTTCTAGCGATAATAACTGCATAATATGGGTAATAATGCATGTTATATTGATAATAATATAAGTAATAAGTATAATTATTACAGTTCTAGCGATAATAACTGCATTATATGGGTAATAATGCACGTTATATTGCTAATAATATAAGTAATAAGTATAATTATTACAGTTCTAGCGATAATAACTGCATTATATGGGTAATGATGGATGTTATATTGATGATAATGAAAGTAGTAAGTATATATATTACATTTCTAGCGATAACAACTGCATTATATGCGTAATAATGCATGTTATATTGATAATATTGGGAGTAATAAGTATAATTATTATAGTTCTAGCGATAATAATAGTAAAATATGGCTATTAGTGCCTGCTATATTGATAATAATAAAAGTAATAAGTATATTTATTATACTTCTGTCGATAATAACTGCATTATATGGGTAATAATGCATGTTATATTGATAATAATATAAGTAATAAGTATAATTATTACAGTTCTAGCGATAATAACTGCATTATATGCGTAATAATGCATGTTATATTGATAATATCGGGAGTAATAAGTATAATTATTATAGTTCTACCGATAATAATAGTAATATATGGCTATTAGTGCCTGCTATATTGATAATAATAAAAGTAATAAGTATATTTATTATACTTCTGTCGATAATAACTGCATTATATGCGTAATAATGCATGTTATATTGATAATATCGGGAGTAATAAGTATAATTATTATAGTTCTAGCGATAATAATAGTAAAATATGGCTATTAGTGCCTGCTATACTGATAATAATAAAAGTAATAAGTATATTTATTATACTTCTGTCGATAATAACTGCATTATATGGGTAATAACGCGTGTTATATTGATAATATCGGGAGTAATAAGTATAATTATTACAGTTCTAGCGATAATAACTGCATTATATGGGTAATAATGCATGTTATATTGATAATATCGGGAGTAATAAGTATAATTATTACAGTTCTAGCGATAATAACTGCATTATATGGGTAATGATGGATGTTATATTGATAATATCGGGAGTAATAAGTATAATTATTACAGTTCTAGCGATAATACTAGTAAAATATGTGTAAGAGTGCCTGTTATATTGATAATAATGAAAGTAATAAGTATATTTATTACACTTCTGTCGATAATAACTGCATTATATGGGTAATAATGCATGTTATATTGATAATAATATAAGTAATAAATATAATTATTACAGTTCTAGCTATAATAACTCCATTATATGGGTAATAAAGCATGTTATATTGATAATAATAAAAGTAATAAGTATATTTATTACAGTTCTATCCAAAATAACTGCATAATATGGGTAATAATGCATGTTATATTGATAATAATATAAGTAATAAGTATAATTATTACAGTTCTAGCGATATTAACTGCATTATATGGGTAATAATGCATGTTATATTGATAATAATATAAGTAATAAGTATAATTATTACAGTTCTAGCGATAATAACTGCATTATATGCGTAATAATGCATGTTATATTGATAATATCGGGAGTAATAAGTATAATTATCATAGTTCTATCGATAATAATAGTAAAATATGGCTATTAGTGCCTGCTATATTGATAATAATAAAAGTAATAAGTATATTTATTATACTTCTGTCGATAATAACTGCATTATATGGATAATAATGCATGTTATATTGCTAATAATATAAGTAATGAGTATAATTATTACAGTTCTAGCGATAATAACTGCGTTATATGGGTAATAATGCATGTTATATTGATAATATCGGGAGTAATAAGTATAATTATTATAGTTTTGCGATAATAATAGTAAAATATGGCAAACAGTGCATGTTATATTGATAATAATAAAAGTAATAAGTATATTTATTACAGTTCTATCGATAATAACTGCATAATATGGGTAATAATGCATGTTATATTGATGATAATAAAAGTAATACGTATAATTATTACAGTTCTAGCGATAATAACTGCATTATATGGGTAATAATGCACGTTATATTGCTAATAATATAAGTAATAAGTATAATTATTACAGTTCTAGCGATAATAACTGCATTATATGGGTAATGATGGATGTTATATTGATGATAATGAAAGTAGTAAGTATATTTATTACATTTCTAGCGATAATAACTGCATTATATGCGTAATAATGCATGTTATATTGATAATATTGGGAGTAATAAGTATAATTATTATAGTTCTAGCGATAATAATAGTAAAATATGGCTATTAGTGCCTGCTATATTGATAATAATAAAAGTAATAAGTATATTTATTATACTTCTGTCGATAATAACTGCATTATCTGGGTAATAATGCATGTTATGTTGATAATAATATAAGTAATAAGTATAATTATTACAGTTCTAGCGATAATAACTGCATTATATGCGTAATAATGCATGTTATATTGATAATATCGGGAGTAATAAGTATAATAATTATAGTTCTAGCGATAATAATAGTAAAATATGGCAAACAGTGCATGTTATATTGATAATAATAAAAGTAATAAGTATATTTATTACAGTTCTATCGATAATAACTGCATAATATGGGTAATAATGCATGTTATATTGATGATAATAAAAGTAATAAGTATAATTATTACAGTTCTAGCGATAATAACTGCATTATATGGGTAATAACGCACGTTATATTGCTAACAATATAAGTAATAAGTATAATTATTACAGTTCTAGCGATAATAACTGCATTATACGGGTAATAATGCATGTTATATTGATAATAATAAAAGAAATAAGTATATTTATTATAGTTCTATCGATAATAACTGCATAATATGGGTAATAATGCATGTTATATTGATAATATCGGGAGTAATAAGTATAATTATTACAGTTCTAGCGATGATACTAGTAAAATATATCTAACAGTGCCTGTTATATTGATAATAATAATAGTAATAAGTATATTTATTATAGTTCTATCGATAATAACTGCATAATATGGGTAATAATGCATGTTATATTGATAATATCGGGAGTAATAAGTATAATTATTACAGTTCTAGCGATAATACTAGTAAAATATATCTAACAGTGCCTGTTATATTGATAATAGTAATAGTAATAAGTATATTTATTATACTTCTGTCGATAATACCTGCATTACATGGGTAATAATGCATGTTATATTGATATTATCGGGAGTAATAAGTATAATTATTATAGTTCTAGCGATAATAATAGTAAAATATTGCTAATAGTACATGTTATACTGATAATAATAAAAGCAATAAGTATATTTATTATACTTCTGTCGATAATAACTGCATTATATGGGTAATAATGCATGTTATATTGATAATATTGGGAGTAATAAGTATATTTATTATAGTTCTAGCGATAATAACTGCATAATATGGGTAATAATGCATGTTATATTGATAATAATATAAGTAATAAGTATAATTATTACAGTTCTAGCGATAATAACTGCATTATATGGGTAATAATGCACGTTATATTGCTAATAATATAAGTAATAAGTATAATTATTACAGTTCTAGCGATAATAACTGCATTATATGGGTAATGATGGATGTTATATTGATGATAATGAAAGTAGTAAGTATATATATTACATTTCTAGCGATAACAACTGCATTATATGCGTAATAATGCATGTTATATTGATAATATTGGGAGTAATAAGTATAATTATTATAGTTCTAGCGATAATAATAGTAAAATATGGCTATTAGTGCCTGCTATATTGATAATAATAAAAGTAATAAGTATATTTATTATACTTCTGTCGATAATAACTGCATTATATGGGTAATAATGCATGTTATATTGATAATAATATAAGTAATAAGTATAATTATTACAGTTCTAGCGATAATAACTGCATTATATGCGTAATAATGCATGTTATATTGATAATATCGGGAGTAATAAGTATAATTATTATAGTTCTACCGATAATAATAGTAATATATGGCTATTAGTGCCTGCTATATTGATAATAATAAAAGTAATAAGTATATTTATTATACTTCTGTCGATAATAACTGCATTATATGCGTAATAATGCATGTTATATTGATAATAATATAAGTAATAAGTATAATTATTACAGTTCTAGCGATAATAACTGCATTATATGCGTAATAATGCATGTTATATTGATAATATCGGGAGTAATAAGTATAATTATTATAGTTCTACCGATAATAATAGTAATATATGGCTATTAGTGCCTGCTATATTGATAATAATAAAAGTAATAAGTATATTTATTATACTTCTGTCGATAATAACTGCATTATATGCGTAATAATGCATGTTATATTGATAATATCGGGAGTAATAAGTATAATTATTATAGTTCTAGCGATAATAATAGTAAAATATGGCTATTAGTGCCTGCTATACTGATAATAATAAAAGTAATAAGTATATTTATTATACTTCTGTCGATAATAACTGCATTATATGGGTAATAACGCGTGTTATATTGATAATATCGGGAGTAATAAGTATAATTATTACAGTTCTAGCGATAATAACTGCATTATATGGGTAATAATGCATGTTATATTGATAATATCGGGAGTAATAAGTATAATTATTACAGTTCTAGCGATAATAACTGCATTATATGGGTAATGATGGATGTTATATTGATAATATCGGGAGTAATAAGTATAATTATTACAGTTGTAGCGATAATACTAGTAAAATATGTGTAAGAGTGCCTGTTATATTGATAATAATGAAAGTAATAAGTATATTTATTATACTTCTGTCGATAATAACTGCATTATATGGGTAATAATGCATGTTATATTGATAATAATATAAGTAATAAATATAATTATTACAGTTCTAGCTATAATAACTCCATTATATGGGTAATAAAGCATGTTATATTGATAATAATAAAAGTAATAAGTATATTTATTACAGTTCTATCCAAAATAACTGCATAATATGGGTAATAATGCATGTTATATTGATAATAATATAAGTAATAAGTATAATTATTACAGTTCTAGCGATATTAACTGCATTATATGGGTAATAATGCATGTTATATTGATAATAATATAAGTAATAAGTATAATTATTAGAGTTCTAGCGATAATAACTGCATTATATGCGTAATAATGCATGTTATATTGATAATATCGGGAGTAATAAGTATAATTATCATAGTTCTATCGATAATAATAGTAAAATATGGCTATTAGTGCCTGCTATATTGATAATAATAAAAGTAATAAGTATATTTATTATACTTCTGTCGATAATAACTGCATTATATGGATAATAATGCATGTTATATTGCTAATAATATAAGTAATGAGTATAATTATTACAGTTCTAGCGATAATAACTGCGTTATATGGGTAATAATGCATGTTATATTGATAATATCGGGAGTAATAAGTATAATTATTATAGTTTTGCGATAATAATAGTAAAATATGGCAAACAGTGCATGTTATATTGATAATAATAAAAGTAATAAGTATATTTATTACAGTTCTATCGGTAATAACTGCATAATATGGGTAATAATGCTTGTTATATTGATGATAATAAAAGTAATACGTATATTTATTATAGTTCTAGCGATAATAACTGCATTATATGCGTAATAATGCATGTTATATTGATAATAATATAAGTAATAAGTATAATTATTACAGTTCTAGCGATGATAACTGCAATTTATGGGTAATAATGCACGTTATATTGCTAATAATATAAGTAATAAGTATAATTATTACTGTTCTAGCGATAATAACTGCATTATATGGGTAATAATGCATGTTATATTGATAATATCGGGAGTAATAAGTATAATTATTATAGTTTTGCGATAATAATAGTAAAATATGGCAAACAGTGCATGTTATATTGATAATAATAAAAGTAATAAGTATATTTATTACAGTTCTATCGGTAATAACTGCATAATATGGGTAATAATGCTTGTTATATTGATGATAATAAAAGTAATACGTATATTTATTATAGTTCTAGCGATAATAACTGCATTATATGCGTAATAATGCATGTTATATTGATAATAATATAAGTAATAAGTATAATTATTACAGTTCTAGCGATGATAACTGCAATTTATGGGTAATAATGCACGTTATATTGCTAATAATATAAGTAATAAGTATAATTATTACTGTTCTAGCGATAATAACTGCATAATATGCGTAATAATGCATGTTATATTGATAATATCGGGAGTAATAAGTATAATTATTATAGTGCTACCGATAATAATAGTAATATATGGCTATTAGTGCCTGCTATATTGATAATAATAAAAGTAATAAGTATATTTATTATACTTCTGTCGATAATAACTGCATTATATGCGTAATAATGCATGTTATATTGATAATATTGGGAGTAATAAGTATAATTATTATAGTTCTAGCGATAATAATAGTAAAATATGGCTATTAGTGCCTGCTATATTGATAACAATAAAAGTAATAAGTATATTTATTATACTTCTGTCGATAATAACTGCATTATATGGGTAATAATGCATGTTATATTGATAATAATATAAGTAATAAGTATAATTATTACAGTTCTAGCGATAATAACTGCATTATATGCGTAATAATGCATGTTATATTGATAATATCGGGAGTAATAAGTATAATTATTATAGTTCTACCGATAATAATAGTAATATATGGCTATTAGTGCCTGCTATATTGATAATAATAAAAGTAATAAGTATATTTATTATACTTCTGACGATAATAACTGCATTATATGCGTAATAATGCATGTTATATTGATAATATCGGGAGTAATAAGTATAATTATTATAGTTCTACCGATAATAATAGTAATATATGGCTATTAGTGCCTGCTATATTGATAATAATAAAAGTAATAAGTATATTTATTATACTTCTGTCGATAATAACTGCATTATATGGGTAATAATGCATGTTATATTGCTAATAATATAAGTAATAAGTATAATTATTACAGTTCTAGCGATAATAACTGCATTATATGGGTAATAATGCATGTTATATTGATAATATCGGGAGTAATAAGTATAATAATTATAGTTCTAGCGATAATAATAGTAAAATATGGCAAACAGTGCATGTTATATTGATAATAATAAAAGTAATAAGTATATTTATTACAGTTCTATCGATAATAACTGCATAATATGGGTAATAATGCATGTTATATTGATGATAATAAAAGTAATACGTATATTTATTATAGTTCTAGCGATAATAACTGCATTATATGCGTAGTAATGCATGTTGTATTGATAATAATATAAGTAATAAGTATAATTATTACAGTTCTAGCGATAATAACTGCAGTATATGGGTAATAACGCACGTTATATTGCTAACAATATAAGTAATAAGTATAATTATTACAGTTCTAGCGATAATAACTGCATTATACGGGTAATAATGCATGTTATATTGATAATAATAAAAGTAATAAGTATATTTATTATACTTCTGTCGATAATAACTGCATTATATGCGTAATAATGCATGTTATATTGATAATAATATAAGTAATAAGTATAATTATTACAGTTCTAGCGATAATAACTGCATTATATGGGTAATAACGCACGTTATATTGCTAACAATATAAGTAATAAGTATAATTATTACAGTTCTAGCGATAATAACTGCATTATACGGGTAATAATGCATGTTATATTGATAATAATAAAAGTAATAAGTATATTTATTATAGTTCTATCGATAATAACTGCATAATATGGGTAATAATGCATGTTATATTGATAATATCGGGAGTAATAAGTATAATTATTATAGTTCTAGCGATAATAATAGTAAAATATGGCTAATAGTACATGTTATACTGATAATAATAAAAGCAATAAGTATATTTATTATACTTCTGTCGATAATAACTGCATTATATGGGTAATAATGCATGTTATATTGATAATATTGGGAGTAATAAGTATATTTATTATAGTTCTAGCGATAATAACTGCATAATATGGGTAATAATGCATGTTATATTGATAATAATATAAGTAATAAGTATAATTATTACAGTTCTAGCGATAATAACTGCATTATATGGGTAATAATGCACGTTATATTGCTAATAATATAAGTAATAAGTATAATTATTACAGTTCTAGCGATAATAACTGCATTATATGGGTAATGATGGATGTTATATTGATGATAATGAAAGTAGTAAGTATATTTATTACATTTCTAGCGATAATAACTGCATTATATGCGTAATAATGCATGTTATATTGATAATATTGGGAGTAATAAGTATAATTATTATAGTTCTAGCGATAATAATAGTAAAATATGGCTATTAGTGCCTGCTATATTGATAATAATAAAAGTAATAAGTATATTTATTATACTTCTGTCGATAATAACTGCATTATCTGGGTAATAATGCATGTTATATTGATAATAATATAAGTAATAAGTATAATTATTACAGTTCTAGCGATAATAACTGCATTATATGCGTAATAATGCATGTTATATTGATAATATCGGGAGTAATAAGTATAATTATTATAGTTCTACCGATAATAATAGTAATATATGGCTATTAGTGCCTGCTATATTGATAATAATAAAAGTAATAAGTATATTTATTATACTTCTGTCGATAATAACTGCATTATATGCGTAATAATGCATGTTATATTGATAATATCGGGAGTAATAAGTATAATTATTATAGTTTTGCGATAATAATAGTAAAATATGGCAAACAGTGCATGTTATATTGATAATAATAAAAGTAATAAGTATATTTATTACAGTTCTATCGGTAATAACTGCATAATATGGGTAATAATGCTTGTTATATTGATGATAATAAAAGTAATACGTATATTTATTATAGTTCTAGCGATAATAACTGCATTATATGCGTAATAATGCATGTTATATTGATAATAATATAAGTAATAAGTATAATTATTACAGTTCTAGCGATGATAACTGCAATTTATGGGTAATAATGCACGTTATATTGCTAATAATATAAGTAATAAGTATAATTATTACTGTTCTAGCGATAATAACTGCATAATATGCGTAATAATGCATGTTATATTGATAATATCGGGAGTAATAAGTATAATTATTATAGTGCTACCGATAATAATAGTAATATATGGCTATTAGTGCCTGCTATATTGATAATAATAAAAGTAATAAGTATATTTATTATACTTCTGACGATAATAACTGCATTATATGCGTAATAATGCATGTTATATTGATAATATCGGGAGTAATAAGTATAATTATTATAGTTCTACCGATAATAATAGTAATATATGGCTATTAGTGCCTGCTATATTGATAATAATAAAAGTAATAAGTATATTTATTATACTTCTGACGATAATAACTCCATTATATGCGTAATAATGCATGTTATATTGATAATATCGGGAGTAATAAGTATAATTATTATAGTTCTAGCGATAATAATAGTAAAATATGGCTATTAGTGCCTGCTATATTGATAATAATAAAAGTAATAAGTATATTTATTATACTTCTGTCGATAATAACTGCATTATATGGGTAATAATGCATGTTATATTGCTAATAATATAAGTAATAAGTATAATTATTACAGTTCTAGCGATAATAACTGCATTATATGGGTAATAATGCATGTTATATTGATAATATCGGGAGTAATAAGTATAATAATTATAGTTCTAGCGATAATAATAGTAAAATATGGCAAACAGTGCATGTTATATTGATAATAATAAAAGTAATAAGTATATTTATTACAGTTCTATCGATAATAACTGCATAATATGGGTAATAATGCATGTTATATTGATGATAATAAAAGTAATACGTATATTTATTATAGTTCTAGCGATAATAACTGCATTATATGCGTAGTAATGCATGTTGTATTGATAATAATATAAGTAATAAGTATAATTATTACAGTTCTAGCGATAATAACTGCAGTATATGGGTAATAACGCACGTTATATTGCTAACAATATAAGTAATAAGTATAATTATTACAGTTCTAGCGATAATAACTGCATTATACGGGTAATAATGCATGTTATATTGATAATAATAAAAGTAATAAGTATATTTATTATACTTCTGTCGATAATAACTGCATTATATGCGTAATAATGCATGTTATATTGATAATAATATAAGTAATAAGTATAATTATTACAGTTCTAGCGATAATAACTGCATTATATGGGTAATAACGCACGTTATATTGCTAACAATATAAGTAATAAGTATAATTATTACAGTTCTAGCGATAATAACTGCATTATACGGGTAATAATGCATGTTATATTGATAATAATAAAAGTAATAAGTATATTTATTATAGTTCTATCGATAATAACTGCATAATATGGGTAATAATGCATGTTATATTGATAATATCGGGAGTAATAAGTATAATTATTATAGTTCTAGCGATAATAATAGTAAAATATGGCTAATAGTACATGTTATACTGATAATAATAAAAGCAATAAGTATATTTATTATACTTCTGTCGATAATAACTGCATTATATGGGTAATAATGCATGTTATATTGATAATATTGGGAGTAATAAGTATATTTATTATAGTTCTAGCGATAATAACTGCATAATATGGGTAATAATGCATGTTATATTGATAATAATATAAGTAATAAGTATAATTATTACAGTTCTAGCGATAATAACTGCATTATATGGGTAATAATGCACGTTATATTGCTAATAATATAAGTAATAAGTATAATTATTACAGTTCTAGCGATAATAACTGCATTATATGGGTAATGATGGATGTTATATTGATGATAATGAAAGTAGTAAGTATATTTATTACATTTCTAGCGATAATAACTGCATTATATGCGTAATAATGCATGTTATATTGATAATATTGGGAGTAATAAGTATAATTATTATAGTTCTAGCGATAATAATAGTAAAATATGGCTATTAGTGCCTGCTATATTGATAATATTAAAAGTAATAAGTATATTTATTATACTTCTGTCGATAATAACTGCATTATCTGGGTAATAATGCATGTTATATTGATAATAATATAAGTAATAAGTATAATTATTACAGTTCTAGCGATAATAACTGCATTATATGCGTAATAATGCATGTTATATTGATAATATCGGGAGTAATAAGTATAATTATTATAGTTCTACCGATAATAATAGTAATATATGGCTATTAGTGCCTGCTATATTGATAATAATAAAAGTAATAAGTATATTTATTATACTTCTGTCGATAATAACTGCATTATATGGATAATAATGCATGTTATATTGCTAATAATATAAGTAATGAGTATAATTATTACAGTTCTAGCGATAATAACTGCGTTATATGGGTAATAATGCATGTTATATTGATAATATCGGGAGTAATAAGTATAATTATTATAGTTTTGCGATAATAATAGTAAAATATGGCAAACAGTGCATGTTATATTGATAATAATAAAAGTAATAAGTATATTTATTACAGTTCTATCGATAATAACTGCATAATATGGGTAATAATGCATGTTATATTGATGATAATAAAAGTAATACGTATATTTATTATAGTTCTAGCGATAATAACTGCATTATATGCGTAGTAATGCATGTTATATTGATAATAATATAAGTAATAAGTATAATTATTACAGTTCTAGCGATAATAACTGCATTATATGGGTAATAATGCACGTTATATTGCTAATAATATAAGTAATAAGTATAATTATTACAGTTCTAGCGATAATAACTGCATTATATGGGTAATGATGGATGTTATATTGATGATAATGAAAGTAGTAAGTATATTTATTACATTTCTAGCGATAATAACTGCATTATATGCGTAATAATGCATGTTATATTGATAATATTGGGAGTAATAAGTATAATTATTATAGTTCTAGCGATAATAATAGTAAAATATGGCTATTAGTGCCTGCTATATTGATAATAATAAAAGTAATAAGTATATTTATTATACTTCTGTCGATAATAACTGCATTATCTGGGTAATAATGCATGTTATGTTGATAATAATATAAGTAATAAGTATAATTATTACAGTTCTAGCGATAATAACTGCATTATATGCGTAATAATGCATGTTATATTGATAATATCGGGAGTAATAAGTATAATAATTATAGTTCTAGCGATAATAATAGTAAAATATGGCAAACAGTGCATGTTATATTGATAATAATAAAAGTAATAAGTATATTTATTACAGTTCTATCGATAATAACTGCATAATATGGGTAATAATGCATGTTATATTGATGATAATAAAAGTAATAAGTATAATTATTACAGTTCTAGCGATAATAACTGCATTATATGGGTAATAACGCACGTTATATTGCTAACAATATAAGTAATAAGTATAATTATTACAGTTCTAGCGATAATAACTGCATTATACGGGTAATAATGCATGTTATATTGATAATAATAAAAGAAATAAGTATATTTATTATAGTTCTATCGATAATAACTGCATAATATGGGTAATAATGCATGTTATATTGATAATATCGGGAGTAATAAGTATAATTATTACAGTTCTAGCGATGATACTAGTAAAATATATCTAACAGTGCCTGTTATATTGATAATAATAATAGTAATAAGTATATTTATTATAGTTCTATCGATAATAACTGCATAATATGGGTAATAATGCATGTTATATTGATAATATCGGGAGTAATAAGTATAATTATTACAGTTCTAGCGATAATACTAGTAAAATATATCTAACAGTGCCTGTTATATTGATAATAGTAATAGTAATAAGTATATTTATTATACTTCTGTCGATAATACCTGCATTACATGGGTAATAATGCATGTTATATTGATATTATCGGGAGTAATAAGTATAATTATTATAGTTCTAGCGATAATAATAGTAAAATATTGCTAATAGTACATGTTATACTGATAATAATAAAAGCAATAAGTATATTTATTATACTTCTGTCGATAATAACTGCATTATATGGGTAATAATGCATGTTATATTGATAATATTGGGAGTAATAAGTATATTTATTATAGTTCTAGCGATAATAACTGCATAATATGGGTAATAATGCATGTTATATTGATAATAATATAAGTAATAAGTATAATTATTACAGTTCTAGCGATAATAACTGCATTATATGGGTAATAATGCACGTTATATTGCTAATAATATAAGTAATAAGTATAATTATTACAGTTCTAGCGATAATAACTGCATTATATGGGTAATGATGGATGTTATATTGATGATAATGAAAGTAGTAAGTATATATATTACATTTCTAGCGATAACAACTGCATTATATGCGTAATAATGCATGTTATATTGATAATATTGGGAGTAATAAGTATAATTATTATAGTTCTAGCGATAATAATAGTAAAATATGGCTATTAGTGCCTGCTATATTGATAATAATAAAAGTAATAAGTATATTTATTATACTTCTGTCGATAATAACTGCATTATATGGGTAATAATGCATGTTATATTGATAATACTATAAGTAATAAGTATAATTATTACAGTTCTAGCGATAATAACTGCATTATATGCGTAATAATGCATGTTATATTGATAATATCGGGAGTAATAAGTATAATTATTATAGTTCTACCGATAATAATAGTAATATATGGCTATTAGTGCCTGCTATATTGATAATAATAAAAGTAATAAGTATATTTATTATACTTCTGTCGATAATAACTGCATTATATGCGTAATAATGCATGTTATATTGATAATATCGGGAGTAATAAGTATAATTATTATAGTTCTAGCGATAATAATAGTAAAATATGGCTATTAGTGCCTGCTATACTGATAATAATAAAAGTAATAAGTATATTTATTATACTTCTGTCGATAATAACTGCATTATATGGGTAATAACGCGTGTTATATTGATAATATCGGGAGTAATAAGTATAATTATTACAGTTCTAGCGATAATAACTGCATTATATGGGTAATAATGCATGTTATATTGATAATATCGGGAGTAATAAGTATAATTATTACAGTTCTAGCGATAATAACTGCATTATATGGGTAATGATGGATGTTATATTGATAATATCGGGAGTAATAAGTATAATTATTACAGTTGTAGCGATAATACTAGTAAAATATGTGTAAGAGTGCCTGTTATATTGATAATAATGAAAGTAATAAGTATATTTATTATACTTCTGTCGATAATAACTGCATTATATGGGTAATAATGCATGTTATATTGATAATAATATAAGTAATAAATATAATTATTACAGTTCTAGCTATAATAACTCCATTATATGGGTAATAAAGCATGTTATATTGATAATAATAAAAGTAATAAGTATATTTATTACAGTTCTATCCAAAATAACTGCATAATATGGGTAATAATGCATGTTATATTGATAATAATATAAGTAATAAGTATAATTATTACAGTTCTAGCGATATTAACTGCATTATATGGGTAATAATGCATGTTATATTGATAATAATATAAGTAATAAGTATAATTATTACAGTTCTAGCGATAATAACTGCATTATATGCGTAATAATGCATGTTATATTGATAATATCGGGAGTAATAAGTATAATTATCATAGTTCTATCGATAATAATAGTAAAATATGGCTATTAGTGCCTGCTATATTGATAATAATAAAAGTAATAAGTATATTTATTATACTTCTGTCGATAATAACTGCATTATATGGATAATAATGCATGTTATATTGCTAATAATATAAGTAATGAGTATAATTATTACAGTTCTAGCGATAATAACTGCGTTATATGGGTAATAATGCATGTTATATTGATAATATCGGGAGTAATAAGTATAATTATTATAGTTTTGCGATAATAATAGTAAAATATGGCAAACAGTGCATGTTATATTGATAATAATAAAAGTAATAAGTATATTTATTACAGTTCTATCGGTAATAACTGCATAATATGGGTAATAATGCTTGTTATATTGATGATAATAAAAGTAATACGTATATTTATTATAGTTCTAGCGATAATAACTGCATTATATGCGTAATAATGCATGTTATATTGATAATAATATAAGTAATAAGTATAATTATTACAGTTCTAGCGATGATAACTGCAATTTATGGGTAATAATGCACGTTATATTGCTAATAATATAAGTAATAAGTATAATTATTACTGTTCTAGCGATAATAACTGCATTATATGGGTAATAATGCATGTTATATTGATAATATCGGGAGTAATAAGTATAATTATTATAGTTTTGCGATAATAATAGTAAAATATGGCAAACAGTGCATGTTATATTGATAATAATAAAAGTAATAAGTATATTTATTACAGTTCTATCGGTAATAACTGCATAATATGGGTAATAATGCTTGTTATATTGATGATAATAAAAGTAATACGTATATTTATTATAGTTCTAGCGATAATAACTGCATTATATGCGTAATAATGCATGTTATATTGATAATAATATAAGTAATAAGTATAATTATTACAGTTCTAGCGATGATAACTGCAATTTATGGGTAATAATGCACGTTATATTGCTAATAATATAAGTAATAAGTATAATTATTAGTGTTCTAGCGATAATAACTGCATAATATGCGTAATAATGCATGTTATATTGATAATATCGGGAGTAATAAGTATAATTATTATAGTGCTACCGATAATAATAGTAATATATGGCTATTAGTGCCTGCTATATTGATAATAATAAAAGTAATAAGTATATTTATTATACTTCTGTCGATAATAACTGCATTATATGCGTAATAATGCATGTTATATTGATAATATTGGGAGTAATAAGTATAATTATTATAGTTCTAGCGATAATAATAGTAAAATATGGCTATTAGTGCCTGCTATATTGATAACAATAAAAGTAATAAGTATATTTATTATACTTCTGTCGATAATAACTGCATTATATGGGTAATAATGCATGTTATATTGATAATAATATAAGTAATAAGTATAATTATTACAGTTCTAGCGATAATAACTGCATTATATGCGTAATAATGCATGTTATATTGATAATATCGGGAGTAATAAGTATAATTATTATAGTTCTACCGATAATAATAGTAATATATGGCTATTAGTGCCTGCTATATTGATAATAATAAAAGTAATAAGTATATTTATTATACTTCTGACGATAATAACTGCATTATATGCGTAATAATGCATGTTATATTGATAATATCGGGAGTAATAAGTATAATTATTATAGTTCTACCGATAATAATAGTAATATATGGCTATTAGTGCCTGCTATATTGATAATAATAAAAGTAATAAGTATATTTATTATACTTCTGTCGATAATAACTGCATTATATGGGTAATAATGCATGTTATATTGCTAATAATATAAGTAATAAGTATAATTATTACAGTTCTAGCGATAATAACTGCATTATATGGGTAATAATGCATGTTATATTGATAATATCGGGAGTAATAAGTATAATAATTATAGTTCTAGCGATAATAATAGTAAAATATGGCAAACAGTGCATGTTATATTGATAATAATAAAAGTAATAAGTATATTTATTACAGTTCTATCGATAATAACTGCATAATATGGGTAATAATGCATGTTATATTGATGATAATAAAAGTAATACGTATATTTATTATAGTTCTAGCGATAATAACTGCATTATATGCGTAGTAATGCATGTTGTATTGATAATAATATAAGTAATAAGTATAATTATTACAGTTCTAGCGATAATAACTGCAGTATATGGGTAATAACGCACGTTATATTGCTAACAATATAAGTAATAAGTATAATTATTACAGTTCTAGCGATAATAACTGCATTATACGGGTAATAATGCATGTTATATTGATAATAATAAAAGTAATAAGTATATTTATTATACTTCTGTCGATAATAACTGCATTATATGCGTAATAATGCATGTTATATTGATAATAATATAAGTAATAAGTATAATTATTACAGTTCTAGCGATAATAACTGCATTATATGGGTAATAACGCACGTTATATTGCTAACAATATAAGTAATAAGTATAATTATTACAGTTCTAGCGATAATAACTGCATTATACGGGTAATAATGCATGTTATATTGATAATAATAAAAGTAATAAGTATATTTATTATAGTTCTATCGATAATAACTGCATAATATGGGTAATAATGCATGTTATATTGATAATATCGGGAGTAATAAGTATAATTATTATAGTTCTAGCGATAATAATAGTAAAATATGGCTAATAGTACATGTTATACTGATAATAATAAAAGCAATAAGTATATTTATTATACTTCTGTCGATAATAACTGCATTATATGGGTAATAATGCATGTTATATTGATAATATTGGGAGTAATAAGTATATTTATTATAGTTCTAGCGATAATAACTGCATAATATGGGTAATAATGCATGTTATATTGATAATAATATAAGTAATAAGTATAATTATTACAGTTCTAGCGATAATAACTGCATTATATGGGTAATAATGCACGTTATATTGCTAATAATATAAGTAATAAGTATAATTATTACAGTTCTAGCGATAATAACTGCATTATATGGGTAATGATGGATGTTATATTGATGATAATGAAAGTAGTAAGTATATTTATTACATTTCTAGCGATAATAACTGCATTATATGCGTAATAATGCATGTTATATTGATAATATTGGGAGTAATATGTATAATTATTATAGTTCTAGCGATAATAATAGTAAAATATGGCTATTAGTGCCTGCTATATTGATAATAATAAAAGTAATAAGTATATTTATTATACTTCTGTCGATAATAACTGCATTATCTGGGTAATAATGCATGTTATATTGATAATAATATAAGTAATAAGTATAATTATTACAGTTCTAGCGATAATAACTGCATTATATGCGTAATAATGCATGTTATATTGATAATATCGGGAGTAATAAGTATAATTATTATAGTTCTACCGATAATAATAGTAATATATGGCTATTAGTGCCTGCTATATTGATAATAATAAAAGTAATAAGTATATTTATTATACTTCTGTCGATAATAACTGCATTATATGCGTAATAATGCATGTTATATTGATAATATCGGGAGTAATAAGTATAATTATTATAGTTTTGCGATAATAATAGTAAAATATGGCAAACAGTGCATGTTATATTGATAATAATAAAAGTAATAAGTATATTTATTACAGTTCTATCGGTAATAACTGCATAATATGGGTAATAATGCTTGTTATATTGATGATAATAAAAGTAATACGTATATTTATTATAGTTCTAGCGATAATAACTGCATTATATGCGTAATAATGCATGTTATATTGATAATAATATAAGTAATAAGTATAATTATTACAGTTCTAGCGATGATAACTGCAATTTATGGGTAATAATGCACGTTATATTGCTAATAATATAAGTAATAAGTATAATTATTACTGTTCTAGCGATAATAACTGCATAATATGCGTAATAATGCATGTTATATTGATAATATCGGGAGTAATAAGTATAATTATTATAGTGCTACCGATAATAATAGTAATATATGGCTATTAGTGCCTGCTATATTGATAATAATAAAAGTAATAAGTATATTTATTATACTTCTGACGATAATAACTGCATTATATGCGTAATAATGCATGTTATATTGATAATATCGGGAGTAATAAGTATAATTATTATAGTTCTACCGATAATAATAGTAATATATGGCTATTAGTGCCTGCTATATTGATAATAATAAAAGTAATAAGTATATTTATTATACTTCTGACGATAATAACTCCATTATATGCGTAATAATGCATGTTATATTGATAATATCGGGAGTAATAAGTATAATTATTATAGTTCTAGCGATAATAATAGTAAAATATGGCTATTAGTGCCTGCTATATTGATAATAATAAAAGTAATAAGTATATTTATTATACTTCTGTCGATAATAACTGCATTATATGGGTAATAATGCATGTTATATTGCTAATAATATAAGTAATAAGTATAATTATTACAGTTCTAGCGATAATAACTGCATTATATGGGTAATAATGCATGTTATATTGATAATATCGGGAGTAATAAGTATAATAATTATAGTTCTAGCGATAATAATAGTAAAATATGGCAAACAGTGCATGTTATATTGATAATAATAAAAGTAATAAGTATATTTATTACAGTTCTATCGATAATAACTGCATAATATGGGTAATAATGCATGTTATATTGATGATAATAAAAGTAATACGTATATTTATTATAGTTCTAGCGATAATAACTGCATTATATGCGTAGTAATGCATGTTGTATTGATAATAATATAAGTAATAAGTATAATTATTACAGTTCTAGCGATAATAACTGCAGTATATGGGTAATAACGCACGTTATATTGCTAACAATATAAGTAATAAGTATAATTATTACAGTTCTAGCGATAATAACTGCATTATACGGGTAATAATGCATGTTATATTGATAATAATAAAAGTAATAAGTATATTTATTATACTTCTGTCGATAATAACTGCATTATATGCGTAATAATGCATGTTATATTGATAATAATATAAGTAATAAGTATAATTATTACAGTTCTAGCGATAATAACTGCATTATATGGGTAATAACGCACGTTATATTGCTAACAATATAAGTAATAAGTATAATTATTACAGTTCTAGCGATAATAACTGCATTATACGGGTAATAATGCATGTTATATTGATAATAATAAAAGTAATAAGTATATTTATTATAGTTCTATCGATAATAACTGCATAATATGGGTAATAATGCATGTTATATTGATAATATCGGGAGTAATAAGTATAATTATTATAGTTCTAGCGATAATAATAGTAAAATATGGCTAATAGTACATGTTATACTGATAATAATAAAAGCAATAAGTATATTTATTATACTTCTGTCGATAATAACTGCATTATATGGGTAATAATGCATGTTATATTGATAATATTGGGAGTAATAAGTATATTTATTATAGTTCTAGCGATAATAACTGCATAATATGGGTAATAATGCATGTTATATTGATAATAATATAAGTAATAAGTATAATTATTACAGTTCTAGCGATAATAACTGCATTATATGGGTAATAATGCACGTTATATTGCTAATAATATAAGTAATAAGTATAATTATTACAGTTCTAGCGATAATAACTGCATTATATGGGTAATGATGGATGTTATATTGATGATAATGAAAGTAGTAAGTATATTTATTACATTTCTAGCGATAATAACTGCATTATATGCGTAATAATGCATGTTATATTGATAATATTGGGAGTAATAAGTATAATTATTATAGTTCTAGCGATAATAATAGTAAAATATGGCTATTAGTGCCTGCTATATTGATAATAATAAAAGTAATAAGTATATTTATTATACTTCTGTCGATAATAACTGCATTATCTGGGTAATAATGCATGTTATATTGATAATAATATAAGTAATAAGTATAATTATTACAGTTCTAGCGATAATAACTGCATTATATGCGTAATAATGCATGTTATATTGATAATATCGGGAGTAATAAGTATAATTATTATAGTTCTACCGATAATAATAGTAATATATGGCTATTAGTGCCTGCTATATTGATAATAATAAAAGTAATAAGTATATTTATTATACTTCTGTCGATAATAACTGCATTATATGCGTAATAATGCATGTTATATTGATAATATCGGGAGTAATAAGTATAATTATTATAGTTCTAGCGATAATAATAGTAAAATATGGCTATTAGTGCCTGCTATATTGATAATAATAAAAGTAATAAGTATATTTATTATACTTCTGTCGATAATAACTGCATTATATGGGTAATAATGCATGTTATATTGCTAATAATAAAAGTAATAAGTATATTTATTATACTTCTGTCGATAATAACTGCATTATATGCGTAATAATGCATGTTATATTGATAATAATATAAGTAATAAGTATAATTATTACAGTTCTAGCGATAATAACTGCATTATATGGGTAATAATGCATGTTATATTGATAATATCGGGAGTAATAAGTATAATAATTATAGTTCTAGCGATAATAATAGTAAAATATGGCAAACAGTGCATGTTATATTGATAATAATAAAAGAAATAAGTATATTTATTACAGTTCTATCGATAATAACTGCATAATATGGGTAATAATGCATGTTATATTGATGATAATAAAAGTAATACGTATATTTATTATAGTTCTAGCGATAATAACTGCATTATATGCGTAGTAATGCATGTTGTATTGATAATAATATAAGTAATAAGTATAATTATTACAGTTCTAGCGATAATAACTGCAGTATATGGGTAATAACGCACGTTATATTGCTAACAATATAAGTAATAAGTATAATTATTACAGTTCTAGCGATAATAACTGCATTATACGGGTAATAATGCATGTTATATTGATAATAATAAAAGTAATAAGTATATTTATTATACTTCTGTCGATAATAACTGCATTATATGCGTAATAATGCATGTTATATTGATAATAATATAAGTAATAAGTATAATTATTACAGTTCTAGCGATAATAACTGCATTATATGGGTAATAACGCACGTTATATTGCTAACAATATAAGTAATAAGTATAATTATTACAGTTCTAGCGATAATAACTGCATTATACGGGTAATAAGGCATGTTATATTGATAATAATAAAAGTAATAAGTATATTTATTATAGTTCTATCGATAATAACTGCATAATATGGGTAATAATGCATGTTATATTGATAATATCGGGAGTAATAAGTATAATTATTACAGTTCTAGCGATAATACTAGTAAAATATATCTAACAGTGCCTGTTATATTGATAATAATAATAGTAATAAGTATATTTATTATAGTTCTATCGATAATAACTGCATAATATGGGTAATAATGCATGTTATATTGATAATATTGGGAGTAATAAGTATAATTATTATAGTTCTAGCGATAATAATAGTAAAATATGGCTATTAGTGCCTGCTATATTGATAATAATAAAAGTAATAAGTATATTTATTATACTTCTGTCGATAATAACTGCATTATATGGGTAATAATGCATGTTATATTGATAATAATATAAGTAATAAGTATAATTATTACAGTTCTAGCGATAATAACTGCATTATATGCGTAATAATGCATGTTATATTGATAATATCGGGAGTAATAAGTATAATTATTATAGTTCTACCGATAATAATAGTAATATACGGCTATTAGTGCCTGCTATATTGATAATAATAAAAGTAATAAGTATATTTATTATACTTCTGTCGATAATAACTGCATTATATGCGTAATAATGCATGTTATATTGATAATATCGGGAGTAATAAGTATAATTATTATAGTTCTAGCGATAATAATAGTAAAATATGGCTATTAGTGCCTGCTATACTGATAATAATAAAAGTAATAAGTATATTTATTATACTTCTGTCGATAATAACTGCATTATATGGGTAATAACGCGTGTTATATTGATAATATCGGGAGTAATAAGTATAGTTATTACAGTTCTAGCGATAATAACTGCATTATATGGGTAATAATGCATGTTATATTGATAATATCGGGAGTAATAAGTATAATTATTACAGTTCTAGCGATAATAACTGCATTATATGGGTAATGATGGATGTTATATTGATAATATCGGGAGTAATAAGTATAATTATTACAGTTCTAGCGATAATACTAGTAAAATATGTGTAAGAGTGCCTGTTATATTGATAATAATCTAAGTAATAAGTATAATTATTAGAGTTCTAGCGATAATAACTGCATTATATGGGTAATAATGCACGTTATATTGCTAACAATATAAGTAATAAGTATAATTATTACAGTTCTAGCGATAATAACTGCATTATAGGGGTGATAATGCATGTTATATTGATAATATTGGGAGTAATAAGTATATTTATTATAGTTCTAGCGATAATAACTGCATAATATGGGTAATAGTGCATGTTATATTGATAATATTGGGAGTAATAAGTATTTTTATTACAGTTCTAGCGATAATAACTGCATTATATGGGTAATAATGCACGTTATATTGCTAATAATATAAGTAATAAGGATAATTGTTACAGTTCTAGCGATAATAACTGCATTATATGGGTAATAATGCACGTTATATTGCTAACAATATAAGTAATAAGTATAATTATTACAGTTCTAGCGATAATAACTGCATTATATGGGTAATAATGCATGTTATATTGATAATAATAAAAGTAATAAGTATATTTATTATCGCTCTATCGATAATAACTTCTTAATATGAGTAATAATGCATGTTATATTGATAATAATATAAGTAATAAGTATAATTATTACAGTTCTAGCGATAATAACTGCATTGTATGGGTAATAATGCACGTTATATTGCTAACAATATAAGTAATAAGTATAATTATTTCAGTTCTAGCGATAATAACTGCATTATATGGGTAATAATGCATGTTATATTGATAATATTGGGAGTAATAAGTATATTTATTATGGTTCTAGAGATAATAACTGCATTATATGGGTAATAATGCATGTTATATTGATGATAAGAAAGTAATACGTATATTTATTATAGTTCTAGCGATAATAACTGCATAATATGGGTAATAATGCATGTTATATTGAGAATAATATAAGTAATAAGTATAATTATTACAGTTCTGGCGATAATAACTGCATTATATGGGTAATAATGCACGTTATATTGCTAATAGTATAAGTAATAAGTATAATTATTACTGTTCTAGCGATAATACCTCCATTATATGGGTAATAATGCATGTTATATTGATAATAATATAAGTAATAAGTGTAATTATTACAGTTCCAGCGATAATAACTGCATAATATGGGTAATAATGCACGTTATATTGCTAATAATATAAGTAATGAGTACAATTATTACAGTTCTAGCGATAATAACTGCATTATATGGGTAATAATGCACGTTATATTGCTAATAATATAAGTAATAAGTATAATTATTACAGTTCTAGCGATAATAACTGCATTATATGGGTGATAATGCATGTTATATTGATAATATTGGGAGTAATAAGTATATTTATTATAGTTCTATCGATAATAACTGCATAATATGGGTAATAATGCATGTTATGTTGATGATAATAATAGTAATACGTATATTTATTATAGTTCTAGCAATAATAACTGCATAATATGGGTAATAATGCATGTTATATTGATAATAATATAAGTAATAAGTATAATTATTACAGTTCTAGCGATAATAACTGCATTATATGGGTAATAATGCATGTTATATTGATAATATTGGGAGTAATAAGTATATTTATTATGGTTCTGGAGATAATAACTGCATAATATGGGTAATAATGCATGTTATATTGATAATAATATAAGTAATAAGTATAATTATTACAGTTCTATCGATAATACCTCCATTATATGGGTAATAATGCATGTTATATTGATGATAATGAAAGTAATACGTATAATTATTACTGTTCTAGCGATAATACCTCCATTATATGGGTAATAATGCATGTTATATTGATAATAATGTAAGTAATAAGTATAATTATTACAGTTCTAGCGATAATAACTGCATTATATAGGTAATAATGCATGTTATATTGATAATAATATAAGTAATTAGTATAATTATTACAGTTCTAGCGATAATAACTGCATTATATGGGTAATTACGCATGTTATATTGATAATATTGGGAGTAATAAGTATAATTATTGTAGTTCTAGCGATAATAATAGTAAAATATGGCTAATAGTGCATGTTGTATTGATAATAATAAAAGTAATAAGTATATTTATTACAGTTCTATCGATAATAACTGCATAATATGGGTAATAATGCATGTTATATTGATGATAATAAAAGTGATACGTATATTTATTATAGTTCTAGCGATAATAAGTGCATTATATGGGTAATAATGCATGTTATATTGATAATAATATAAGTAATAAGTATAATTATTACAGTTCTAGCGGGTTTAAGTGCATAATATGGGTAATAATGCATGTTATATTGATAATAATATAAGTAATAAGTATAATTATTACAATTCTAGCGATTGTAACTGCATTATATGGGTAATAATGCATGTTATATTGATAATATCGGGAGTAATAAGTATAATTATTATAGTTCTAGCGATAATAATAGTAAAATATGGCTAATAGTGCATGTTATATTGATAATAATAAAAGTAATAAGTATATTTATTATACTTCTCTCGATAATAACTGCATTATATGGCTAATAATGCTTGTTATATTGATAATAATATAAGTAATAAGTATAATTATTACAGTTCTAGCGATAATAACTCCATTATATGGGTAATAATGCATGTTATATTGATAATAATATAAGTAATAAGTATAATTATTACAGTTCGAGCGATAATAACTGCATAATATGGGTAATAATGCACGTTATATTCCCAATAGTATAAGTAATACGTATAATTATTACAGTTCTAGCGATAGTAACTGCATAATATGGGTAATAATGCATGTTATATAGATGATAATAAAAGTAATACGTATATTTATTATAGTTCTAGCGATAATAAGTGCATAACATGGGTAATATTGCACGTTATATTGCTAATAATATAAGTAATAAGTAAAATTATTACAGTTCTAGCGATAATAACTGCATTATATGCGTAATAATGCATGGTATATTGATGATAATAAAAGTACTAAGTATATTTATTATAGTTCTATCGATAATAACTGCATAATATGGGTAATAATGCATGTTATATTGAGAATAATATAAGTAATAAGTATAATTATTACAGTTCTAGCGATAATAACTGCATTATATGCGTAATAATGCATGTTATATTGATGATAATAAAAGTACTAAGTATATTTATTATAGTTCTAGCGATTATAACTGCATAATATGCGTAATAATGCATGTTATATTGATAATAATATAAGAAATAAGTATAATTATTACAATTCTAGCGATAGTAACTGCATTATATGGGTAATAATGCATATTATATTGATAATATCGGGAGTAATAAGTATAATTATTATAGTTCTAGCGATAATAATAGTAAAATATGGCCAATAGTGCATGTTATATTGATAATAATAAAAGTAATAAGTATATTTATTATAATTCTGTCGATAATAACTGCATTATATGGGTGATAATGCATGTTATATTGATAACAATGTAAGTAATAAGTATAATTATTACAGTTCTAGCGATAATAACTGCATTATATATGTAATAAAGCATGTTATATTGATAATAATATAAGTAATAAGTATAATTATTACAGTTCTATCGATAATAACTGCATAATATGGGTAATAATGCATGTTATATTGATAATATCGGGAGTAATAAGTATAATTATTATAGTTCTAGTGATAATTATAGTACAATATGGCTAATAGTGCATGTTATGTTGATAATAATAAAAGTAATAAGTATATTTATTATAGTTCTATCGATAATAACTGCATAATATGGGTAATAATGCATGTTATATTGATGATAATTAAAGTACTAAGTATATTTATTATAGTTCTAGCGATCATAACTGCATAATATGCGTAATAATGCATGTTATATTGATAATAATATAAGTAACAAGTATAATTATTACAATTCTAGCGATAGTAACTACATTATATGGGTAATAATGCATGTTATATTGATAATGTCGGGAGTAATAAGTATAATTATTATAGTTCTAGCGATAATAACTGCATAATATGGGTAATAATGCATGTTATATTGAGAATAATATAAGTAATAAGTATAATTATTACAGTTCTAGCGATAATAACTGCATAATATGGGTAATAATGCACGTTATATTCCCAATAGTATAAGTAATACGTATAATTATTACAGTTCTAGCGATAATAACTGCATTATATGGGTAATAATGCATGTTATATTGATAATATCGGGAGTAATAAGTATAATTATTATAGTTCCAGCGATAATAATAGTATAATATGGCTAATAGTGCATGTTCTATTGATAATAATAAAAGTAATAAGTATATTTATTATAGTCCTATCGATAATAACTGCATAATATGGGTAATAATGCATGTTATATTGATGATAATAAAAGTAATACGTATATTTATTACAGTTCTATCGATAATAACTGCATAATATGGGTAATAATGCATGTTATATTGAGAATAATATAAGTAATAAGTATAATTATTACAGTTCTAGCGATAATAACTGCATTATATGCGTAATAATGCATGTTATATTGATGATAATAAAAGTACTAAGTATATTTATTATAGTTCTAGCGATTATAACTGCATAATATGCGTAATAATGCATGTTATATTGATAATAATATAAGTAATAAGTATAATTATTACAATTCTAGCGATAGTAACTGCATTATATGGGTAATAATGCATTTTATATTGATAATATCGGGAGTAATAAGTATAATTATTATAGCTCTAACGATAATAATAGTAAAATATGGCTAATAGTGCATGTTATATTGATAATCATAAAAGTAATAAGTATATTTATTACAGTTCTATCGATAATAACTGCATAATATGGGTAATAATACATGTTATATTGATGATAATAAAAGTAATACGTATATTTATTATAGTTCTACCGATAATAACTGCATTATATGCGTAATAATCCATGTTATATTGATAATATCGGGAGTAATAAGTATAATTATTACATTTCCAGCGATAATACTAGTAAAATATGGCTAAGAGTGCCTGTTATATTGATAATAATAAAAGTAATAAGTATATTTATTATACTTCTGTCGATAATAACTGCATTATATGGGTAATAATGCATGTCATATTGAAAATAATATATGTAATAAGTATAATTATTACAGTTCTAGCGATAATAACTCCATTATATGGGTAATATTGCATGTTATATTGATAATAATATAAGTAATAAGTATAATTATTACTGTCCTATCGATAATAACTGCATAAAATGGGTAATAATGCATGTTATATTGATCATAATAAAAGTACTAAGTATATTTATTATACTTCTGTCGATAATAACTGCATAACGTGGGTAATATTGCACGTTATATTGCTAATAATATAAGTAATAAGTATAATTATTACAGTTCTAGCGATAATAACTGCATTATATGCGTAATAATGCATGTTATATTGATGATAATAAAAGTACTAAGTATATTTATTATAGTTGTAGCGATAATAACTGCATAATATGGGTGATAATGCATGTTATATTGATAATAATGTAAGTAATAAGTATAATTATTACAGTTCTAGCGATAATAACTGCATTATATAGGTAATAATGCATGTTATATTGATAATAATATAAGTAATAAGTATAATTATTACAGTTCTATCGATAATAACTGCATAACATGGGTAATAATGCATGTTATATAGATGATAATAAAAGTAATACGTATATTTATTATAGTTCTAGCGATAATAAGTGCATAATATGGGTAATAATGCATGTTATATTGATAATAATATAAGTAATGAGTATAATTATTACAGTTCTAGCGGGTTTAAGTGCATAATATGGGTAATAATGCATGTTATACTGATAATAATATAAGTAATAAGTATAATTATTACAATTCTAGCGATAGTAACTGCATTATATGGGTAATAATGCATGTTATATTGATAATATCGGGAGTAATAAGTATAATTATTATAGTTCTAGCGATAATAATAGTAAAATATGGCTAATAGTGCATGTTATATTGATAATAATAAAAGTAATAAGTATATTTATTATACTTCTGTCGATAATAACTGCATTATATGGCTAATAATGCTTGTTATATTGATAATAATATAAGTAATAAGTATAATTATTACAGTTCTAGCGATAATAACTCCATTATATGGGTAATAATGCATGTTATATTGATAATAATATAAGTAATAAGTATAATTATTACAGTTCTAGCGATAATAACTGCATAATATGGGTAATAATGCACGTTATATTCCCAATAGTATAAGTAATACGTATAATTATTACAGTTCTAGCGATAATAACTGCATTATATGGGTAATAATGCATGTTATATTGATAATATCGGGAGTAATAAGTATAATTATTATAGTTCTAGTGATAATAATAGTACAATATGGCTAATAGTGCATGTTATATTGATAATAAAGAAGTAATAAGTATATTTATTATAGTTCTATCGATAATAACTGCATAATATGGGTAATAATGCATGTTATATTGATGATAATTAAAGTACTAAGTATATTTATTAAAGTTCTAGCGATCATAACTGCATAATATGCATAATAATGCATGTTATATTGATAATAATATAAGTAATAAGTATAATTATTACAATTCTAGCGATAATAACTGCATTATATGGGTAATAATGCATATTATATTGATAATATCGGGAGTAATATGTATAATTATTATAGTTCTAGCGATAATAATAGTAAAATATGGCCAATAGTGCATGTTATATTGATAATAATAAAAGTAATAAGTATATTTATTATAATTCTGTTGATAATAACTGCATTATATGGGTAATAATGCATGTTATATTGATGATAATGAAAGTAATACGTATAATTATTACTGTTCTAGCGATAATACCTCCATTATATGGGTAATAATGCATGTTATATTGATAATAATATAAGTAATAAGTGTAATTATTACAGTTCCAGCGATAATAACTGCATAATATGGGTAATAATGCACGTTATATTGCTAATAATATAAGTAATGAGTACAATTATTACAGTTCTAGCGATAATAACTGCATTATATGGGTAATAATGCACGTTATATTGCTAATAATATAAGTAATAAGTATAATTATTACAGTTCTAGCGATAATAACTGCATTATATGGGTGATAATGCATGTTATATTGATAATATTGGGAGTAATAAGTATATTTATTATAGTTCTATCGATAATAACTGCATAATATGGGTAATAATGCATGTTATGTTGATGATAATAATAGTAATACGTATATTTATTATAGTTCTAGCAATAATAACTGCATAATATGGGTAATAATGCATGTTATATTGATAATAATATAAGTAATAAGTATAATTATTACAGTTCTAGCGATAATAACTGCATTATATGGGTAATAATGCATGTTATATTGATAATATTGGGAGTAATAAGTATATTTATTATGGTTCTGGAGATAATAACTGCATAATATGGGTAATAATGCATGTTATATTGATAATAATATAAGTAATAAGTATAATTATTACAGTTCTATCGATAATACCTCCATTATATGGGTAATAATGCATGTTATATTGATGATAATGAAAGTAATACGTATATTTATTATAGTTCTTGCGATAATAACTGCATAATATGGGTAATAATGCATGTTATATTGAGAATAATATAAGTAACAAGTATAATTATTACAGTTCTGGCGATAATAACTGCATAATATGGGTAATAATGCATGTTATATTGATAATAATATAAGTAATTAGTATAATTATTACAGTTCTAGCGATAATAACTGCATTATATGGGTAATAATGCACGTCATATTGCTAATAATATAAGTAATAAGGATAATTGTTACAGTTCTAGCGATAATAACTGCATTATATGGGTAATAATGCACGTTATATTGCTAACAATATAAGTAATAAGTATAATTATTACAGTTCTAGCGATAATAACTGCATTATATGGGTAATAATGCATGTTATATTGATAATAATAAAAGTAATAAGTATATTTATTATCGCTCTATCGATAATAACTTCTTAATATGGGTAATAATGCATGTTATATTGATAATAATATAAGTAATAAGTATAATTATTACAGTTCTATCGATAATAACTGCATAACATGGGTAATAATGCATGTTATATAGATGATAATAAAAGTAATACGTATATTTATTATAGTTCTAGCGATAATAAGTGCATAATATGGGTAATAATGCATGTTATATTGATAATAATATAAGTAATGAGTATAATTATTACAGTTCTAGCGGGTTTAAGTGCATAATATGGGTAATAATGCATGTTATACTGATAATAATATAAGTAATAAGTATAATTATTACAATTCTAGCGATAGTAACTGCATTATATGGGTAATAATGCATGTTATATTGATAATATCGGGAGTAATAAGTATAATTATTATAGTTCTAGCGATAATAATAGTAAAATATGGCTAATAGTGCATGTTATATTGATAATAATAAAAGTAATAAGTATATTTATTATACTTCTGTCGATAATAACTGCATTATATGGCTAATAATGCTTGTTATATTGATAATAATATAAGTAATAAGTATATTTATTATAATTCTGTCGATAATAACTGCATTATATGGGTGATAATGCATGTTATATTGATAATAATGTAAGTAATAAGTATAATTATTACAGTTCTAGCGATAATAACTGCATTATATAGGTAATAATGCATGTTATATTGATAATAATATAAGTAATAAGTATAATTATTACAGTTCTAGCGATAATAACTGCATTATATGGGTAATTACGCATGTTATATTGATAATATTGGGAGTAATAAGTATAATTATTGTAGTTCTAGCGATAATAATAGTAAAATATGGCTAATAGTGCATGTTGTATTGATAATAATAAAAGTAATAAGTATATTTATTACAGTTCTATCGATAATAACTGCATAATATGGGTAATAATGCATGTTATATTGATGATAATAAAAGTGATACGTATATTTATTATAGTTCTAGCGATAATAAGTGCATTATATGGGTAATAATGCATGTTATATTGATAATAATATAAGTAATAAGTATAATTATTACAGTTCTAGCGGGTTTAAGTGCATAATATGGGTAATAATGCATGTTATATTGATAATAATATAAGTAATAAGTATAATTATTACAATTCTAGCGATTGTAACTGCATTATATGGGTAATAATGCATGTTATATTGATAATATCGGGAGTAATAAGTATAATTATTATAGTTCTAGCGATAATAATAGTAAAATATGGCTAATAGTGCATGTTATATTGATAATAATAAAAGTAATAAGTATATTTATTATACTTCTCTCGATAATAACTGCATTATATGGCTAATAATGCTTGTTATATTGATAATAATATAAGTAATAAGTATAATTATTACAGTTCTAGCGATAATAACTCCATTATATGGGTAATAATGCATGTTATATTGATAATAATATAAGTAATAAGTATAATTATTACAGTTCGAGCGATAATAACTGCATAATATGGGTAATAATGCACGTTATATTCCCAATAGTATAAGTAATACGTATAATTATTACAGTTCTAGCGATAGTAACTGCATAATATGGGTAATAATGCATGTTATATAGATGATAATAAAAGTAATACGTATATTTATTATAGTTCTAGCGATAATAAGTGCATAACATGGGTAATATTGCACGTTATATTGCTAATAATATAAGTAATAAGTAAAATTATTACAGTTCTAGCGATAATAACTGCATTATATGCGTAATAATGCATGGTATATTGATGATAATAAAAGTACTAAGTATATTTATTATAGTTCTATCGATAATAACTGCATAATATGGGTAATAATGCATGTTATATTGAGAATAATATAAGTAATAAGTATAATTATTACAGTTCTAGCGATAATAACTGCATTATATGCGTAATAATGCATGTTATATTGATGATAATAAAAGTACTAAGTATATTTATTATAGTTCTAGCGATTATAACTGCATAATATGCGTAATAATGCATGTTATATTGATAATAATATAAGAAATAAGTATAATTATTACAATTCTAGCGATAGTAACTGCATTATATGGGTAATAATGCATATTATATTGATAATATCGGGAGTAATAAGTATAATTATTATAGTTCTAGCGATAATAATAGTAAAATATGGCCAATAGTGCATGTTATATTGATAATAATAAAAGTAATAAGTATATTTATTATAATTCTGTCGATAATAACTGCATTATATGGGTGATAATGCATGTTATATTGATAACAATGTAAGTAATAAGTATAATTATTACAGTTCTAGCGATAATAACTGCATTATATATGTAATAAAGCATGTTATATTGATAATAATATAAGTAATAAGTATAATTATTACAGTTCTATCGATAATAACTGCATAATATGGGTAATAATGCATGTTATATTGATAATATCGGGAGTAATAAGTATAATTATTATAGTTCTAGTGATAATTATAGTACAATATGGCTAATAGTGCATGTTATATTGATAATAATAAAAGTAATAAGTATATTTATTATAGTTCTATCGATAATAACTGCATAATATGGGTAATAATGCATGTTATATTGATGATAATTAAAGTACTAAGTATATTTATTATAGTTCTAGCGATCATAACTGCATAATATGCGTAATAATGCATGTTATATTGATAATAATATAAGTAACAAGTATAATTATTACAATTCTAGCGATAGTAACTACATTATATGGGTAATAATGCATGTTATATTGATAATGTCGGGAGTAATAAGTATAATTATTATAGTTCTAGCGATAATAACTGCATAATATGGGTAATAATGCATGTTATATTGAGAATAATATAAGTAATAAGTATAATTATTACAGTTCTAGCGATAATAACTGCATAATATGGGTAATAATGCACGTTATATTCCCAATAGTATAAGTAATACGTATAATTATTACAGTTCTAGCGATAATAACTGCATTATATGGGTAATAATGCATGTTATATTGATAATATCGGGAGTAATAAGTATAATTATTATAGTTCCAGCGATAATAATAGTATAATATGGCTAATAGTGCATGTTCTATTGATAATAATAAAAGTAATAAGTATATTTATTATAGTCCTATCGATAATAACTGCATAATATGGGTAATAATGCATGTTATATTGATGATAATAAAAGTAATACGTATATTTATTACAGTTCTATCGATAATAACTGCATAATATGGGTAATAATGCATGTTATATTGAGAATAATATAAGTAATAAGTATAATTATTACAGTTCTAGCGATAATAACTGCATTATATGCGTAATAATGCATGTTATATTGATGATAATAAAAGTACTAAGTATATTTATTATAGTTCTAGCGATTATAACTGCATAATATGCGTAATAATGCATGTTATATTGATAATAATATAAGTAATAAGTATAATTATTACAATTCTAGCGATAGTAACTGCATTATATGGGTAATAATGCATTTTATATTGATAATATCGGGAGTAATAAGTATAATTATTATAGCTCTAACGATAATAATAGTAAAATATGGCTAATAGTGCATGTTATATTGATAATCATAAAAGTAATAAGTATATTTATTACAGTTCTATCGATAATAACTGCATAATATGGGTAATAATACATGTTATATTGATGATAATAAAAGTAATACGTATATTTATTATAGTTCTACCGATAATAACTGCATTATATGCGTAATAATCCATGTTATATTGATAATATCGGGAGTAATAAGTATAATTATTACATTTCCAGCGATAATACTAGTAAAATATGGCTAAGAGTGCCTGTTATATTGATAATAATAAAAGTAATAAGTATATTTATTATACTTCTGTCGATAATAACTGCATTATATGGGTAATAATGCATGTCATATTGAAAATAATATATGTAATAAGTATAATTATTACAGTTCTAGCGATAATAACTCCATTATATGGGTAATATTGCATGTTATATTGATAATAATATAAGTAATAAGTATAATTATTACTGTCCTATCGATAATAACTGCATAAAATGGGTAATAATGCATGTTATATTGATCATAATAAAAGTACTAAGTATATTTATTATACTTCTGTCGATAATAACTGCATAACGTGGGTAATATTGCACGTTATATTGCTAATAATATAAGTAATAAGTATAATTATTACAGTTCTAGCGATAATAACTGCATTATATGCGTAATAATGCATGTTATATTGATGATAATAAAAGTACTAAGTATATTTATTATAGTTGTAGCGATAATAACTGCATAATATGGGTGATAATGCATGTTATATTGATAATAATGTAAGTAATAAGTATAATTATTACAGTTCTAGCGATAATAACTGCATTATATAGGTAATAATGCATGTTATATTGATAATAATATAAGTAATAAGTATAATTATTACAGTTCTATCGATAATAACTGCATAACATGGGTAATAATGCATGTTATATAGATGATAATAAAAGTAATACGTATATTTATTATAGTTCTAGCGATAATAAGTGCATAATATGGGTAATAATGCATGTTATATTGATAATAATATAAGTAATGAGTATAATTATTACAGTTCTAGCGGGTTTAAGTGCATAATATGGGTAATAATGCATGTTATACTGATAATAATATAAGTAATAAGTATAATTATTACAATTCTAGCGATAGTAACTGCATTATATGGGTAATAATGCATGTTATATTGATAATATCGGGAGTAATAAGTATAATTATTATAGTTCTAGCGATAATAATAGTAAAATATGGCTAATAGTGCATGTTATATTGATAATAATAAAAGTAATAAGTATATTTATTATACTTCTGTCGATAATAACTGCATTATATGGCTAATAATGCTTGTTATATTGATAATAATATAAGTAATAAGTATAATTATTACAGTTCTAGCGATAATAACTCCATTATATGGGTAATAATGCATGTTATATTGATAATAATATAAGTAATAAGTATAATTATTACAGTTCTAGCGATAATAACTGCATAATATGGGTAATAATGCACGTTATATTCCCAATAGTATAAGTAATACGTATAATTATTACAGTTCTAGCGATAATAACTGCATTATATGGGTAATAATGCATGTTATATTGATAATATCGGGAGTAATAAGTATAATTATTATAGTTCTAGTGATAATAATAGTACAATATGGCTAATAGTGCATGTTATATTGATAATAAAGAAGTAATAAGTATATTTATTATAGTTCTATCGATAATAACTGCATAATATGGGTAATAATGCATGTTATATTGATGATAATTAAAGTACTAAGTATATTTATTAAAGTTCTAGCGATCATAACTGCATAATATGCATAATAATGCATGTTATATTGATAATAATATAAGTAATAAGTATAATTATTACAATTCTAGCGATAATAACTGCATTATATGGGTAATAATGCATATTATATTGATAATATCGGGAGTAATATGTATAATTATTATAGTTCTAGCGATAATAATAGTAAAATATGGCCAATAGTGCATGTTATATTGATAATAATAAAAGTAATAAGTATATTTATTATAATTCTGTTGATAATAACTGCATTATATGGGTGATAATGCATGTTATATTGATAATAATGTAAGTAATAAGTATAATTATTACAGTTCTAGCGATAATAACTGCATTATATAGGTAATAATGCATGTTATATTGATAATAATATAAGTAATAAGTATAATTATTACAGTTCTAGCGATAATAACTGCATTATATGGGTAATTACGCACGTTATATTGATAATATTGGGAGTAATAAGTATAATTATTGTAGTTCTAGCGATAATAATAGTAAAATATGACTAATAGTGCATGTTGTATTGATAATAATAAAAGTAATAAGTATATTTATTACAGTTCTATCGATAATAACTGCATAATATGGGTAATAATGCATGTTATATTGATGATAATAAAAGTAATACGTATATTTATTATAGTTCTAGGGATCATAACTGCATAATATGCATAATAATGCATGTTATATTGATAATAATATAAGTAATAAGTATAATTATTACAATTCTAGCGATAGTAACTGCATTATATGGGTAATAATGCATATTATATTGATAATATCGGGAGTAATAAGTATAATTATTATAGTTCTAGCGATAATAATAGTAAAATATGGCCAATAGTGCATGTTATATTGATAATAATAAAAGTAATAAGTATATTTATTATAATTCTGTTGATAATAACTGCATTATATGGGTGATAATGCATGTTATATTGATAATAATGTAAGTAATAAGTATAATTATTACAGTTCTAGCGATAATAACTGCATTATATAGGTAATAATGCATGTTATATTGATAATAATATAAGTAATAAGTATATTTATTACAGTTCTAGCGATAATAACTGCATTATATGGGTAATAATGCATGTTATATTGATAATATCGGGAGTAATAAGTATAATTATTGTAGTTCTAGCGATAATAATAGTAAAATATGGCCAATAGTGCATGTTATATTGATAATAATAAAAGTAATAAGTATATTTATTATAATTCTGTCGATAATAACTGCATTATATGGGTGATAATGCATGTTATATTGATAATAATGTAAGTAATAAGTATAATTATTACAGTTCTAGCGATAATAACTGCATTATATGCGTAATAATGCATGTTATATTGATGATAATAAAAGTACTAAGTATATTTATTATAGTTCTAGCGATAATAACTGCATTATATGGGTGATAATGCATGTTATATTGATAATAATGTAAGTAATAAGTATAATTATTACAGTTCTAGCGATAATAACTGCATTATATAGGTAATAATGCATGTTATATTGATAATAATATAAGTAATAAGTATAATTATTACAGTTCTATCGATAATAACTGCATAACATGGGTAATAATGCATGTTATATAGATGATAATAAAAGTAATACGTATATTTATTATAGTTCTAGCGATAATAAGTGCATAATATGGGTAATAATGCATGTTATATTGATAATAATATAAGTAATGAGTATAATTATTACAGTTCTAGCGGGTTTAAGTGCATAATATGGGTAATAATGCATGTTATACTGATAATAATATAAGTAATAAGTATAATTATTACAATTCTAGCGATAGTAACTGCATTATATGGGTAATAATGCATGTTATATTGATAATATCGGGAGTAATAAGTATAATTATTATAGTTCTAGCGATAATAATAGTAAAATATGGCTAATAGTGCATGTTATATTGATAATAATAAAAGTAATAAGTATATTTATTATACTTCTGTCGATAATAACTGCATTATATGGCTAATAATGCTTGTTATATTGATAATAATATAAGTAATAAGTATAATTATTACAGTTCTAGCGATAATAACTCCATTATATGGGTAATAATGCATGTTATATTGATAATAATATAAGTAATAAGTATAATTATTACAGTTCTAGCGATAATAACTGCATAATATGGGTAATAATGCACGTTATATTCCCAATAGTATAAGTAATACGTATAATTATTACAGTTCTAGCGATAATAACTGCATTAAATAGGTAATAATGCATGTTATATTGATAATAATATAAGTAATAAGTATAATTATTACAGTTCTAGCGATAATAACTGCATTATATGGGCAATTACGCATGTTATATTGATAATATTGGGAGTAATAAGTATAATTATTGTAGTTCTAGCGATAATAATAGTAAAATATGGCTAATAGTGCATGTTGTATTCATAATAATAAAAGTAATAAGTATATTTATTACAGTTCTATCGATAATAACTGCATAATATGGGTAATAATGCATGTTATATTGATGATAATAAAAGTAATACGTATATTTATTATAGTTCTAGGGATAATAAGTGCATAATATGGGTAATAATGCATGTTATATTGATAATAATATAAGAAATGAGTATAATTATTACAGTTCGAGCGGGTTTAAGTGCATAATATGGGTAATACTGCGTGTTACATTGATAATAATATAAGTAATAAGTATAATTATTACAATTCTAGCGATAGTAACTGCATTATATGGGTAATAATGCATGTTATATTGATAATATCGGGAGTAATAAGTATAATTATTATAGTTCTAGCGATAATAATAGTAAAATATGGCTAATAGTGCATGTTACATTGATAATAATAAAAGTAATAAGTATATTTATTATAATTCTGTCGATAATAACTGCATTATATGGGTGATAATGCATGTTATATTGATAATAATGTAAGTAATAAGTATAATTATTACAGTTCTAGCGATAATAACTGCATTATATAGGTAATAATGCATGTTATATTGATAATAATATAAGTAATAAGTATAATTATTACAATTCTAGCGATAGTAACAGCATTATATGGGTAATAATGCATATTACATTGATAATATCGGGAGTAATAAGTATAATTATTATAGTTCTAGCGATAATAATAGTAAAATATGGCCAATAGTGCATGTTATATTGATAATAATAAAAGTAATAAGTATATTTATTATAATTCTGTCGATAATAACTGCATTATATGGGTGATAATGCATGTTATATTGATAATAATGTAAGTAATAAGTATAATTATTACAATTCTAGCGATAGTAACTGCATTATATGGGTAATAATGCATGTTATATTGATAATATCGGGAGTAATAAGTATAATTATTATAGTTCTAGCGATAATAATAGTAAAATATGGCTAATAGTGCATGTTATATTGATAATAATAAAAGTAATAGGTATATTTATTATACTTCTGTCGATAATAACTGCATTATATGGCTAATAATGCTTGTTATATTGATAATAATATAAGTAATAAGTATAATTATTACAGTTCTAGCGATAATAACTCCATTATATGGGTATTAATGCATGTTATATTGATAATAATATAAGTAATAAGTATAATTATTACAGTTCTGGCGATAATAACTGCATAATATGGGTAATAATGCACTTTATATTCCCAATAGTATAAGTAATACGTATAATTATTACAGTTCTAGCGATAATAACTGCATTATATGGGTAATAATGCATGTTATATTGATAATAATAAAAGTAATAAGTATATTTATTACAGTTCTATCGATAATAACTGCATAATATGGGTAATAAGTCATGTTATATTGATGATAATAAAAGTAATACGTATATTTATTATAGTTCTACCGATAATAACTGCATTATATGCGTAATAATCCATGTTATATTGATAATATCGGGAGTTATAAGTATAATTATTACAGTTCTAGCGATAATAACTGCATAATATGGGTAATAATGCACGTTATATTGCTAATAATATAAGTAATATGTATAATTATTACAGTTCTAGCGATAACAACTGCATTATATATGTAATAGTGCATGTTATATTGATAATATCGGGAGTAATAAGTATAATTATTATAGTTCTAGCGATAACAATAGTAAAATATGGCTAATAGTGCATGTTATATTGATAATAATAAAAGTAATAATTATATTTATTACAGTTCTATCGATAATAACTGCATAATATGGGTAATAATGCATGTTCTATTGATGATAATGAAAGTAGTAAGTATATTTAAGACAGTTCTAGCGATAATAACTCCATTATATAGGTAATAATGCATGTTATATTGATAATAATATTAGTAATAAGTATAATTATTACAGTTCTGGCGATAATAACTCTATTATATGGGTAATAATGCATGTTATATTGATAATAATATAAGTAATAAGTATAATTATTACAGTTCTAGCGATAATAACTGCATTATATGGGTAATAATGCATGCTATATTGATAATATCAGGAGTAATAAGTATAATTATTATAGTTTTAGCGATAATAATAGTAAAATATGGCTAACAGTGCATGTTATATTGATAATAATAGAAGTAACAAGTATATTTATTATACTTCTGTCGATAATAACTGCATTATATGGGTAATAGTGCATGTTATATTGATAATAATAAAAGTAATAAGTATAATTATTACAGTTCTAGCGATAATAACTGCATTATATGGGTAATAATGCATGTTATATTGATAATAATAAAAGTAATAAGTATATTTATTATAGTTCTATCGATAATAACTGCATAATATGGGTAATAATGCATGTTATATTGATGATAATGAAAGTAGTAAGTATAATTATTACAGTTCTAGCGATAATAACTGCATAATATGGGTAATAATGCACGTTATATTGATAATAATATAAGTAATGAGTATAATTATTACAGTCCTAGCGGTAATACTAGTAAAATATGGCTAAGAGTGCCTGTTATATTGATAATAACAAAAGTAATAAGTATATTTATTATACTTCTGTCGATAATAACTGCATTATATGGCTAATAATGCTTGTTATATTGATAATAATATAAGTAATAAGTATAATTATTACAGTTCTAGCGATAATAACTCCATTATATGGGTAATAATGCATGTTATATTGATAATAATATAAGTAATAAGTATAATTATTACAGTTCTAGCGATAATAACTGCATAATATGGGTAATAATGCACGTTATATTCCCAATAGTATAAGTAATACGTATAATTATTACAGTTCTAGCGATAATAACTGCATTATATGGGTAATAATGCATGTTATATTGATAATAATAAAAGTAATAAGTATATTTATTACAGTTCTATCGATAATAACTGCATAATATGGGTAATAAGTCATGTTATATTGATGATAATAAAAGTAATACGTATATTTATTATAGTTCTACCGATAATAACTGCATTATATGCGTAATAATCCATGTTATATTGATAATATCGGGAGTTATAAGTATAATTATTACAGTTCTAGCGATAATAACTGCATAATATGGGTAATAATGCACGTTATATTGCTAATAATATAAGTAATAAGTATAATTATTACAGTTCTAGCGATAACAACTGCATTATATATGTAATAGTGCATGTTATATTGATAATATCGGGAGTAATAAGTATAATTATTATAGTTCTAGCGATAACAATAGTAAAATATGGCTAATAGTGCATGTTATATTGATAATAATAAAAGTAATAATTATATTTATTACAGTTCTATCGATAATAACTGCATAATATGGGTAATAATGCATGTTCTATTGATGATAATGAAAGTAGTAAGTATATTTAAGACAGTTCTAGCGATAATAACTCCATTATATAGGTAATAATGCATGTTATATTGATAATAATATTAGTAATAAGTATAATTATTACAGTTCTGGCGATAATAACTCTATTATATGGGTAATAATGCATGTTATATTGATAATAATATAAGTAATAAGTATAATTATTACAGTTCTAGCGATAATAACTGCATTATATGGGTAATAATGCATGCTATATTGATAATATCAGGAGTAATAAGTATAATTATTATAGTTTTAGCGATAATAATAGTAAAATATGGCTAACAGTGCATGTTATATTGATAATAATAGAAGTAACAAGTATATTTATTATACTTCTGTCGATAATAACTGCATTATATGGGTAATAGTGCATGTTATATTGATAATAATAAAAGTAATAAGTATAATTATTACAGTTCTAGCGATAATAACTGCATAATATGGGTAATAATGCACGTTATATTGATAATAATATAAGTAATGAGTATAATTATTACAGTCCTAGCGGTAATACTAGTAAAATATGGCTAAGAGTGCCTGTTATATTGATAATAACAAAAGTAATAAGTATATTTATTATACTTCTGTCGATAATAACTGCATTATATGGGAAATAGTGCATGTTATATTGATAATAATAAAAGTAATAAGTATAATTATTACAGTTCTAGCGATAATAACTGCATTATATGGGTAATAATGCATGTTATATTGATAATAATAAAAGTAATAAGTATATTTATTATAGTTCTATCGATAATAACTGCATAATATGGGTAATAATGCATGTTATATTGATGATAATGAAAGTAGTAAGTATATTTATTACAGTTCTATCGATAATAACTGCATAATATGGGTAATAATGCATGTTATATTGATAATAATAAAAGTAATAAGTATATTTATTATAGTTCTATCGATAATAACTGCATAATATGGGTAATAATGCATGTTCTATTGATGATAATGAAAGTAGTAAGTATATTTATTACAGTTCTAGCGATAATAACTGCATTATATGCGTAATAATGCATGTTATATTGATAATAATATAAGTAATAAGTATAATTATTACAGTTCTAGCGATAATAACTCCATTACATGGGTAATAATGCATGTTATACTAATAATAATATAAGTAATAAGTATAATTATTACAGTTCTAGCGATAATAACTGCATAATATGGGTAATAATGCACGTTATATTGATAATAATATAAGTAATGAGTATAATTATTACAGTCCTAGCGGTAATACTAGTAAAATATGGCTAAGAGTGCCTGTTATATTGATAATAACAAAAGTAATAAGTATATTTATTATACTTCTGTCGATAATAACTGCATTATATGGGTAATAGTGCATGTTATATTGATAATAATAAAAGTAATAAGTATAATTATTACAGTTCTAGCGATAATAACTGCATTATATGGGTAATAATGCATGCTATATTGATAATATCAGGAGTAATAAGAATAATTATTATAGTTTTAGCGATAATAGTAGTAAAATATGGCTAACAGTGCATGTTATATTGATAATAATAAAAGTAATAAGTATATTTATTATACTTCTGTCGATAATAACTGCATTATATGGGTAATAGTGCATGTTATATTGATAATAATAAAAGTAATAAGTATAATTATTACAGTTCTAGCGATAATAACTGCATAATATGGGTAATAATGCATGTTATATTGATGATAATGAAAGTAGTAAGTATAATTATTACAGTTCTAGCGATAATAACTGCATAATATGGGTAATAATGCACGTTATATTGATAATAATATAAGTAATGAGTATAATTATTACAGTCCTAGCGGTAATACTAGTAAAATATGGCTAAGAGTGCCTGTTATATTGATAATAACAAAAGTAATAAGTATATTTATTATACTTCTGTCGATAATAACTGCATTATATGGGTAATAGTGCATGTTATATTGATAATAATAAAAGTAATAAGTATAATTATTACAGTTCTAGCGATAATAACTGCATTATATGGGTAATAATGCATGTTATATTGATAATAATAAAAGTAATAAGTATATTTATTATAGTTCTATCGATAATAACTGCATAATATGGGTAATAATGCATGTTATATTGATGATAATGAAAGTAGTAAGTATATTTATTACAGTTCTATCGATAATAACTGCATAATATGGGTAATAATGCATGTTATATTGATAATAATAAAAGTAATAAGTATATTTATTATAGTTCTATCGATAATAACTGCATAATATGGGTAATAATGCATGTTCTATTGATGATAATGAAAGTAGTAAGTATATTTATTACAGTTCTAGCGATAATAACTGCATTATATGCGTAATAATGCATGTTATATTGATAATAATATAAGTAATAAGTATAATTATTACAGTTCTAGCGATAATAACTGCATTATATGGGTAATAATGCATGTTATATTAATAATAATAAAAGTAATAAGTATAATTATTACAGTCCTAGCGATAATAACTCCATTATATGGGTAATAATGCATGTTATATTGATAATAATATAAGTAATGAGTATAATTATTACAGTTCTAGCGATAATAACTCCATTACATGGGTAATAATGCATGTTATACTAATAATAATATAAGTAATAAGTATAATTATTACAGTTCTAGCGATAATAACTGCATAATATTGGTAATAATGCATGCTATATTGATAATATCAGGAGTAATAAGTATAATTATTATAGTTTTAGCGATAATAGTAGTAAAATATGGCTAACAGTGCATGTTATATTGATAATAATAAAAGTAATAAGTATATTTATTATACTTCTGTCGATAATAACTGCATTATATGGCTAATAATGCTTGTTATATTGATAATAATATAAGTAATAAGTATAATTATTACAGTTCTAGCGATAATAACTGCATTATATGGGTCATAATGCATGCTATATTGATAATATCAGGAGTAATAAGTATAATTATTATAGTTTTAGCGATAATAATAGTAAAATATGGCTAACAGTGCATGTTATATTGATAATAATAAAAGTAATAAATATATTTATTATACTTCTGTCGATAATAACTGCATTATATGGGTAATAGTGCATGTTATATTGATAATAATAAAAGTAATAAGTATAATTATTACAGTCCTAGCGGTAATACTAGTAAAATATGGCTAAGAGTGCCTGTTATATTGATAATAACAAAAGTAATAAGTATATTTATTATACTTCTGTCGATAATAACTGCATTATATGGGTAATAGTGCATGTTATATTGATAATAATAAAAGTAATAAGTATAATTATTACAGTTCTAGCGATAATAACTGCATTATATGGGTAATAATGCATGTTATATTGATAATAATATAAGTAATAAGTATAATTATTACAGTTCTAGCGATAATAACTGCATTATATGGGTAATAATGCATGTTATATTAATAATAATAAAAGTAATAAGTATAATTACTACAGTCCTAGCGATAATAACTCCATTATATGGGTAATAATGCATGTTATATTGATAATAATATAAGTAATGAGTATAATTATTACAGTTCTAGCGATAATAACTCCATTACATGGGTAATAATGCATGTTATACTAATAATAATATAAGTAATAAGTATAATTATTACAGTTCTAGCGATAATAACTGCATAATATGGGTAATAATGCACGTTATATTGATAATAATATAACTAATGAGTATAATTATTACAGTCCTAGCGGTAATACTAGTAAAATATGGCTAAGAGTGCCTGTTATATTGATAATAACAAAAGTAATAAGTATATTTATTATACTTCTGTCGATAATAACTGCATTATATGGGTAATAGTGCATGTTATATTGATAATAATAAAACTAATAAGTATAATTATTACAGTTCTAGCGATAATAACTGCATTATATGGGTAATAATGCATGTTATATTGATATTAATAAAAGTAATAAGTATATTTATTATAGTTCTATCGATAATAACTGCATAATATGGGTAATAATGCATGTTATATTGATGATAATGAAAGTAGTAAGTATATTTATTACAGTTCTATCGATAATAACTGCATAATATGGGTAATAATGCATGTTATATTGATAATAATGTAAGTAATAAGTATAATTATTACAATTCTAGCGATAGTAACTGCATTATATGGGTAATAATGCATGTTATATTGATAATATCGGGAGTAATAAGTATAATTATTATAGTTCTAGCGATAATAATAGTAAAATATGGCTAATAGTGCATGTTATATTGATAATAATAAAAGTAATAGGTATATTTATTATACTTCTGTCGATAATAACTGCATTATATGGCTAATAATGCTTGTTATATTGATAATAATATAAGTAATAAGTATAATTATTACAGTTCTAGCGATAATAACTCCATTATATGGGTAATAATGCATGTTATATTGATAATAATATAAGTAATAAGTATAATTATTACAGTTCTAGCGATAATAACTCCATAATATGGGTAATAATGCACTTTATATTCCCAATAGTATAAGTAATACGTATAATTATTACAGTTCTAGCGATAATAACTGCATTATATGGGTAATAATGCATGTTATATTGATAATAATAAAAGTAATAAGTATATTTATTACAGTTCTATCGATAATAACTGCATAATATGGGTAATAAGTCATGTTATATTGATGATAATAAAAGTAATACGTATATTTATTATAGTTCTACCGATAATAACTGCATTATATGCGTAATAATCCATGTTATATTGATAATATCGGGAGTTATAAGTATAATTATTACAGTTCTAGCGATAATAACTGCATAATATGGGTAATAATGCACATTATATTGATAATAATATAAGTAATGAGTATAATTATTACAGTCCTAGCGGTAATACTAGTAAAATATGGCTGAGAGTGCCTGTTATATTGATAATAACAAAAGTAATAAGTATATTTATTATACTTCTGTCGATAATAACTGCATTATATGGGTAATAGTGCATGTTATATTGATAATAATAAAAGTAATAAGTATAATTATTACAGTTCTAGCGATAATAACTGCATAATATGGGTAATAATGCATGTTATATTGATGATAATGAAAGTAGTAAGTATATTTATTACAGTTCTATCGATAATAACTGCATAATATGGGTAATAATGCATGTTATATTGATAATAATTAAAGTAATAAGTATATTTATTATAGTTCTATCGATAATAACTGCATAATATGGGTAATAATGCAAGTTATATTGATAATAATGTAAGTAATAAGTATAATTATTACAATTCTAGCGATAGTAACTGCATTATATGGGTAATAATGCATGTTATATTGATAATATCGGGAGTAATAAGTATAATTATTATAGTTCTAGCGATAATAATAGTAAAATATGGCTAATAGTGCATGTTATATTGATAATAATAAAAGTAATAGGTATATTTATTATACTTCTGTCGATAATAACTGCATTATATGGCTAATAATGCTTGTTATATTGATAATAATATAAGTAATAAGTATAATTATTACAGTTCTAGCGATAATAACTCCATTATATGGGTAATAATGCATGTTATATTGATAATAATATAAGTAATAAGTATAATTATTACAGTTCTAGCGATAATAACTCCATAATATGGGTAATAATGCACTTTATATTCCCAATAGTATAAGTAATACGTATAATTATTACAGTTCTAGCGATAATAACTGCATTATATGGGTAATAATGCATGTTATATTGATAATAATAAAAGTAATAAGTATATTTATTACAGTTCTATCGATAATAACTGCATAATATGGGTAATAAGTCATGTTATATTGATGATAATAAAAGTAATACGTATATTTATTATAGTTCTACCGATAATAACTGCATTATATGCGTAATAATCCATGTTATATTGATAATATCGGGAGTTATAAGTATAATTATTACAGTTCTAGCGATAATAACTGCATAATATGGGTAATAATGCACATTATATTGATAATAATATAAGTAATGAGTATAATTATTACAGTCCTAGCGGTAATACTAGTAAAATATGGCTGAGAGTGCCTGTTATATTGATAATAACAAAAGTAATAAGTATATTTATTATACTTCTGTCGATAATAACTGCATTATATGGGTAATAGTGCATGTTATATTGATAATAATAAAAGTAATAAGTATAATTATTACAGTTCTAGCGATAATAACTGCATAATATGGGTAATAATGCATGTTATATTGATGATAATGAAAGTAGTAAGTATATTTATTACAGTTCTATCGATAATAACTGCATAATATGGGTAATAATGCATGTTATATTGATAATAATTAAAGTAATAAGTATATTTATTATAGTTCTATCGATAATAACTGCATAATATGGGTAATAATGCAAGTTATATTGATAATAATGTAAGTAATAAGTATAATTATTACAATTCTAGCGATAGTAACTGCATTATATGGGTAATAATGCATGTTATATTGATAATATCGGGAGTAATAAGTATAATTATTATAGTTCTAGCGATAATAATAGTAAAATATGGCTAATAGTGCATGTTATATTGATAATAATAAAAGTAATAGGTATATTTATTATACTTCTGTCGATAATAACTGCATTATATGGCTAATAATGCTTGTTATATTGATAATAATATAAGTAATAAGTATAATTATTACAGTTCTAGCGATAATAACTCCATTATATGGGTAATAATGCATGTTATATTGATAATAATATAAGTAATAAGTATAATTATTACAGTTCTAGCGATAATAACTCCATAATATGGGTAATAATGCACTTTATATTCCCAATAGTATAAGTAATACGTATAATTATTACAGTTCTAGCGATAATAACTGCATTATATGGGTAATAATGCATGTTATATTGATAATAATAAAAGTAATAAGTATATTTATTACAGTTCTATCGATAATAACTGCATAATATGGGTAATAAGTCATGTTATATTGATGATAATAAAAGTAATACGTATATTTATTGTAGTTCTACCGATAATAACTGCATTATATGCGTAATAATCCATGTTATATTGATAATATCGGGAGTTATAAGTATAATTATTACAGTTCTAGCGATAATAACTGCATAATATGGGTAATAATGCACGTTATATTGCTAATAATATAAGTAATAAGTATAATTATTACAGTTCTAGCGATAACAACTGCATTATATATGTAATAATGCATGTTATATTGATAATATCGGGAGTAATAAGTATAATTATTATAGTTCTAGCGATAACAATAGTAAAATATGGCTAATAGTGCATGTTATATTGATAATAATAAAAGTAATAATTATATTTATTACAGTTCTATCGATAATAACTGCATAATATGGGTAATAATGCATGTTCTATTGATGATAGTGAAAGTAGTAAGTATATTTAAGACAGTTCTAGCGATAATAACTCCATTATATAGGTAATAATGCATGTTATATTGATAATAATATTAGTAATAAGTATAATTATTACAGTTCTGGCGATAATAACTCTATTATATGGGTAATAATGCATGTTATATTGATAATAATATAAGTAATAAGTATAATTATTACAGTTCTAGCGATAATAACTGCATTATATGGGTAATAATGCATGCTATATTGATAATATCAGGAGTAATAAGTATAATTATTATAGTTTTAGCGATAATAGTAGTAAAATATGGCTAACAGTGCATGTTATATTGATAATAATAAAAGTAATAAGTATATTTATTATACTTCTGTCGATAATAACTGCATTATATGGGTAATAGTGCATGTTATATTGATAATAATAAAAGTAATAAGTATAATTATTACAGTTCTAGCGATAATAACTGCATTATATGGGTAATAATGCAAGTTATATTGATAATAATAAAAGTAATAAGTATATTTATTATAGTTCTATCGATAATAACTGCATAATATGGGTAATAATGCATGTTATATTGATGATAATGAAAGTAGTAAGTATAATTATTACAGTTCTAGCGATAATAACTGCATAATATGGGTAATAATGCACGTTATATTGATAATAATATAAGTAATGAGTATAATTATTACAGTCCTAGCGGTAATACTAGTAAAATATGGCTAAGAGTGCCTGTTATATTGATAATAACAAAAGTAATAAGTATATTTATTATACTTCTGTCGATAATAACTGCATTATATGGGTAATAGTGCATGTTATATTGATAATAATAAAAGTAATAAGTATAATTATTACAGTTCTAGCGATAATAACTGCATTATATGGGTAATAATGCATGTTATATTGATAATAATAAAAGTAATAAGTATATTTATTATAGTTCTATCGATAATAACTGCATAATATGGGTAATAATGCATGTTATATTGATGATAATGAAAGTAGTAAGTATATTTATTACAGTTCTATCGATAATAACTGCATAATATGGGTAATAATGCATGTTATATTGATAATAATAAAAGTAATAAGTATATTTATTATAGTTCTATCGATAATAACTGCATAATATGGGTAATAATGCATGTTCTATTGATGATAATGAAAGTAGTAAGTATATTTATTACAGTTCTAGCGATAATAACTGCATTATATGCGTAATAATGCATGTTATATTGATAATAATATAAGTTATAAGTATAATTATTACAGTTCTAGCGATAATAACTGCATTATATGGGTAATAATGCATGTTATATTAATAATAATAAAAGTAATAAGTATAATTATTACAGTCCTAGCGATAATAACTCCATTATATGGGTAATAATGCATGTTATATTGATAATAATATAAGTAATGAGTATAATTATTACAGTTCTAGCGATAATAACTCCATTACATGGGTAATAATGCATGTTATACTAATAATAATATAAGTAATAAGTATAATTATTACAGTTCTAGCGATAATAACTGCATAATATGGGTAATAATGCACGTTATATTGATAATAATATAAGTAATGAGTATAATTATTACAGTTCTAGCGATAATAACTGCATTATATGGGTAATAATGCATGTTATATTGATAATATTGGGAGTAATAAGTATAATTATTATAGTTCTAGCGATAATAACTGCATTATATGGGTAATAATGCATGTTATATTCAAATTAATAAAAGTAATAAGTATGTTTATTACAGTTCTATCGATAATAACTGCATAATATGGGTAATAATGCATGTTCTATTGATGATAATGAAAGTAGTAAGTATATTTATTACAGTTCTAGCGATAATAACTGCATTATATGCGTAATAATGCATGTTATATTGATAATAATATAAGTTATAAGTATAATTATTACAGTTTTAGCGATAGTAACTGCATTATATGGGTAATAATGCATGTTATATTAATAATAATAAAAGTAATAAGTATAATTATTACAGTCCTAGCGATAATAACTCCATTATATGGGTAATAATGCATGTTATATTGATAATAATATAAGTAATGAGTATAATTATTACAGTTCTAGCGATAATAACTCCATTACATGGGTAATAATGCATGTTATACTAATAATAATATAAGTAATAAGTATAATTATTACAGTTCTAGCGATAATAACTGCATAATATGGGTAATAATGCACGTTATATTGATAATAATATAAGTAATGAGTATAATTATTACAGTTCTAGCGATAATAACTGCATTATATGGGTAATAATGCATGTTATATTGATAATATTGGGAGTAATAAGTATAATTATTATAGTTCTAGCGATAATAACTGCATTATATGGGTAATAATGCATGTTATATTCAAATTAATAAAAGTAATAAGTATGTTTATTACAGTTCTATCGATAATAACTGCATAATATGGGTAATAATGCATGTTATATTGATGATAATGAAAGTAGTAAGTATATTTATTACAGTTCTATCGATAATAACTGCATAATATGGGTAATAATGCATGTTATATTGATAATAATAAAAGTAATAAGTATATTTATTATAGTTCTATCGATAATAACTGCATAATATGGGTAATAATGCATGTTCTATTGAAGATAATGAAAGTAGTAAGTATATTTATTACAGTTCTAGCGATAATAACTGCATTATATGCGTAATAATGCATGTTATATTGATAATAATATAAGTAATAAGTATAATTATTACAGTTCTAGCGATAATAACTGCATTATATGGGTAATAATGCATGTTATATTAATAATAATAAAAGTAATAAGTATAATTATTACAGTCCTAGCGATAATAACTGCATTATATGGCTAATAATGCTTGTTATATTGATAATAATATAAGTAATAAGTATAATTATTACAGTTCTGGCGATAATAACTCCATTATATGGGTAATAATGCATGTTATATTGATAATAATATAAGTAATAAGTATAATTATTACAGTTCTAGCGATAATAACTCCATAATATGGGTAATAATGCACTTTATATTCCCAATAGTATAAGTAATACGTATAATTATTACAGTTCTAGCGATAATAACTGCATTATATGGGTAATAATGCATGTTATATTGATAATAATAAAAGTAATAAGTATATTTATTACAGTTCTATCGATAATAACTGCATAATATGGGTAATAAGTCATGTTATATTGATGATAATAAAAGTAATACGTATATTTATTATAGTTCTACCGATAATAACTGCATTATATGCGTAATAATCCATGTTATATTGATAATATCGGGAGTTATAAGTATAATTATTACAGTTCTAGCGATAATAACTGCATAATATGGGTAATAATGCACGTTATATTGCTAATAATATAAGTAATAAGTATAATTATTACAGTTCTAGCGATAACAACTGCATTATATATGTAATAATGCATGTTATATTGATAATATCGGGAGTAATAAGTATAATTATTATAGTTCTAGCGATAACAATAGTAAAATATGGCTAATAGTGCATTTTATATTGATAATAATAAAAGTAATAATTATATTTATTACAGTTCTATCGATAATAACTGCATAATATGGGTAATAATGCATGTTCTATTGATGATAATGAAAGTAGTAGGTATATTTAAGACAGTTCTAGCGATAATAACTCCATTATATGGGTAATAATGCATGCTATATTGATAATATCAGGAGTAATAAGTATAATTATTATAGTTTTAGCGATAATAGTAGTAAAATATGGCTAACAGTGCATGTTATATTGATAATAATAAAAGTAATAAGTATATTTATTATACTTCTGTCGATAATAACTGCATTATATGGGTAATAGTGCATGTTATATTGATAATAATAAAAGTAATAAGTATAATTATTACAGTTCTAGCGATAATAACTGCATAATATGGGTAATAATGCATGTTATATTGATGATAATGAAAGTAGTAAGTATAATTATTACAGTTCTAGCGATAATAACTGCATAATATGGGTAATAATGCACGTTATATTGATAATAATATAAGTAATGAGTATAATTATTACAGTCCTAGCGGTAATACTAGTAAAATATGGCTAAGGGTGCCTGTTATATTGATAATAACAAAAGTAATAAGTATATTTATTATACTTCTGTCGATAATAACTGCATTATATGGGTAATAGTGCATGTTATATTGATAATAATAAAAGTAATAAGTATAATTATTACAGTTCTAGCGATAATAACTGCATTATATGGGTAATAATGCATGTTATATTGATAATAATAAAAGTAATAAGTATATTTATTATAGTTCTATCGATAATAACTGCATAATATGGGTAATAATGCATGTTATATTGATGATAATGAAAGTAGTAAGTATAATTATTACAGTTCTAGCGATAATAACTGCATAATATGGGTAATAATGCACGTTATATTGATAATAATATAAGTAATGAGTATAATTATTACAGTCCTAGCGGTAATACTAGTAAAATATGGCTAAGAGTGCCTGTTATATTGATAATAACAAAAGTAATAAGTATATTTATTATACTTCTGTCGATAATAACTGCATTATATGGGTAATAGTGCATGTTATATTGATAATAATAAAAGTAATAAGTATAATTATTACAGTTCTAGCGATAATAACTGCATTATATGGGTAATAATGCATGTTATATTGATAATAATAAAAGTAATAAGTATATTTATTATAGTTCTATCGATAATAACTGCATAATATGGGTAATAATGCATGTTATATTGATGATAATGAAAGTAGTAAGTATATTTATTACAGTTCTATCGATAATAACTGCATAATATGGGTAATAATGCATGTTATATTGATAATAATAAAAGTAATAAGTATATTTATTATAGTTCTATCGATAATAACTGCATAATATGGGTAATAATGCATGTTATATTGATGATAATGAAAGTAGTAAGTATATTTATTACAGTTCTATCGATAATAACTGCATAATATGGGTAATAATGCATGTTATATTGATAATAATAAAAGTAATAAGTATAATTATTACAGTCCTAGCGATAATAACTCCATTATATGGGTAATAATGCATGTTATATTGATAATAATATAAGTAATGAGTATAATTATTACAGTTCTAGCGATAATAACTCCATTACATGGGTAATAATGCATGTTATACTAATAATAATATAAGTAATAAGTATAATTATTACAGTTCTAGCGATAATAACTGCATAATATGGGTAATAATGCACGTTATCTTGATAATAATATAAGTAATGAGTATAATTATTACAGTTCTAGCGATAATAACTGCATTATATGGGTAATAATGCATGTTATATTGATAATATTGGGAGTAATAAGTATAATTATTATAGTTCTAGCGATAATAATAGTAAAATATGGCTAATAGTGCATGTTATATTGATAACAATAAAAGTATTAAGTATGTTTATTACAGTTCTATCGATAATAACTGCATAATATGGGTAATAATGCATGTTATATTGATGATAATAAAAGTAATAAGTATATTTATTATAGTTCTAGCGATTATAACTGCACAATATGGGTAATAATGCATGTTATATTGAGAATAATATAAGTAATAAGTATAATTATTACAGTTCTAGCGATAATAACTGCATTATATGGGTAATAATGCATGTTATATTGATAATATTGGGAGTAATAAGTATAATTATTATAGCTCTAGCGATAATAATAGTAAAATATGGCTAATAGTGCATGTTATATTGATAACAATAAAAGTAATAAGTATGTTTATTACAGTTCTATCGATAATAACAGCATAATATGGGTAATAATGCATGTTATATTGATGATAATAAAAGTAATACGTATATTTATTATAGTTCTAGCGATAATAACTGCATAATATGGGTAATAATGCATGTTATATTGATAATAATATAAGTAATGAGTATAATTATTACAGTTCTAGCGATAATAACTGCATTATATGGGTAATAATGCATGTTATATTGATAATATTGGGAGTAATAAGTATAATTATTATAGCTCTAGCGATAATAATAGTAAAATATGGCTAATAGTGCATGTTATATTGATAACAATAAAAGTAATAAGTATGTTTATTACAGTTCTATCGATAATAACTGCATAATATGGGTAATAATGCATGTTATATTGATGATAATAAAAGTAATACGTATATTTATTATAGTTCTAGCGATAATAACTGCATAATATGGGTAATAATGCATGTTATATTGATAATAATATAAGTAATGAGTATAATTATTACAGTTCTAGCGATAATAACTGCATAATATCGGTAATAATGCATGTTATATTGATGATAATGAAAGTAGTAAGTATAATTATTACAGTTCTAGCGATAATAACTGCATTATTTGGGTAATAATGGATGTTATATTGATAATATCGGGAGTAATAAGTATAATTATTACAGTTCTAGCGATAATACTAGTAAAATATGGCTAACAGTGCCTGTTATATTGATAATAATATAAGTAATAAGTATGATTATTACAGTTCTAGCGATAATAACTGCATTATATGGGTAATAATGCATGTTATATTCAAATTAATAATAGTAATAAGTATATTTATTATAGTTCTATCGATAATAACTGCATAATATGGGTAATAATGCATGTTATATTGATGATAATGAAAGTAGTAAGTATATTTATTATAGTTCTATCGATAATAACTGCATAATATGGGTAATAATGCATGTTCTATTGATGACAAATGAAAGTAGTAAGTATATTTATTACAGTTCTAGCGATAATAACTGCATTATATGCGTATTAATGCATGTTATATTGATAATAATAAAAGTAATAAGTATATTTATTACAGTTCTATCGATAATAACTGCATAATATGGGTAATAATGCATGTTATATTGATGATAATAAAAGTAATACGTATATTTATTATAGTTCTAGCGATAATAACTGCATAATATGATAATGAAAGTAGTAAGTATATTTATTACTTGTTCTATCGATAATAACTGCACAATATGGGTAATAATGCATGTTATATTGATCATAATACAAGTAATAAGTATAATTATTACAGTTCTAGCGATAGTAACTGCATTATATGGGTAATAATGCATGTTATATTGATAATAATAAAAGTAATAAGTATATTTATTATAGTTCTATCGATAATAACTGCATAATATGGGTAATAATGCATGTTATATTGATAATAATATAAGTAATGAGTATAATTATTACAGTTCTAGCGACAATACTAGTAAAATATGGCTAAGAGTGCCTGTTATATTGATAACAACAAAAGTAATAAGTATATTTATTATACTTCTGTCGATAATAACTGCATTATATGGGTAATAGTGCATGTTATATTGATAATAATAAAAGTAATAAGTATAATTATTACAGTTCTAGTGATAATAACTGCATTATATGGGTAATAATGCATGTTATATTGATAATAATAAAAGTAATAAGTATATTTATTATAGTTCTATCGATAATAACTGCATAATATGGGTAATAATGCATGTTATATTGATGATAATGAAAGTAGTAAGTATATTTATTACAGTTCTATCGATAATAACTGCATAATATGGGTAATAATGCATGTTATATTGATAATAATAAAAGTAATAAGTATATTTATTATAGTTCTATCGATAATAACTGCATAATATGGGTAATAATGCATGTTCTATTGATGATAATGAAAGTAGTAAGTATATTTATTACAGTTCTAGCGATAATAACTGCATTATATGCGTAATAATGCATGTTATATTGATAATAATATAAGTAATAAGTATATTTATTACAGTTCTATCGATAATAACTGCATAATATGGGTAATAATGCATGTTATATTGATAATAATAAAAGTAATAAGTATAATTATTACAGTCCTAGCGATAATAACTCCATTATATGGGTAATAATGCATGTTATATTGATAATAATATAAGTAATGAGTATAATTATTACAGTTCTAGCGATAATAACTCCATTACATGGGTAATAATGCATGTTATACTAATAATAATATAAGTAATAAGTATAATTATTACAGTTCTAGCGATAATAACTGCATAATATGGGTAATAATGCACGTTATCTTGATAATAATATAAGTAATGAGTATAATTATTACAGTTCTAGCGATAATAACTGCATTATATGGGTAATAATGCATGTTATATTGATAATATTGGGAGTAATAAGTATAATTATTATAGTTCTAGCGATAATAATAGTAAAATATGGCTAATAGTGCATGTTATATTGATAACAATAAAAGTATTAAGTATGTTTATTACAGTTCTATCGATAATAACTGCATAATATGGGTAATAATGCATGTTATATTGATGATAATAAAAGTAATAAGTATATTTATTATAGTTCTAGCGATTATAACTGCACAATATGGGTAATAATGCATGTTATATTGAGAATAATATAAGTAATAAGTATAATTATTACAGTTCTAGCGATAATAACTGCATTATATGGGTAATAATGCATGTTATATTGATAATATTGGGAGTAATAAGTATAATTATTATAGCTCTAGCGATAATAATAGTAAAATATGGCTAATAGTGCATGTTATATTGATAACAATAAAAGTAATAAGTATGTTTATTACAGTTCTATCGATAATAACAGCATAATATGGGTAATAATGCATGTTATATTGATGATAATAAAAGTAATACGTATATTTATTATAGTTCTAGCGATAATAACTGCATAATATGGGTAATAATGCATGTTATATTGATAATAATATAAGTAATGAGTATAATTATTACAGTTCTAGCGATAATAACTGCATTATATGGGTAATAATGCATGTTATATTGATAATATTGGGAGTAATAAGTATAATTATTATAGCTCTAGCGATAATAATAGTAAAATATGGCTAATAGTGCATATTATATTGATAACAATAAAAGTAATAAGTATGTTTATTACAGTTCTATCGATAATAACTGCATAATATGGGTAATAATGCATGTTATATTGATGATAATAAAAGTAATACGTATATTTATTATAGTTCTAGCGATAATAACTGCATAATATGGGTAATAATGCATGTTATATTGATAATAATATAAGTAATGAGTATAATTATTACAGTTCTAGCGATAATAACTGCATAATATCGGTAATAATGCATGTTATATTGATGATAATGAAAGTAGTAAGTATAATTATTACAGTTCTAGCGATAATAACTGCATTATTTGGGTAATAATGGATGTTATATTGATAATATCGGGAGTAATAAGTATAATTATTACAGTTCTAGCGATAATACTAGTAAAATATGGCTAACAGTGCCTGTTATATTGATAATAATATAAGTAATAAGTATGATTATTACAGTTCTAGCGATAATAACTGCATTATATGGGTAATAATGCATGTTATATTCAAATTAATAAAAGTAATAAGTATATTTATTATAGTTCTATCGATAATAACTGCATAATATGGGTAATAATGCATGTTATATTGATGATAATGAAAGTAGTAAGTATATTTATTATAGTTCTATCGATAATAACTGCATAATATGGGTAATAATGCATGTTCTATTGATGACAAATGAAAGTAGTAAGTATATTTATTACAGTTCTAGCGATAATAACTGCATTATATGCGTATTAATGCATGTTATATTGATAATAATAAAAGTAATAAGTATATTTATTACAGTTCTATCGATAATAACTGCATAATATGGGTAATAATGCATGTTATATTGATGATAATAAAAGTAATACGTATATTTATTATAGTTCTAGCGATAATAACTGCATAATATGATAATGAAAGTAGTAAGTATATTTATTACTTGTTCTATCGATAATAACTGCACAATATGGGTAATAATGCATGTTATATTGATCATAATACAAGTAATAAGTATAATTATTACAGTTCTAGCGATAGTAACTGCATTATATGGGTAATAATGCATGTTATATTGATAATAATAAAAGTAATAAGTATATTTATTATAGTTCTATCGATAATAACTGCATAATATGGGTAATAATGCATGTTATATTGATAACAATATAAGTAATGAGTATAATTATTACAGTTCTAGCGATAATACTAGTAAAATATGGCTAAGAGTGCCTGTTATATTGATAACAACAAAAGTAATAAGTATATTTATTATACTTCTGTCGATAATAACTGCATTATATGGGTAATAGTGCATGTTATATTGATAATAATAAAAGTAATAAGTATAATTATTACAGTTCTAGTGATAATAACTGCATTATATGGGTAATAATGCATGTTATATTGATAATAATAAAAGTAATAAGTATATTTATTATAGTTCTATCGATAATAACTGCATAATATGGGTAATAATGCATGTTATATTGATGATAATGAAAGTAGTAAGTATATTTATTACAGTTCTATCGATAATAACTGCATAATATGGGTAATAATGCATGTTATATTGATAATAATAAAAGTAATAAGTATATTTATTATAGTTCTATCGATAATAACTGCATAATATGGGTAATAATGCATGTTCTATTGATGATAATGAAAGTAGTAAGTATATTTATTACAGTTCTAGCGATAATAACTGCATTATATGCGTAATAATGCATGTTATATTGATAATAATATAAGTAATAAGTATATTTATTACAGTTCTATCGATAATAACTGCATAATATGGGTAATAATGCATGTTATATTGATAATAATAAAAGTAATAAGTATAATTATTACAGTCCTAGCGATAATAACTCCATTATATGGGTAATAATGCATGTTATATTGATAATAATATAAGTAATGAGTATAATTATTACAGTTCTAGCGATAATAACTCCATTACATGGGTAATAATGCATGTTATACTAATAATAATATAAGTAATAAGTATAATTATTACAGTTCTAGCGATAATAACTGCATAATATGGGTAATAATGCACGTTATCTTGATAATAATATAAGTAATGAGTATAATTATTACAGTTCTAGCGATAATAACTGCATTATATGGGTAATAATGCATGTTATATTGATAATATTGGGAGTAATAAGTATAATTATTATAGCTCTAGCGATAATAATAGTAAAATATGGCTAATAGTGCATGTTATATTGATAACAATAAAAGTAATAAGTATGTTTATTACAGTTCTATCGATAATAACTGCATAATATGGGTAATAATGCATGTTATATTGATGATAATAAAAGTAATACGTATATTTATTATAGTTCTAGCGATAATAACTGCATAATATGGGTAATAATGCATGTTATATTGATAATAATATAAGTAATGAGTATAATTATTACAGTTCTAGCGATAATAACTGCATTATATGGGTAATAATGCATGTTATATTGATAATATTGGGAGTAATAAGTATAATTATTATAGCTCTAGCGATAATAATAGTAAAATATGGCTAATAGTGCATGTTATATTGATAACAATAAAAGTAATAAGTATGTTTATTACAGTTCTATCGATAATAACTGCATAATATGGGTAATAATGCATGTTATATTGATGATAATAAAAGTAATACGTATATTTATTATAGTTCTAGCGATAATAACTGCATAATATGGGTAATAATGCATGTTATATTGATAATAATATAAGTAATGAGTATAATTATTACAGTTCTAGCGATAATAACTGCATAATATCGGTAATAATGCATGTTATATTGATGATAATGAAAGTAGTAAGTATAATTATTACAGTTCTAGCGATAATAACTGCATTATATGGGTAATAATGCATGTTATATTGATAATATTGGGAGTAATAAGTATAATTATTATAGCTCTAGCGATAATAATAGTAAAATATGGCTAATAGTGCATGTTATATTGATAACAATAAAAGTAATAAGTATGTTTATTACAGTTCTATCGATAATAACTGCATAATATGGGTAATAATGCATGTTATATTGATGATAATAAAAGTAATACGTATATTTATTATAGTTCTAGCGATAATAACTGCATAATATGGGTAATAATGCATGTTATATTGATAATAATATAAGTAATGAGTATAATTATTACAGTTCTAGCGATAATAACTGCATTATATGGGTAATAATGCATGTTATATTGATAATATTGGGAGTAATAAGTATAATTATTATAGCTCTAGCGATAATAATAGTAAAATATGGCTAATAGTGCATGTTATATTGATAACAATAAAAGTAATAAGTATGTTTATTACAGTTCTATCGATAATAACTGCATAATATGGGTAATAATGCATGTTATATTGATGATAATAAAAGTAATACGTATATTTATTATAGTTCTAGCGATAATAACTGCATAATATGGGTAATAATGCATGTTATATTGATAATAATATAAGTAATGAGTATAATTATTACAGTTCTAGCGATAATAACTGCATTATATGGGTAATAATGCATGTTATATTGATAATATTGGGAGTAATAAGTATAATTATTATAGCTCTAGCGATAATAATAGTAAAATATGGCTAATAGTGCATGTTATATTGATAACAATAAAAGTAATAAGTATGTTTATTACAGTTCTATCGATAATAACTGCATAATATGGGTAATAATGCATGTTATATTGATGATAATAAAAGTAATACGTATATTTATTATAGTTCTAGCGATAATAACTGCATAATATGGGTAATAATGCATGTTATATTGATAATAATATAAGTAATGAGTATAATTATTACAGTTCTAGCGATAATAACTGCATAATATCGGTAATAATGCATGTTATATTGATGATAATGAAAGTAGTAAGTATAATTATTACAGTTCTAGCGATAATAACTGCATTATTTGGGTAATAATGGATGGTATATTGATAATATCGGGAGTAATAAGTATAATTATTACAGTTCTAGCGATAATACTAGTAAAATATGGCTAACAGTGCCTGTTATATTGATAATAATATAAGTAATAAGTATGATTATTACAGTTCTAGCGATAATAACTGCATTATATGGGTAATAATGCATGTTATATTCAAATTAATAAAAGTAATAAGTATATTTATTATAGTTCTATCGATAATAACTGCATAATATGGGTAATAATGCATGTTATATTGATGATAATGAAAGTAGTAAGTATATTTATTATAGTTCTATCGATAATAACTGCATAATATGGGTAATAATGCATGTTCTATTGATGACAAATGAAAGTAGTAAGTATATTTATTACAGTTCTAGCGATAATAACTGCATTATATGCGTATTAATGCATGTTATATTGATAATAATAAAAGTAATAAGTATATTTATTACAGTTCTATCGATAATAACTGCATAATATGGGTAATAATGCATGTTATATTGATGATAATAAAAGTAATACGTATATTTATTATAGTTCTAGCGATAATAACTGCATAATATGATAATGAAAGTAGTAAGTATATTTATTACTTGTTCTATCGATAATAACTGCACAATATGGGTAATAATGCATGTTATATTGATCATAATACAAGTAATAAGTATAATTATTACAGTTCTAGCGATAGTAACTGCATTATATGGGTAATAATGCATGTTATATTGATAATAATAAAAGTAATAAGTATATTTATTATAGTTCTATCGATAATAACTGCATAATATGGGTAATAATGCATGTTATATTGATAATAATATAAGTAATGAGTATAATTATTACAGTTCTAGCGATAATACTAGTAAAATATGGCTAAGAGTGCCTGTTATATTGATAACAACAAAAGTAATAAGTATATTTATTATACTTCTGTCGATAATAACTGCATTATATGGGTAATAGTGCATGTTATATTGATAATAATAAAAGTAATAAGTATAATTATTACAGTTCTAGTGATAATAACTGCATTATATGGGTAATAATGCATGTTATATTGATAATAATAAAAGTAATAAGTATATTTATTATAGTTCTATCGATAATAACTGCATAATATGGGTAATAATGCATGTTATATTGATGATAATGAAAGTAGTAAGTATATTTATTACAGTTCTATCGATAATAACTGCATAATATGGGTAATAATGCATGTTATATTGATAATAATAAAAGTAATAAGTATATTTATTATAGTTCTATCGATAATAACTGCATAATATGGGTAATAATGCATGTTCTATTGATGATAATGAAAGTAGTAAGTATATTTATTACAGTTCTAGCGATAATAACTGCATTATATGCGTAATAATGCATGTTATATTGATAATAATATAAGTAATAAGTATAATTATTACAGTTCTAGCGATAATAACTGCATTATATGGGTAATAATGCATGTTATATTAATAATAATAAAAGTAATAAGTATAATTATTACAGTCCTAGCGATAATAACTCCATTATATGGGTAATAATGCATGTTATATTGATAATAATATAAGTAATGAGTATAATTATTACAGTTCTAGCGATAATAACTTCATTACATGGGTAATAATGCATGTTATACTAATAATAATATAAGTAATAAGTATAATTATTACAGTTCTAGCGATAATAACTGCATAATATGGGTAATAATGCACGTTATCTTGATAATAATATAAGTAATGAGTATAATTATTACAGTTCTAGCGATAATAACTGCATTATATGGGTAATAATGCATGTTATATTGATAATATTGGGAGTAATAAGTATAATTATTATAGCTCTAGCGATAATAATAGTAAAATATGGCTAATAGTGCATGTTATATTGATAACAATAAAAGTAATAAGTATGTTTATTACAGTTCTATCGATAATAACTGCATAATATGGGTAATAATGCATGTTATATTGATGATAATAAAAGTAATACGTATATTTATTATAGTTCTATCGATAATAACTGCATAATATGGGTAATAATGCATGTTATATTGATGATAATGAAAGTAGTAAGTATATTTATTATAGTTCTATCGATAATAACTGCATAATATGGGTAATAATGCATGTTCTATTGATGACAAATGAAAGTAGTAAGTATATTTATTACAGTTCTAGCGATAATAACTGCATTATATGCGTATTAATGCATGTTATATTGATAATAATAAAAGTAATAAGTATATTTATTACAGTTCTATCGATAATAACTGCATAATATGGGTAATAATGCATGTTATATTGATGATAATAAAAGTAATACGTATATTTATTATAGTTCTAGCGATAATAACTGCATAATATGATAATGAAAGTAGTAAGTATATTTATTACTTGTTCTATCGATAATAACTGCACAATATGGGTAATAATGCATGTTATATTGATCATAATACAAGTAATAAGTATAATTATTACAGTTCTAGCGATAGTAACTGCATTATATGGGTAATAATGCATGTTATATTGATAATAATAAAAGTAATAAGTATATTTATTATAGTTCTATCGATAATAACTGCATAATATGGGTAATAATGCATGTTATATTGATAATAATATAAGTAATGAGTATAATTATTACAGTTCTAGCGATAATACTAGTAAAATATGGCTAAGAGTGCCTGTTATATTGATAACAACAAAAGTAATAAGTATATTTATTATACTTCTGTCGATAATAACTGCATTATATGGGTAATAGTGCATGTTATATTGATAATAATAAAAGTAATAAGTATAATTATTACAGTTCTAGTGATAATAACTGCATTATATGGGTAATAATGCATGTTATATTGATAATAATAAAAGTAATAAGTATATTTATTATAGTTCTATCGATAATAACTGCATAATATGGGTAATAATGCATGTTATATTGATGATAATGAAAGTAGTAAGTATATTTATTACAGTTCTATCGATAATAACTGCATAATATGGGTAATAATGCATGTTATATTGATAATAATAAAAGTAATAAGTATATTTATTATAGTTCTATCGATAATAACTGCATAATATGGGTAATAATGCATGTTCTATTGATGATAATGAAAGTAGTAAGTATATTTATTACAGTTCTAGCGATAATAACTGCATTATATGCGTAATAATGCATGTTATATTGATAATAATATAAGTAATAAGTATAATTATTACAGTTCTAGCGATAATAACTGCATTATATGGGTAATAATGCATGTTATATTAATAATAATAAAAGTAATAAGTATAATTATTACAGTCCTAGCGATAATAACTCCATTATATGGGTAATAATGCATGTTATATTGATAATAATATAAGTAATGAGTATAATTATTACAGTTCTAGCGATAATAACTTCATTACATGGGTAATAATGCATGTTATACTAATAATAATATAAGTAATAAGTATAATTATTACAGTTCTAGCGATAATAACTGCATAATATGGGTAATAATGCACGTTATCTTGATAATAATATAAGTAATGAGTATAATTATTACAGTTCTAGCGATAATAACTGCATTATATGGGTAATAATGCATGTTATATTGATAATATTGGGAGTAATAAGTATAATTATTATAGCTCTAGCGATAATAATAGTAAAATATGGCTAATAGTGCATGTTATATTGATAACAATAAAAGTAATAAGTATGTTTATTACAGTTCTATCGATAATAACTGCATAATATGGGTAATAATGCATGTTATATTGATGATAATAAAAGTAATACGTATATTTATTATAGTTCTAGCGATAATAACTGCATAATATGGGTAATAATGCATGTTATATTGATAATAATATAAGTAATGAGTATAATTATTACAGTTCTAGCGATAATAACTGCATTATATGGGTAATAATGCATGTTATATTGATAATATTGGGAGTAATAAGTATAATTATTATAGCTCTAGCGATAATAATAGTAAAATATGGCTAATAGTGCATGTTATATTGATAACAATAAAAGTAATAAGTATGTTTATTACAGTTCTATCGATAATAACTGCATAATATGGGTAATAATGCATGTTATATTGATGATAATAAAAGTAATACGTATATTTATTATATTTCTAGCGATAATAACTGCATAATATGGGTAATAATGCATGTTATATTGATAATAATATAAGTAATGAGTATAATTATTACAGTTCTAGCGATAATAACTGCATAATATCGGTAATAATGCATGTTATATTGATGATAATGAAAGTAGTAAGTATAATTATTACAGTTCTAGCGATAATAACTGCATTATATGGGTAATAATGCATGTTATATTGATAATATTGGGAGTAATAAGTATAATTATTATAGCTCTAGCGATAATAATAGTAAAATATGGCTAATAGTGCATGTTATATTGATAACAATAAAAGTAATAAGTATGTTTATTACAGTTCTATCGATAATAACTGCATAATATGGGTAATAATGCATGTTATATTGATGATAATAAAAGTAATACGTATATTTATTATAGTTCTAGCGATAATAACTGCATAATATGGGTAATAATGCATGTTATATTGATAATAATATAAGTAATGAGTATAATTATTACAGTTCTAGCGATAATAACTGCATTATATGGGTAATAATGCATGTTATATTGATAATATTGGGAGTAATAAGTATAATTATTATAGCTCTAGCGATAATAATAGTAAAATATGGCTAATAGTGCATGTTATATTGATAACAATAAAAGTAATAAGTATGTTTATTACAGTTCTATCGATAATAACTGCATAATATGGGTAATAATGCATGTTATATTGATGATAATAAAAGTAATACGTATATTTATTATAGTTCTAGCGATAATAACTGCATAATATGGGTAATAATGCATGTTATATTGATAATAATATAAGTAATGAGTATAATTATTACAGTTCTAGCGATAATAACTGCATAATATCGGTAATAATGCATGTTATATTGATGATAATGAAAGTAGTAAGTATAATTATTACAGTTCTAGCGATAATAACTGCATTATTTGGGTAATAATGGATGTTATATTGATAATATCGGGAGTAATAAGTATAATTATTACAGTTCTAGCGATAATACTAGTAAAATATGGCTAACAGTGCCTGTTATATTGATAATAATATAAGTAATAAGTATGATTATTACAGTTCTAGCGATAATAACTGCATTATATGGGTAATAATGCATGTTATATTCAAATTAATAAAAGTAATAAGTATATTTATTATAGTTCTATCGATAATAACTGCATAATATGGGTAATAATGCATGTTATATTGATGATAATGAAAGTAGTAAGTATATTTATTATAGTTCTATCGATAATAACTGCATAATATGATAATGAAAGTAGTAAGTATATTTATTACTTGTTCTATCGATAATAACTGCACAATATGGGTAATAATGCATGTTATATTGATGATAATGAAAGTAGTAAGTATATTTATTACAGTTCTATCGATAATAACTGCATAATATGGGTAATAATGCATGTTATATTGATAATAATAAAAGTAATAAGTATATTTATTATAGTTCTATCGATAATAACTGCATAATATGGGTAATAGTGCATGTTCTATTGATGATAATGAAAGTAGTAAGTATATTTATTACAGTTCTAGCGATAATAACTGCATTATATGCGTAATAATGCATGTTATATTGATAATAATATAAGTAATAAGTATAATTATTACAGTTCTAGCGATAATAACTGCATTATATGGGTAATAATGCATGTTATATTAATAATAATAAAAGTAATAAGTATAATTATTACAGTCCTAGCGATAATAACTCCATTATATGGGTAATAATGCATGTTATACTAATAATAATATAAGTAATAAGTATAATTATTACAGTTCTAGCGATAATAACTGCATAATATGGGTAATAATGCACGTTATATTGATAATAATATAAGTAATAAGTATAATTATTACAGTTCTAGCGATAATAACTGCATTATATGGGTAATAATGCATGTTATATTAATAATAATAAAAGTAATAAGTATAATTATTACAGTCCTAGCGATAATAACTCCATTATATGGGCAATAATGCATGTTATATTGATAATAATATAAGTAATGAGTATAATTATTACAGTTCTAGCGATAATAACTCCATTACATGGGTAACAATGCATGTTATACTAATAATAATATAAGTAATAAGTATAATTATTATAGTTCTAGCGATAATAACTGCATAATATGGGTAATAATGCATGTTATATTGATAATAATATAAGTAATGAGTATAATTATGTGACGATGTCGCGTCACGTCGGCAACGTGCTCCGTCGCGTGCCGACGACCGCGCATCGTCAGCCGCGCACCGCGGTGGGGGACCCCCCACCGAGACCACCCGCGAGACCGTGACCTACTTAGATACCGATCGATCGCGTGATCGATGGAGTTGGCCCGGGGCGTCGGCCCCGAAAGGATCTCTCCGGAGATCCGCTCCCAGGCGTAAAGGTCTTCCTGGCTTGAAGGGTACCCTGAGCTAGGTGGACTGGAGGCCAGTCTCAGGAGGAAGGGTAACACTTCTTCTGAGACCAGCCGAGCCAACGGTCAGCCAGCAAACCGACTCGACAGGGTAACACGGAGGGTCGGTAAGCTGGAGACAGTCGCCACAAGGAGGGGGTAGCACCTCCGCGCGGTGACTGTCCGATCGTGGAGGAACGTGCCAGCTCCCTCGAAGGCTAGCCTAGCCACAGGTCAGCCGGCGAGTCGACTTAACGGGGGAGCCCGGAGAGTTGGCGAGTCGGAGGCAGTAGCCGCGCTGGGAGGGTAGCACCACGGCGCGGTGTCTGTCCGAACGTGGAGGCGCCTGTAAGACCCCACTGGGGCAATCTCGGAACACTCTCGGAACAACCAGGTTCCAGTTTAATAAGAGCAAGGCAAGGCCAGAACTGGCCATTTACCCGGTGTACTTTGATATCCCTTCTCTCCTCCTCCTCTTGCGACCGTAGTCTAAGACCCGCGAACGCGCCTCCGCGTAACCCGCGAAACGCGCCTCCGCATCCGACCGCGCCGACCGACACGCGAGTACGTCCCGCGACGAACCGCGTCCGACCGTAAACCGCGAGCGCGCCTCCGCGTAACCCGCGAACGCGCCTCCGCGTCCGAAACTCCCGACCGAACACGGACATCCCGTGATGTCCCCCGTACCGCACCCCGTCCGCCGTTAGCATGTAAGGTATAGTCCATAAGATATAGTAAGTAAGATAGATTGTATGGTAGATAGGTAAGCGTAGTTTATAAGATAGTATGTAAGCTAGGTAGGGTATAGCGTATAAGACTCGCGCCGCCGTCACACGTTTGTAACACCGCTTTATACATTGTAGAAACCCAACATCGAGCCGCCGCACAGTGGCGAAAAACGGCGAAAACGTGGACAAAACTAATATCTTCAATTCCAAGATAAATTATTAAAATGTTTTTTGATAAGATGATTGTATTAATGTTACAAATTAATTTTTCGTGTTGAAAATCGAATTTTGATGTGTTAGTTAACTAATACGGAGTACTGTACGTATGAATTTTTATCTCCGAAACTGTTTAACGAAATTAGTTAGATTTTTTTTTATTTTAATCTTGAATATTTGAACTATCTTAATAATATTTCTTTTTATTAAAAAATTAATTTTTTAATATCAGAAATTGTAAATAAAGTTTTATTTTTTAAATTTTTGTATTAAGTTTAAATATCTAATATGTAATATATATATGGATATATAGCTTGAAATCTTACCTACAGAACAAGACCTTTTGCATAACTGTGTGTACATAATTAACGTCGCAATGAGCTGTACAAGAAGTAGTGTACCCCCGATTTTGGGGAACAGTATAAACAGATATCACATATGTTTTAGGACATTCACATATGAGGAAGGTTTTTAATAGCCACTCTTGGCCAATGATACCTTTTTTCAAGAAAAACAAGTTGAAAAATATGAAATTGTTCGTTGATTGATTATTTAGAAAACTACACGACTAGATTAAACTACAACATAAAGAGCTTAACGCAAACGGTTTCGGAAATATTGGAAATAATAGAAGTTATATCCGCAGTATAAACGTGACTTTGTCTCATAGAATATTGCCATTTACCGATCTGAACCCTGCTGTGACAAAAAATTGTAAGATAATGCCTAAGAAATATAACACAATGAGTAGAAATCATCAATAGTGACAGCATATTCGAAAAACGTCGAAAACTGCTGCAGCCGCGCGCGCTAATTGGGTGCGCGTATGCACAAAAATGTAAATATCTCGCAAGACCGCAAATTACTGCAAGATATTATTACAGATCCTTATTCGGGAAGCTTCCAGCTTTCATTTGAGCCCACTTGGTACGTGGGGCAATGCGGGACTCACAACTATTTCCTTACATAAACATTATGTATGTTTATGGTTTATATTTTTTTCTATATCATTGTTAAAAATAAACATTTTGTTGTGCAATTTGCATTATTATAATACTAAAGGATCATATAAAAAGCCAATAATAGTGAATGAACATAATATTTAAAAAATGGTGAACAGCATTAAGTTGAACTTTACCCGGAGAAAATTGATTTCGGAAAATGTTCAACTTTGGAGGCTTGTATCTTCGAAATGGTAATAATAAAATCGTTTCAAGTGCCAGAACATTGTGCACAGATTCCTTATAAACTAGTTCCACTAAATGGATTTCAAGAATTGCGATTTTCATTTTTTGACTTTTGTCCACGTTTTCGCCGTTTTTCGCCACTGTGCGCCGCCCAAGACTCCGGCCCCAACCGGAACCGCGACGCCCTCCACTTCGGCCACCGTGGAAAAGGAGGTTTAATAAAGAATAATTAAAGGCGAATATTGCGTTTTGTCTCTTTCTACCCCGCGACCAGTCCTCTTCCCCACCGCGACCGGCCCCCTCGCGAAAACCCTGGCTCGCTGAAGCGTCCAGCACCAGGGGGCCCGCGAGTCGCGACTCCACCGCGTTGCCTAGCAACGCGGTGCGACGAAGACCGACTCCGTTACAATTATTACAGTCCTAGCGGTAATACTAGTAAAATATGGCTAAGAGTGCCTGTTATATTGATAATAACAAAAGTAATAAGTATATTTATTATACTTCTGTCGATAATAACTGCATTATATGGGTAATAGTGCATGTTATATTGATAATAATAAAAGTAATAAGTATAATTATTACAGTTCTAGCGATAATAACTGCATTATATGGGTAATAATGCATGTTATATTGATAATAATAAAAGTAATAAGTATATTTATTATAGTTCTATCGATAATAACTGCATAATATGGGTAATAATGCATGTTATATTGATGATAATGAAAGTAGTAAGTATATTTATTACAGTTCTATCGATAATAACTGCATAATATGGGTATTAATGCATGTTATATTCATAATAATAAAAGTAATAAGTATATTTATTATAGTTCTAGCGATAATAACTGCATTATATGCGTAATAATGCATGTTATATTGATAATAATAAAAGTAATAAGTATATTTATTATAGTTCTATCGATAATAACTGCATTATATGGGTAATAATGCATGTTATATTGATAATAATAAAAGTAATAAGTATATTTATTATAGTTCTATCGATAATAACTGCATAATATGGGTAATAATGCATGTTATATTGATGATAATGAAAGTAGTAAGTATATTTATTACAGTTCTATCGATAATAACTGCATAATATGGGTAATAATGCATGTTATATTGATAATAATAAAAGTAATAAGTATATTTATTATAGTTCTATCGATAATAACTGCATAATATGGGTAATAATGCATGTTCTATTGATGATAATGAAAGTAGTAAGTATATTTATTACAGTTCTATCGATAATAACTGCATTATATGGGTAATAATGCATGTTATATTAATAATAATAAAAGTAATAAGTATAATTATTACAGTCCTAGCGATAATAACTCCATTATATGGGTAATAATGCATGTTATATTGATAATAATATAAGTAATGAGTATAATTATTACAGTTCTAGCGATAATAACTCCATTACATGGGTAATAATGCATGTTATACTAATAATAATATAAGTAATAAGTATAATTATTACAGTTCTAGCGATAATAACTGCATAATATGGGTAATAATGCACGTTATATTGATAATAATATAAGTAATGAGTATAATTATTACAGTCCTAGCGGTAATACTAGTAAAATATGGCTAAGAGTGCCTGTTATATTGATAATAACAAAAGTAATAAGTATATTTATTATACTTCTGTCGATAATAACTGCATTATATGGGTAATAGTGCATGTTATATTGCTAACAATAAAAGTAATAAGTATAATTATTACAGTTCTAGCGATAATAACTGCATTATATGCGTAATAATGCATGTTATATTGATAATAATAAAAGTAATAAGTATATTTATTATAGTTCTAGCGATAATAACTGCATAATTTGATAATGAAAGTAGTAAGTATATTTATTACAGTTCTATCGATAATAACTGCACAATATGGGTAGTAATGCATGTTATATTGATCATAATACAAGTAATAAGTATATTTATTATAGTTCTAGCGATTATAACTGCACAATATGGGTAATAATGCATGTTATATTGAGAATAATATAAGTAATAAGTATAATTATTACAGTTCTAGCGATAATAACTGCATTATATGGGTAATAATGCATGTTATATTGATAATATTGGGAGTAATAAGTATAATTATTATAATTCTAGCGATAATAATAGTAAAATATGGCTAATAGTGCATGTTATATTGATAACAATAAAAGTAATAGGTATGTTTATTACAGTTCTATCGATAATAACTGCATAATATGGGTAATAATGCATGTTATATTGATGATAATAAAAGTAATACGTATATTTATTATAGTTCTAGCGATAATAACTGCATAATATAGGTAATAATGCATGTTATATTGATAATAATATAAGTAATGAGTATAATTATTACAGTTCTAGCGATAATAACTGCATAATATCGGTAATAATGCATGTTATATTGATGATAATGAAAGTAGTAAGTATAATTATTACAGTTCTAGCGATAATAACTGCATTATTTGGGTAATAATGGATGTTATATTGATAATATTGGGAGTAATAAGTATAATTATTACAGTTCTAGCGATAATACTAGTAAAATATGGCTAACAGTGCCTGTTATATTGATAATAATATAAGTAATAAGTATGATTATTACAGTTCTAGCGATAATAACTGCATTATATGGGTAATAATGCATGTTATATTCAAATTAATAAAAGTAATAAGTATATTTATTATAGTTCTATCGATAATAACTGCATAATATGGGTAATAATGCATGTTATATTGATGATAATGAAAGTAGTAAGTATATTTATTATAGTTCTATCGATAATAACTGCATAATATGGGTAATAATGCATGTTCTATTGATGATAATGAAAGTAGTAAGTATATTTATTACAGTTCTAGCGATAATAACTGCATTATATGCGTAATAATGCATGTTATATTGATAATAATAAAAGTAATAAGTATATTTATAACAGTTCTATCGATAATAACTGCATAATATGGGTAATAATGCATGTTATATTGATGATAATAAAAGTAATACGTATATTTATTATAGTTCTATCGATAATAACTGCATAATATGGGTAATAATGCATGTTCTATTGATGACAATGAAAGTAGTAAGTATAATTATTACAGTTCTAGCGATAATAACTGCATTATATGGGTAATAGTGCATGTTATATTGATAATAATAAAAGTAATAAGTATAATTATTACCGTTCTAGCGATAATAACTGCATTATATGCGTAATAATGCATGTTATATTGATAATAATAAAAGTAATAAGTATATTTATTATAGTTCTATCGATAATAACTGCATTATATGGGTAATAATGCATGTTATATTGATAATAATAAAAGTAATAAGTATATTTATTATAGTTCTATCGATAATAACTGCATAATATGGGTAATAATGCATGTTATATTGATGATAATGAAAGTAGTAAGTATATTTATTACAGTTCTATCGATAATAACTGCATAATATGGGTAATAATGCATGTTATATTGATAATAATAAAAGTAATAAGTATATTTATTATAGTTCTATCGATAATAACTGCATAATATGGGTAATAATGCATGTTCTATTGATGATAATGAAAGTAGTAAGTATATTTATTACAGTTCTATCGATAATAACTGCATTATATGGGTAATAATGCATGTTATATTCATAATAATAAAAGTAATAAGTATAATTATTACAGTCCTAGCGATAATAACTCCATTATATGGGTAATAATGCATGTTATATTGATAATAATATAAGTAATGAGTATAATTATTACAGTTCAAGCGATAATAACTCCATTACATGGGTAATAATGCATGTTATACTAATAATAATATAAGTAATAAGTATAATTATTACAGTTCTAGCCATAATAACTGCATAATATGGGTAACAATGCACGTTACACTGCTAATAGTATAAGTAATAACTATAATTATTACAGTTCTAGCGATAATAACTGCATTATATGGGTAATAATGCATGTTATATTGATAATATCGGGAGTAATAAGCATAATTATTATAGTTCTAGCGATAATAATAGTACAATATGGCCAATAATGCACGTTATATTGATAATAATATAAGTAATGAGTATAATTATTACAGTCCTAGCGGTAATACTAGTAAAATATGGCTAAGAGTGCCTGTTATATTGATAATAACAAAAGTAATAAGTATATTTATTATACTTCTGTCGATAATAACTGCATTATATGGGTAATAGTGCATGTTATATTGATAATAATAAAAGTAATAAGTATATTTATTATAGTTCTAGCGATAATAACTGCATTATATGCGTAAGAATGCATGTTATATTGATAATAATAAAAGTAATAAGTATATTTATTATAGTTCTAGCTATAATAACTGCATTATATGGGTAATAATGCATGTTATATTGATAATATTGGGAGTAATAAGTATAATTATTATAGTTCTAACGATAATAATAGTAAAATATGGCTAATAGTGCATGTTATATTGTTAATAATAAATGTAATAAGTATAATTATTACAGTTCTAGCGATAATAACTGCATTATATGGGTAATAATGCATGTTATATTGATAATAATAAAAGTAATAAGTATATTTATTATACTTCTGTCGACAATAACTGCAATATATGAGTAATAATGCATGTTATATTGATAATAATATAAGTAGTAAGTATAATTATTACAGTTCTAGCGATAATTACTGCATTATATGGGTAATAATGCATGTTATATTGATAATAATAAAAGTAATAAGTATATTTATTATAGTTCTATCGATAATAACTGCATAATATGGGTAATAATGCACGTTATACTGCTAATAGTATAAGTAATAACTATAATTATTACACTTCTAGCGATAATAACTGCATTATATGGGTAATAATGCATGTTATATTGATAATATCGGGAGTAATAAGCATAATTATTATAGTTCTAGCGATAATAATAGTACAATATGGCTAATAGTGCATGTTATATTGATAATAATAAAAGTAATAAGTATATTTATTATAGTTCTATCGATAATAACTGCATAATATGGGTAATAATGCACGTTATATTGATGATAATAGAAGTAATAAGTATATTTATTATAGTTCTATCGATAATAACTGCATAATATGGGTAATAATACATTTTATATTGGTGATAATGAAAGTAGTAAGTGTATTTATTACAGTTCTAGCGATAATAACTCCATTATAAGGGTAATAATGCATGTTATATTGATAATATCGGGAGTAATAAGTATAATTATTATAGTTCTAGTGATAATAATAGTAAAATATGGCTAATAGTGCATGTTATATTTATAATAATAAAAGTAATAAGTATATTTATTACAGTTCTAGCGATAATAACTGCATTATATGGGTAATAATGCATGTTATATTGATAATAATAAAAGTAATAAGTATATTTATTATACTTCTGTCGACAATAACTGCATTATATGAGTAATAATGCATGTTATATTGATAATAATATAAGTAGTAAGTATAATTATTACAGTTCTAGCGATAATAACTGCATTATTTGGGTAATAATGGATGTTATATTGATAATATCGGGAGTAATAAGTATAATTATTACAGTTCTACCGATAATACTAGTAAAATATGGCTAACAGTGCCTGTTATATTGATAATAATAAAAGTAATAAGTATATTTGTTATACTTCTGTCGATAATAACTGCATTATATGAGTAATAATGCATGTTATATTGATAATAATATAAGCAATAAGTATAATTATTACAGTTCTAGCGATAATAACTGCATTATATGGGTAATAATGCATGTTATATTGATAATAATAAAAGTAATAAGTACAATTATTACAGTTCTAGCGATAATAACTGCATTATATGGGTAATAATGCATGTTATATTGATAATAATAAAAGTAATGAGTATAATTATTACAGTTCTAGCGATAATAACTGCATTATATGGGTAATAATGCATGTTATATTGATAATATTGGGAGTAATAAGTATAATTATTATAGTTCTAGCGATAATAATAGTAAAATATGGCTAATAGTGCATGTTATATTGATAACAATAAAAGTAATAAGTATGTTTATTACAGTTCTATCGATAATAACTGCATAATATGGGTAATAATGCATGTTATATTGATGATCATAAAAGTAATACGTATATTTATTATAGTTCTAGCGATAATAACTGCATAATATGGGTAATAATGCATGTTATATTGATGATAATGAAAGTAGTAAGTACAATTATTACAGTTCTAGCGATAATAACTGCATTATTTGGGTAATAATGGATGTTATATTGATAATATTCGGAGTAATAAGTATAATTATTACAGTTCTAGCGATAATACTAGTAAAATATGGCTAACAGTGCCTGTTATATTGATAATAATAAAAGTAATAAGTATATTTGTTATACTTCTGTCGATAATAACTGCATTATATGGGTAATGGTGCATGTTATATTGATAATAATAAAAGTAATAAGTATAATTATTACAGTTCTAGCGATAATAACTGCATTATATGGGTAATAATGCATGTTATATTGATAATAATATAAGTAATGAGTATAATAATCACAGTTCTAGCGATAATAACTGCATAATATCGGTAATAATGCATGTTATATTGATGATAATGAAAGTAATAAGTATATTTATTATAGTTCTATCGATAATAACTGCATAATATGGGTAATAATGCATGTTATATTGGTGATAATGAAAGTAGTAAGTGTATTTATTACAGTTCTAGCGATAATAACTCCATTATAAGGGTAATAATGCATGTTATATTGATAATATCGGGAGTAATAAGTATAATTATTATAGTTCTAGCGATAATAATAGTAAAATATGGCTAATAGTGCATGTTATATTGATAACAATAAAAGTAATAAGTAAGTTTATTACAGTTCTATCGATAATAACTGCATAATATGGGTAATAATGCATGTTATATTGATGATAATAAAAGTAGTACGTATATTTATTATAGTTCTAGCGATAATAACTGCATAATATGGGTAATAATGCATGTTATATTGATAATAATATAAGTAATGAGTATAATTATTACAGTTCTAGCGATAATAACTGCATAATATCGGTAATAATGCATGTTATATTGATGATAATGAAAGTAGTAAGTACAATTATTACAGTTCTAGCGATAATAACTGCATTATTTGGGTAATAATGGATGTTATATTGATAATATTCGGAGTAATAAGTATAATTATTACAGTTCTAGCGATAATACTAGTAAAATATGGCTAACAGTGCCTGTTATATTGATAATAATAAAAGTAATAAGTATATTTGTTATATACTGTCGATAATAACTGCATTATATGAGTAATAATGCATGTTATATTGATAATAATATAAGTAATAAGTATAATTATTACAGTTCTAGCGATAATAACTGCATAATATGGGTAATAATGCATGTTATATTGATGATAATAAAAGTAATACGTATATTTATTATAGTTCTAGCGATAATAACTGCATAATATGGGTAATAATGCATGTTATATTGATAATAATATAAGTAATGAGTATAATAATCACAGTTCTAGCGATAATAACTGCATAATATCGGTAATAATGCATGTTATATTGATGATAATGAAAGTAATAAGTATATTTATTATAGTTCTATCGATAATAACTGCATAATATGGGTAATAATACATTTTATATTGGTGATAATGAAAGTAGTAAGTGTATTTATTACAGTTCTAGCGATAATAACTCCATTATAAGGGTAATAATGCATGTTATATTGATAATATCGGGAGTAATAAGTATAATTATTATAGTTCTAGTGATAATAATAGTAAAATATGGCTAATAGTGCATGTTATATTTATAATAACAAAAGTAATAAGTATATTTATTATACTTCTGTCGATAATAACTGCATTATATGGGTAATAGTGCATGTTATATTGATAATAATAAAAGTAATAAGTATATTTATTATAGTTCTAGCGATAATAACTGCATTATATGCGTAAGAATGCATGTTATATTGATAATAATAAAAGTAATAAGTATATTTATTATAGTACTAGCTATAATAACTGCATTGTAAGGGGAATAATGCATGTTATATTGATAATATTGGGAATAATAAGTATAATTATTATAGTTCTAACGATAATAATAGTAAAATATGGCTAATAGTGCATGTTATATTGTTAATAATAAAAGTAATAAGTATATTTATTATAGTTCTATCGATAATAACTGCATAATATGGGTAATAATGCACGTTATACTGCTAATAGTATAAGTAATAACTATAATTATTACAGTTCTAGCGATAATAACTCCATTATATGGGTAATAATGCATGTTATATTGATAATAATATAAGTAATGAGTATAATTATTACAGTTCTAGCGATAATAACTGCATTATATGGGTAATAATGCATGTTATATTGATAATAGTAAAAGTAATAAGTATATTTATTACAGTTCTATCGATAATAACTGCATTATATGGGTAATAATGCATGTTATATTAATAATAATAAATGTAATAAGTATAATTATTACAGTTCTAGCGATAATAACTCCATTATATGGGTAATAATGCATGTTATATTGATAATAATATAAGTAATAAGTATAATTATTACAGTTCTAGCCATAATAACTGCATAATATGGGTAACAATGCACGTTATATTGATAATAATATAAGTAATAAGTATAATTATTACAGTTCTAGCGATAATAACTGCATTATATGGGTAATAATGCATGTTATATTGGTAGTATTGGGAATAATAAGTATAATTATTATATTTCTAGCGATAATAATAGTGAAATATGACTAATAGTGCATGTTACATTGATAATAATAAAAGTAATAAGTATATTTATTACAGTTCTATCGATAATAACTGCATAATATGGGTAATAATGCATGTTGTATTGATAATATTGGGAGTAATAAGTATAATTATTATAGTTCTAGCGATAATAATAGTAAAATATGGCTAATAGTGCATGTTATATTGTTAATAATAAAAGTAATAAGTATATTTATTATAGTTCTATCGATAATAACTGCATAATATGGGTAATAATGCACGTTATACTGCTAATAGTATAAGTAATAACTATAATTATTACAGTTCTAGCGATAATAACTGCATTATATGGGTAATAATGCATGCTATATTGATAATATCGGGAGTAATAAGCATAATTATTATAGTTCTAGCGATAATAATAGTACAATATGGCTAATAGTGCATGTTATATTGATAATAATAAAAGTAATAAGTATATTTATTATACTTCTGTCGACAATAACTGCATTATATGAGTAATAATGCATGTTATATTGATAATAATATAAGTAGTAAGTATAATTATTACAGTTCTAGCGATAATAACTGCATTATATGCGTAATAATGCATGTTATATTGATAATAATAAAAGTAATAAGTATGTTTATTATAGTTCTATCGATAATAACTGCATAATATGGGTAATAATGCATGTTATATTGGTGATAATGAAAGTAGTAAGTATATTTATTACAGTTCTAGCGATAATAACATCATTATATGGGTAATAATGCATGTTATATTGATAATAATATAAGTAATAAGTATAATTATTACAGTCCTAGCGGTAATACTAGTAAAATATGGCTAAGAGTGCCTGTTATATTGATAATAACAAAAGTAATAAGTATATTTATTATACTTCTGTCGATAATAACTGCATTATATGGGTAATGGTGCATGTTATATTGATAATAATAAAAGTAATAAGTATAATTATTACAGTTCTAGCGATAATAACTGCATTATATGGGTAATAATGCATGTTATATTGATAATAATAAAAGTAATAAGTATATTTATTATAGTTCTATCGATAATAACTGCATAATATGGGTAATAATGCATGTTATATTGATGATAATGAAAGTAGTAAGTATATTTATTACAGTTCTATCGATAATAACTGCATAATATGGGTAATAATGCATGTTATATTGATAATAATAAAAGTAATAAGTATATTTATTATAGTTCTATCGATAATAACTGCATAATATGGGTAATAATGCATGTTCTATTGATGATAATGAAAGTGGTAAGTATATTTATTACAGTTCTAGCGATAATAACTGCATTATATGCGTAATAATGCATGTTATATTGATAATGTCGGGAGTAATAAGTATAATTATTACAGTTCTAGCGATAATAACTGCATAATATGGGTAATAATGCACGTTATATTGATAATAATATAAGTAATAAGTATAATTATTACAGTTCTAGCGATAATAACTGCATTATATGGGTAATAATGCATGTTATATTGATAATATTGGGAGTAATAAGTATAATTATTATAGTTCTAGCGATAATAATAGTAAAATATGGCTAATAGTGCATGTTATATTGATAACAATAAAAGTAATAAGTATGTTTATTACAGTTCTATCGATAATAACTGCATAATATGGGTAATAATGCATGTTATATTGATGATCATAAAAGTAATACGTATATTTATTATAGTTCTATCGATAATAACTGCATAATATGGGTAATAATGCATGTTATATTGATAATAATATAAGTAATGAGTATAATAATCACAGTTCTAGCGATAATAACTGCATAATATCGGTAATAATGCATGTTATATTGATGATAATGAAAGTAATAAGTATATTTATTATAGTTCTATCGATAATAACTGCATTATATGGGTAATAATGCATGTTATATTGATAATAATATAAGTAATAGGTATAAATATTACAGTTCTAGCGATAATAACTGCATTACATGGGTAATAATGCATGTTATATTGATAATATCGGGAGTAATTAGTATAATTATTATAGTTCTAGCGATAATAAAAGTAAAATATGGCTAATAGTGCATGTTATACTGATAATAATAAAAGTAACAAGTATATTTATTATACTTCTGTCGATAATAACTGCATTATATGGGTAATAATGCATGTTATATTGATGATAATATAAGTAACAAGTATAATTATTACAGTTCTAGCGATAATAACTGAATTATATGGGTAATAATGCATGTTATATTGGTAGTATTGGGAATAATAAGTATAATTATTATATTTCTAGCGATAATAATAGTGAAATATGACTAATAGTGCATGTTACATTGATAATAATAAATGTAATAAGTATATTTATTACAGTTCTATCGATAATAACTGCATAATATGGGTAATAATGCATGTTATATTGATGATAATAAAAGTAATACGTATATTTATTATAGTTCTAGCTATAATAACTGCATTATATGGGTAATAATGCATGTTATATTGATAATATTGGGAGTAATAAGTATAATTATTATAGTTCTAGCGATAATAATAGTAAAATATGGCTAATAGTGCATGTTATATTGTTAATAATAAAAGTAATAAGTATAATTATTACAGTTCTAGCGATAATAACTGCATTATATGGGTAATAATGCATGTTATATTGATAATAATAAAAGTAATAAGTATATTTATTATACTTCTGTCGACAATCACTGCATTATATGAGTAATAATGCATGTTATATTGATAACAATATAAGTAGTAAGTATAATTATTACAGTTCTAGCGATAATAACTGCATTATATGGGTAATAATGCATGTTATATTGATAATAATACAAGTAATAAGTATATTTATTATAGTTCTATCGATAATAACTGCATAATATGGGTAATAATGCATGTTATATTGATGATAATGAAAGTAGTAAGTATATTTATTACAGTTCTATCGATAATAACTACATAATATGGGTAATAATGCATGTTATATTGATAATAATAAAAGTAATAAGTATATTTATTATAGTTCTATCGATAATAACTGCATAATATGGGTAATAATGCATGTTCTATTGATGATAATGAAAGTGGTAAGTATATTTATTACAGTTCTAGCGATAATAACTGCATTATATGCGTAATAATGCATGTTATATTGATAATATCGGGAGTAATAAGTATAATTATTATAGTTCTAGCGATAATAATAGTAAAATATGGCTAATAGTGCATGTTATATTGATAACAATAAAAGTAATAAGTATGTTTATTACAGTTCTATCGATAATAACTGCATAATATGGGTAATAATGCATGTTATATTGATGATCATAAAAGTAATACGTATATTTATTATAGTTCTATCGATAATAACTGCATAATATGGGTAATAATGCATGTTATATTGATAATAATATAAGTAATGAGTATAATAATCACAGTTCTAGCGATAATAACTGCATAATATCGGTAATAATGCATGTTATATTGATGATAATGAAAGTAATAAGTATATTTATTATAGTTCTATCGATAATAACTGCATAATATGGGTAATAATGCATGTTATATTGGTGATAATGAAAGTAGTAAGTGTATTTATTACAGTTCTAGCGATAATAACTCCATTATAAGGGTAATAATGCATGTTATATTGATAATATCGGGAGTAATAAGTATAATTATTATAGTTCTAGTGATATTAATAGTAAAATATGGCTAATAGTGCATGTTATATTTATAATAATAAAAGTAATAAGTATATTTATTATACTTCTGTCGATAATAACTGCATTATATGGGTAATAATGCATGTTATATTGATAATATCGGGAGTAATAAGCATAATTATTATAGTTCTAGCGATAATAATAGTACAATATGGCTAATAGTGCATGTTATATTGATAATAATAAAAGTAGTAAGTATGTTTATTATAGTTCTATCGATAATAACTGCATAATATGGGTAATAATGCATGTTATATTGGTGACAATGAAAGTAGTAAGTATATTTATTACAGTTCTAGCGATAATAACACCATTATATGGGTAATAATGCATGTTATATTGATAATAATATAAGTAATAAGTATAATTATTACAGTTCTAGCGATAATAACTCCATTATATGGGGAATAATGCATGTTATATTGATAATAATAGAAGTAATGAGTATAATTATTACAGTTCTAGCGATAATAACTGCATAATATGGGTAATAATGCACGTTATATTGATAATTATATAAGTAATGAGTATAATTATTACAGTCCTAGCGGTAATACTAGTAAAATATGGCTAAGAGTGCCTGTTATATTGATAATAACAAAAGTAATAAGTATATTTATTATACTTCTGTCGATAATAACTGCATTATATGGGTAATAGTGCATGTTATATTGATAATAATATAAGTAATAGGTATAAATATTACAGTTCTAGCGATAATAACTGCATTACATGGGTAATAATGCATGTTATATTGATAATATCGGGAGTAATTAGTATAATTATTATAGTTCTAGCGATAATAAAAGTAAAATATGGCTAATAGTGCATGTTATACTGATAATAATAAAAGTAACAAGTATATTTATTATACTTCTGTCGATAATAACTGCATTATATGGGTAATAATGCATGTTATATTGATAATAATATAAGTAACAAGTATAATTATTACAGTTCTAGCGATAATAACTGCATTATATGGGTAATAATGCATGTTATATTGGTAGTATTGGGAATAATAAGTATAATTATTATATTTCTAGCGATAATAATAGTGAAATATGACTAATAGTGCATGTTACATTGATAATAATAAATGTAATAAGTATATTTATTACAGTTCTATCGATAATAACTGCATAATATGGGTAATAATGCATGTTATATTGATGATAATAAAAGTAATACGTATATTTATTATAGTTCTAGCTATAATAACTGCATTATATGGGTAATAATGCATGTTATATTGATAATATTGGGAGTAATAAGTATAATTATTATAGTTCTAGCGATAATAATAGTAAAATATGGCTAATAGTGCATGTTATATTGTTAATAATAAAAGTAATAAGTATAATTATTACAGTTCTAGCGATAATAACTGCATTATATGGGTAATAATGCATGTTATATTGATAATAATAAAAGTAATAAGTATATTTATTATACTTCTGTCGACAATCACTGCATTATATGAGTAATAATGCATGTTATATTGATAATAATATAAGTAGTAAGTATAATTATTACAGTTCTAGCGATAATAACTGCATTATATGGGTAATAATGCATGTTATATTGATAATAATAAAAGTAATAAGTATATTTATTATAGTTCTATCGATAATAACTGCATAATATGGGTAATAATGCACGTTATACTGCTAATAGTATAAGTAATAACTATAATTATTACAGTTCTAGCGATAATAACTGCATTATGTGGGTAATAATGCATGTTATATTGATAATAATATAAGTAATAAGTATAATTATTACAGTTCTAGCGATAATAACTGCATTATATGGGTAATAATGCATGTTATACTAATAATAACATAAGTAATAAGTATAATTATTACAGTTCTAGCGATAATAACTGCATAATATGGGTAATAATGCTCGTTATATTGATAATAATAAAAGTAATGAGTATAATTATTACAGTTCTAGCGATAATAACTGCATAATATGGGTAATAATGCATGTTATATTGATAATAATATAAGTAATAAGAATAATTATTACAGTTCTAGCGATAATAACTCCATTATATGGGGAATAATGCATGTTATATTAATAATAATAGAAGTAATGAGTATAATTATTACAGTTCTAGCGATAATAACTGCATAATATGGGTAATAATGCACGTTATATTGATAATAATATAAGTAATGAGTATAATTATTACAGTCCTAGCGGTAATACTAGTAAAATATGGCTAAGAGTGCCTGTTATATTGATAATAACAAAAGTAATAAGTATATTTATTATACTTCTGTCGATAATAACTGCATTATATGGGTAATAGTGCATGTTATATTGATAATAATATAAGTAATAGGTATAAATATTACAGTTCTAGCGATAATAACTGCATTACATGGGTAATAATGCATGTTATATTGATAATATCGGGAGTAATTAGTATAATTATTATAGTTCTAGCGATAATAAAAGTAAAATATGGCTAATAGTGCATGTTATACTGATAATAATATAAGTAACAAGTATAATTATTACAGTTCTAGCGATAATAACTGCATTATATGGGTAATAATGCATGTTATATTGGTAGTATTGGGAATAATAAGTATAATTATTATATTTCTAGCGATAATAATAGTGAAATATGACTAATAGTGCATGTTACATTGATAATAATAAAAGTAATAAGTATATTTATTACTGTTCTATCGATAATAACTGCATAATATGGGTAATAATGCATGTTATATTGGTGACAATGAAAGTAGTAAGTATATTTATTACAGTTCTAGCGATAATAACACCATTATATGGGTAATAATGCATGTTATATTGATAATAATATACGTAATAAGTATAATTATTACAGTTCTAGCGATAATAACTCCATTATATGGGTAATAATGCATGTTATATTGATAATAATATAAGTAATGAGTATAATTATTACAGTTCTAGCGATAGTAACTGCATAATATGGGTAATAATGCACGTTATATTGATAATAATATAAGTAATGAGTATAATTATTACAGTCCTAGCGGTAATACTAGTAAAATATGGCTAAGAGTGCCTGTTATATTGATAATAACAAAAGTAATAAGTATATTTATTATACTTCTGTCGATAATAACTGCATTATATGGGTAATAGTGCATGTTATATTGGTAGTATTGGGAATAATAAGTATAATTATTATATTTCTAGCGATAATAATAGTGAAATATGACTAATAGTGCATGTTACATTGATAATAATAAATGTAATAAGTATATTTATTACAGTTCTATCGATAATAACTGCATAATATGGGTAATAATGCATGTTATATTGATGATAATAAAAGTAATACGTATATTTATTATAGTTCTAGCTATAATAACTGCATTATATGGGTAATAATGCATGTTATATTGATAATATTGGGAGTAATAAGTATAATTATTATAGTTCTAGCGATAATAATAGTAAAATATGGCTAATAGTGCATGTTATATTGTTAATAATAAAAGTAATAAGTATAATTATTACAGTTCTAGCGATAATAACTGCATTATATGGGTAATAATGCATGTTATATTGATAATAATAAAAGTAATAAGTATATTTATTATACTTCTGTCGACAATCACTGCATTATATGAGTAATAATGCATGTTATATTGATAATAATATAAGTAGTAAGTATAATTATTACAGTTCTAGCGATAATAACTGCATTATATGGGTAATAATGCATGTTATATTGATAATAATAAAAGTAATAAGTATATTTATTATACTTCTGTCGACAATCACTGCATTATATGAGTAATAATGCATGTTATATTGATAATAATATAAGTAATAACTATAATTATTACAGTTCTAGCGATAATAACTGCACGATATGGGTAATAATGCATGTTATATTGATGATAATAAAAGTAGTAAGTATATTTATTATTGTTCTAGCTGTTATAACTGCATAATATGGGTAATAATGGATGTTATATTGAGAATAATATAAGTAATAAGTATAATTATTACAGTTCTATCGATAATAACTGCATTATATGGGTAATAATGCATGTTATATTGATAATATCGGGAGTAATAAGTATAATTATTATAGTTCTAGCGATAATAATAGTAAAATATGGCTAACAGTGCATGTTATATTGATAATAATAAAAGTAATAAGTATATTTATTATACTTCTGTCGATAATAACTGCATTATATGGGTGATAATGCATGTTATATTGATAATAACAAAAGCAATAAGTATAATTATTACAGTTCTAGCGATAATAGCTCCATTATATGGGTAATAATGCATGTTATATTGAGAATAATATAAGTAATAAGTATAATTATTACATTTCTAGCGATAATAACTGCATTTTATGCGTAATAATGCATGTTATATTGATAATATCGGGAGTAATAAGTATAATTATTATAGTTCTAGCGATAATAATAGTAAAATATGACTAATAGTGCATGTTACATTGATAATAATAAAAGTAATAAGTATATTTATTACTGTTCTATCGATAATAACTGCATAATATGGGTAATAATGCATGTTATATTGATGATAATAAAAGTAATACGTATATTTATTATAGTTCTAGCTATAATAACTGCATTATATGGGTAATAATGCATGTTATATTGATAATATTGGGAGTAATAAGTATAATTATTATAGTTCTAGCGATAATAATAGTAAAATATGGCTAATAGTGCATGTTATATTGTTAATAATAAAAGTAATAAGTATAATTATTACAGTTCTAGCGATAATAACTGCATTATTTGGGTAATAATGCATGTTATATTGATAATATCGGGAGTAATACGTATAATTATTGCAGTTCTCGCGATAATACTAGTAAAATATGGCTAATAGTGCATGTTATATTGATAATAATAAGAGTAATAAGTATATTTATTACAGTTCTATCGATAATAACTGCATAATATGGGTAATAATGCATGTTATATTGATGATAATAAAAGTAATACGTATATTTATTATAGTTCTATCGATAATAACTGCATAATATGGGTAATAATGCATGTTATATTGATAATATCGGGAGTAATAAGCATAATTATTATAGTTCTAGCGATAATAATAGTACAATATGGCTAATAGTGCATGTTATATTGATAATAATGAAAGTAATAAGTATGTTTATTATAGTACTTTCGATAATAACTGCATAATATGGGTAATAATGCATGTTATATTGGTGACAATGAAAGTAGTAAGTATATTTATTACAGTTCTAGCGATAATAACACCATTATATGGGTAATAATGCATGTTATATTGATAATAATATACGTAATAAGTATAATTATTACAGTTCTAGCGATAATAACTCCATTATATGGGTAATAATGCATGTTATATTGATAATAATATAAGTAATGAGTATAATTATTACAGTTCTAGCGATAGTAACTGCATAATATGGGTAATAATGCACGTTATATTGATAATAATATAAGTAATGAGTATAATTATTACAGTCCTAGCGGTAATACTAGTAAAATATGGCTAAGAGTGCCTGTTATATTGATAATAACAAAAGTAATAAGTATATTTATTATACTTCTGTCGATAATAACTGCATTATATGGGTAATAGTGCATGTTATATTGGTAGTATTGGGAATAATAAGTATAATTATTATATTTCTAGCGATAATAATAGTGAAATATGACTAATAGTGCATGTTACATTGATAATAATAAATGTAATAAGTATATTTATTACAGTTCTATCGATAATAACTGCATAATATGGGTAATAATGCATGTTATATTGATGATAATAAAAGTAATACGTATATTTATTATAGTTCTAGCTATAATAACTGCATTATATGGGTAATAATGCATGTTATATTGATAATATTGGGAGTAATAAGTATAATTATTATAGTTCTAGCGATAATAATAGTAAAATATGGCTAATAGTGCATGTTATATTGTTAATAATAAAAGTAATAAGTATAATTATTACAGTTCTAGCGATAATAACTGCATTATATGGGTAATAATGCATGTTATATTGATAATAATAAAAGTAATAAGTATATTTATTATACTTCTGTCGACAATCACTGCATTATATGAGTAATAATGCATGTTATATTGATAATAATATAAGTAGTAAGTATAATTATTACAGTTCTAGCGATAATAACTGCATTATATGGGTAATAATGCATGTTATATTGATAATAATAAAAGTAATAAGTATATTTATTATACTTCTGTCGACAATCACTGCATTATATGAGTAATAATGCATGTTATATTGATAATAATATAAGTAATAACTATAATTATTACAGTTCTAGCGATAATAACTGCACGATATGGGTAATAATGCATGTTATATTGATGATAATAAAAGTAGTAAGTATATTTATTATTGTTCTAGCTGTTATAACTGCATAATATGGGTAATAATGGATGTTATATTGAGAATAATATAAGTAATAAGTATAATTATTACAGTTCTATCGATAATAACTGCATTATATGGGTAATAATGCATGTTATATTGATAATATCGGGAGTAATAAGTATAATTATTATAGTTCTAGCGATAATAATAGTAAAATATGGCTAACAGTGCATGTTATATTGATAATAATAAAAGTAATAAGTATATTTATTATACTTCTGTCGATAATAACTGCATTATATGGGTGATAATGCATGTTATATTGATAATAACAAAAGCAATAAGTATAATTATTACAGTTCTAGCGATAATAGCTCCATTATATGGGTAATAATGCATGTTATATTGAGAATAATATAAGTAATAAGTATAATTATTACATTTCTAGCGATAATAACTGCATTTTATGCGTAATAATGCATGTTATATTGATAATATCGGGAGTAATAAGTATAATTATTATAGTTCTAGCGATAATAATAGTAAAATATGGCTAATAGTGCATGTTATATTGATAATAATAAAAGTAATAAGTATATTTATTACAGTTCTATCGATAGAAATTGCATAATATGGGTAATAATGCATGTTATATTGATGATAATAAAAGTAATACGTATATTTATTATAGTTCTAGCGATAATAACTGCATAATATGGCTAATAATGCATGTTATATTGATAATAATAAAAGTAATAAGTATATTTATTATAGTTCTATCGATAATAACTGCATAATATGGGTAATAATGCACGTTATATTGATGATAATAAAAGTAGTAAGTATATTTATTATAGTTCTACCGATTATAACTGCATAATTTGGGTAATAATTCATGTTATATTGAGAATAATATAAGTAATAGGTATAATTATTACAGTTCTAGCGATAATAACTGCATTATTTGGGTAATAATGGATGTTATATTGATAATATCGGGAGTAATAAGTATAATTATTACAGTTCTAGCGATAATACTAGTAAAATATGGCTAAGAGTGCCTGTTATATTGATAATAATAAAAGTAATAAGTATATTTATTATACTTCTGTGGATAATAACCGCATAATATGGGTAACAATGCATGTTATATTGATAATAACAAAAGCAATAAGTATAATTATTACAGTTCAAGCGATAATAGCTCCATTATATGGGTAATAATGCATGTTATATTGATAATAATATAAGTAATAAGTATAATTATTACAGTTCTAGCGATAATAACTGCATTATATGGGTAATAATGCATGTTATACTAATAATAATATAAGTAATAAGTATAATTATTACAGTTCTAGCGATAATAACTGCATAATATGGGTAATAATGCACGTTATATTGATAATAATAAAAGTAATGAGTATAATTATTACAGTTCTAGCGATAATAACTGCATTATATGGGTAATAATGCATGTTATATTGATAATAATAAAAGTAATAAGTATATTTATTATAGTTCTATCGATAATAACTGCATAATATGGGTAATAATGCACGTTATGTTGATGATAATAAAAGTAGTAAGTATATTTATTATAGTTCTATCGATTATAACTGCATAATATGGGTAATAATGCATGTTATATTGAGAATAATATAAGTAATAAGTATAATTACTATAGTTCTAGGGATAATAATAGTGCAATATGGCTAATAGTGCATGTTCTATTGATAATAATAAAAGTAATAAGTATATTTATTATAGTTCTGTCGATAATAACTGCATAATATGGGTAACAATGCATGTTATATTGAGAATAATATAAGTAATAAGTATAATTATTACATTTCTAGCGATAATAACTGCATTTTATGCGTAATAATGCATGTTATATTGATAATATCGGGAGTAATAAGTATAATTATTATAGTTCTAGCGATAATAATAGTAAAATATGGCTAATAGTGCATGTTATATTGATAATAATAAAAGTAATAAGTATATTTATTACAGTTCTATCGATAGAAATTGCATAATATGGGTAATAATGCATGTTATATTGATGATAATAAAAGTAATACGTATATTTATTATAGTTCTAGCGATAATAACTGCATAATATGGCTAATAATGCATGTTATATTGATAATAATAAAAGTAATAAGTATATTTATTATAGTTCTATCGATAATAACTGCATAATATGGGTAATAATGCACGTTATATTGATGATAATAAAAGTAGTAAGTATATTTATTATAGTTCTACCGATTATAACTGCATAATTTGGGTAATAATTCATGTTATATTGAGAATAATATAAGTAATAGGTATAATTATTACAGGTCTAGCGATAATAACTGCATTATTTGGGTAATAATGGATGTTATATTGATAATATCGGGAGTAATAAGTATAATTATTACAGTTCTAGCGATAATACTAGTAAAATATGGCTAAGAGTGCCTGTTATATTGATAATAATAAAAGTAATAAGTATATTTATTATACTTCTGTGGATAATAACCGCATAATATGGGTAACAATGCATGTTATATTGAGAATAATATACGTAATAAGCATAATTATTACAGTTCTAGCGATAATAACTGCATTATATGCGTAATAATGCATGTTATATTGATAATATCGGGAGTAATAAGTATAATTATTATAGTTCTAGCGATAATAATAGTAAAATATGGCTAATAGTGCATGTTATATTGATAATAATAAAAGTAATAAGTATATTTGTTACAGTTCTATCGATAGAAACTGCATAATATGGGTAATAATGCATGTTATATTGATGATAATAAAAGTAATACGTATATTTATTATAGTTCTAGCGATAATAACTGCATAAAATGGCTAATAATGCATGTTATATTGATAATAATAAAAGTAATAAGTATATTTATTATAGTTCTATCGATAATAACTGCAAAATATGGGTAATAATGCACGTTATATTGATGATAATAAAAGTAGTAAGTATATTTATTACAGTTCTATCGATAATAACTGCATAATATGGGTAACAATGCATGTTATATTGAGAATAATGTAAGTAATAAGCATAATTATTACAGTTCTAGCGATAATAACTGCATAATATGGGTAATAATGCACGTTACATTGCTAATAATATAAGTAATAAGTATAATTATTACAGTTCTAGCGATAATAACTGCATAATATGGGTAACAATGCATGTTATATTGAGAATAATATAAGTAATAAGTATAATTATTACAGTTCTAGCGATAATAACTGCATTGTATGGGTAATAATGCACGGTATATTGCTAATAATATAAGTAATAAGTATAATTATTACGGTTCTAGCGATAATAACTGTATTACATGGGTAATAATGCATGTTATATTGATAATAATAAAAGTAATAAGTATATTTATTATAGTTCTATCGATAATAACTGCATAATATGGGTAATAATGCACGTTATATTGATGATAATAAAAGTAGTAAGTATATTTATTATAGTTCTACCGATTATAACTGCATAATATGGGTAAAATGCATGTTATATTGAGAATAATATAAGTAATAAGTATAATTATTACAGTTCTAGCGATAATAACTGCATTATTTGGGTAAAAATGGATGTTATATTGATAATATCGGGAGTAATAAGTATAATTATTATAGTTCTAGCGATAATAATAGTAAAATACGGCTAATAGTGCATGTTATATTGATAATAATAAAAGTAATAAGTATATATATTACAGTTCTATCGATAGAAATTGCATAATATGGGTAATAATGCATGTTATATTGATGATAATAAAAGTAATACGTATATCTATTATAGTTCTAGCGATAATAACTGCATAATAGGGCTAATAATGCATGTTATATTGATAATAATAAAAGTAAGAAGTATATATATTATAGTTCTATCGATAATAACTGCATAATATGGGTAATAATGCACGTTATATTGATGATAATAAAAGTAGTAAGTATATTTATTATAGTTCTACCGATTATAACTGCAAAATATGGGTAATAATTCATGTTATATTGAGAATAATATAAGTAATAAGTATAATTATTACAGTTCTAGCGATAATAAGTGCATTATTTGGGTAATAATGTACGTTATATTGCTAATAATATATATAATAAGTATAATTATTACAGTTCTAGCGATAATAACTGCATAATATGGGTAATAATGCATGTTATATTGATAATAATAAAAGTAATAAGTATATTTATTATAGTTCTATGGATAATAACTGCATAATATGGGTAATAATGCATGTTCTATTGATGATAATAAAAGTAGTAAGTATATTTATTATAGTTCTACCGATTATAACTGCATAATATGGGTAATAATTCATGTTATATTGAGAATAATATAAGTAATAAGTATAATTATTACAGTTCTAGCGATAATAAGTGCATTATTTGGGTAATAATGTACGTTATATTGCTAATAATATATATAGTAAGTATAATTATTACAGTTCTAGCGATAATAACTGCATTATATGGGTAATAATGGATGTTATATTGATAATATCGGGAGTAATCAGTATAATTATTACAGTTCTAGCGATAATACTAGTAAAATATGGCTAAGAGTGCCTGTTATATTGATAATAATAAATGTAATAAGTATATTTATTATAGTTCTATCGATAATAACTGCATAATATGGGTAATAATGCACGTTATATTGATGATAATAAAAGTAGTAAGTATATTTATTATAGTTCTACCGATTATAACTGCATAATATGGGTAATAATGCATTCTATATTGAGAATAATATAAGTAATAAGTACAATTACTATAGTTCTAGGGATAACAATAGTGCAATATGGCTAATCGTGCATGTTCTATTGATAATAATAAAAGTAATAAGTATATTAATTATAGTTCTGTCGATAATAACTGCATAATATGGGTAACAATGCATGTTATATTGAGAATAATATAAGTAATAAGCATAATTATTACAGTTCTAGCGATAATAACTGCATTATATGCGTAATAATGCATGTTATATTGATAATATCGGGAGTAATAAGTATAATTATTATAGTTCTAGCGATAATAATAGTAAAATATGGCTAACAGTGCATGTTATATTGATAATAATAAAAGTAATAAGTATATTTATTATACTTCTGTCGATAATAACTGCATTATATGGGTGATAATGCATGTTATATTGATAATAACAAAAGCAATAAGTATAATTATTACAGTTCTAGCGATAATAGCTCCATTATATGGGTAATAATGCATGTTATATTGATAATAATATAAGTAATAAGTATAATTATTACAGTTCTAGCGATAATAACTGCATTATATGGGTAATAATGCATGTTATATTGCTAACAATATAAGTAATAAGTATAATTATTACAGTTCTAGCGATAATAACTGCATTATATGGGTAATAATGCATGCTATATTGATAATATCGGGAGTAATAAGTATAATTATTATAGTTCTAGCGATATTAATAATATAATATGGCTAATAGTGCATGTTGTATTGATAATAATAAAAGTAATAAGTATATTTATTATAGTTCTAGCGATAATAACTGCATAATATGGGTAATAATGCATGTTATATTGATGATAATAAAAGTACTAAGTATATTTATTATGGTTATAGCGATAATAACTGCATAATATGGGAAATAATGCATGTTATATTGAGAATATTATAAGTAATAAGTATAATTATTACAGTTCTAGCGATAATAACTGCATTATTTGGGTAATAATGGATGTTATATTGATAATATCGGGAGTAATATGTATAATTATTACAGTTCTAGCGATAATACTAGTAAAATATGGCTAAGAGTGCCTGTTATATTGATAATAATAAAAGTAATAAGTATATTTATTATACTTCTGTCGATAATAACTGCATTATATGGGTAACAATGCATGTTATATTGAGAATAATATAAGTAATAAGCATAATTATTACAGTTCTAGCGATAATAACTGCATTATATGCGTAATAATGCATGTTATATTGACAATATCGGGAGTAATAAGTATAATTATTATAGTTCTAGCGATAATAATAGTAAAATATGGCTAACAGTGCATGTTATATTGATAATAATAAAAGTAATAAGTATATTTATTATACTTCTGTCGATAATAACTGCATTATATGGGTGATAATGCATGTTATATTGATAATAACAAAAGCAATAAGTATAATTATTACAGTTCTAGCGATAATAGCTCCATTATATGGGTAATAATGCATGTTATATTGATAATAATATAAGTAATAAGTATAATTATTACAGTTCTAGCGATAATAACTGCATTATATGGGTAATAATGCATGTTATACTAATAATAATATAAGTAATAAGTATAATTATTACAGTTCTAGCGATAATAACTGCATAATATGGGTAATAATGCACGTTATATTGATAATAATAAAAGTAATGAGTATAATTATTACAGTTCTAGCGATAATAACTGCATTATATGGGTAATAATGCATGTTATATTGATAATAATAAAAGTAATAAGTATATTTATTATAGTTCTATCGATAATAACTGCATAATATGGGTAATAATGCACGTTATGTTGATGATAATAAAAGTAGTAAGTATATTTATTATAGTTCTATCGATTATAACTGCATAATATGGGTAATAATGCATGTTATATTGAGAATAATATAAGTAATAAGTATAATTACTATAGTTCTAGGGATAATAATAGTGCAATATGGCTAATAGTGCATGTTCTATTGATAATAATAAAAGTAATAAGTATATTTATTATAGTTCTGTCGATAATAACTGCATAATATGGGTAACAATGCATGTTATATTGAGAATAATATAAGTAATAAGTATAATTATTACATTTCTAGCGATAATAACTGCATTATATGCGTAATAATGCATGTTATATTGATAATATCGGGAGTAATAAGTATAATTATTATAGTTCTAGCGATAATAATAGTAAAATATGGCTAATAGTGCATGTTATATTGATAATAATAAAAGTAATAAGTATATTTATTACAGTTCTATCGATAGAAATTGCATAATATGGGTAATAATGCATGTTATATTGATGATAATAAAAGTAATACGTATATTTATTATAGTTCTAGCGATAATAACTGCATAATATGGCTAATAATGCATGTTATATTGATAATAATAAAAGTAATAAGTATATTTATTATAGTTCTATCGATAATAACTGCATAATATGGGTAATAATGCACGTTATATTGATGATAATAAAAGTAGTAAGTATATTTATTATAGTTCTACCGATTATAACTGCATAATATGGGTAATAATGCATGTTATATTGATGATAATAAAAGTAGTAAGTATATTTATTATAGTTCTATCGATAATAACTGCATAATATGGGTAATAATGCATGTTATATTGATGATAATAAAAGTACTAAGTATATTTATTATAGTTCTAGCTATTACAACTGCATTATTTGGGTAATAATGCACGTTGGATTGCTGATAATATAAGTAATAAGTATAGTTATTACAGTTCTAGCGATAATAACTGCATTATATGCGTAATAATGCATGTTATATTGATAATATCGGGAGTGATAACTATAATTATTATAGTTCTAGCGATAATAATAGTAAAATATGGCTAATTGTGCATGTTATATTGATAATAATAAAAGTAATAAGTATATTTATTATAGTTCTATCGATAATAACTGCATAATATGGGTAATAATGCATGTTATATTGATGATAATAAAAGTAGTAAGTACATTTATTATAGTTCTAGCGATAATAAATGTAAAATATGGCTAATAGTGCATGTTATACTGATAATAATAAAAGTAATAAGTATATTTATTATACTTCTGTCGATAATAACTGCATTATATGGGTAATAATGCATGTTATATTGATAATAATATAAGTAATAAGTATAATTATTACAGTTCTAGCGATAATAACTGCATAATATGCGTAATAATGCATGTCATATTGATAATAATATAAGTAATAAGTATAATTATTACAATTCTAGCGATAATAATTGCATTATATGGGTAATAATGCATGTTATATTGATAATATCGGGAGTAATAACTATAGTTATTATAGTTCTAGCGATAATAATAGTAAAATATGGCTAATTGTGCATGTTATATTGATAATAATAAAAGTAATACGTATATTTATTATTGTTCTAGCGATAATAACTGCATAATATGGGTAATAATGCATGTTATATTGATGATAATAAAAGTAGTAAGTAAATTTATTATAGTTCTAGCCATAATAAAAGTAAAATATGGCTAATAGTGCATGTTATACTGATAATAATAAAAGTAATAAGTATATTTATTATACTTCTGTCGATAATAACTGCATTATATGGGTAATAATGCATGTTATATTGATAATAATATAAGCAATAAGTATAATTATTACAGTTCTAGCGATAATAACTGCATAATATGCGTAATAATGCATGTTATATTGATAATATCGGGAGTAATAAGTATAATTATTACAGTTCTAGCGATAATAACTGCATTATATGGGTAATAATGCATGTTATATTGATAATATCGGGAGTAATAAGTATAATTATTATAGTTCTAGCGATAATAATAGTAACATATGGCTAATAGTGCATGTTATATTGATAATAATATAAGTAATAAGTATAGTTATTACAGTTCTAGCGATAATAACTCCATTATATGGGTAATAATGCATGTTATATTGAGAATAATATAAGTAATAAGTATATTTATTATAGTTCTAGCGATCATAACTGCATTATATGGGTAATAATGCACGTTATATTGCTAACAATATAAGTAATAAGTATAATTATTACAGTTCTAGCGATAATAACTGCATTATATAGGTAATAATGCATGTTATATTGATAATATCGGGAGTAATAAGTATAATTATTATAGTTCTAGCGATATTAATAGTATAATATGGCTAATAGTGCATGTTGTATTGATAATAATAAAAGTAATAAGTATATTTATTATAGTTCTAGCCATAATAACTGCATAATATGGGTAATAATGCATGTTATATTGATGATAATAAAAGTACTAAGTATATTCATCATGGTTATAGCGATAATAACTGCATAATATGGGTAATAATGCATGTTATATTGATAATAATAAAAGTAATAAGTATATTTATTATAGTACTATCGATAATAACTGCATAATATGGGTTATAATGCACGTTATATTGATGATAATAAAAGTAGTAAGTATATTTATTATAGTTCTACCGATTGCAACTGCATAATATGGGAAATAATGCATGTTATATTGAGAATAATATAAGTAATAAGTATAATTATTACAGTTCTAGCGATAATAATTGCATTATTTGTGTAATAATGGATGTTATATTGATAATATCGGGAGTAATACGTATAATTATTACAGTTCTAGCGATAATACTAGTAAAATATGGCTAAGAGTGCCTGTTATATTGATAATAATAAAAGAAATAAGTATATTTATTATACTTCTGTCGATAATAACTGCATTATATGGGTAATAATGCATGTTATATTGATAATAATATAAGTAATAAGTATAATTATTACAGTTCTAGCGATAATAACTGCATTATATGGGTAATAATGCATGTTATATTGATAATATCGGGAGTAATAAGTATAATTATTATAGTTCTAGCGATAATAATAGTAACATATGGCTAATAGTGCATGTTATATTGATAATAATATAAGTAATAAGTATAATTATTACAGTTCTAGCGATAATACTAGTAAAATATGGCTAAGTGTGCCTGTTATATTGATAATAATAAAAGTAATAAGTATATTTATTATACTTCTGTCGATAATAACTGCATTATATGGGTAACAATGCATGTTATATTGAGAATAATATAAGTAATAAGCATAATTATTACAGTTCTAGCGATAATAACTGCATTATATGGGTAATAATGCATGTTATATTGATAATAATATAAGTAATAAGTATAATTATTACAGTTCTAGCGATAATAACTGCATTATATGGGTAATAATGCATGTTATACTAATAATAATATAAGTAATAAGTATAATTATTACAGTTCTAGCGATAATAACTGCATAATATGGGTAATAATGCACGTTATATTGATAATAATAAAAGTAATGAGTATAATTATTACAATTCTAGCGATAATAATTGCATTATATGGGTAATAATGCATGTTATATTGATAATATCGGGAGTAATAACTATAGTTATTATAGTTCTAGCGATAATAATAGTAAAATATGGCTAATTGTGCATGTTATATTGATAATAATAAAAGTAATACGTATATTTATTATTGTTCTAGCGATAATAACTGCATAATATGGGTAATAATGCATGTTATATTGATGATAATAAAAGTAGTAAGTAAATTTATTATAGTTCTAGCCATAATAAAAGTAAAATATGGCTAATAGTGCATGTTATACTGATAATAATAAAAGTAATAAGTATATTTATTATACTTCTGTCGATAATAACTGCATTATATGGGTAATAATGCATGTTATATTGATAATAATATAAGCAATAAGTATAATTATTACAGTTCTAGCGATAATAACTGCATAATATGCGTAATAATGCATGTTATATTGATAATATCGGGAGTAATAAGTATAATTATTACAGTTCTAGCGATAATAACTGCATTATATGGGTAATAATGCATGTTATATTGATAATATCGGGAGTAATAAGTATAATTATTATAGTTCTAGCGATAATAATAGTAACATATGGCTAATAGTGCATGTTATATTGATAATAATATAAGTAATAAGTATAGTTATTACAGTTCTAGCGATAATAACTCCATTATATGGGTAATAATGCATGTTATATTGAGAATAATATAAGTAATAAGTATATTTATTATAGTTCTAGCGATCATAACTGCATTATATGGGTAATAATGCACGTTATATTGCTAACAATATAAGTAATAAGTATAATTATTACAGTTCTAGCGATAATAACTGCATTATATAGGTAATAATGCATGTTATATTGATAATATCGGGAGTAATAAGTATAATTATTATAGTTCTAGCGATATTAATAGTATAATATGGCTAATAGTGCATGTTGTATTGATAATAATAAAAGTAATAAGTATATTTATTATAGTTCTAGCCATAATAACTGCATAATATGGGTAATAATGCATGTTATATTGATGATAATAAAAGTACTAAGTATATTCATCATGGTTATAGCGATAATAACTGCATAATATGGGTAATAATGCATGTTATATTGATAATAATAAAAGTAATAAGTATATTTATTATAGTACTATCGATAATAACTGCATAATATGGGTTATAATGCACGTTATATTGATGATAATAAAAGTAGTAAGTATATTTATTATAGTTCTACCGATTGCAACTGCATAATATGGGAAATAATGCATGTTATATTGAGAATAATATAAGTAATAAGTATAATTATTACAGTTCTAGCGATAATAATTGCATTATTTGTGTAATAATGGATGTTATATTGATAATATCGGGAGTAATACGTATAATTATTACAGTTCTAGCGATAATACTAGTAAAATATGGCTAAGAGTGCCTGTTATATTGATAATAATAAAAGAAATAAGTATATTTATTATACTTCTGTCGATAATAACTGCATTATATGGGTAATAATGCATGTTATATTGATAATAATATAAGTAATAAGTATAATTATTACAGTTCTAGCGATAATAACTGCATTATATGGGTAATAATGCATGTTATATTGATAATATCGGGAGTAATAAGTATAATTATTATAGTTCTAGCGATAATAATAGTAACATATGGCTAATAGTGCATGTTATATTGATAATAATATAAGTAATAAGTATAATTATTACAGTTCTAGCGATAATACTAGTAAAATATGGCTAAGTGTGCCTGTTATATTGATAATAATAAAAGTAATAAGTATATTTATTATACTTCTGTCGATAATAACTGCATTATATGGGTAACAATGCATGTTATATTGAGAATAATATAAGTAATAAGCATAATTATTACAGTTCTAGCGATAATAACTGCATTATATGCGTAATAATGCATGTTATATTGACAATATCGGGAGTAATAAGTATAATTATTATAGTTCTAGCGATAATAATAGTAAAATATGGCTAACAGTGCATGTTATATTGATAATAATAAAAGTAATAAGTATATTTATTATACTTCTGTCGATAATAACTGCATTATATGGGAGATAATGCATGTTATATTGATAATAACAAAAGCAATAAGTATAATTATTACAGTTCTAGCGATAATAGCTCCATTATATGGGTAATAATGCATGTTATATTGATAATAATATAAGTAATAAGTATAATTATTACAGTTCTAGCGATAATAACTGCATTATATGGGTAATAATGCATGTTATACTAATAATAATATAAGTAATAAGTATAATTATTACAGTTCTAGCGATAATAACTGCATAATATGGGTAATAATGCACGTTATATTGATAATAATAAAAGTAATGAGTATAATTATTACAGTTCTAGCGATAATAACTGCATTATATGGGTAATAATGCATGTTATATTGATAATAATAAAAGTAATAAGTATAATTACTATAGTTCTAGGGATAATAATAGTGCAATATGGCTAATAGTGCATGTTCTATTGATAATAATAAAAGTAATAAGTATATTTATTATAGTTCTGTCGATAATAACTGCATAATATGGGTAACAATGCATGTTATATTGAGAATAATATAAGTAATAAGTATAATTATTACATTTCTAGCGATAATAACTGCATTATATGCGTAATAATGCATGTTATATTGATAATATCGGGAGTAATAAGTATAATTATTATAGTTCTAGCGATAATAATAGTAAAATATGGCTAATAGTGCATGTTATATTGATAATAATAAAAGTAATAAGTATATTTATTACAGTTCTATCGATAGAAATTGCATAATATGGGTAATAATGCATGTTATATTGATGATAATAAAAGTAATACGTATATTTATTATAGTTCTAGCGATAATAACTGCATAATATGGCTAATAATGCATGTTATATTGATAATAATAAAAGTAATAAGTATATTTATTATAGTTCTATCGATAATAACTGCATAATATGGGTAATAATGCACGTTATATTGATGATAATAAAAGTAGTAAGTATATTTATTATAGTTCTACCGATTATAACTGCATAATATGGGTAATAATGCATGTTATATTGATGATAATAAAAGTAGTAAGTATATTTATTATAGTTCTATCGATAATAACTGCATAATATGGGTAATAATGCATGTTATATTGCTGATAATAAAAGTACTAAGTATATTTATTATAGTTCTAGCTATTACAACTGCATTATTTGGGTAATAATGCACGTTGGATTGCTGATAATATAAGTAATAAGTATAATTATTACAGTTCTAGCGATAATAACTGCATTATATGCGTAATAATGCATGTTATATTGATAATATCGGGAGTGATAACTATAATTATTATAGTTCTAGCGATAATAATAGTAAAATATGGCTAATTGTGCATGTTATATTGATAATAATAAAAGTAATAAGTATATTTATTATAGTTCTATCGATAATAACTGCATAATATGGGTAATAATGCATGTTATATTGATGATAATAAAAGTAGTAAGTACATTTATTATAGTTCTAGCGATAATAAATGTAAAATATGGCTAATAGTGCATGTTATACTGATAATAATAAAAGTAATAAGTATATTTATTATACTTCTGTCGATAATAACTGCATTATATGGGTAATAATGCATGTTATATTGATAATAATATAAGTAATAAGTATAATTATTACAGTTCTAGCGATAATAACTGCATAATATGCGTAATAATGCATGTCATATTGATAATAATATAAGTAATAAGTATAATTATTACAATTCTAGCGATAATAATTGCATTATATGGGTAATAATGCATGTTATATTGATAATATCGGGAGTAATAACTATAGTTATTATAGTTCTAGCGATAATAATAGTAAAATATGGCTAATTGTGCATGTTATATTGATAATAATAAAAGTAATACGTATATTTATTATTGTTCTAGCGATAATAACTGCATAATATGGGTAATAATGCATGTTATATTGATGATAATAAAAGTAGTAAGTAAATTTATTATAGTTCTAGCCATAATAAAAGTAAAATATGGCTAATAGTGCATGTTATACTGATAATAATAAAAGTAATAAGTATATTTATTATACTTCTGTCGATAATAACTGCATTATATGGGTAATAATGCATGTTATATTGATAATAATATAAGCAATAAGTATAATTATTACAGTTCTAGCGATAATAACTGCATAATATACGTAATAATGCATGTTATATTGATAATATCGGGAGTAATAAGTATAATTATTACAGTTCTAGCGATAATAACTGCATTATATGGGTAATAATGCATGTTATATTGATAATATCGGGAGTAATAAGTATAATTATTATAGTTCTAGCGATAATAATAGTAACATATGGCTAATAGTGCATGTTATATTGATAATAATATAAGTAATAAGTATAGTTATTACAGTTCTAGCGATAATAACTCCATTATATGGGTAATAATGCATGTTATATTGAGAATAATATAAGTAATAAGTATATTTATTATAGTTCTAGCGATCATAACTGCATTATATGGGTAATAATGCACGTTATATTGCTAACAATATAAGTAATAAGTATAATTATTACAGTTCTAGCGATAATAACTGCATTATATAGGTAATAATGCATGTTATATTGATAATATCGGGAGTAATAAGTATAATTATTATAGTTCTAGCGATATTAATAGTATAATATGGCTAATAGTGCATGTTGTATTGATAATAATAAAAGTAATAAGTATATTTATTATAGTTCTAGCGATAATAACTGCATAATATGGGTAATAATGCATGTTATATTGATGATAATAAAAGTACTAAGTATATTCATCATGGTTATAGCGATAATAACTGCATAATATAAGTAATAATGCATGTTATATTGATAATAATAAAAGTAATAAGTATATTTATTATAGTACTATCGATAATAACTGCATAATATGGGTTATAATGCACGTTATATTGATGATAATAAAAGTAGTAAGTATATTTATTATAGTTCTACCGATTGCAACTGCATAATATGGGAAATAATGCATGTTATATTGAGAATAATATAAGTAATAAGTATAATTATTACAGTTCTAGCGATAATAATTGCATTATTTGTGTAATAATGGATGTTATATTGATAATATCGGGAGTAATACGTATAATTATTACAGTTCTAGCGATAATACTAGTAAAATATGGCTAAGAGTGCCTGTTATATTGATAATAATAAAAGTAATAAGTATATTTATTATACTTCTGTCGATAATAACTGCATTATATGGGTAATAATGCATGTTATATTGATAATAATATAAGTAATAAGTATAATTATTACAGTTCTAGCGATAATAACTGCATTATATGGGTAATAATGCATGTTATATTGATAATATCGGGAGTAATAAGTATAATTATTATAGTTCTAGCGATAATAATAGTAACATATGGCTAATAGTGCATGTTATATTGATAATAATATAAGTAAAAGGTATAGTTATTACAGTTCTAGCGATAATAACTCCATTATATGGGTAATAATGCATGTTATATTGAGAATAATATAAGTAATAAGTATATTTATTATAGTTCTAGCGATCATAACTGCATTATATGGGTAATAATGCACGTTATATTGCTAACAATATAAGTAATAAGTATAATTATTACAGTTCTAGCGATAATAACTGCATTATATGGGTAATAATGCATGTTATATTGATAATATCGGGAGTAATAAGTATAATTATTATAGTTCTAGCGATATTAATAATATAATATGGCTAATAGTGCATGTTGTATTGATAATAATAAAAGTAATAAGTATATTTATTATAGTTCTAGCGATAATAACTGCATAATATGGGTAATAATGCATGTTATATTGATGATAATAAAAGTACTAAGTATATTTATTATGGTTATAGCGATAATAACTGCATAATATGGGAAATAATGCATGTTATATTGAGAATATTATAAGTAATAAGTATAATTATTACAGTTCTAGCGATAATAACTGCATTATATGGGTAATAATGCATGTTATATTGATAATAATATAAGTAATAAGTATAATTATTACAGTTCTAGCGATAATAACTGCATTATATGGGTAATAATGCATGTTATACTAATAATAATATAAGTAATAAGTATAATTATTACAGTTCTAGCGATAATAACTGCATTATATGGGTAATAATGCATGTTATACTAATAATAATATAAGTAATAAGTATAATTATTACAGTTCTAGCGATAATAACTGCATAATATGGGTAATAATGCACGTTATATTGATAATAATAAAAGTAATGAGTATAATTATTACAGTTCTAGCGATAATAACTGCATTACATGGGTAATAATGCATGTTATATTGATAATAATAAAAGTAATAAGTATATTTATTATAGTTCTATCGATAATAACTGCATAATATGGGTAATAATGCACGTTATGTTGATGATAATAAAAGTAGTAAGTATATTTATTATAGTTCTATCGATTATAACTGCATAATATGGGTAATAATGCATGTTATATTGAGAATAATATAAGTAATAAGTATAATTACTATAGTTCTAGGGATAATAATAGTGCAATATGGCTAATAGTGCATGTTCTATTGATAATAATAAAAGTAATAAGTATATTTATTATAGTTCTGTCGATAATAACTGCATAATATGGGTAACAATGCATGTTATATTGAGAATAATATAAATAATAAGTATAATTATTACATTTCTAGCGATAATAACTGCATTATATGCGTAATAATGCATGTTATATTGATAATATCGGGAGTAATAAGTATAATTATTATAGTTCTAGCGATAATAATAGTAAAATATGGCTAATAGTGCATGTTATATTGATAATAATAAAAGTAATAAGTATATTTATTACAGTTCTATCGATAGAAATTGCATAATATGGGTAATAATGCATGTTATATTGATGATAATAAAAGTAATACGTATATTTATTATAGTTCTAGCGATAATAACTGCATAATATGGCTAATAATGCATGTTATATTGATAATAATAAAAGTAATAAGTATATTTATTATAGTTCTATCGATAATAACTGCATAATATGGGTAATAATGCACGTTATATTGATGATAATAAAAGTAGTAAGTATATTTATTATAGTTCTACCGATTATAACTGCATAATATGGGTAATAATGCATGTTATATTGATGATAATAAAAGTAGTAAGTATATTTATTATAGTTCTATCGATAATAACTGCATAATATGGGTAATAATGCATGTTATATTGATGATAATAAAAGTAATGAGTATAATTATTACAGTTCTAGCGATAATAACTGCATTACATGGGTAATAATGCATGTTATATTGATAATAATATAAGTAATAAGTATAATTATTACAGTTCTAGCGATAATAACTGCATTATATGGGTAATAATGCACGTTATATTGATGATAATAAAAGTAATAAGTATAATTATTACAGTTCTAGCGATAATAACTGCATTATATGGGTAATAATGCATGTTATACTAATAATAATATAAGTAATAAGTATAATTATTACAGTTCTAGCGATAATAACTGCATAATATGGGTAATAATGCACGTTATATTGATAATAATAAAAGTAATGAGTATAATTATTACAGTTCTAGCGATAATAACTGCATTACATGGGTAATAATGCATGTTATATTGATAATAATAAAAGTAATAAGTATATTTATTATAGTTCTATCGATAATAACTGCATAATATGGGTAATAATGCACGTTATGTTGATGATAATAAAAGTAGTAAGTATATTTATTATAGTTCTATCGATTATAACTGCATAATATGGGTAATAATGCATGTTATATTGAGAATAATATAAGTAATAAGTATAATTACTATAGTTCTAGGGATAATAATAGTGCAATATGGCTAATAGTGCATGTTCTATTGATAATAATAAAAGTAATAAGTATATTTATTATAGTTCTGTCGATAATAACTGCATAATATGGGTAACAATGCATGTTATATTGAGAATAATATAAATAATAAGTATAATTATTACATTTCTAGCGATAATAACTGCATTATATGCGTAATAATGCATGTTATATTGATAATATCGGGAGTAATAAGTATAATTATTATAGTTCTAGCGATAATAATAGTAAAATATGGCTAATAGTGCATGTTATATTGATAATAATAAAAGTAATAAGTATATTTATTACAGTTCTATCGATAGAAATTGCATAATATGGGTAATAATGCATGTTATATTGATGATAATAAAAGTAATACGTATATTTATTATAGTTCTAGCGATAATAACTGCATAATATGGCTAATAATGCATGTTATATTGATAATAATAAAAGTAATAAGTATATTTATTATAGTTCTATCGATAATAACTGCATAATATGGGTAATAATGCACGTTATATTGATGATAATAAAAGTAGTAAGTATATTTATTATAGTTCTACCGATTATAACTGCATAATATGGGTAATAATGCATGTTATATTGATGATAATAAAAGTAGTAAGTATATTTATTATAGTTCTATCGATAATAACTGCATAATATGGGTAATAATGCATGTTATATTGATGATAATAAAAGTACTAAGTATATTTATTATAGTTCTAGCTATTACAACTGCATTATTTGGGTAATAATGCACGTTGGATTGCTGATAATATAAGTAATAAGTATAATTATTACAGTTCTAGCGATAATAACTGCATTATATGCGTAATAATGCATGTTATATTGATAATATCGGGAGTGATAACTATAATTATTATAGTTCTAGCGATAATAATAGTAAAATATGGCTAATTGTGCATGTTATATTGATAATAATAAAAGTAATAAGTATATTTATTATAGTTCTATCGATAATAACTGCATAATATGGGTAATAATGCATGTTATATTGATGATAATAAAAGTAGTAAGTACATTTATTATAGTTCTAGCGATAATAAATGTAAAATATGGCTAATAGTGCATGTTATACTGATAATAATAAAAGTAATAAGTATATTTATTATACTTCTGTCGATAATAACTGCATTATATGGGTAATAATGCATGTTATATTGATAATAATATAAGTAATAAGTATAATTATTACAGTTCTAGCGATAATAACTGCATAATATGCGTAATAATGCATGTCATATTGATAATAATATAAGTAATAAGTATAATTATTACAATTCTAGCGATAATAATTGCATTATATGGGTAATAATGCATGTTATATTGATAATATCGGGAGTAATAACTATAGTTATTATAGTTCTAGCGATAATAATAGTAAAATATGGCTAATTGTGCATGTTATATTGATAATAATAAAAGTAATACGTATATTTATTATTGTTCTAGCGATAATAACTGCATAATATGGGTAATAATGCATGTTATATTGATGATAATAAAAGTAGTAAGTAAATTTATTATAGTTCTAGCCATAATAAAAGTAAAATATGGCTAATAGTGCATGTTATACTGATAATAATAAAAGTAATAAGTATATTTATTATACTTCTGTCGATAATAACTGCATTATATGGGTAATAATGCATGTTATATTGATAATAATATAAGCAATAAGTATAATTATTACAGTTCTAGCGATAATAACTGCATAATATGCGTAATAATGCATGTTATATTGATAATATCGGGAGTAATAAGTATAATTATTACAGTTCTAGCGATAATAACTGCATTATATGGGTAATAATGCATGTTATATTGATAATATCGGGAGTAATAAGTATAATTATTATAGTTCTAGCGATAATAATAGTAACATATGGCTAATAGTGCATGTTATATTGATAATAATATAAGTAATAAGTATAGTTATTACAGTTCTAGCGATAATAACTCCATTATATGGGTAATAATGCATGTTATATTGAGAATAATATAAGTAATAAGTATATTTATTATAGTTCTAGCGATCATAACTGCATTATATGGGTAATAATGCACGTTATATTGCTAACAATATAAGTAATAAGTATAATTATTACAGTTCTAGCGATAATAACTGCATTATATAGGTAATAATGCATGTTATATTGATAATATCGGGAGTAATAAGTATAATTATTATAGTTCTAGCGATATTAATAGTATAATATGGCTAATAGTGCATGTTGTATTGATAATAATAAAAGTAATAAGTATATTTATTATAGTTCTAGCGATAATAACTGCATAATATGGGTAATAATGCATGTTATATTGATGATAATAAAAGTACTAAGTACATTCATCATGGTTATAGCGATAATAACTGCATAATATGGGTAATAATGCATGTTATATTGATAATAATAAAAGTAATAAGTATATTTATTATAGTACTATCGATAATAACTGCATAATATGGGTTATAATGCACGTTATATTGATGATAATAAAAGTAGTAAGTATATTTATTATAGTTCTACCGATTGCAACTGCATAATATGGGAAATAATGCATGTTATATTGAGAATAATATAAGTAATAAGTATAATTATTACAGTTCTAGCGATAATAATTGCATTATTTGTGTAATAATGGATGTTATATTGATAATATCGGGAGTAATACGTATAATTATTACAGTTCTAGCGATAATACTAGTAAAATATGGCTAAGAGTGCCTGTTATATTGATAATAATAAAAGTAATAAGTATATTTATTATACTTCTGTCGATAATAACTGCATTATATGGGTAATAATGCATGTTATATTGATAATAATATAAGTAATAAGTATAATTATTACAGTTCTAGCGATAATAACTGCATTATATGGGTAATAATGCATGTTATATTGATAATATCGGGAGTAATAAGTATAATTATTATAGTTCTAGCGATAATAATAGTAACATATGGCTAATAGTGCATGTTATATTGATAATAATATAAGTAATAAGTATAGTTATTACAGTTCTAGCGATAATAACTCCATTATATGGGTAATAATGCATGTTATATTGAGAATAATATAAGTAATAAGTATATTTATTATAGTTCTAGCGATCATAACTGCATTATATGGGTAATAATGCACGTTATATTGCTAACAATATAAGTAATAAGTATAATTATTACAGTTCTAGCGATAATAACTGCATTATATGGGTAATAATGCATGTTATATTGATAATATCGGGAGTAATAAGTATAATTATTATAGTTCTAGCGATATTAATAATATAATATGGCTAATAGTGCATGTTGTATTGATAATAATAAAAGTAATAAGTATATTTATTATAGTTCTAGCGATAATAACTGCATAATATGGGTAATAATGCATGTTATATTGATGATAATAAAAGTACTAAGTATATTTATTTTGGTTATAGCGATAATAACTGCATAATATGGGAAATAATGCATGTTATATTGAGAATATTATAAGTAATAAGTATAATTATTAGAGTTCTAGCGATAATAACTGCATTATTTGGGTAATAATGGATGTTATATTAATAATATCGGGAGTAATACGTATAATTATTACAGTTCTAGCGATAATACTAGTAAAATATGGCTAAGAGTGCCTGTTATATTGATAATAATAAAAGTAATAAGTATATTTATTATACTTCTGTCGATAATAACTGCATTATATGGGTAATAATGCATGTTATATTGATAATAATATAAGTAATAAGTATAATTATTACAGTTCTAGCGATAATAACTGCATTATATGCGTAATAATGCATGTTATATTGATAATATCGGGAGTAATAAGTATAATTATTATAGTTCTAGCGATAATAATAGTAAAATATGGCTAATAGTGCATGTTATATTGATAATAATAAAAGTAATAAGTATATTTATTATACTTCTGTCCATAATAACTGCATTATATGGGTAATAATGCATGTTATATTGATAATAATATAAGTAATAAGTATAATTATTACAGTTCTAACGATAATAGCTGCATTATATGCGTAATAGTGCATGTTGTATTGATAATATCGGGAGTAATAAGTATATTTATTATAGATCTAGCGATAATAACTGCATTATATGTGTAATAATGCATGTTATATTAATGATAATAAAAGTAATACGTATATTTATTATAGTTCTAGCGATAATAACTGCATATTATGGGTAATAATGCATGTTATATTGATAATAATATAAGTAATAAGTATATTTATTACATTTCTATCGATAATAACTGCATAATATGGGTAATAGTGCATGTTATATTGATAATAATAAAAGTAATAAGTATATTTATTATAGATCTAGCGATAATAACTGCATTATATGCGTAATAATGCATGTTATATTGATGATAATAAAAGTAGTAAGTATATTTATTATAGTTCTATCGATAATAACTGCATAATATGGGTAATAATGCATGTTATATTGATGATAATAAAAGTACTAAGTATATTTATTATAGTTCTAGCTATTACAACTGCATTATTTGGGTAATAATGCACGTTGGATTGCTGATAATATAAGTAATAAGTATAATTATTACAGTTCTAGCGATAATAACTGCATTATATGCGTAATAATGCATGTTATATTGATAATATCGGGAGTAATAAGTATAATTATATAGTTCTAGCGATAATAATAGTAACATATGGCTAATAGTGCATGTTATATTGATAATAATATTAGTAATAAGTATAATTGTTACGGTTCTAGCGATAATAACTGCATTATATGGGTAATAATGCATGTTACATTGATAATATCGGGAGTAATAAGTATAATTATTACAGTTCTAGCGACAATACTAGTAAAATATGGCTAAGAGTGCGTGTTATATTGATATTAATAAAAGTAATAAGTATATTTATTACAGCTCTATCGATAATAACTGCATAATATGGGTAATAATGCATGTTATATTCATGATAATATAAGTAATAAGTATAATTATTACAGTTCTAGCGATAATAACTGCATTATATGGGTAATAATGGATGTTATATTGATAATATTGGGAGTAATAAGTAAAATTATTATCGTTCTAGCGATAATAATAGTAAAATATGGCTAATAGTGCATGTTATATTGATAATAATAAAAGTAATAGGTATATTTATTATAGATCTAGCGATAATAACTGCATTATATGGGTAATAATGCATGTTATTTTGATGATAATAAAAGTAATACGTATATTTATTATAGTTCTAGCAATAATAACTGCATAATATGGATAATAATGCATGTTATATTGCTAATAATATAAGTAATAAGTAAAATTATTACCGTTCTAGCGATAATAAGTGCATAATATGCGTAATAATTCATGTTATATTGATAATATCGGGAGTAATAAGTATAATTATTACAGTTCTAGCGATAATAACTGCATTATATGGGTAATAATGGATGTTATATTGATAATATTGGGAGTAATAAGTAAAATTATTATCGTTCTAGCGATAATAATAGTAAAATATGGCTAATAGTGCATGTTACATTGATAATAATAAAAGTAGTAAGTATATTTATTATAGATCTAGCGATAATAACTGCATTATATGGGTAATAATGCATGTTATATTGATGATAATAAAAGTAATACGTATATTTATTATAGTTCTAGCGATAATAACTGCATAATATGGGTAATAATGCATGTTATATTGATAATAATATAAGTAATAAGTATAATTATTACAGTTCTAGCGATAATAACTGCATAATATGGGTAATAATGCATGTTATATTGATGATAATAAAAGTAGTAAGTACATTTATTATAGTTCTAGCCATAATAAAAGTAAAATATGGCTAATAGTGCATGTTGTACTGATAACAATAAAAGTAATAAGTATATTTATTATACTTCTGTCGATAATAACTGCATTATATGGGTAATAATGCATGTTATATTGATAATAATATAAGTAATGAGTATAATTATTACAGTTCTAGCGATAATAACTTCATTATATGGGTAATAATGCATGTTATATTGATAATAATATAAGTAATAAGTATAATTCTTACGGTTCTAGCTATAATAGCTGCATTATATGGGTAATAATGCATGTTATATTGATAATATCGGGAGTAGTAAGCATAATTATGATAGTTCTAGCGATAATAATAGTAAAATATGGCTAATAGTGCATGTTATATTGATAATAATAAAAGTAATAAGTATAATTAATACAGTCCTAGCGATAATAACTGCGTTATATGGGTAATAATGCATGTTATATTGATAATATCGGGAGTAATAAGTATAATTATTATAGTTCTAGCGATAATAATAGTAAAATATGGCTAATAGTGCATGTTATATTGATAATAATAAAAGTAATAAGTATATTTATTACAGTTCTATCGATAGTAACTGCATAATATGGGTAATAATGCATGTTATATTGATGATAATAAAAGTAGTAAGTACATTTATTATAGTTCTAGCGATAATAAAAGTAAAATATGGCTAATAGTGCATGTTATACTGATAATAATAAAAGTAATAAGTATATTTATTATACTACTGTTGATAATAACTGCATTATATGGGTAATAATGCGTGTTATATTGATAATATCGGGAGTAATAAGTATAATTATTATAGTTCTAGCGATAATAATAGTAAAATATGACTAATAGTGCACGTTATATTGATAATAATATAAGTAATAAGTATATTTATTACAGTTCTAGCGATAATAACTGCATTATATGCGTAATAATGCATGTTATATTGATAATATCGGGAGTAATAAGTATAATTATTATAGTCCTAGCGATAATAATAGTAAAATATGGCTAATAGTGCATGTTATATTGATAATAATAAAAGTAATAAGTATATTTATTATACTACTGTTGATAATAACTGCATTATATGGGTAATAATGCAAGTTACATTGATGATAATAAAAGTACTAAGTATATTTATTACAGTTCTATCGATAATAACTGCATAATATGGGTAATAATGCATGTTATATTGATGATAATGAAAGTAGTAAGTATATTTATTATAGCTCTAGCGATTATAACTTCATAATATGGGTAATAATGCATGTTATATTGATGCTAATGAAAGTAGTAAGTATATTTATTATAGCTCTAGCGATTATAACTGCATAATATGGGTAATAATGCATGTTATGTTGAGAATAATATAAGTAATAAGTATAATTAATACAGTCCTAGCGATAATAACTGCATTATATGGGTAATAATGCATGTTATATTGATAATAATATAAGTAATAAGTATAATTATTACAGTTCTAGCGATAATAACTTCATTATATGGGTAATAATGCATGTTATATTGATAATAATATAAGTAATAAGTATAATTCTTACGGTTCTAGCTATAATAACTGCATTATATGGGTAATAATGCATGTTATATTGATAATATCGGGAGTAGTAAGCATAATTATTATAGTTCTAGCGATAATAATAGTAAAATATGGCTAATAGTGCATGTTATATTGATAATAATAAAAGTAGTAAGTATATTTATTATAGTTCTTTCGATAATAACTGCATAATATGGGTAATAATGCATGTTATATTGATGATAATGAAAGTAGTAGGTATATTTATTATAGTTCTGGCGATTATACCTGCATAATATGGGTAGTAATGCATGTTATATTGAGAATAATATAAGTAATAAGTATAATTATTACAGTCCTAGCGATAATAACTGCATTATATGGGTAATAATGCGTGTTATATTGATAATATCGGGAGTAATAAGTATAATTATTATAGTTCTAGCGATAATAATAGTAAAATATGACTAATAGTGCACGTTATATTGATAATAATATAAGTAATAAGTATATTTATTACAGTTCTAGCGATAATAACTGCATTATATGCGTAATAATGCATGTTATATTGATAATATCGGGAGTAATAAGTATAATTATTATAGTCCTAGCGATAATAATAGTAAAATATGCCTAATAGTGCATGTTATATTGATAATAATAAAAGTAATAAGTATATTTATTACAGTTCTATCGATAATAACTGCATAATATGGGTAATAATGCATGTTATATTGATGATAATAAAAGTAATACGTATATTTATTATTGTTCTAGCGATAATAACTGCATAATATGGGTAATAATGCATGTAATATTAATAATAATATAAGTAATAAGTATAATTATTACAGTTCTAGCGATAATAACTGCATTATATGGGTAATAATGTACGTTATATTGCTAATAAAATAAGTAATAAGCATAATTATTACAGTTCTAGCGATAATAACTGCATTATATGGGTAATAATGCATGTTATATTGAGAATAATATAAGTAATAAGTATAATTATTACAGTTCTGGCGATAATAACTGCATTATATGGGTAGTAATGCACGTTATATTGCTAACAATATAAGTAATAAGTATAATTATTACAGTTCTAGCGATAATAACTGCATGATATGGGTAAAAATGCATGTTATATTGATAATATTGGGAGTAATAAGTATATTTATTATGGTTCTAGAGATAATAACTGCATAATATGGGTAATAATGCATGTTATATTGATAATAATATAAGTAATAAGTATAATTATTACAGTTCTAGCGATAATACCTCCATTATATGGGTAATAATGCATGTTATATTGATGATAATGAAAGTAATACGTATCTTTATTATAGTTCTAGCGGTAATAACTGCATTATATGGGTAATAATGCATGTTATATTGATAATATCGGGAGTAATAAGTATAATTATTATAGTTCTAGCGATAGTAATAGTAAAATATGGCTAATAGTGCATGTTATATTGATAATAATAAAAGTAATAAGTATAATTATTACAGTTCTAGCGATAATAATAGTAAAATGTGGCAAATAGTGCATGTTATATTGATAATAATAAAAGTAATAAATATATTTATTACAGTTCTATCAATAATAACTGCATAATATGGGTAATAATGCATGTTATATTGAGAATAATATAAGTAATAAGTATAATTATTACAGTTCTGGCGATAATAACTGCATTATATGGGTAATAATGCACGTTATATTGCTAATAGTATAAGTAATAAGTATAATTATTACAGTTCTAGCGATAATACCTCCATTATATGGGTAATAATGCATGTTATATTGATAATGATATAAGTAATAAGTATAATTATTACAGTTCTAGCGATAATAACTGCATAATATGGGTAATAATGCACGTTATATTGCTAATAGTATAAGTAATGAGTACAATTATTACAGTTCTAGCGATAATAACTGCATTATATGGGTAATAATGCATGTTATATTGATAATAATATAAGTAATAAGAATAATTATTACAGTTCTAGCGATAATAACTGCACTATATGGGTAATAATGCATGTTATATTGATGATAATAAAAGTAATACGTATATTTATTATAGTTCTAGCGATAATAACTGCATAATATGGGTAATAATGCATGTTATATTGATAATAATATAAGTAATAAGTATAATTATTACAGTTCTAGCGATAATAACTGCATTATATGGGTAATAATGCACGTTATATTGCTCACAATATAAGTAATAAGTATAATTATTACAGTTCTAGCGATAATAACTGCATTATATGGGTAATAATGCATGTTATATTGATAATATCGGGAGTAATAAGTATAATTATTACAGTTCTGGCGATAATAACTGCATTATATGGGTAATAATGGATGTTATATTGATAATATCGGAAGTAATAAGTATAATTATTACAGTTCTAGCGATAATACTAGTAAAATATGGCTAATACTGCATGTTATATTGATAATAATATAAGTAATAAGTATATTTATTACAGTTCTAACGATAATAACTGCATAATATCGGTAATAATGCATGTAATGTTGATAATAATCTAAGTAATAAGTATAATTATTACAGTTCTAGCGATAATAACTGCATTATATGGGTAATAATACACGTTATATTGCTAACAATATAAGTAATAAGTATAATTATTACAGTTCTAGCGATAATAACTGCATTATATGGGTAATAATGCATGTTATATTGATGATAATGAAAGTAATACGTATATTTGTTATAGTTCTAGCGATAATAACTGCATAATATGGGTAATAATGCATGTTATATTGAGAATAATATAAGTAATAAGTATAATTATTACAGTTCTGGCGATAATAACTGCATTATATGGGTAATAATGCACGTTATATTGCTAATAGTATAAGTAATAAGTATAATTATTACAGTTCTAGCGATAATACCTCCATTATATGGGTAATAATGCATGTTATATTGATAATGATATAAGTAATAAGTATAATTATTACAGTTCTAGCGATAATAACTGCATTATATGGGTAATAATGCACGTTATATTGCTAATAATATAAGTAATGAGTACAATTATTGCAGTTCTAGCGATAATAACTGCATTATATGGGTAATAATGCACGTTATATTGCTAATAATATAAGTAATAAGTATAATTATTACAGTTCTAGCGATAATAACTGCATTATATGGGTAATAATGCATGTTATATTGATAATATCGGGAGTAATAAGTATAATTTTTATAGTTCTAGCGATAATAATAGTAAAATGTGGCAAATAGTGCATGTTATATTGATAATAATAAAAGTAATAAATATATTTATTACAGTTCTATCAATAATAACTGCATAATATGGGTAATAATGCATGTTATATTGATGATAATAAAAGTAATACGTATATTTATTATAGTTCTAGCGATAATAACTGCATAATATGGGTAATAATGCATGTTATATTGATAATAATCTAAGTAATAAGTATAATTATTACAGTTCTAGCGATAATAACTGCATTATATGGGTAATAATGCATGTTATATTGATGATAATGAAAGTAATACGTATATTTGTTATAGTTCTAGCGATAATAACTGCATAATATGGGTAATAATGCATGTTATATTGATAATAATATAAGTAATAAGTATAATTATTACAGTTCTAGCGATAATAACTGCATAATATGGGTAATAATGCATGTTATATTGATGATAATAAAAGTAGTAAGTACATTTATTATAGTTCTAGCCATAATAAAAGTAAAATATGGCTAATAGTGCATGTTGTACTGATAACAATAAAAGTAATAAGTATATTTATTATACTTCTGTCGATAATAACTGCATTATATGGGTAATAATGCATGTTATATTGATAATAATATAAGTAATGAGTATAATTATTACAGTTCTAGCGATAATAACTTCATTATATGGGTAATAATGCATGTTATATTGATAATAATATAAGTAATAAGTATAATTCTTACGGTTCTAGCTATAATAGCTGCATTATATGGGTAATAATGCATGTTATATTGATAATATCGGGAGTAGTAAGCATAATTATGATAGTTCTAGCGATAATAATAGTAAAATATGGCTAATAGTGCATGTTATATTGATAATAATAAAAGTAATAAGTATAATTAATACAGTCCTAGCGATAATAACTGCGTTATATGGGTAATAATGCATGTTATATTGATAATATCGGGAGTAATAAGTATAATTATTATAGTTCTAGCGATAATAATAGTAAAATATGGCTAATAGTGCATGTTATATTGATAATAATAAAAGTAATAAGTATATTTATTACAGTTCTATCGATAGTAACTGCATAATATGGGTAATAATGCATGTTATATTGATGATAATAAAAGTAGTAAGTACATTTATTATAGTTCTAGCGATAATAAAAGTAAAATATGGCTAATAGTGCATGTTATACTGATAATAATAAAAGTAATAAGTATATTTATTATACTACTGTTGATAATAACTGCATTATATGGGTAATAATGCGTGTTATATTGATAATATCGGGAGTAATAAGTATAATTATTATAGTTCTAGCGATAGTAATAGTAAAATATGACTAATAGTGCACGTTATATTGATAATAATATAAGTAATAAGTATATTTATTACAGTTCTAGCGATAATAACTGCATTATATGCGTAATAATGCATGTTATATTGATAATATCGGGAGTAATAAGTATAATTATTATAGTCCTAGCGATAATAATAGTAAAATATGGCTAATAGTGCATGTTATATTGATAATAATAAAAGTAATAAGTATATTTATTATACTACTGTTGATAATAACTGCATTATATGGGTAATAATGCAAGTTACATTGATGATAATAAAAGTACTAAGTATATTTATTACAGTTCTATCGATAATAACTGCATAATATGGGTAATAATGCATGTTATATTGATGATAATGAAAGTAGTAAGTATATTTATTATAGCTCTAGCGATTATAACTTCATAATATGGGTAATAATGCATGTTATATTGATGCTAATGAAAGTAGTAAGTATATTTATTATAGCTCTAGCGATTATAACTGCATAATATGGGTAATAATGCATGTTATGTTGAGAATAATATAAGTAATAAGTATAATTAATACAGTCCTAGCGATAATAACTGCATTATATGGGTAATAATGCATGTTATATTGATAATAATATAAGTAATAAGTATAATTATTACAGTTCTAGCGATAATAACTTCATTATATGGGTAATAATGCATGTTATATTGATAATAATATAAGTAATAAGTATAATTCTTACGGTTCTAGCTATAATAACTGCATTATATGGGTAATAATGCATGTTATATTGATAATATCGGGAGTAGTAAGCATAATTATTATAGTTCTAGCGATAATAATAGTAAAATATGGCTAATAGTGCATGTTATATTGATAATAATAAAAGTAATAAGTATATTTATTATAGTTCTTTCGATAATAACTGCATAATATGGGTAATAATGCATGTTATATTGATGATAATGAAAGTAGTAGGTATATTTATTATAGTTCTGGCGATTATACCTGCATAATATGGGTAGTAATGCATGTTATATTGAGAATAATATAAGTAATAAGTATAATTATTACAGTCCTAGCGATAATAACTGCATTATATGGGTAATAATGCGTGTTATATTGATAATATCGGGAGTAATAAGTATAATTATTATAGTTCTAGCGATAATAATAGTAAAATATGACTAATAGTGCACGTTATATTGATAATAATATAAGTAATAAGTATATTTATTACAGTTCTAGCGATAATAACTGCATTATATGCGTAATAATGCATGTTATATTGATAATATCGGGAGTAATAAGTATAATTATTATAGTCCTAGCGATAATAATAGTAAAATATGCCTAATAGTGCATGTTATATTGATAATAATAAAAGTAATAAGTATATTTATTACAGTTCTATCGATAATAACTGCATAATATGGGTAATAATGCATGTTATATTGATGATAATAAAAGTAATACGTATATTTATTATTGTTCTAGCGATAATAACTGCATAATATGGGTAATAATGCATGTAATATTGATAATAATATAAGTAATAAGTATAATTATTACAGTTCTAGCGATAATAACTGCATTATATGGGTAATAATGTACGTTATATTGCTAATAAAATAAGTGATAAGCATAATTATTACAGTTCTAGCGATAATAACTGCATAATATGCGTAATAATGCTTGTTATATTGATAATATCGGGAGTAATAAGTATAATTATTACGGTTCTAGCGATAATAACTGCATTATATGGGTAATAATGCATGTTATATTGATAATATCGGGAGTAGTATGCATAATTATTATAGTTCTAGCGATAATAATAGTAAAATATGGCTAATAGTGCATGTTATATTGATAATAATAAAAGTAATAAGTATATTTATTACAGTTCTATCGATAATAACTGCATAATATCGGTAATAATGCATGTAATATTGATAATAATATAAGTAATAAGTATAATTATTACAGTTCTAGCGATAATAACTGCATTATATGGGTAATAATGCATGTTATATTGATAATATCGGGAGTAATAAGTATAATTATTATAGTTCTAGCGATAATAATAGTAAAATATGGCTAATACTGCATGTTATATTGATAATAATAAAAGTAATAAGTAAATTTATGACAGTTCTATCCATAATAACTGCATAATATGGGTAATAGTGGACTTTATATTGATAATAATAAAAGTAATAAGTATATTTATTACAGTTCTATCGATAATAACTGCATAATATGGGTAATAATGCATGTTATATTGATGATAATAAAAGTAATACGTATATTTATTATAGTTCTAGCGATAATAACTGCATAATATGGGTAATAATGCATGTTATATTGATAATAATATAAGTAATAAGTATAATTATTACAGTTCTAGCGATAATAACTGCATTATATGGGTAATAATGCACGTTATATTGCTAACAATATAAGTAATAAGTATAATTATTACAGTTCTGGCGATAATAACTGCATTATATGGGTAATAATGCATGTTATATTGATAATAATAAAAGTAATAAGTATATTTATTATCGTTCTATCGATAATAACTTCTTAATATGGGTAATAATGCATGTTATATTGATGATAATGAAAGTAGTAAGTATATTTATTACAGTTCTAGCGATAATAACTGCATTATATGCGTAATAAGGCATGTTATATTGATAATATCGGGAGTAATAAGTATAATTATTATAGTTCTAGCGATAGTAATAGTAAAATATGGCTAATAGTGCAAGATATATTGATAATAGTAAAAGTAATAAGTAAATTTATTACAGTTCTATCGATAATAACTGCATAATATGGGTAATAATGCATGTTATATTGATGATAATGAAAGTAATACGTATATTTATTATAGTTCTAGCGATAATAACTGCATAATATGGGTAATAATGCGTGTTATATTGAGAATAATATAAGTAATAAGTATAATTATTACAGTTCTGGCGATAATAACTGCATTATATGGGTAATAATGCACGTTATATTGCTAATAGTATAAGTAATATGTATAATTATTACAGTTCTAGCGATAATACCTCCATTATATGGGTAATAATGCATGTTATATTGATAATAATATAAGTAATAAGTATAATTATTACAGTTCTAGCGATAATAACTGCATTATATGGGTAATAATGTACGTTATATTGCTAATAATATAAGTAATAAGTATAATTATTACAGTTCTAGCGATAATAACTGCATAATATGCGTAATAATGCATGTTATATTGATAATATCGGGAGTAATAAGTATATTTATTACAGTTCTATCGATAATAACTGCATAACATCGGTAATAATGCATGTAATATTGATAATAATATAAGTAATAAGTATAATTATTACAGTTCTAGCGATAATAACTGCATTATAGTGGTAATAATGCACGTTATATTGCTAATAATATAAGTAATAAGTATAATTATTACAGTTCTAGCGATAATAACTGCATTATATGGGTAATAATGCATGTTATATTGATAATATCGGGAGTAATAAGTATAATTATTATAGTTCTAGCGATAATAATAGTAAAATATGGCTAATAGTGATTGTTATATTGATAATAATAAAAGTAATAAGTATATTTATTATACTTCTGTCGATAATAACTGCATTATATGGGTAATCATGCATGTTATATTGATAATAATATAAGAAATAAGTATAATTATTACAGTTCTAGCGATAATAACTCTATTATATGGGTAACAATGAATGTTATATTGATAATAATATAAGTAATAAGTATAATTATTACAGTTGTAGCGATAATAACTGCATTATATGGGTAATAATGCACGTTATATTGCTAATAATATAAGTAATAAGTATAATTATTACAGTTCTAGCGATAATAACTGCATTATATGGGTAATAATGCATGTTATATTGATAATGATATAAGTAATAAGTATAATTATTACAGTTCTAGCGATAATAACTGCATAATATGGGTAATAATGCACGTTATATTGCTAATAATATAAGTAATGAGTACAATTATTACAGTTCTAGCGATAATAACTGCATTATATGGGTAATAATGCATGTTATATTGATAATAATATAAGTAATAAGAATAATTATTACAGTTCTAGCGATAATAACTGCACTATATGGGTAATAATGCATGTTATATTGATTATATCGGGAGTAATAAGTATAATTATTATAGTTCTAGCGATAATAATAGTAATATATGGCAAATTGTGCATGTTATATTGATAATAATAAAAGTAATAAGTATATTTATTACAGTTCTATCGATAATAACTGCATAATATGGGTAATAATGCATGTTATATTGATGATAATAAAAGTAATACGTATATTTATTATAGTTCTAGCGATAATAACTGCATAATATGGGTAATAATGCATGTTATATTGATAATAATATAAGTAATAAGTATAATTATTACAGTTCTAGCGATAATAACTGCATTATATGGGTAATAATGCATGTTATATTGATAATATTGGGAGTAATAAGTATATTTATTATAGTTCTGGCGATCATAACTGCATAATAAGGGTAATAATGCATGTTATATTGATAATAATATAAGTAATAAGTATAATTATTACAGTTCTAGCAATAATACCTCCATTATATGGGTAATAATGCATGTTATATTGATGATAATGAAAGTAATCCGTATATTTATTATAGTTCTTGCGATAATAACTGCATAATATGGGTAATAATGCATGTTATATTGAGAATAATATAAGTAATAAGTATAATTATTACAGTTCTGGCGATAATAACTGCATTATATGGGTAATAATGCACGTTATATTGCTAACAATATAAGTAATAAGTATAATTATTACAGTTCTAGCGATAATAACTGCATGATATGGGTAAAAATGCATGTTATATTGATAATATTGGGAGTAATAAGTATATTTATTATGGTTCTAGAGATAATAACTGCATAATATGGGTAATAATGCATGTTATATTGATAATAATATAAGTAATAAGTATAATTATTACAGTTCTAGCGATAATACCTCCATTATATGGGTAATAATGCATGTTATATTGATGATAATGAAAGTAATACGTATCTTTATTATAGTTCTAGCGGTAATAACTGCATTATATGGGTAATAATGCATGTTATATTGATAATATCGGGAGTAATAAGTATAATTATTATAGTTCTAGCGATAGTAATAGTAAAATATGGCTAATAGTGCATGTTATATTGATAATAATATAAGTAATAAGTATAATTATTACAGTTCTAGCGATAATAACTGCATTATATGGGTAATAATGCATGTTATATTGATGATAATGAAAGTAATACGTATATTTGTTATAGTTCTAGCGATAATAACTGCATAATATGGGTAATAATGCATGTTATATTGAGAATAATATAAGTAATAAGTATAATTATTACAGTTCTGGCGATAATAACTGCATTATATGGGTAATACTGCACGTTATATTGCTAATAGTATAAGTAATAAGTATAATTATTACAGTTCTAGCGATAATACCTCCATTATATGGGTAATAATGCATGTTATATTGATAATGATATAAGTAATAAGTATAATTATTACAGTTCTAGCGATAATAACTGCATAATATGGGTAATAATGCACGTTATATTGCTAATAGTATAAGTAATGAGTACAATTATTACAGTTCTAGCGATAATAACTGCATTATATGGGTAATAATGCATGTTATATTGATAATAATATAAGTAATAAGAATAATTATTACAGTTCTAGCGATAATAACTGCACTATATGGGTAATAATGCATGTTATATTGATGATAATAAAAGTAATACGTATATTTATTATAGTTCTAGCGATAATAACTGCATAATATGGGTAATAATGCATGTTATATTGATAATAATATAAGTAATAAGTATAATTATTACAGTTCTAGCGATAATAACTGCATTATATGGGTAATAATGCACGTTATATTGCTAACAATATAAGTAATAAGTATAATTATTACAGTTCTAGCGATAATAACTGCATTATATGGGTAATAATGCATGTTATATTGATAATATCGGGAGTAATAAGTATAATTATTACAGTTCTGGCGATAATAACTGCATTGTATGGGTAATAATGGATGTTATATTCATAATATCGGAAGTAATAAGTATAATTATTACAGTTCTAGCGATAATACTAGTAAAATATGGCTAATACTGCATGTTATATTGATAATAATATAAGTAATAAGTATATTTATTACAGTTCTAACGATAATAACTGCATAATATCGGTAATAATGCATGTAATATTGATAATAATCTAAGTAATAAGTATAATTATTACAGTTCTAGCGATAATAACTGCATTATATGGGTAATAATACACGTTATATTGCTAACAATATAAGTAATAAGTATAATTATTACAGTTCTAGCGATAATAACTGCATTATATGGGTAATAATGCATGTTATATTGATGATAATGAAAGTAATACGTATATTTATTATAGTTCTAGCGATAATAACTGCATAATATGGGTAATAATGCATGTTATATTGATAATAATCTAAGTAATAAGTATAATTATTACAGTTCTAGCGATAATAACTGCATTATATGGGTAATAATACACGTTATATTGCTAACAATATAAGTAATAAGTATAATTATTACAGTTCTAGCGATAATAACTGCATTATATGGGTAATAATGCATGTTATATTGATGATAATGAAAGTAATACGTATATTTGTTATAGTTCTAGCGATAATAACTGCATAATATGGGTAATAATGCATGTTATATTGATAATAATCTAAGTAATAAGTATAATTATTACAGTTCTAGCGATAATAACTGCATTATATGGGTAATAATACACGTTATATTGCTAACAATATAAGTAATAAGTATAATTATTACAGTTCTAGCGATAATAACTGCATTATATGGGTAATAATGCATGTTATATTGATGATAATGAAAGTAATACGTATATTTGTTATAGTTCTAGCGATAATAACTGCATAATATGGGTAATAATGCATGTTATATTGAGAATAATATAAGTAATAAGTATAATTATTACAGTTCTGGCGATAATAACTGCATTATATGGGTAATAATGCACGTTATATTGCTAGTAGTATAAGTAATAAGTATAATTATTACAGTTCTAGCGATAATACCTCCATTATATGGGTAATAATGCATGTTATATTGATAATGATATAAGTAATAAGTATAATTATTACAGTTCTAGCGATAATAACTGCATTATATGGGTAATAATGCACGTTATATTGCTAATAATATAAGTAATGAGTACAATTATTACAGTTCTAGCGATAATAACTGCATTATATGGGTAATAATGCACGTTATATTGCTAATAATATAAGTAATAAGTATAATTATTACAGTTCTAGCGATAATAACTGCATTATATGGGTAATAATGCATGTTATATTGATAATATCGGGAGTAATAAGTATAATTTTTATAGTTCTAGCGATAATAATAGTAAAATGTGGCAAATAGTGCATGTTATATTGATAATAATAAAAGTAATAAATATATTTAATACAGTTCTATCAATAATAACTGCATAATATGGGTAATAATGCATGTTATATTGATGATAATAAAAGTAATACGTATATTTATTATAGTTCTAGCGATAATAACTGCATAATATGGGTAATAATGCATGTTATATTGATAATAATCTAAGTAATAAGTATAATTATTACAGTTCTAGCGATAATAACTGCATTATATGGGTAATAATGCACGTTATATTGCTAACAATATAAGTAATAAGTATAATTATTACAGTTCTAGCGATAATAACTGCATTATATGGGTAATAATGCATGTTATATTGATGATAATGAAAGTAATACGTATATTTGTTATAGTTCTAGCGATAATACTGCATAATATGGGTAATAATGCATGTTATATTGAGAATAATATAAGTAATAAGTATAATTATTACAGTTCTGGCGGTAATAACTGCATTATATGGGTAATAATGCACGTTATATTGCTAACAATATAAGTAATAAGTATAATTATTACAGTTCTAGTGATAATAACTGCATTATATGGGTAATAAAGCACGTTATATTGCTAACAATATAAGTAATAAGTATAATTATTACAGTTCTAGCGATAATAACTGCATTATATGGGTAGAAATGCATGTTATATTGATAATATTTTTGAGTAATAAGTATATTTATTATGGTTCTAGAGATAATAACTGCATAATATGGGTAATAATGCATGTTATATTGATGATAATGCAAGTAATACGTATATTTATTATAGTTCTAGCGATAATAACTGCATTATATGGGTAATAATGCACGTTATATTGCTAATAATATAAGTAATGAGTAAAATTATTACAGTTCTAGCGATAATAACTGCATTATATGGGTAATAATGCATGTTATATTGATAATATCGGGAGTAATACGTATAATTATTATAGTTCTAGCGATAATAATAGTAAAATATGGCAAATAGTGCATGTTATATTGATAATAATAAAAGTAATAAGTATATTTATTACAGTTCTATCGATAATAACTGCATAATATGGCTAATAATGCATGTTATATTGATGATAATAAAAGTAATACGTATATTTATTATAGTTCTAGCGATAATAACTGCATAATATGGGTAATAATGCATGTTATATTGATAATAATATAAGTAATAAGTATAATTATTACAGTTCTAGCGATAATAACTGCATTATATGGGTAACAATGAATGTTATATTGATAATAATATAAGTAATAAGTATAATTATTACAGTTGTAGCGATAATAACTGCATTATATGGGTAATAATGCACGTTATATTGCTAATAATATAAGTAATAAGTATAATTATTACAGTTCTAGCGATAATAACTGCATTATATGGGTAATAATGCATGTTATATTGATAATATTGGGCGTAATAAGTATATTTATTATAGTTCTAGCGATAATAATAGTAAAATATGGCAAATAGTGCATGTTATATTGATAATAATAAAAGTAATAAGTATATTTATTACAGTTCTATCGATAATAACTGCATAATATGGGTAATAATGCATGTTATATTGATGATAATGAAAGTAATACGTATATTTATTATAGTTCTAGCGATAATAACTGCACAATATGGGTAATAATGCACGTTATATTGCTAATAATATAAGTAATAAGTATAATTATTACAGTTCTAGCGATAATAACTGCATTATATGGGTAATAATGCATGTTATATTGATAATATTGGGCGTAATAAGTATATTTATTATAGTTCTAGCGATAATAATAGTAAAATATGGCAAATAGTGCATGTTATATTGATAATAATAAAAGTAATAAGTATATTTATTACAGTTCTATCGATAATAACTGCATAATATGGGTAATAATGCATGTTATATTGATGATAATGAAAGTAATACGTATATTTATTATAGTTCTAGCGATAATAACTGCACAATATGGGTAATAATGCATGCTATATTGATAATAATCTAAGTAATAAGTATAATTATTATAGGTCTAGCGATAATAATAGTAAAATATGGCTAATAGTGCATGATATATTGATAATAGTAAAAGTAATAAGTAAATTTATTACAGTTCTATCGATAATAACTGCATAATATGGGTAATAATGCATGTTATATTGATGATAATGAAAGTAATACGTATATTTATTATAGTTCTAGCGATAATAACTGCATAATATGGGTAATAATGCGTGTTATATTGAGAATAATATAAGTAATAAGTATAATTATTACAGTTCTGGCGATAATAACTGCATTATATGGGTAATAATGCACGTTATATTGCTAATAGTATAAGTAATATGTATAATTATTACAGTTCTAGCGATAATACCTCCATTATATGGGTAATAATGCATGTTATATTGATAATAATATAAGTAATAAGTATAATTATTACAGTTCTAGCGATAATAACTGCATTATATGGGTAATAATGTACGTTATATTGCTAATAATATAAGTAATAAGTATAATTATTACAGTTCTAGCGATAATAACTGCATAATATGCGTAATAATGCATGTTATATTGATAATATCGGGAGTAATAAGTATATTTATTACAGTTCTATCGATAATAACTGCATAACATCGGTAATAATGCATGTAATATTGATAATAATATAAGTAATAAGTATAATTATTACAGTTCTAGCGATAATAACTGCATTATATGGGTAATAATGCACGTTATATTGCTAATAATATAAGTAATAAGTATAATTATTACAGTTCTAGCGATAATAACTGCATTATATGGGTAATAATGCATGTTATATTGATAATATCGGGAGTAATAAGTATAATTATTATAGTTCTAGCGATAATAATAGTAAAATATGGCTAATAGTGATTGTTATATTGATAATAATAAAAGTAATAAGTATATTTATTATACTTCTGTCGATAATAACTGCATTATATGGGTAATCATGCATGTTATATTGATAATAATATAAGTAATAAGTATAATTATTACAGTTCTAGCGATAATAACTCTATTATATGGGTAACAATGAATGTTATATTGATAATAATATAAGTAATAAGTATAATTATTACAGTTGTAGCGATAATAACTGCATTATATGGGTAATAATGCACGTTATATTGCTAATAATATAAGTAATAAGTATAATTATTACAGTTCTAGCGATAATAACTGCATTATATGGGTAATAATGCATGTTATATTGATAATGATATAAGTAATAAGTATAATTATTACAGTTCTAGCGATAATAACTGCATAATATGGGTAATAATGCACGTTATATTGCTAATAATATAAGTAATGAGTACAATTATTACAGTTCTAGCGATAATAACTGCATTATATGGGTAATAATGCATGTTATATTGATAATAATATAAGTAATAAGAATAATTATTACAGTTCTAGCGATAATAACTGCACTATATGGGTAATAATGCATGTTATATTGATTATATCGGGAGTAATAAGTATAATTATTATAGTTCTAGCGATAATAATAGTAATATATGGCAAATAGTGCATGTTATATTGATAATAATAAAAGTAATAAGTATATTTATTACAGTTCTATCGATAATAACTGCATAATATGGGTAATAATGCATGTTATATTGATGATAATAAAAGTAATACGTATATTTATTATAGTTCTAGCGATAATAACTGCATAATATGGGTAATAATGCATGTTATATTGATAATAATATAAGTAATAAGTATAATTATTACAGTTCTAGCGATAATAACTGCATTATATGGGTAATAATGCATGTTATATTGATAATATTGGGAGTAATAAGTATATTTATTATAGTTCTGGCGATCATAACTGCATAATAAGGGTAATAATGCATGTTATATTGATAATAATATAAGTAATAAGTATAATTATTACAGTTCTAGCAATAATACCTCCATTATATGGGTAATAATGCATGTTATATTGATGATAATGAAAGTAATCCGTATATTTATTATAGTTCTTGCGATAATAACTGCATAATATGGGTAATAATGCATGTTATATTGAGAATAATATAAGTAATAAGTATAATTATTACAGTTCTGGCGATAATAACTGCATTATATGGGTAATAATGCACGTTATATTGCTAACAATATAAGTAATAAGTATAATTATTACAGTTCTAGCGATAATAACTGCATGATATGGGTAAAAATGCATGTTATATTGATAATATTGGGAGTAATAAGTATATTTATTATGGTTCTAGAGATAATAACTGCATAATATGGGTAATAATGCATGTTATATTGATAATAATATAAGTAATAAGTATAATTATTACAGTTCTAGCGATAATACCTCCATTATATGGGTAATAATGCATGTTATATTGATGATAATGAAAGTAATACGTATCTTTATTATAGTTCTAGCGGTAATAACTGCATTATATGGGTAATAATGCATGTTATATTGATAATATCGGGAGTAATAAGTATAATTATTATAGTTCTAGCGATAGTAATAGTAAAATATGGCTAATAGTGCATGTTATATTGATAATAATATAAGTAATAAGTATAATTATTACAGTTCTAGCGATAATAACTGCATTATATGGGTAATAATGCATGTTATATTGATGATAATGAAAGTAATACGTATATTTGTTATAGTTCTAGCGATAATAACTGCATAATATGGGTAATAATGCATGTTATATTGAGAATAATATAAGTAATAAGTATAATTATTACAGTTCTGGCGATAATAACTGCATTATATGGGTAATAATGCACGTTATATTGCTAATAGTATAAGTAATAAGTATAATTATTACAGTTCTAGCGATAATACCTCCATTATATGGGTAATAATGCATGTTATATTGATAATGATATAAGTAATAAGTATAATTATTACAGTTCTAGCGATAATAACTGCATAATATGGGTAATAATGCACGTTATATTGCTAATAGTATAAGTAATGAGTACAATTATTACAGTTCTAGCGATAATAACTGCATTATATGGGTAATAATGCATGTTATATTGATAATAATATAAGTAATAAGAATAATTATTACAGTTCTAGCGATAATAACTGCACTATATGGGTAATAATGCATGTTATATTGATGATAATAAAAGTAATACGTATATTTATTATAGTTCTAGCGATAATAACTGCATAATATGGGTAATAATGCATGTTATATTGATAATAATATAAGTAATAAGTATAATTATTACAGTTCTAGCGATAATAACTGCATTATATGGGTAATAATGCACGTTATATTGCTAACAATATAAGTAATAAGTATAATTATTACAGTTCTAGCGATAATAACTGCATTATATGGGTAATAATGCATGTTATATTGATAATATCGGGAGTAATAAGTATAATTATTACAGTTCTGGCGATAATAACTGCATTATATGGGTAATAATGGATGTTATATTCATAATATCGGAAGTAATAAGTATAATTATTACAGTTCTAGCGATAATACTAGTAAAATATGGCTAATACTGCATGTTATATTGATAATAATATAAGTAATAAGTATATTTATTACAGTTCTAACGATAATAACTGCATAATATCGGTAATAATGCATGTAATATTGATAATAATCTAAGTAATAAGTATAATTATTACAGTTCTAGCGATAATAACTGCATTATATGGGTAATAATACACGTTATATTGCTAACAATATAAGTAATAAGTATAATTATTACAGTTCTAGCGATAATAACTGCATTATATGGGTAATAATGCATGTTATATTGATGATAATGAAAGTAATACGTATATTTGTTATAGTTCTAGCGATAATAACTGCATAATATGGGTAATAATGCATGTTATATTGCTAATAATATAAGTAATAAGTATAATTATTACAGTTCTAGCGATAATAACTGCATTATATGGGTAATAATGCATGTTATATTGATAATATCGGGAGTAATAAGTATAATTTTTATAGTTCTAGCGATAATAATAGTAAAATGTGGCAAATAGTGCATGTTATATTGATAATAATAAAAGTAATAAATATATTTATTACAGTTCTATCAATAATAACTGCATAATATGGGTAATAATGCATGTTATATTGATGATAATAAAAGTAATACGTATATTTATTATAGTTCTAGCGATAATAACTGCATAATATGGGTAATAATGCATGTTATATTGATAATAATCTAAGTAATAAGTATAATTATTACAGTTCTAGCGATAATAACTGCATTATATGGGTAATAATGCACGTTATATTGCTAACAATATAAGTAATAAGTATAATTATTACAGTTCTAGCGATAATAACTGCATTATATGGGTAATAATGCATGTTATATTGATGATAATGAAAGTAATACGTATATTTGTTATAGTTCTAGCGATAATACTGCATAATATGGGTAATAATGCATGTTATATTGAGAATAATATAAGTAATAAGTATAATTATTACAGTTCTGGCGGTAATAACTGCATTATATGGGTAATAATGCACGTTATATTGCTAACAATATAAGTAATAAGTATAATTATTACAGTTCTAGTGATAATAACTGCATTATATGGGTAATAAAGCACGTTATATTGCTAACAATATAAGTAATAAGTATAATTATTACAGTTCTAGCGATAATAACTGCATTATATGGGTAGAAATGCATGTTATATTGATAATATTTTTGAGTAATAAGTATATTTATTATGGTTCTAGAGATAATAACTGCATAATATGGGTAATAATGCATGTTATATTGATGATAATGCAAGTAATACGTATATTTATTATAGTTCTAGCGATAATAACTGCATTATATGGGTAATAATGCACGTTATATTGCTAATAATATAAGTAATGAGTAAAATTATTACAGTTCTAGCGATAATAACTGCATTATATGGGTAATAATGCATGTTATATTGATAATATCGGGAGTAATAAGTATAATTATTATAGTTCTAGCGATAATAATAGTAAAATATGGCAAATAGTGCATGTTATATTGATAATAATAAAAGTAATAAGTATATTTATTACAGTTCTATCGATAATAACTGCATAATATGGGTAATAATGCATGTTATATTGATGATAATAAAAGTAATACGTATATTTATTATAGTTCTAGCGATAATAACTGCATAATATGGGTAATAATGCATGTTATATTGATAATAATATAAGTAATAAGTATAATTATTACAGTTCTAGCGATAATAACTGCATTATATGGGTAACAATGAATGTTATATTGATAATAATATAAGTAATAAGTATAATTATTACAGTTGTAGCGATAATAACTGCATTATATGGGTAATAATGCACGTTATATTGCTAATAATATAAGTAATAAGTATAATTATTACAGTTCTAGCGATAATAACTGCATTATATGGGTAATAATGCATGTTATATTGATAATATTGGGCGTAATAAGTATATTTATTATAGTTCTAGCGATAATAATAGTGAAATATGGCAAATAGTGCATGTTATATTGATAATAATAAAAGTAATAAGTATATTTATTACAGTTCTATCGATAATAACTGCATAATATGGGTAATAATGCATGTTATATTGATGATAATAAAAGTAATACGTATATTTATTATAGTTCTAGCGATAATAACTGCATAATATGGGTAATAATGCATGTTATATTGATAATAATATAAGTAATAAGTATAATTATTACAGTTCTAGCGATAATAACTGCATTATATGGGTAATAATGCACGTTATATGGCCAGCAATATAAGTAATAAGTATAATTATTACAGTTCTAGCGATAATAACTGCATTATATGGGTAATAATGCATGTTATATTGATAATATCGGGAGTAATAAGTATAATTATTATAGTTCTAGCGATAATAACTGCATAATATGGGTAATAATGCATGTTATATTGATGATAATAAAAGTAATACGTATATTTATTATAGTTCTAGCGATAATAACTGCATAATATGGGTAATAATGCATGTTATATTGATAATAATCTAAGTAATAAGTATAATTATTACAGTTCTAGCGATAATAACTGCATTATATGGGTAATAATACACGTTATATTGCTAACAATATAAGTAATAAGTATAATTATTACAGTTCTAGCGATAATAACTGCATTATATGGGTAATAATGCATGTTATATTGATGATAATGAAAGTAATACGTATATTTGTTATAGTTCTAGCGATAATAACTGCATAATATGGGTAATAATGCATGTTATATTGAGAATAATATAAGTAATAAGTATAATTATTACAGTTCTGGCGATAATAACTGCATTATATGGGTAATAATGCACGTTATATTGCTAGTAGTATAAGTAATAAGTATAATTATTACAGTTCTAGCGATAATACCTCCATTATATGGGTAATAATGCATGTTATATTGATAATGATATAAGTAATAAGTATAATTATTACAGTTCTAGCGATAATAACTGCATTATATGGGTAATAATGCACGTTATATTGCTAATAATATAAGTAATGAGTACAATTATTACAGTTCTAGCGATAATAACTGCATTATATGGGTAATAATGCACGTTATATTGCTAATAATATAAGTAATAAGTATAATTATTACAGTTCTAGCGATAATAACTGCATTATATGGGTAATAATGCATGTTATATTGATAATATCGGGAGTAATAAGTATAATTTTTATAGTTCTAGCGATAATAATAGTAAAATGTGGCAAATAGTGCATGTTATATTGATAATAATAAAAGTAATAAATATATTTAATACAGTTCTATCAATAATAACTGCATAATATGGGTAATAATGCATGTTATATTGATGATAATAAAAGTAATACGTATATTTATTATAGTTCTAGCGATAATAACTGCATAATATGGGTAATAATGCATGTTATATTGATAATAATATAAGTAATAAGTATAATTATTACAGTTCTAGCGATAATAACTGCATTATATGGGTAATAATGCACGTTATATGGCCAGCAATATAAGTAATAAGTATAATTATTACAGTTCTAGCGATAATAACTGCATTATATGGGTAATAATGCATGTTATATTGATAATATCGGGAGTAATAAGTATAATTATTATAGTTCTAGCGATAATAACTGCATAATATGGGTAATAATGCATGTTATATTGATGATAATAAAAGTAATACGTATATTTATTATAGTTCTAGCGATAATAACTGCATAATATGGGTAATAATGCATGTTATATTGATAATAATCTAAGTAATAAGTATAATTATTACAGTTCTAGCGATAATAACTGCATTATATGGGTAATAATACACGTTATATTGCTAACAATATAAGTAATAAGTATAATTATTACAGTTCTAGCGATAATAACTGCATTATATGGGTAATAATGCATGTTATATTGATGATAATGAAAGTAATACGTATATTTGTTATAGTTCTAGCGATAATAACTGCATAATATGGGTAATAATGCATGTTATATTGAGAATAATATAAGTTATAAGTATAATTATTACAGTTCTGGCGATAATAACTGCATTATATGGGTAATAATGCACGTTATATTGCTAGTAGTATAAGTAATAAGTATAATTATTACAGTTCTAGCGATAATACCTCCATTATATGGGTAATAATGCATGTTATATTGATAATGATATAAGTAATAAGTATAATTATTACAGTTCTAGCGATAATAACTGCATTATATGGGTAATAATGCACGTTATATTGCTAATAATATAAGTAATGAGTACAATTATTACAGTTCTAGCGATAATAACTGCATTATATGGGTAATAATGCACGTTATATTGCTAATAATATAAGTAATAAGTATAATTATTACAGTTCTAGCGATAATAACTGCATTATATGGGTAATAATGCATGTTATATTGATAATATCGGGAGTAATAAGTATAATTTTTATAGTTCTAGCAATAATAATAGTAAAATGTGGCAAATAGTGCATGTTATATTGATAATAATAAAAGTAATAAATATATTTAATACAGTTCTATCAATAATAACTGCATAATATGGGTAATAATGCATGTTATATTAAAGATAATAAAAGTAATACGTATATTTATTATAGTTCTAGCGATAATAACTGCATAATATGGGTAATAATGCATGTTATATTGATAATAATCTAAGTAATAAGTATAATTATTACAGTTCTAGCGATAATAACTGCATTATATGGGTAATAATGCACGTTATATTGCTAACAATATAAGTAATAAGTATAATTATTACAGTTCTAGCGATAATAACTGCATTATATGGGTAATAATGCATGTTATATTGATGATAATGAAAGTAATACGTATATTTGTTATAGTTCTAGCGATAATACTGCATAATATGGGTAATAATGCATGTTATATTGAGAATAATATAAGTAATAAGTATAATTATTACAGTTCTGGCGGTAATAACTGCATTATATGGGTAATAATGCACGTTATATTGCTAACAATATAAGTAATAAGTATAATTATTACAGTTCTAGTGATAATAACTGCATTATATGGGTAATAAAGCACGTTATATTGCTAACAATATAAGTAATAAGTATAATTATTACAGTTCTAGCGATAATAACTGCATTATATGGGTAGAAATGCATGTTATATTGATAATATTTTTGAGTAATAAGTATATTTATTATGGTTCTAGAGATAATAACTGCATAATATGGGTAATAATGCATGTTATATTGATGATAATGCAAGTAATACGTATATTTATTATAGTTCTAGCGATAATAACTGCATTATATGGGTAATAATGCACGTTATATTGCTAATAATATAAGTAATGAGTAAAATTATTACAGTTCTAGCGATAATAACTGCATTATATGGGTAATAATGCATGTTATATTGATAATATCGGGAGTAATACGTATAATTATTATAGTTCTAGCGATAATAATAGTAAAATATGGCAAATAGTGCATGTTATATTGATAATAATAAAAGTAATAAGTATATTTATTACAGTTCTATCGATAATAACTGCATAATATGGCTAATAATGCATGTTATATTGATGATAATAAAAGTAATACGTATATTTATTATAGTTCTAGCGATAATAACTGCATAATATGGGTAATAATGCATGTTATATTGATAATAATATAAGTAATAAGTATAATTATTACAGTTCTAGCGATAATAACTGCATTATATGGGTAACAATGAATGTTATATTGATAATAATATAAGTAATAAGTATAATTATTACAGTTGTAGCGATAATAACTGCATTATATGGGTAATAATGCACGTTATATTGCTAATAATATAAGTAATAAGTATAATTATTACAGTTCTAGCGATAATAACTGCATTATATGGGTAATAATGCATGTTATATTGATAATATTGGGCGTAATAAGTTTATTTATTATAGTTCTAGCGATAATAATAGTAAAATATGGCAAATAGTGCATGTTATATTGATAATAATAAAAGTAATAAGTATATTTATTACAGTTCTATCGATAATAACTGCATAATATGGGTAATAATGCATGTTATATTGATGATAATGAAAGTAATACGTATATTTATTATAGTTCTAGCGATAATAACTGCACAATATGGGTAATAATGCACGTTATATTGCTAATAATATAAGTAATAAGTATAATTATTACAGTTCTAGCGATAATAACTGCATTATATGGGTAATAATGCATGTTATATTGATAATATTGGGCGTAATAAGTATATTTATTATAGTTCTAGCGATAATAATAGTAAAATATGGCAAATAGTGCATGTTATATTGATAATAATAAAAGTAATAAGTATATTTATTACAGTTCTATCGATAATAACTGCATAATATGGGTAATAATGCATGTTATATTGATGATAATGAAAGTAATACGTATATTTATTATAGTTCTAGCGATAATAACTGCACAATATGGGTAATAATGCATGCTATATTGATAATAATCTAAGTAATAAGTATAATTATTATAGGTCTAGCGATAATAATAGTAAAATATGGCTAATAGTGCATGATATATTGATAATAGTAAAAGTAATAAGTATATTTATTACAGTTCTATCGATAAGAACTGCATAATATGGGTAATAATGCATGTTATATTGATGATAATGAAAGTAATACGTATATTTATTATAGTTCTAGGGATAATAACTGCATAATATGGCTAATAATGCATGTTATATTGAGAATAATATAAGTAATAAGTATAATTATTACAGTTCTGGCGATAATAACTGCATTATATGGGTAATAATGCACGTTATATTGCTAGTAGTATAAGTAATAAGTATAATTATTACAGTTCTTGCGATAATACCTCCATTATATGGGTAATAATGCATGTTATATTGATAATAATATAAGTAATAAGTATAATTATTACAGTTCTAGCGATAATAACTGCATAATATGGGTAATAATGCACGTTATATTGCTAATAATATAAGTAATGAGTACAATTATTACAGTTCTAGCGATAATAACTGCATTATATGGGTAATAATGCATGTTATATTGATAATATTGGGAGTAATAAGTATATTTATTATGGTTCTAGAGATAATAATAGTAAAATATGGCAAATAGTGCATGTTATATTGATAATAATAAAAGTAATAAATATATTTATTACAGTTCTATCGATAATAACTGCATAATATGGGTAATAATGCATGTTATATTGATGATAATAAAAGTAATACGTATATTTATTATAGTTCTAGCGATAATAACTGCACAATATGGGTAATAATGCATGCTATATTGATAATAATCTAAGTAATAAGTATAATTATTACAGTTCTAGCCATAATAACTGCATTATATGGGTAATAATGCACGTTATATTGCTAACAATATAAGTAATAAGTATAATTGTTACAGTTCTAGCGATAATAACTGCATTATATGGGTAATAATGCATGTTATATTGATGATAATGAAAGTAATACGTATATTTATTATAGTTCTAGCGATAATAACTGCATAATATGGGTAATAATGCATGTTATATTGAGAATAATATAAGTAATAAGTATAATTATTACAGTTCTAGCGATAATAACTGCATAATATGGGTAATAATGCACGTTATATTGCTAATAATATAAGTAATGAGTACAATTATTACAGTTCTAGCGATAATAACTGCATTATATGGGTATTAATGCATGTTATATTGATAATAATATAAGTAATAAGTATAATTATTACAGTTCTATCGATAATAACTGCATAATATGGGTAATAGTGCATGTTATATTGATGATAATAAAAGTAATACGTATATTTATTATAGTTCCAGCGATAATAACTGCATAATATGGGTAATAATGCATGTTATATTGATAATAATATAAGTAATAAGTATAATTATTACAGTTCTAGCGATAATAACTGCATTATATGGGTAATAATGCACGTTATATTGCTAACAATATAAGTAATAAGTATAATTATTACAGTTCTAGCGGTAATAACTGCATTATATGGGTAAAAATGCATGTTATATTGATAATATTGGGAGTAATAAGTATATTTATTATGGTTCTAGAGATAATAATAGTAAAATATGGCAAACAGTGCATGTTATATTGATAATAATAAAAGTAATATGTATATTTATTACAGTTCTATCGATAATAACTGCATAATATGGCTAATAATGCATGTTATATTGATGATAATAAAAGTAATACGTATATTTATTATAGTTCTAGCGATAATAACTGCATAATATGGGTAATAATGCATGTTATATTGATAATAATATAAGTAATAAGTATAATTATTACAGTTCTAGCGATAATAACTGCATTATATGGGTAATAATGCATGTTATATTGATAATAATATAAGTATTAAGTATAATTATTACAGTTCTGGCGATAATAACTGCATTATATGGGTAATAATGCACGTTATATTGCTAATAGTATAAGTAATAAGTATAATTATTACAGTTCTGGCGATAATACCTCCACTATATGGGTAATAATGCATGTTATATTGATAATGATATAAGTAATAAGTATAATTATTACAGTTCTAGCGATAATAACTGCATAATATGGGTAATAATGCACGTTATATTGCTAATAATATAAGTAATGAGTACAATTATTACAGTTCTAGCGATAATAACTGCGTTATATGGGTAATAATGCATGTTATATTGATGATAATGAAAGTAGTAAGTATATTTATTATAGTTCTACCGATAATAACTGCATTATATGCGTAATAAGGCATGTTATATTGATAATATCGGGAGTAATAAGTATAATTATTATAGGTCTAGCGATAATAATAGTAAAATATGGCTAATAGTGCATGATATATTGATAATAGTAAAAGTAATAAGTATATTTATTACAGTTCTATCGATAAGAACTGCATAATATGGGTAATAATGCATGTTATATTGATGATAATGAAAGTAATACGTATATTTATTATAGTTCTAGGGATAATAACTGCATAATATGGCTAATAGTGCATGTTATATTGAGAATAATATAAGTAATAAGTATAATTATTACAGTTCTGGCGATAATAACTGCATTATATGGGTAATAATGCACGTTATATTGCTAGTAGTATAAGTAATAAGTATAATTATTACAGTTCTTGCGATAATACCTCCATTATATGGGTAATAATGCATGTTATATTGATAATAATATAAGTAATAAGTATAATTATTACAGTTCTAGCGATAATAACTGCATAATATGGGTAATAATGCACGTTATATTGCTAATAATATAAGTAATGAGTACAATTATTACAGTTCTAGCGATAATAACTGCATTATATGGGTAAAAATGCATGTTATATTGATAATATTGGGAGCAATAAGTATATTTATTATGGTTCTAGAGATAATAATAGTAAAATATGGCAAACAGTGCATGTTATATTGATAATAATAAAAGTAATATGTATATTTATTACAGTTCTATCGATAATAACTGCATAATATGGCTAATAATGCATGTTATATTGATGATAATAAAAGTAATACGTATATTTATTATAGTTCTAGCGATAATAACTGCATAATATGGGTAATAATGCATGTTATATTGATAATAATATAGGTAATAAGTATAATTATTACAGTTCTAGCGATAATAACTGCATTATATGGGTAATAATGCATGTTATATTGATAATAATCTAAGTAATAAGTATAATTATTACAGTTCTAGCGATAATACCTCCATTATATGGGTAATAATGCATGTTATATTGATGATAATGAAGGTAATACGTATATTTATTATAGTTCTAGCGATAATAACTGCATAATATGGGTAATAATGCATGTTATATTGAGAATAATATAAGTAATAAGTATAATTATTACAGTTCTGGCGATAATAACTGCATTATATGGGTAATAATGCATGTTATATTGATTATATCGGGAGTAATAAGTATAATTATTATAGTACTAGCGATAATAATAGTAAAATATGGCAAATAGTGCATGTTATATTGATAATAATAAAAGTAATAAGTATATTTATTACAGTTCTATCGATAATAACTGCATAATATGGGTAATAATGCATGTTATATTGATGATAATAAAAGTAATACGTATATTTATTATAGTTCTAGCGATAATAACTGCATAATATGGGTAATAATGCATGTTATATTGATAATAATATAAGTAATAAGTATAATTATTACAGTTCTAGCGATAATAACTGCATTATATGGGTAATAATGCATGTTATATTGATAATATTGGGAGTAATAAGTATATTTATTATAGTTCTGGCGATCATAACTGCATAATAAGGGTAATAATGCATGTTATATTGATAATAATATAAGTAATAAGTATAATTATTACAGTTCTAGCAATAATACCTCCATTATATGGGTAATAATGCATGTTATATTGATGATAATGAAAGTAATACGTATATTTGTTATAGTTCTTGCGATAATAACTGCATAATATGGGTAATAATGCATTTTATATTGAGAATAATATAAGTAATAAGTATAATTATTACAGTTCTAGCGATAATAACTGCATTATATGGGTAATAATGCACGTTATATTGCTAATAATATAAGTAATGAGTACAATTATTACAGTTCTAACGATAATAACTGCATTATATGGGTAATAATGCACGTTATATTGCTAATAATATAAGTAATAAGTATAATTATTACAGTTCTAGCGATAATAACTGCATAATATGGGTAATAATGCATGTTATATTGATAATAATCTAAGTAATAAGTACAATTATTACAGTTCTAGCGATAATAACTGCATTATATGGGTAATAATGCACGTTATATTGCTAACAATATAAGTAATAAGTATAATTATTACAGTTCTAGCGATAATAACTGCATTATATGGGTAATAATGCATGTTATATTGATGATAATGAAAGTAATACGTATATTTGTTATAGTTCTAGCGATAATAACTGCATAATATGGGTAATAATGCATGTTATATTGAGAATAATATAAGTAATAAGTATAATTATTACAGTTCTGGCGATAATAACTGCATTATATGGGTAATAATGCACGTTATATTGCTAATAGTATAAGTAATAAGTATAATTATTACAGTTCTAGCGATAATACCTCCATTATATGGGTAATAATGCATGCTTTATTGATAATGATATAAGTAATAAGTATAATTATTACAGTTCTAGCGATAATAACTGCATAATATGGGTAATAATGCACGTTATATTGCTAATAATATAAGTAATGAGTACAATTATTACAGTTCTAGCGATAATAACTGCATAATATGGGTAATAATGCATGTTATATTGATAATAATCTAAGTAATAAGTACAATTATTACAGTTCTAGCGATAATAACTGCATTATATGGGTAATAATGCACGTTATATTGCTAACAATATAAGTAATAAGTATAATTATTACAGTTCTAGCGATAATAACTGCATTATATGGGTAATAATGCATGTTATATTGATGATAATGAAAGTAATACGTATATTTGTTATAGTTCTAGCGATAATAACTGCATAATATGGGTAATAATGCATGTTATATTGAGAATAATATAAGTAATAAGTATAATTATTACAGTTCTGGCGATAATAACTGCATTATATGGGTAATAATGCACGTTATATTGCTAATAGTATAAGTAATAAGTATAATTATTACAGTTCTAGCGATAATACCTCCATTATATGGGTAATAATGCATGCTTTATTGATAATGATATAAGTAATAAGTATAATTATTACAGTTCTAGCGATAATAACTGCATAATATGGGTAATAATGCACGTTATATTGCTAATAATATAAGTAATGAGTACAATTATTACAGTTCTAGCGATAATAACTGCATTATGTGGGTAATAATGCATGTTATATTGATAATAATATAAGTAATAAGAATAATTATTACAGTTCTAGCGATAATAACTGCATAATATGGGTAATAATGCATGTTATATTGATAATAATCTAAGTAATAAGTATAATTATTACAGTTCTAGCGATAATAACTGCATTATATGGGTAATAATGCTCGTTATATTGCTAACAATATAAGTAATAAGTATAATTATTACAGTTCTAGCGATAATAACTGCATTATATGGGTAATAATGCATGTTATATTGATGATAATGAAAGTAATACGTATATTTGTTATAGTTCTAGCGATAATAACTGCATAATATGGGTAATAATGCATGTCATATTGAGAATAATATAAGTAATAAGTATAATTATTACAGTTCTGGCGATAATAACTGCATTATATGGGTAATAATGCACGTTATATTGAGAATAATATAAGTAATAAGTATAATTATTACAGTTCTAGCGATAATAACTGCATTATATGGGTAATAATGCACGTTATATTGCTAACAATATAAGTAATAAGTATAATTATTACAGTTCTAGCGATAATAACTGCATTATATGGGTAATAATGCATGTTATATTGATGATAATGAAAGTAATACGTATATTTGTTATAGTTCTAGCGATAATAACTGCATAATATGGGTAATAATGCATGTTATATTGAGAATAATATAAGTAATAAGTATAATTATTACAGTTCTGGCGATAATAACTGCATTATATGGGTAATAATGCACGTTATATTGCTAATAGTATAAGTAATAAGTATAATTATTACAGTTCTAGCGATAATACCTCCATTATATGGGTAATAATGCATGCTTTATTGATAATGATATAAGTAATAAGTATAATTATTACAGTTCTAGCGATAATAACTGCATAATATGGGTAATAATGCACGTTATATTGCTAATAATATAAGTAATGAGTACAATTATTACAGTTCTAGCGATAATAACTGCATTATGTGGGTAATAATGCATGTTACATTGATAATAATATAAGTAATAAGAATAATTATTACAGTTCTAGCGATAATAACTGCATTATATGGGTAATAATGCATGTTATATTGATAATATCGGGAGTAATAAGTATAATTATTATAGTTCTAGCGATAATAATAGTAAAATATGGCAAATAGTGCATGTTATATTGATAATAATAAAAGTAATAAGTATATTTATTACAGTTCTATCGATAATAACTGCATAATATGGGTAATAATGCATGTTATATTGATGATAATAAAAGTAATACGTACATTTATTATAGTTCTAGCGATAATAACTGCATAATATGGGTAATAATGCATGTTATATTGAGAATAATATAAGTAATAAGTATAATTATTACAGTTCTAGCGATAATAACTGCATTATATGGGTAATAATGCACGTTATATAGCTAATAATATAAGTAATGAGTACAATTATTACAGTTCTAGCGATAATAACTGCATTATATGGGTAATAATGCACGTTATATTGCTAATAATATAAGTAATAAGTATAATTATTACAGTTCTAGCGATAATAACTGCATTATATGGGTAATAATGCATGTTATATTGATAATATCGGGAGTAATAAGTATAATTATTATAGTTCTAGCGATAATAATAGTAAAATGTGGCAAATAGTGCATGTTATATTGATAATAATAAAAGTAATAAGTATATTTATTACAGTTCTATCGATAATAACTGCATAATATGGGTAATAATGCATGTTATATTGATGATAATAAAAGTAATACGTATATTTATTATAGTTCTAGCGATAATAACTGCATAATATGGGTAATAATGCATGTTATATTGAGAATAATATAAGTAATAAGTATAATTATTACAGTTCTAGCGATAATAACTGCATTATATGGGTAATAATGCACGTTATATTGCTAATAATATAAGTAATAAGTATAATTATTACAGTTCTAGCGATAATAACTGCATTATATGGGTAATAATGCATGTTATATTGATAATATCGGGAGTAATAAGTATAATTATTATAGTTCTAGCGATAATAATAGTAAAATGTGGCAAATAGTGCATGTTATATTGATAATAATAAAAGTAATAAATATATTTATTACAGTTCTATCAATAATAACTGCATAATATGGGTAATAATGCATGTTATATTGATGATAATAAAAGTAATACGTATATTTATTATAGTTCTAGCGATAATAACTGCATAATATGGGTAATAATGCATGTTATATTGATAATAATCTAAGTAATAAGTATAATTATTACAGTTCTAGCGATAATAACTGCATTATATGGGTAATAATGCACGTTATATTGCTAACAATATAAGTAATAAGTATAATTATTACAGTTCTAGCGATAATAACTGCATTATATGGGTAATAATGCATATTATATTGATGATAATGAAAGTAATACGTATATTTGTTATAGTTCTAGCGATAATAACTGCATAATATGGGTAATAATGCATGTTATATTGAGAATAATATAAGTAATAAGTATAATTATTACAGTTCTGGCGATAATAACTGCATAATATGGGTAATAATGCATGTTATATTGAGAATAATATAAGTAATAAGTATAATTATTACAGTTCTAGCGATAATAACTGCATTATATGGGTAATAATGCACGTTATATTGCTAATAATATAAGTAATGAGTACAATTATTACAGTTCTAGCGATAATAACTGCATTATATGGGTAATAATGCACGTTATATTGCTAATAATATAAGTAATGAGTACAATTATTACAGTTCTAGCGATAATAACTGCATTATGTGGGTAATAATGCATGTTATATTGATAATAATATAAGTAATAAGAATAATTATTACAGTTCTAGCGATAATAACTGCATTATATGGGTAATAATGCATGTTATATTGATAATATCGGGAGTAATAAGTATAATTATTATAGTTCTAGCGATAATAATAGTAAAATATGGCAAATAGTGCATGTTATATTGATAATAATAAAAGTAATAAGTATATTTATTACAGTTCTATCGATAATAACTGCATAATATGGGTAATAATGCATGTTATATTGATGATAATAAAAGTAATACGTATATTTATTATAGTTCTAGCGATAATAACTGCATAATATGGGTAATAATGCATGTTATATTGAGAATAATATAAGTAATAAGTATAATTATTACAGTTCTGGCGATAATAACTGCATTATATGGGTAATAATGCACGTTATATTGCTAACAATATAAGTAATAAGTATAATTATTACAGTTCTAGCGATAATAACTGCATTATATGGGTAATAATGCATGTTATATTGATGATAATGAAAGTAATACGTATATTTGTTATAGTTCTAGCGATAATAACTGCATAATATGGGTAATAATGCATGTTATATTGAGAATAATATAAGTAATAAGTATAATTATTACAGTTCTGGCGATAATAACTGCATTATATGGGTAATAATGCACGTTATATTGCTAATAGTATAAGTAATAAGTATAATTATTACAGTTCTAGCGATAATACCTCCATTATATGGGTAATAATGCATGCTTTATTGATAATGATATAAGTAATAAGTATAATTATTACAGTTCTAGCGATAATAACTGCATAATATGGGTAATAATGCACGTTATATTGCTAATAATATAAGTAATGAGTACAATTATTACAGTTCTAGCGATAATAACTGCATTATGTGGGTAATAATGCATGTTATATTGATAATAATATAAGTAATAAGAATAATTATTACAGTTCTAGCGATAATAACTGCATTATATGGGTAATAATGCATGTTATATTGATAATATCGGGAGTAATAAGTATAATTATTATAGTTCTAGCGATAATAATAGTAAAATATGGCAAATAGTGCATGTTATATTGATAATAATAAAAGTAATAAGTATATTTATTACAGTTCTATCGATAATAACTGCATAATATGGGTAATAATGCATGTTATATTGATGATAATAAAAGTAATACGTATATTTATTATAGTTCTAGCGATAATAACTGCATAATATGGGTAATAATGCATGTTATATTGATAATAATATAAGTAATAAGTATAATTATTACAGTTCTAGCGATAATAACTGCATCATATGGGTAATAATGCATGTTACATTGATAATATTGGGAGTAATAAGTATATTTATTATAGTTCTGGCGATCATAACTGCATAATAAGGGTAATAATGCATGTTATATTGATAATAATATAAGTAATAAGTATAATTATTGCAGTTCTACCGATAATAACTGCATTATATGGGTAATAATGCATGTTATATTGATAATAATAAAAGTAATAAGTATATTTATTACAGTTCTATCGATAATAACTGCATAATATGGGTAATAATGCATGTTATATTGATGATAATGAAAGTAATACGTATATTTATTATAGTTCTTGCGATAATAACTGCATAATATGGGTAATAATGCATGTTATATTGAGAATAATATAAGTAATAAGTATAATTATTACAGTTCTAGCGATAATAACTGCATTATATGGGTAATAATGCACGTTATATTGCTAACAATATAAGTAATAAGTATAATTATTACAGTTCTAGCGATAATAACTGCATGATATGGGTAAAAATGCATGTTATATTGATAATATTGGGAGTAATAAGTATATTTATTATGGTTTTAGAGATAATAACTGCATAATATGGGTAATAATGCATGTCATATTGATAATAATATAAGTAATAAGTATAATTATTACAGTTCTAGCGATAATACCTCCATTATATGGGTAATAATGCACGTTATATTGCTAATAATATAAGTAATGAGTACAATTATTACAGTTCTAGCGATAATAACTGCATTATATGGGTAATAATGCATGTTATATTGATAATATCGGGAGTAATAAGTATAATTATTATAGTTCTAGCGATAATAATAGTAAAATGTGGCAAATAGTGCATGTTATATTGATAATAATAAAAGTAATAAATATATTTATTACAGTTCTATCGATAATAACTGCATAATATGGGTAATAATGCATGTTATATTGATGATAATAAAAGTAATACGTATATTTATTATAGTTCTAGCGATAATAACTGCATAATATGGGTAATAATGCATGTTATATTGATGATAATAAAAGTAATACGTATATTTATTATAGTTCTAGCGATAATAACTGCATAATATGGGTAATAATGCATGTTATATTGATAATAATATACGTAATAAGTATAATTATTACAGTTCTAGCGATAATAACTGCATTATATGGGTAATAATGCACGTTATATTGCTAATAATATAAGTAATGAGTACAATTATTACAGTTCCAGCGATAATAACTGCATTATATGGGTAATAATGCACGTTATATTGCTAATAATATAAGTAATAAGTATAATTATTACAGTTCTAGCGATAATAACTGCATTATATGGGTAATAATGCATGTTATATTGATAATATCGGGAGTAATAAGTATAATTATTATAGTTCTAGCGATAATAACTGCATAATATGGGTAATAATGCATGTTATATTGATGATAATAAAAGTAATACGTATATTTATTATAGTTCTAGCGATAATAACTGCATAATATGGGTAATAATGCATGTTGTATTGATAATAATCTAAGTAATAAGTATAATTATTACAGTTCTAGCGATAGTAACTGCATTATATGGGTAATAATGCACGTTATATTGCTAACAATATAAGTAATAAGTATAATTATTACAGTTCTAGCGATAATAACTGCATTATATGGGTAATAATGCATGTTATATTGATGATAATGAAAGTAATACGTATATTTGTTATAGTTCTAGCGATAATAACTGCATAATATGGGTAATAATGCATGTTATATTGAGAATAATATAAGTAATAAGTATAATTATTACAGTTCTGGCGATAATAACTGCATTATATGGGTAATAATGCACGTTATATTGCTAATAGTATAAGTAATAAGTATAATTATTACAGTTCTAGCGATAATACCTCCATTATATGGGTAATAATGCATGTTATATTGATAATGATATAAGTAATAAGTATAATTATTACAGTTCTAGCGATAATAACTGCATTATATGGGTAATAATGCACGTTATATTGCTAATAATATAAGTAATGAGTACAATTATTACAGTTCTAGCGATAATAACTGCATTATATGGGTAATAATGCACGTTATATTGCTAATAATATAAGTAATAAGTATAATTATTACAGTTCTAGCGATAATAACTGCATTATATGGGTAATAATGCATGTTATATTGATAATATCGGGAGTAATAAGTATAATTTTTATAGTTCTAGCGATAATAATAGTAAAATGTGGCAAATAGTGCATGTTATATTGATAATAATAAAAGTAATAAATATATTTATTACAGTTCTATCAATAATAACTGCATAATATGGGTAATAATGCATGTTATATTGATGATAATAAAAGTAATACGTATATTTGTTATAGTTCTAGCGATAATAACTGCATAATATGGGTAATAATGCATGTTATATTGATAATAATCTAAGTAATAAGTATAATTATTACAGTTCTAGCGATAATAACTGCATTATATGGGTAATAATGCACGTTATATTGCTAACAATATAAGTAATAAGTATAATTATTACAGTTCTAGCGATAATAACTGCATTATATGGGTAATAATGCATGTTATATTGATGATAATGAAAGTAATACGTATACTTGTTATAGTTCTAGCGATAATACTGCATAATATGGGTAATAATGCATGTTATATTGAGAATAATATAAGTAATAAGTATAATTATTACAGTTCTGGCGGTAATAACTGCATTATATGGGTAATAATGCACGTTATATTGCTAACAATATAAGTAATAAGTATAATTATTACAGTTCTAGTGATAATAACTGCATTATATGGGTAATAAAGCACGTTATATTGCTAACAATATAAGTAATAAGTATAATTATTACAGTTCTAGCGATAATAACTGCATTATATGGGTAGAAATGCATGTTATATTGATAATATTTTTGAGTAATAAGTATATTTATTATGGTTCTAGAGATAATAACTGCATTATATGGGTAATAATGCATGTTATATTGATGATAGTGAAAGTAATACGTATATTTGTTATAGTTCTAGCGATAATAACTGCATAATATGGGTAATAATGCATGTTATATTGAGAATAATATAAGTAATAAGTATAATTATTACAGTTCTAGCGATAATAACTGCATTATATGGGTAATAATGCACGTTATATTGCTAATAATATAAGTAATGAGTACAATTATTACAGTTCCAGCGATAATAACTGCATTATATGGGTAATAATGCACGTTATATTGCTAATAATATAAGTAATAAGTATAATTATTACAGTTCTAGCGATAATAACTGCATTATATGGGTAATAATGCATGTTATATTGATAATATCGGGAGTAATAAGTATAATTATTATAGTTCTAGCGATAATAACTGCATAATATGGGTAATAATGCATGTTATATTGATAATGATATAAGTAATAAGTATAATTATTACAGTTCTAGCGATAATAACTGCATAATATGGGTAATAATGCACGTTATATTGCTAATAATATAAGTAATGAGTCCAATTATTACAGTTCTAGCGATAATAACTGCATTATATGGGTAATAATGCATGTTATATTGATAATAATATAAGTAATAAGAATAATTATTACAGTTCTAGCGATAATAACTGCATTATATGGGTAATAATGCATGTTATATTGATGATAATAAAAGTAATACGTATATTTATTATAGTTCTAGCGATAATAACTGCATAATATGAGTAATAATGCATGTTATATTGATAATAATATAAGTGATAAGTATAATTATTACAGTTCTCTCAATAATAACTGCATAATATGCGTAATAATGCATGTTATATTGATGATAATAAAAGTAATACGTATATTTATTATAGTTCTAGCGATAATAACTGCATAATATGGGTAATAATGCATGTTATATTGATAATAATCTAAGTAATAAGTATAATTAATACAGTTCTAGCGATAATAACTGCATTATATGGGTAATAATGCACGTTATATTGCTAACAATATAAGTAATAAGTATAATTATTACAGTTCTAGCGATAATAACTGCATTATATGGGTAATAATGCATGTTATATTGATGCTAATGAAAGTAATACGTATATTTGTTATAGTTCTAGCGATAATAACTGCATTATATGGGTAATAATGCACGTTATATTGCTAATAATATAAGTAATGAGTACAATTATTACAGTTCTAGCGATAATAACTGCATTATATGGGTAATAATGCACGTTATATTGCTAATAATATAAGTAATGAGTACAATTATTACAGTTCCAGCGATAATAACTGCATTATATGGGTAATAATGCACGTTATATTGCTAATAATATAAGTAATAAGTATAATTATTACAGTTCTAGCGATAATAACTGCATTATATGGGTAATAATGCATGTTATATTGATAATATCGGGAGTAATAAGTATAATTATTATAGTTCTAGCGATAATAACTGCATAATATGGGTAATAATGCATGTTATATTGATAATGATATAAGTAATAAGTATAATTATTACAGTTCTAGCGATAATAACTGCATAATATGGGTAATAATGCACGTTATATTGCTAATAATATAAGTAATGAGTCCAATTATTACAGTTCTAGCGATAATAACTGCATTATATGGGTAATAATGCATGTTATATTGATAATAATATAAGTAATAAGAATAATTATTACAGTTCTAGCGATAATAACTGCATTATATGGGTAATAATGCATGTTATATTGATGATAATAAAAGTAATACGTATATTTATTATAGTTCTAGCGATAATAACTGCATAATATGAGTAATAATGCATGTTATATTGATAATAATATAAGTGATAAGTATAATTATTACAGTTCTCTCAATAATAACTGCATAATATGCGTAATAATGCATGTTATATTGATGATAATAAAAGTAATACGTATATTTATTATAGTTCTAGCGATAATAACTGCATAATATGGGTAATAATGCATGTTATATTGATAATAATCTAAGTAATAAGTATAATTAATACAGTTCTAGCGATAATAACTGCATTATATGGGTAATAATGCACGTTATATTGCTAACAATATAAGTAATAAGTATAATTATTACAGTTCTAGCGATAATAACTGCATTATATGGGTAATAATGCATGTTATATTGATGCTAATGAAAGTAATACGTATATTTGTTATAGTTCTAGCGATAATAACTGCATTATATGGGTAATAATGCACGTTATATTGCTAATAATATAAGTAATGAGTACAATTATTACAGTTCTAGCGATAATAACTGCATTATATGGGTAATAATGCACGTTATATTGCTAATAATATAAGTAATGCGTACAATTATTACAGTTCTAGCGATAATAACTGCATTATATGGGTAATAATGCACGTTATATTGCTAATAGTATAAGTAATAAGTATAATTATTACAGTTCTAGCGATAATACCTCCATTATATGGGTAATAATGCATGTTATATTGATAATGATATAAGTAATAAGTATAATTATTACAGTTCTAGCGATAATAACTGCATAATATGGGTAATAATGCACGTTATATTGCTAATAATATAAGTAATGAGTCCAATTATTACAGTTCTAGCGATAATAACTGCATTATATGGGTAATAATGCATGTTATATTGATAATAATATAAGTAATAAGAATAATTATTACAGTTCTAGCGATAATAACTGCATTATATGGGTAATAATGCATGTTATATTGATGATAATAAAAGTAATACGTATATTTATTATAGTTCTAGCGATAATAACTGCATAATATGGGTAATAATGCATGTTATATTGATAATAATATAAGTAATAAGTATAATTATTACAGTTCTATCAATAATAACTGCATAATATGGGTAATAATGCATGTTATATTGATGATAATAAAAGTAATACGTATATTTATTATAGTTCTAGCGATAATAACTGCATAATATGGGTAATAATGCATGTTATATTGATAATAATCTAAGTAATAAGTATAATTATTACAGTTCTAGCGATAATAACTGCATTATATGGGTAATAATGCACGTTATATTGCTAACAATATAAGTAATAAGTATAATTATTACAGTTCTAGCGATAATAACTGCATTATATGGGTAATAATGCATGTTATATTGATGATAATGAAAGTAATACGTATATTTGTTATAGTTCTAGCGATAATAACTGCATAATATGGGTAATAATGCATGTTATATTGAGAATAATATAAGTAATAAGTATAATTATTACAGTTCTGGCGATAATAACTGCATTATATGGGTAATAATGCACGTTATATTGCTAATAGTATAAGTAATAAGTATAATTATTACAGTTCTAGCGATAATACCTCCATTATATTGGTAATAATGCATGTTATATTGATAATGATATAAGTAATAAGTATAATTATTACAGTTCTAGCGATAATAACTGCATTATAGGGGTAATAATGCACGTTTTATTGTTAATAATATAAGTAATAAGTATAATTATTACAGTTCTAGCGATAATAACTGCATTATATGGGTAATAATGCATGTTATATTGATAATATCGGGAGTAATAAGTATAATTATTATAGTTCTAGCGATAATAATAGTAAAATATGGCAAATAGTGCATGTTATATTGATAATAATAAAAGTAATAAGTATATTTATTACAGTTCTATCGATAATAACTGCATAATATGGGTAATAATGCATGTTATATTGATGATAATAAAAGTAATACGTATATTTATTATAGTTCTAGCGATAATAACTGCATAATATGGGTAATAATGCATGTTATATTGATAATAATATAAGTAATAAGTATAATTATTACAGTTCTAGCGATAATAACTGCATTATAGGGGTAATAATGCACGTTTTATTGTTAATAATATAAGTAATAAGTATAATTATTACAGTTCTAGCGATAATAACTGCATTATATGGGTAATAATGCATGTTATATTGATAATATCGGGAGTAATAAGTATAATTATTATAGTTCTAGCGATAATAATAGTAAAATATGGCAAATAGTGCATGTTATATTGATAATAATAAAAGTAATAAGTATATTTATTACAGTTCTATCGATAATAACTGCATAATATGGGTAATAATGCATGTTATATTGATGATAATAAAAGTAATACGTATATTTATTATAGTTCTAGCGATAATAACTGCATAATATGGGTAATAATGCATGTTATATTGATAATAATATAAGTAATAAGTATAATTATTACAGTTCTAGCGATAATAACTGCATTATATGGGTAATAATGCACGTTATATTGCTAATAATATAAGTAATGAGTACAATTATTACAGTTCTAGCGATAATAACTGCATTATATGGGTAATAATGCACGTTATATTGCTAATAATATAAGTAATAAGTATAATTATTACAGTTCTAGCGATAATAACTGCATTATATGGGTAATAATGCATGTTATATTGATAATATCGGGAGTAATAAGTATAATTATTATAGTTCTAGCGATAATAACTGCATAATATGGGTAATAATGCATGTTATATTGATGATAATAAAAGTAATACGTATATTTATTATAGTTCTAGCGATAATAACTGCATAATATGGGTAATAATGCATGTTATATTGATAATAATCTAAGTAATAAGTATAATTATTACAGTTCTAGCGATAATAACTGCATTATATGGGCAATAATGCACGTTATATTGCTAACAATATAAGTAATAAGTATAATTATTACAGTTCTAGCGATAATAACTGCATTATATGGGTAATAATGCACGTTATATTGCTAGTAGTATAAGTAATAAGTATAATTATTACAGTTCTAGCGATAATAACTGCATTATATGGGTAATAATGCATGTTATATTGATAATATCGGGAGTAATAAGTATAATTATTATAGTTCTAGCGATAATAATAGTAAAATATGGCAAATAGTGCATGTTATATTGATAATAATAAAAGTAATAAGTATATTTATTACAGTTCTATCGATAATAACTGCATAATATGGGTAATAGTGCATGTTATATTGATGATAATAAAAGTAATACGTATATTTATTATAGTTCTAGCGATAATAACTGCATAATATGGGTAATAATGCATGTTATATTGATAATAATATAAGTAATAAGTATAATTATTACAGTTCTAGCGATAATAACTGCATTATATGGGTAATAATGCACGTTATATTGCTAATAATATAAGTAATGAGTACAATTATTACAGTTCTAGCGATAATAACGGCATTATATGGGTAATAATGCATGTTATACTAATAATAATATAAGTAATAAGTATAATTATTACAGTTCTAGCGATAATAACTGCATAATATGGGTAATAATGCACGTTATATTGATAATAATAAAAGTAATGAGTATAATTATTACAGTTCTAGCGATAATAACTGCATTATATGGGTAATAATGCATGTTATATTGATAATAATAAAAGTAATAAGTATATTTATTATAGTTCTATCGATAATAACTGCATAATATGGGTAATAATGCACGTTATGTTGATGATAATAAAAGTAGTAAGTATATTTATTATAGTTCTATCGATTATAACTGCATAATATGGGTAATAATGCATGTTATATTGAGAATAATATAAGTAATAAGTATAATTACTATAGTTCTAGGGATAATAATAGTGCAATATGGCTAATAGTGCATGTTCTATTGATAATAATAAAAGTAATAAGTATATTTATTATAGTTCTGTCGATAATAACTGCATAATATGGGTAACAATGCATGTTATATTGAGAATAATATAAGTAATAAGTATAATTATTACATTTCTAGCGATAATAACTGCATTATATGCGTAATAATGCATGTTATATTGATAATATGGGGAGTAATAAGTATAATTATTATAGTTCTAGCGATAATAATAGTAAAATATGGCTAATAGTGCATGTTATATTGATAATAATAAAAGTAATAAGTATATTTATTACAGTTCTATCGATGGAAATTGCATAATATGGGTAATAATGCATGTTATATTGATGATAATAAAAGTAATACGTATATTTATTATAGTTCTAGCGATAATAACTGCATAATATGGCTAATAATGCATGTTATATTGATAATAATAAAAGTAATAAGTATATTTATTATAGTTCTATCGATAATAACTGCATAATATGGGTAATAATGCACGTTATATTGATGATAATAAAAGTAGTAAGTATATTTATTATAGTTCTACCGATTATAACTGCATAATTTGGGTAATAATTCATGTTATATTGAGAATAATATAAGTAATAGGTATAATTATTACAGTTCTAGCGATAATAACTGCATTATTTGGGTAATAATGGATGTTATATTGATAATATCGGGAGTAATAAGTATAATTATTACAGTTCTAGCGATAATACTAGTAAAATATGGCTAAGAGTGCCTGTTATATTGATAATAATAAAAGTAATAAGTATATTTATTATACTTCTGTGGATAATAACCGCATAATATGGGTAACAATGCATGTTATCTTGAGAATAATATAAGCAATAAGCATAATTATTACAGTTCTAGCGATAATAACTGCATTATATGCGTAATAATGCATGTTATATTGATAATATCGGGAGTAATAAGTATAATTATTATAGTTCTAGCGATAATAATAGTAAAATATGGCTAATAGTGCATGTTATATTGATAATAATAAAAGTAATAAGTATATTTGTTACAGTTCTATCGATAGAAACTGCATAATATGGGTAATAATGCATGTTATATTGATGATAATAAAAGTAATACGTATATTTATTATAGTTCTAGCGATAATAACTTCATAATATGGGTAATAATGCATGTTATATTGATGCTAATGAAAGTAGTAAGTATATTTATTATAGCTCTAGCGATTATAACTGCATAATATGGGTAATAATGCACGTTATATTGATGATAATAAAAGTAGTAAGTATATTTATTATAGTTCTATCGATAATAACTGCATAATATGGGTAATAATGCATGTTATATTGAGAATAATATAAGTAATAAGTATAATTATTACGGTTCTAGCGATAATAACTGTATTACATGGGTAATAATGCATGTTATATTGATAATAATAAAAGTAATAAGTATATTTATTATAGTTCTATCGATAATAACTGCATTATATGGGTAATAATGCATGTTATTTTGATGATAATAAAAGTAATACGTATATTTATTATAGTTCTAGCGATAATAACTGCATAATATGGGTAATAATGCATGTTATATTGATAATAATCTAAGTAATAAGTATAATTATTACAGTTCTAGCGATAATAACTGCATTATATGGGTAATAATGCACGTTATATTGCTAACAATATAAGTAATAAGTATAATTATTACAGTTCTAGCGATAATAACTGCATTATATGGGTAATAATGCATGTTATATTGATGATAATGAAAGTAATACGTATATTTGTTATAGTTCTAGCGATAATAACTGCATAATATGGGTAATAATGCATGTTATATTGAGAATAATATAAGTAATAAGTATAATTATTACAGTTCTGGCGATAATAACTGCATTATATGGGTAATAATGCACGTTATATTGCTAATAGTATAAGTAATAAGTATAATTATTACAGTTCTAGCGATAATACCTCCATTATATTGGTAATAATGCATGTTATATTGATAATGATATAAGTAATAAGTATAATTATTACAGTTCTAGCGATAATAACTGCATTATAGGGGTAATAATGCACGTTTTATTGTTAATAATATAAGTAATAAGTATAATTATTACAGTTCTAGCGATAATAACTGCATTATATGGGTAATAATGCATGTTATATTGATAATATCGGGAGTAATAAGTATAATTATTATAGTTCTAGCGATAATAATAGTAAAATATGGCAAATAGTGCATGTTATATTGATAATAATAAAAGTAATAAGTATATTTATTACAGTTCTATCGATAATAACTGCATAATATGGGTAATAATGCATGTTATATTGATGATAATAAAAGTAATACGTATATTTATTATAGTTCTAGCGATAATAACTGCATAATATGGGTAATAATGCATGTTATATTGATAATAATATAAGTAATAAGTATAATTATTACAGTTCTAGCGATAATAACTGCATTATAGGGGTAATAATGCACGTTTTATTGTTAATAATATAAGTAATAAGTATAATTATTACAGTTCTAGCGATAATAACTGCATTATATGGGTAATAATGCATGTTATATTGATAATATCGGGAGTAATAAGTATAATTATTATAGTTCTAGCGATAATAATAGTAAAATATGGCAAATAGTGCATGTTATATTGATAATAATAAAAGTAATAAGTATATTTATTACAGTTCTATCGATAATAACTGCATAATATGGGTAATAATGCATGTTATATTGATGATAATAAAAGTAATACGTATATTTATTATAGTTCTAGCGATAATAACTGCATAATATGGGTAATAATGCATGTTATATTGATAATAATATAAGTAATAAGTATAATTATTACAGTTCTAGCGATAATAACTGCATTATATGGGTAATAATGCACGTTATATTGCTAATAATATAAGTAATGAGTACAATTATTACAGTTCTAGCGATAATAACTGCATTATATGGGTAATAATGCACGTTATATTGCTAATAATATAAGTAATAAGTATAATTATTACAGTTCTAGCGATAATAACTGCATTATATGGGTAATAATGCATGTTATATTGATAATATCGGGAGTAATAAGTATAATTATTATAGTTCTAGCGATAATAACTGCATAATATGGGTAATAATGCATGTTATATTGATGATAATAAAAGTAATACGTATATTTATTATAGTTCTAGCGATAATAACTGCATAATATGGGTAATAATGCATGTTATATTGATAATAATCTAAGTAATAAGTATAATTATTACAGTTCTAGCGATAATAACTGCATTATATGGGCAATAATGCACGTTATATTGCTAACAATATAAGTAATAAGTATAATTATTACAGTTCTAGCGATAATAACTGCATTATATGGGTAATAATGCATGTTATATTGATGATAATGAAAGTAATACGTATATTTGTTATAGTTCTAGCGATAATAACTGCATAATATGGGTAATAATGCATGTTATATTGAGAATAATATAAGTAATAAGTATAATTATTACAGTTCTGGCGATAATAACTGCATTATATGGGTAATAATGCACGTTATATTGCTAATAGTATAAGTAATAAGTATAATTATTACAGTTCTAGCGATAATACCTCCATTATATGGGTAATAATGCATGTTATATTGATAATATCGGGAGTAATAAGTATAATTATTATAGTTCTAGCGATAATAATAGTAAAATATGGCAAATAGTGCATGTTATATTGATAATAATAAAAGTAATAAGTATATTTATTACAGTTCTATCGATAATAACTGCATAATATGGGCAATAATGCATGTTATATTGATGATAATAAAAGTAATACGTATATTTATTATAGTTCTAGCGATAATAACTGCATAATATGGGTAATAATGCATGTTATATTGAGAATAATATAAGTAATAAGTATAATTATTACAGTTCTAGCGATAATAACTGCATTATATGGGTAATAATGCACGTTATATTGCTAGTAGTATAAGTAATAAGTATAATTATTACAGTTCTAGCGATAATAACTGCATTATATGGGTAATAATGCATGTTATATTGATAATATCGGGAGTAATAAGTATAATTATTATAGTTCTAGCGATAATAATAGTAAAATATGGCAAATAGTGCATGTTATATTGATAATAATAAAAGTAATAAGTATATTTATTACAGTTCTATCGATAATAACTGCATAATATGGGTAATAGTGCATGTTATATTGATGATAATAAAAGTAATACGTATATTTATTATAGTTCTAGCGATAATAACTGCATAATATGGGTAATAATGCATGTTATATTGATAATAATATAAGTAATAAGTATAATTATTACAGTTCTAGCGATAATAACTGCATTATATGGGTAATAATGCACGTTATATTGCTAATAATATAAGTAATGAGTACAATTATTACAGTTCTAGCGATAATAACTGCATTATATGGGTAATAATGCACGTTATATTGCTAATAATATAAGTAATAAGTATAATTATTACAGTTCTAGCGATAATAACTGCATTATATGGGTAATAATGCACGTTATATTGTTAATAATATAAGTAATAAGTATAATTATTACAGTTCTAGCGATAATAACTGCATTATATGGGTAATAATGCATGTTATATTGATAATATCGGAAGTAATAAGTATAATTATTATAGTTCCAGCGATAATAATAGTAAAATATGGCAAATAGTGCATGTTATATTGATAATAATAAAAGTAATAAGTATATTTATTATACTTCTGTCGATAATAACTGCATTATATGGGTGATAATGCATGTTATATTGATAATAACAAAAGCAATAAGTATAATTATTACAGTTCTAGCGATAATAGCTCCATTATATGGGTAATAATGCATGTTATATTGATAATAATATAAGTAATAAGTATAATTATTACAGTTCTAGCGATAATAACGGCATTATATGGGTAATAATGCATGTTATACTAATAATAATATAAGTAATAAGTATAATTATTACAGTTCTAGCGATAATAACTGCATAATATGGGTAATAATGCACGTTATATTGATAATAATAAAAGTAATGAGTATAATTATTACAGTTCTAGCGATAATAACTGCATTATATGGGTAATAATGCATGTTATATTGATAATAATAAAAGTAATAAGTATATTTATTATAGTTCTATCGATAATAACTGCATAATATGGGTAATAATGCACGTTATGTTGATGATAATAAAAGTAGTAAGTATATTTATTATAGTTCTATCGATTATAACTGCATAATATGGGTAATAATGCATGTTATATTGAGAATAATATAAGTAATAAGTATAATTACTATAGTTCTAGGGATAATAATAGTGCAATATGGCTAATAGTGCATGTTCTATTGATAATAATAAAAGTAATAAGTATATTTATTATAGTTCTGTCGATAATAACTGCATAATATGGGTAACAATGCATGTTATATTGAGAATAATATAAGTAATAAGTATAATTATTACATTTCTAGCGATAATAACTGCATTATATGCGTAATAATGCACGTTATATTGCTAATAATATAAGTAATGAGTACAATTATTACAGTTCTAGCGATAATAACTGCATTATATGGGTAATAATGCACGTTATATTGCTAATAATATAAGTAATAAGTATAATTATTACAGTTCTAGCGATAATAACTGCATTATATGGGTAATAATGCATGTTATATTGATAATATCGGGAGTAATAAGTATAATTATTATAGTTCTAGCGATAATAACTGCATAATATGGGTAATAATGCATGTTATATTGATGATAATAAAAGTAATACGTATATTTATTATAGTTCTAGCGATAATAACTGCATAATATGGGTAATAATGCATGTTATATTGATAATAATCTAAGTAATAAGTATAATTATTACAGTTCTAGCGATAATAACTGCATTATATGGGCAATAATGCACGTTATATTGCTAACAATATAAGTAATAAGTATAATTATTACAGTTCTAGCGATAATAACTGCATTATATGGGTAATAATGCATGTTATATTGATGATAATGAAAGTAATACGTATATTTGTTATAGTTCTAGCGATAATAACTGCATAATATGGGTAATAATGCATGTTATATTGAGAATAATATAAGTAATAAGTATAATTATTACAGTTCTGGCGATAATAACTGCATTATATGGGTAATAATGCACGTTATATTGCTAATAGTATAAGTAATAAGTATAATTATTACAGTTCTAGCGATAATACCTCCATTATATGGGTAATAATGCATGTTATATTGATAATATCGGGAGTAATAAGTATAATTATTATAGTTCTAGCGATAATAATAGTAAAATATGGCAAATAGTGCATGTTATATTGATAATAATAAAAGTAATAAGTATATTTATTACAGTTCTATCGATAATAACTGCATAATATGGGCAATAATGCATGTTATATTGATGATAATAAAAGTAATACGTATATTTATTATAGTTCTAGCGATAATAACTGCATAATATGGGTAATAATGCATGTTATATTGAGAATAATATAAGTAATAAGTATAATTATTACAGTTCTAGCGATAATAACTGCATTATATGGGTAATAATGCACGTTATATTGCTAGTAGTATAAGTAATAAGTATAATTATTACAGTTCTAGCGATAATAACTGCATTATATGGGTAATAATGCATGTTATATTGATAATATCGGGAGTAATAAGTATAATTATTATAGTTCTAGCGATAATAATAGTAAAATATGGCAAATAGTGCATGTTATATTGATAATAATAAAAGTAATAAGTATATTTATTACAGTTCTATCGATAATAACTGCATAATATGGGTAATAGTGCATGTTATATTGATGATAATAAAAGTAATACGTATATTTATTATAGTTCTAGCGATAATAACTGCATAATATGGGTAATAATGCATGTTATATTGATAATAATATAAGTAATAAGTATAATTATTACAGTTCTAGCGATAATAACTGCATTATATGGGTAATAATGCACGTTATATTGCTAATAATATAAGTAATGAGTACAATTATTACAGTTCTAGCGATAATAACTGCATTATATGGGTAATAATGCACGTTATATTGCTAATAATATAAGTAATAAGTATAATTATTACAGTTCTAGCGATAATAACTGCATTATATGGGTAATAATGCACGTTATATTGTTAATAATATAAGTAATAAGTATAATTATTACAGTTCTAGCGATAATAACTGCATTATATGGGTAATAATGCATGTTATATTGATAATATCGGAAGTAATAAGTATAATTATTATAGTTCCAGCGATAATAATAGTAAAATATGGCAAATAGTGCATGTTATATTGATAATAATAAAAGTAATAAGTATATTTATTATACTTCTGTCGATAATAACTGCATTATATGGGTGATAATGCATGTTATATTGATAATAACAAAAGCAATAAGTATAATTATTACAGTTCTAGCGATAATAGCTCCATTATATGGGTAATAATGCATGTTATATTGATAATAATATAAGTAATAAGTATAATTATTACAGTTCTAGCGATAATAACGGCATTATATGGGTAATAATGCATGTTATACTAATAATAATATAAGTAATAAGTATAATTATTACAGTTCTAGCGATAATAACTGCATAATATGGGTAATAATGCACGTTATATTGATAATAATAAAAGTAATGAGTATAATTATTACAGTTCTAGCGATAATAACTGCATTATATGGGTAATAATGCATGTTATATTGATAATAATAAAAGTAATAAGTATATTTATTATAGTTCTATCGATAATAACTGCATAATATGGGTAATAATGCACGTTATGTTGATGATAATAAAAGTAGTAAGTATATTTATTATAGTTCTATCGATTATAACTGCATAATATGGGTAATAATGCATGTTATATTGAGAATAATATAAGTAATAAGTATAATTACTATAGTTCTAGGGATAATAATAGTGCAATATGGCTAATAGTGCATGTTCTATTGATAATAATAAAAGTAATAAGTATATTTATTATAGTTCTGTCGATAATAACTGCATAATATGGGTAACAATGCATGTTATATTGAGAATAATATAAGTAATAAGTATAATTATTACATTTCTAGCGATAATAACTGCATTATATGCGTAATAATGCATGTTATATTGATAATATGGGGAGTAATAAGTATAATTATTATAGTTCTAGCGATAATAATAGTAAAATATGGCTAATAGTGCATGTTATATTGATAATAATAAAAGTAATAAGTATATTTATTACAGTTCTATCGATGGAAATTGCATAATATGGGTAATAATGCATGTTATATTGATGATAATAAAAGTAATACGTATATTTATTATAGTTCTAGCGATAATAACTGCATAATATGGCTAATAATGCATGTTATATTGATAATAATAAAAGTAATAAGTATATTTATTATAGTTCTATCGATAATAACTGCATAATATGGGTAATAATGCACGTTATATTGATGATAATAAAAGTAGTAAGTATATTTATTATAGTTCTACCGATTATAACTGCATAATTTGGGTAATAATTCATGTTATATTGAGAATAATATAAGTAATAGGTATAATTATTACAGTTCTAGCGATAATAACTGCATTATTTGGGTAATAATGGATGTTATATTGATAATATCGGGAGTAATAAGTATAATTATTACAGTTCTAGCGATAATACTAGTAAAATATGGCTAAGAGTGCCTGTTATATTGATAATAATAAAAGTAATAAGTATATTTATTATACTTCTGTGGATAATAACCGCATAATATGGGTAACAATGCATGTTATCTTGAGAATAATATAAGCAATAAGCATAATTATTACAGTTCTAGCGATAATAACTGCATTATATGCGTAATAATGCATGTTATATTGATAATATCGGGAGTAATAAGTATAATTATTATAGTTCTAGCGATAATAATAGTAAAATATGGCTAATAGTGCATGTTATATTGATAATAATAAAAGTAATAAGTATATTTGTTACAGTTCTATCGATAGAAACTGCATAATATGGGTAATAATGCATGTTATATTGATGATAATAAAAGTAATACGTATATTTATTATAGTTCTAGCGATAATAACTGCATAAAATGGCTAATAATGCATGTTATATTGATAATAATAAAAGTAATAAGTATATTTATTATAGTTCTATCGATAATAACTGCAAAATATGGGTAATAATGCACGTTATATTGATGATAATAAAAGTAGTAAGTATATTTATTATAGTTCTATCGATAATAACTGCATAATATGGGTAATAATGCATGTTATATTGAGAATAATATAAGTAATAAGTATAATTATTACGGTTCTAGCGATAATAACTGTATTACATGGGTAATAATGCATGTTAAATTGATAATAATAAAAGTAATAAGTATATTTATTATAGTTCTATCGATAATAACTGCATTATATGGGTAATAATGCATGTTATTTTGATGATAATAAAAGTAATACGTATATTTATTATAGTTCTAGCAATAATAACTGCATAATATGGATAATAATGCATGTTATATTGCTAATAATATAAGTAATAAGTAAAATTATTACCGTTCTAGCGATAATAAGTGCATAATATGCGTAATAATTCATGTTATATTGATAATATCGGGAGTAATAAGTATAATTATTACAGTTCTAGCGATAATAACTGCATTATATGGGTAATAATGGATGTTATATTGATAATATTGGGAGTAATAAGTAAAATTATTATCGTTCTAGCGATAATAATAGTAAAATATGGCTAATAGTGCATGTTACATTGATAATAATAAAAGTAGTAAGTATATTTATTATAGATCTAGCGATAATAACTGCATTATATGGGTAATAATGCATGTTATATTGATGATAATAAAAGTAATACGTATATTTATTATAGTTCTAGCGATAATAACTGCATAATATGGGTAATAATGCATGTTATATTGATAATAATATAAGTAATAAGTATATTTATTACAGTTCTATCGATAGTAACTGCATAATATGGGTAATAATGCATGTTATATTGATGATAATAAAAGTAGTAAGTACATTTATTATAGTTCTAGCGATAATAAAAGTAAAATATGGCTAATAGTGCATGTTATACTGATAATAATAAAAGTAATAAGTATATTTATTACAGTTCTATCGATAGTAACTGCATAATATGGGTAATAATGCATGTTATATTGATGATAATAAAAGTAGTAAGTACATTTATTATAGTTCTAGCGATAATAAAAGTAAAATATGGCTAATAGTGCATGTTATATTGATAATAATAAAAGTAATAAGTATAATTAATACAGTCCTAGCGATAATAACTGCGTTATATGGGTAATAATGCATGTTATATTGATAATATCGGGAGTAATAAGTATAATTATTATAGTTCCAGCGATAATAATAGTAAAATATGGCTAATAGTGCATGTTATATTGATAATAATAAAAGTAATAAGTATATTTATTACAGTTCTATCGATAGTAACTGCATAATATGGGTAATAATGCATGTTATATTGATGATAATGAAAGTAGTAAGTATATTTATTATAGCTCTAGCGATTATAACTTCATAATATGGGTAATAATGCATGTTATATTGATGCTAATGAAAGTAGTAAGTATATTTATTATAGCTCTAGCGATTATAACTGCATAATATGGGTAATAATGCATGTTATGTTGAGAATAATATAAGTAATAAGTATAATTAATACAGTCCTAGCGATAATAACTGCATTATATGGGTAATAATGCATGTTATATTGATAATAATATAAGTAATAAGTATAATTATTACAGTTCTAGCGATAATAACTTCATTATATGGGTAATAATGCATGTTATAATGATGATAATGAAAGTTGTAGGTATATTTATTATAGCTCTGGCGATTATACCTGCATAATATGGGTAGTAATGCATGTTATATTGAGAATAATATAAGTAATAAGTATAATTATTACAGTCCTAGCGATAATAACTGCATTATATGGGTAATAATGCGTGTTATATTGATAATATCGGGAGTAATAAGTATAATTATTATAGTTCTAGCGATAATAATAGTAAAATATGACTAATAGTGCACGTTATATTGATAATAATATAAGTAATAAGTATATTTATTACAGTTCTAGCGATAATAACTGCATTATATGCGTAATAATGCATGTTATATTGATAATATCGGGAGTAATAAGTATAATTATTATAGTCCTAGCGATAATAATAGTAAAATATGGCTAATAGTGCATGTTATATTGATAATAATAAAAGTAATAAGTATATTTATTACAGTTCTATCGATAGTAACTGCATAATATGGGTAATAATGCATGTTATATTGATGATAATAAAAGTAGTAAGTACATTTATTATAGTTCTAGCGATAATAAAAGTAAAATATGGCTAATAGTGCATGTTATACTGATAATAATAAAAGTAATAAGTATATTTATTATACTACTGTTGATAATAACTGCATTATATGGGTAATAATGCAAGTTACATTGATGATAATAAAAGTACTAAGTATATTTATTACAGTTCTATCGATAATAACTGCATAATATGGGTAATAATGCATGTTATATTGATGATAATGAAAGTAGTAAGTATATTTATTATAGCTCTAGCGATTATAACTTCATAATATGGGTAATAATGCATGTTATATTGATGCTAATGAAAGTAGTAAGTATATTTATTATAGCTCTAGCGATTATAACTGCATAATATGGGTAATAATGCATGTTATGTTGAGAATAATATAAGTAATAAGTATAATTAATACAGTCCTAGCGATAATAACTGCATTATATGGGTAATAATGCATGTTATGTTGAGAATAATATAAGTAATAAGTATAATTAATACAGTCCTAGCGATAATAACTGCATTATATGGGTAATAATGCATGTTATATTGATAATATCGGGAGTAATAAGTATAATTATTATAGTTCTAGCGATAATAATAGTAAAATATGGCAAATAGTGCATGTTATATTGATAATAATAAAAGTAATAAGTATATTTATTACAGTTCTATCGATAATAACTGCATAATATGGGTAATAATGCATGTTATATTGATGATAATAAAAGTAATACGTATATTTATTATAGTTCTAGCGATAATAACTGCATAATATGGGTAATAATGCATGTTATATTGATAATAATATAAGTAATAAGTATAATTATTACAGTTCTAGCGATAATAACTGCATTATATGGGTAATAATGCACGTTATATTGCTAATAATATAAGTAATGAGTACAATTATTACAGTTCTAGCGATAATAACTGCATTATATGGGTAATAATGCATGTTATATTGATAATATCGGGAGTAATAAGTATAATTATTATAGTTCTAGCGATAATAACTGCATAATATGGGTAATAATGCATGTTATATTGATGATAATAAAAGTAATACGTATATTTATTATAGTTCTAGCGATAATAACTGCATAATATGGGTAATAATGCATGTTATATTGATAATAATCTAAGTAATAAGTATAATTATTACAGTTCTAGCGATAATAACTGCATTATATGGGTAATAATGCACGTTATATTGCTAATAATATAAGTAATGAGTACAATTATTACAGTTCTAGCGATAATAACTGCATTATATGGGTAATAATGCACGTTATATTGCTAATAATATAAGTAATAAGTATAATTATTACAGTTCTAGCGATAATAACTGCATTATATGGGTAATAATGCATGTTATATTGATAATATCGGGAGTAATAAGTATAATTATTATAGTTCTAGCGATAATAACTGCATAATATGGGTAATAATGCATGTTATATTGATGATAATAAAAGTAATACGTATATTTATTATAGTTCTAGCGATAATAACTGCATAATATGGGTAATAATGCATGTTATATTGATAATAATCTAAGTAATAAGTATAATTATTACAGTTCTAGCGATAATAACTGCATTATATGGGTAATAATGCACGTTATATTGCTAATAATATAAGTAATGAGTACAATTATTACAGTTCTAGCGATAATAACTGCATTATATGGGTAATAATGCACGTTATATTGCTAATAATATAAGTAATAAGTATAATTATTACAGTTCTAGCGATAATAACTGCATTATATGGGTAATAATGCATGTTATATTGATAATATCGGGAGTAATAAGTATAATTATTATAGTTCTAGCGATAATAACTGCATAATATGGGTAATAATGCATATTATATTGATGATAATAAAAGTAATACGTATATTTATTATAGTTCTAGCGATAATAACTGCATAATATGGGTAATAATGCATGTTATATTGATAATAATCTAAGTAATAAGTATAATTATTACAGTTCTAGCGATAATAACTGCATTATATGGGCAATAATGCACGTTATATTGCTAACAATATAAGTAATAAGTATAATTATTACAGTTCTAGCGATAATAACTGCATTATATGGGTAATAATGCATGTTATATTGATGATAATGAAAGTAATACGTATATTTGTTATAGTTCTAGCGATAATAACTGCATAATATGGGTAATAATGCATGTTATATTGAGAATAATATAAGTAATAAGTATAATTATTACAGTTCTGGCGATAATAACTGCATTATATGGGTAATAATGCACGTTATATTGCTAATAGTATAAGTAATAAGTATAATTATTACAGTTCTAGCGATAATGCCTCCATTATATGGGTAATAATGCATGTTATATTGATAATATCGGGAGTAATAAGTATAATTATTATAGTTCTAGCGATAATAATAGTAAAATATGGCAAATAGTGCATGTTATATTGATAATAATAAAAGTAATAAGTATATTTATTACAGTTCTATCGATAATAACTGCATAATATGGGCAATAATGCATGTTATATTGATGATAATAAAAGTAATACGTATATTTATTATAGTTCTAGCGATAATAACTGCATAATATGGGTAATAATGCATGTTATATTGAGAATAATATAAGTAATAAGTATAATTATTACAGTTCTAGCGATAATAACTGCATTATATGGGTAATAATGCACGTTATATTGCTAGTAGTATAAGTAATAAGTATAATTATTACAGTTCTAGCGATAATAACTGCATTATATGGGTAATAATGCATGTTATATTGATAATATCGGGAGTAATAAGTATAATTATTATAGTTCTAGCGATAATAATAGTAAAATATGGCAAATAGTGCATGTTATATTGATAATAATAAAAGTAATAAGTATATTTATTACAGTTCTATCGATAATAACTGCATAATATGGGTAATAGTGCATGTTATATTGATGATAATAAAAGTAATACGTATATTTATTATAGTTCTAGCGATAATAACTGCATAATATGGGTAATAATGCATGTTATATTGATAATAATATAAGTAATAAGTATAATTATTACAGTTCTAGCGATAATAACTGCATTATATGGGTAATAATGCACGTTATATTGCTAATAATATAAGTAATGAGTACAATTATTACAGTTCTAGCGATAATAACTGCATTATATGGGTCATAATGCACGTTATATTGCTAATAATATAAGTAATAAGTATAATTATTACAGTTCTAGCGATAATAACTGCATTATATGGGTAATAATGCACGTTATATTGTTAATAATATAAGTAATAAGTATAATTATTACAGTTCTAGCGATAATAACTGCATTATATGGGTAATAATGCATGTTATATTGATAATATCGGAAGTAATAAGTATAATTATTATAGTTCCAGCGATAATAATAGTAAAATATGGCAAATAGTGCATGTTATATTGATAATAATAAAAGTAATAAGTATATTTATTATACTTCTGTCGATAATAACTGCATTATATGGGTGATAATGCATGTTATATTGATAATAACAAAAGCAATAAGTATAATTATTACAGTTCTAGCGATAATAGCTCCATTATATGGGTAATAATGCATGTTATATTGATAATAATATAAGTAATAAGTATAATTATTACAGTTCTAGCGATAATAACGGCATTATATGGGTAATAATGCATGTTATACTAATAATAATATAAGTAATAAGTATAATTATTACAGTTCTAGCGATAATAACTGCATAATATGGGTAATAATGCACGTTATATTGATAATAATAAAAGTAATGAGTATAATTATTACAGTTCTAGCGATAATAACTGCATTATATGGGTAATAATGCATGTTATATTGATAATAATAAAAGTAATAAGTATATTTATTATAGTTCTATCGATAATAACTGCATAATATGGGTAATAATGCACGTTATGTTGATGATAATAAAAGTAGTAAGTATATTTATTATAGTTCTATCGATTATAACTGCATAATATGGGTAATAATGCATGTTATATTGAGAATAATATAAGTAATAAGTATAATTACTATAGTTCTAGGGATAATAATAGTGCAATATGGCTAATAGTGCATGTTCTATTGATAATAATAAAAGTAATAAGTATATTTATTATAGTTCTGTCGATAATAACTGCATAATATGGGTAACAATGCATGTTATATTGAGAATAATATAAGTAATAAGTATAATTATTACATTTCTAGCGATAATAACTGCATTATATGCGTAATAATGCATGTTATATTGATAATATGGGGAGTAATAAGTATAATTATTATAGTTCTAGCGATAATAATAGTAAAATATGGCTAATAGTGCATGTTATATTGATAATAATAAAAGTAATAAGTATATTTATTACAGTTCTATCGATGGAAATTGCATAATATGGGTAATAATGCATGTTATATTGATGATAATAAAAGTAATACGTATATTTATTATAGTTCTAGCGATAATAACTGCATAATATGGCTAATAATGCATGTTATATTGATAATAATAAAAGTAATAAGTATATTTATTATAGTTCTATCGATAATAACTGCATAATATGGGTAATAATGCACGTTATATTGATGATAATAAAAGTAGTAAGTATATTTATTATAGTTCTACCGATTATAACTGCATAATTTGGGTAATAATTCATGTTATATTGAGAATAATATAAGTAATAGGTATAATTATTACAGTTCTAGCGATAATAACTGCATTATTTGGGTAATAATGGATGTTATATTGATAATATCGGGAGTAATAAGTATAATTATTACAGTTCTAGCGATAATACTAGTAAAATATGGCTAAGAGTGCCTGTTATATTGATAATAATAAAAGTAATAAGTATATTTATTATACTTCTGTGGATAATAACCGCATAATATGGGTAACAATGCATGTTATCTTGAGAATAATATAAGCAATAAGCATAATTATTACAGTTCTAGCGATAATAACTGCATTATATGCGTAATAATGCATGTTATATTGATAATATCGGGAGTAATAAGTATAATTATTATAGTTCTAGCGATAATAATAGTAAAATATGGCTAATAGTGCATGTTATATTGATAATAATAAAAGTAATAAGTATATTTGTTACAGTTCTATCGATAGAAACTGCATAATATGGGTAATAATGCATGTTATATTGATGATAATAAAAGTAATACGTATATTTATTATAGTTCTAGCGATAATAACTGCATAATATGGGTAATAATGCATGTTATATTGATAATAATATAAGTAATAAGTATATTTATTACAGTTCTATCGATAGTAACTGCATAATATGGGTAATAATGCATGTTATATTGATGATAATAAAAGTAGTAAGTACATTTATTATAGTTCTAGCGATAATAAAAGTAAAATATGGCTAATAGTGCATGTTATACTGATAATAATAAAAGTAATAAGTATATTTATTACAGTTCTATCGATAGTAACTGCATAATATGGGTAATAATGCATGTTATATTGATGATAATAAAAGTAGTAAGTACATTTATTATAGTTCTAGCGATAATAAAAGTAAAATATGGCTAATAGTGCATGTTATATTGATAATAATAAAAGTAATAAGTATAATTAATACAGTCCTAGCGATAATAACTGCGTTATATGGGTAATAATGCATGTTATATTGATAATATCGGGAGTAATAAGTATAATTATTATAGTTCCAGCGATAATAATAGTAAAATATGGCTAATAGTGCATGTTATATTGATAATAATAAAAGTAATAAGTATATTTATTACAGTTCTATCGATAGTAACTGCATAATATGGGTAATAATGCATGTTATATTGATGATAATAAAAGTAGTAAGTACATTTATTATAGTTCTAGCGATAATAAAAGTAAAATATGGCTAATAGTGCATGTTATACTGATAATAATAAAAGTAATAAGTATATTTATTATACTACTGTTGATAATAACTGCATTATATGGGTAATAATGCAAGTTACATTGATGATAATAAAAGTACTAAGTATATTTATTACAGTTCTATCGATAATAACTGCATAATATGGGTAATAATGCATGTTATATTGATGATAATGAAAGTAGTAAGTATATTTATTATAGCTCTAGCGATTATAACTTCATAATATGGGTAATAATGCATGTTATATTGATGCTAATGAAAGTAGTAAGTATATTTATTATAGCTCTAGCGATTATAACTGCATAATATGGGTAATAATGCATGTTATGTTGAGAATAATATAAGTAATAAGTATAATTAATACAGTCCTAGCGATAATAACTGCATTATATGGGTAATAATGCATGTTATATTGATAATAATATAAGTAATAAGTATAATTATTACAGTTCTAGCGATAATAACTTCATTATATGGGTAATAATGCATGTTATATTGATGATAATGAAAGTTGTAGGTATATTTATTATAGCTCTGGCGATTATACCTGCATAATATGGGTAGTAATGCATGTTATATTGAGAATAATATAAGTAATAAGTATAATTATTACAGTCCTAGCGATAATAACTGCATTATATGGGTAATAATGCGTGTTATATTGATAATATCGGGAGTAATAAGTATAATTATTATAGTTCTAGCGATAATAATAGTAAAATATGACTAATAGTGCACGTTATATTGATAATAATATAAGTAATAAGTATATTTATTACAGTTCTAGCGATAATAACTGCATTATATGCGTAATAATGCATGTTATATTGATAATATCGGGAGTAATAAGTATAATTATTATAGTCCTAGCGATAATAATAGTAAAATATGGCTAATAGTGCATGTTATATTGATAATAATAAAAGTAATAAGTATATTTATTACAGTTCTATCGATAGTAACTGCATAATATGGGTAATAATGCATGTTATATTGATGATAATAAAAGTAGTAAGTACATTTATTATAGTTCTAGCGATAATAAAAGTAAAATATGGCTAATAGTGCATGTTATACTGATAATAATAAAAGTAATAAGTATATTTATTATACTACTGTTGATAATAACTGCATTATATGGGTAATAATGCAAGTTACATTGATGATAATAAAAGTACTAAGTATATTTATTACAGTTCTATCGATAATAACTGCATAATATGGGTAATAATGCATGTTATATTGATGATAATGAAAGTAGTAAGTATATTTATTATAGCTCTAGCGATTATAACTTCATAATATGGGTAATAATGCATGTTATATTGATGCTAATGAAAGTAGTAAGTATATTTATTATAGCTCTAGCGATTATAACTGCATAATATGGGTAATAATGCATGTTATGTTGAGAATAATATAAGTAATAAGTATAATTAATACAGTCCTAGCGATAATAACTGCATTATATGGGTAATAATGCATGTTATATTGATAATAATATAAGTAATAAGTATAATTATTACAGTTCTAGCGATAATAACTGCATTATAGGGGTAATAATGCACGTTTTATTGTTAATAATATAAGTAATAAGTATAATTATTACAGTTCTAGCGATAATAACTGCATTATATGGGTAATAATGCATGTTATATTGATAATATCGGGAGTAATAAGTATAATTATTATAGTTCTAGCGATAGTAATAGTAAAATATGGCAAATAGTGCATGTTATATTGATAATAATAAAAGTAATAAGTATATTTATTACAGTTCTATCGATAATAACTGCATAATATGGGTAATAATGCATGTTATATTGATGATAATAAAAGTAATACGTATATTTATTATAGTTCTAGCGATAATAACTGCATAATATGGGTAATAATGCATGTTATATTGATAATAATATAAGTAATAAGTATAATTATTACAGTTCTAGCGATAATAACTGCATTATATGGGTAATAATGCACGTTATATTGCTAATAATATAAGTAATGAGTACAATTATTACAGTTCTAGCGATAATAACTGCATTATATGGGTAATAATGCATGTTATATTGATAATATCGGGAGTAATAAGTATAATTATTATAGTTCTAGCGATAATAACTGCATAATATGGGTAATAATGCATGTTATATTGATGATAATAAAAGTAATACGTATATTTATTATAGTTCTAGCGATAATAACTGCATAATATGGGTAATAATGCATGTTATATTGATAATAATCTAAGTAATAAGTATAATTATTACAGTTCTAGCGATAATAACTGCATTATATGGGTAATAATGCACGTTATATTGCTAATAATATAAGTAATGAGTACAATTATTACAGTTCTAGCGATAATAACTGCATTATATGGGTAATAATGCACGTTATATTGCTAATAATATAAGTAATAAGTATAATTATTACAGTTCTAGCGATAATAACTGCATTATATGGGTAATAATGCATGTTATATTGATAATATCGGGAGTAATAAGTATAATTATTATAGTTCTAGCGATAATAACTGCATAATATGGGTAATAATGCATGTTATATTGATGATAATAAAAGTAATACGTATATTTATTATAGTTCTAGCGATAATAACTGCATAATATGGGTAATAATGCATGTTATATTGATAATAATCTAAGTAATAAGTATAATTATTACAGTTCTAGCGATAATAACTGCATTATATGGGCAATAATGCACGTTATATTGCTAACAATATAAGTAATAAGTATAATTATTACAGTTCTAGCGATAATAACTGCATTATATGGGTAATAATGCATGTTATATTGATGATAATGAAAGTAATACGTATATTTGTTATAGTTCTAGCGATAATAACTGCATAATATGGGTAATAATGCATGTTATATTGAGAATAATATAAGTAATAAGTATAATTATTACAGTTCTGGCGATAATAACTGCATTATATGGGTAATAATGCACGTTATATTGCTAATAGTATAAGTAATAAGTATAATTATTACAGTTCTAGCGATAATACCTCCATTATATGGGTAATAATGCATGTTATATTGATAATATCGGGAGTAATAAGTATAATTATTATAGTTCTAGCGATAATAATAGTAAAATATGGCAAATAGTGCATGTTATATTGATAATAATAAAAGTAATAAGTATATTTATTACAGTTCTATCGATAATAACTGCATAATATGGGTAATAATGCATGTTATATTGATGATAATAAAAGTAATACGTATATTTATTATAGTTCTAGCGATAATAACTGCATAATATGGGTAATAATGCATGTTATATTGATAATAATATAAGTAATAAGTATAATTATTACAGTTCTAGCGATAATAACTGCATTATATGGGTAATAATGCACGTTATATTGCTAATAATATAAGTAATGAGTACAATTATTACAGTTCTAGCGATAATAACTGCATTATATGGGTAATAATGCATGTTATATTGATAATATCGGGAGTAATAAGTATAATTATTATAGTTCTAGCGATAATAACTGCATAATATGGGTAATAATGCATGTTATATTGATGATAATAAAAGTAATACGTATATTTATTATAGTTCTAGCGATAATAACTGCATAATATGGGTAATAATGCATGTTATATTGATAATAATCTAAGTAATAAGTATAATTATTACAGTTCTAGCGATAATAACTGCATTATATGGGTAATAATGCACGTTATATTGCTAATAATATAAGTAATGAGTACAATTATTACAGTTCTAGCGATAATAACTGCATTATATGGGTAATAATGCACGTTATATTGCTAATAATATAAGTAATAAGTATAATTATTACAGTTCTAGCGATAATAACTGCATTATATGGGTAATAATGCATGTTATATTGATAATATCGGGAGTAATAAGTATAATTATTATAGTTCTAGCGATAATAACTGCATAATATGGGTAATAATGCATATTATATTGATGATAATAAAAGTAATACGTATATTTATTATAGTTCTAGCGATAATAACTGCATAATATGGGTAATAATGCATGTTATATTGATAATAATCTAAGTAATAAGTATAATTATTACAGTTCTAGCGATAATAACTGCATTATATGGGCAATAGTGCACGTTATATTGCTAACAATATAAGTAATAAGTATAATTATTACAGTTCTAGCGATAATAACTGCATTATATGGGTAATAATGCATGTTATATTGATGATAATGAAAGTAATACGTATATTTGTTATAGTTCTAGCGATAATAACTGCATAATATGGGTAATAATGCATGTTATATTGAGAATAATATAAGTAATAAGTATAATTATTACAGTTCTGGCGATAATAACTGCATTATATGGGTAATAATGCACGTTATATTGCTAATAGTATAAGTAATAAGTATAATTATTACAGTTCTAGCGATAATGCCTCCATTATATGGGTAATAATGCATGTTATATTGATAATATCGGGAGTAATAAGTATAATTATTATAGTTCTAGCGATAATAATAGTAAAATATGGCAAATAGTGCATGTTATATTGATAATAATAAAAGTAATAAGTATATTTATTACAGTTCTATCGATAATAACTGCATAATATGGGCAATAATGCATGTTATATTGATGATAATAAAAGTAATACGTATATTTATTATAGTTCTAGCGATAATAACTGCATAATATGGGTAATAATGCATGTTATATTGAGAATAATATAAGTAATAAGTATAATTATTACAGTTCTAGCGATAATAACTGCATTATATGGGTAATAATGCACGTTATATTGCTAGTAGTATAAGTAATAAGTATAATTATTACAGTTCTAGCGATAATAACTGCATTATATGGGTAATAATGCATGTTATATTGATAATATCGGGAGTAATAAGTATAATTATTATAGTTCTAGCGATAATAATAGTAAAATATGGCAAATAGTGCATGTTATATTGATAATAATAAAAGTAATAAGTATATTTATTACAGTTCTATCGATAATAACTGCATAATATGGGTAATAGTGCATGTTATATTGATGATAATAAAAGTAATACGTATATTTATTATAGTTCTAGCGATAATAACTGCATAATATGGGTAATAATGCATGTTATATTGATAATAATATAAGTAATAAGTATAATTATTACAGTTCTAGCGATAATAACTGCATTATATGGGTAATAATGCACGTTATATTGCTAATAATATAAGTAATGAGTACAATTATTACAGTTCTAGCGATAATAACTGCATTATATGGGTAATAATGCACGTTATATTGCTAATAATATAAGTAATAAGTATAATTATTACAGTTCTAGCGATAATAACTGCATTATATGGGTAATAATGCACGTTATATTGTTAATAATATAAGTAATAAGTATAATTATTACAGTTCTAGCGATAATAACTGCATTATATGGGTAATAATGCATGTTATATTGATAATATCGGAAGTAATAAGTATAATTATTATAGTTCCAGCGATAATAATAGTAAAATATGGCAAATAGTGCATGTTATATTGATAATAATAAAAGTAATAAGTATATTTATTATACTTCTGTCGATAATAACTGCATTATATGGGTGATAATGCATGTTATATTGATAATAACAAAAGCAATAAGTATAATTATTACAGTTCTAGCGATAATAGCTCCATTATATGGGTAATAATGCACGTTATATTGATAATAATATAAGTAATAAGTATAATTATTACAGTTCTAGCGATAATAACTGCATTATATGGGTAATAATGCATGTTATACTAATAATAATATAAGTAATAAGTATAATTATTACAGTTCTAGCGATAATAACTGCATAATATGGGTAATAATGCACGTTATATTGATAATAATAAAAGTAATGAGTATAATTATTACAGTTCTAGCGATAATAACTGCATTATATGGGTAATAATGCATGTTATATTGATAATAATAAAAGTAATAAGTATATTTATTATAGTTCTATCGATAATAACTGCATAATATGGGTAATAATGCACGTTATGTTGATGATAATAAAAGTAGTAAGTATATTTATTATAGTTCTATCGATTATAACTTCATAATATGGGTAATAATGCATGTTATATTGAGAATAATATAAGTAATAAGTATAATTACTATAGTTCTAGGGATAATAATAGTGCAATATGGCTAATAGTGCATGTTCTATTGATAATAATAAAAGTAATAAGTATATTTATTATAGTTCTGTCGATAATAACTGCATAATATGGGTAACAATGCATGTTATATTGAGAATAATATAAGTAATAAGTATAATTATTACATTTCTAGCGATAATAACTGCATTATATGCGTAATAATGCATGTTATATTGATAATATGTGGAGTAATAAGTATAATTATTATAGTTCTAGCGATAATAATAGTAAAATATGGCTAATAGTGCATGTTATATTGATAATAATAAAAGTAATAAGTATATTTATTACAGTTCTATCGATAGAAATTGCATAATATGGGTAATAATGCATGTTATATTGATGATAATAAAAGTAATACGTATATTTATTATAGTTCTAGCGATAATAACTGCATCATATGGCTAATAATGCATGTTATATTGATAATAATAAAAGTAATAAGTATATTTATTATAGTTCTATCGATAATAACTGCATAATATGGGTAATAATGCACGTTATATTGATGATAATAAAAGTAGTAAGTATATTTATTATAGTTCTACCGATTATAACTGCATAATTTGGGTAATAATTCATGTTATATTGAGAATAATATAAGTAATAGGTATAATTATTACAGTTCTAGCGATAATAACTGCATTATTTGGGTAATAATGGATGTTATATTGATAATATCGGGAGTAATAAGTATAATTATTACAGTTCTAGCGATAATACTAGTAAAATATGGCTAAGAGTGCCTGTTATATTGATAATAATAAAAGTAATAAGTATATTTATTATACTTCTGTGGATAATAACCGCATAATATGGGTAACAATGCATGTTATATTGAGAATAATATAAGTAATAAGCATAATTATTACAGTTCTAGCGATAATAACTGCATTATATGCGTAATAATGCATGTTATATTGATAATATCGGGAGTAATAAGTATAATTATTATAGTTCTAGCGATAATAATAGTAAAATATGGCTAATAGTGCATGTTATATTGATAATAATAAAAGTAATAAGTATATTTGTTACAGTTCTATCGATAGAAACTGCATAATATGGGTAATAATGCATGTTATATTGATGATAATAAAAGTAATACGTATATTTATTATAGTTCTAGCGATAATAACTGCATAAAATGGCTAATAATGCATGTTATATTGATAATAATAAAAGTAATAAGTATATTTATTATAGTTCTATCGATAATAACTGCAAAATATGGGTAATAATGCACGTTATATTGATGATAATAAAAGTAGTAAGTATATTTATTATAGTTCTATCGATAATAACTGCATAATATGGGTAATAATGCATGTTATATTGAGAATAATATAAGTAATAAGTATAATTATTACGGTTCTAGCGATAATAACTGTATTACATGGGTAATAATGCATGTTATATTGATAATAATAAAAGTAATAAGTATATTTATTATAGTTCTATCGATAATAACTGCATTATATGGGTAATAATGCATGTTATTTTGATGATAATAAAAGTAATACGTATATTTATTATAGTTCTAGCAATAATAACTGCATAATATGGATAATAATGCATGTTATATTGCTAATAATATAAGTAATAAGTAAAATTATTACCGTTATAGCGATAATAAGTGCATAATATGCGTAATAATTCATGTTATATTGATAATATCGGGAGTAATAAGTATAATTATTACAGTTCTAGCGATAATAACTGCATTATATGGGTAATAATGGATGTTATATTGATAATATTGGGAGTAATAAGTAAAATTATTATCGTTCTAGCGATAATAATAGTAAAATATGGCTAATAGTGCATGTTACATTGATAATAATAAAAGTAGTAAGTATATTTATTATAGATCTAGCGATAATAACTGCATTATATGGGTAATAATGCATGTTATATTGATGATAATAAAAGTAGCACGTATATTTATTATAGTTCTAGCGATAATAACTGCATAATATGGGTAATAATGCATGTTATATTGATAATAATATAAGTAATAAGTATATTTATTACAGTTCTATCGATAGTAACTGCATAATATGGGTAATAATGCATGTTATATTGATGATAATAAAAGTAGTAAGTACATTTATTATAGTTCTAGCGATAATAAAAGTAAAATATGGCTAATAGTGCATGTTATACTGATAATAATAAAAGTAATAAGTATATTTATTACAGTTCTATCGATAGTAACTGCATAATATGGGTAATAATGCATGTTATAATGATGATAATAAAAGTAGTAAGTACATTTATTATAGTTCTAGCGATAATAAAAGTAAAATATGGCTAATAGTGCATGTTATATTGATAATAATAAAAGTAATAAGTATAATTAATACAGTCCTAGCGATAATAACTGCGTTATATGGGTAATAATGCATGTTATATTGATAATATCGGGAGTAATAAGTATAATTATTATAGTTCTAGCGATAATAATAGTAAAATATGGCTAATAGTGCATGTTATATTGATAATAATAAAAGTAATAAGTATATTTATTACAGTTCTATCGATAGTAACTGCATAATATGGGTAATAATGCATGTTATATTGATGATAATAAAAGTAGTAAGTACATTTATTATAGTTCTAGCGATAATAAAAGTAAAATATGGCTAATAGTGCATGTTATACTGATAATAATAAAAGTAATAAGTATATTTATTATACTACTGTTGATAATAACTGCATTATATGGGTAATAATGCAAGTTACATTGATGATAATAAAAGTACTAAGTATATTTATTACAGTTCTATCGATAATAACTGCATAATATGGGTAATAATGCATGTTATATTGATGATAATGAAAGTACTAAGTATATTTATTATAGCTCTAGCGATTATAACTTCATAATATGGGTAATAATGCATGTTATATTGATGCTAATGAAAGTAGTAAGTATATTTATTATAGCTCTAGCGATTATAACTGCATAATATGGGTAATAATGCATGTTATGTTGAGAATAATATAAGTAATAAGTATAATTAATACAGTCCTAGCGATAATAACTGCATTATATGGGTAATAATGCATGTTATATTGATAATAATATAAGTAATAAGTATAATTATTACAGTTCTAGCGATAATAACTTCATTATATGGGTAATAATGCATGTTATATTGATAATAATATAAGTAATAAGTATAATTCTTACGGTTCTAGCTATAATAACTGCATTATATGGGTAATAATGCATGTTATATTGATAATATCGGGAGTAGTAAGCATAATTATTATAGTTCTAGCGATAATAATAGTAAAATATGGCTAATAGTGCATGTTATATTGATAATAATAAAAGTAATAAGTATATTTATTATAGTTCTTTCGATAATAACTGCATAATATGGGTAATAATGCATGTTATATTGATGATAATGAAAGTAGTAGGTATATTTATTATAGTTCTGGCGATTATACCTGCATAATATGGGTAGTAATGCATGTTATATTGAGAATAATATAAGTAATAAGTATAATTATTACAGTCCTAGCGATAATAACTGCATTATATGGGTAATAATGCGTGTTATATTGATAATATCGGGAGTAATAAGTATAATTATTATAGTTCTAGCGATAATAATAGTAAAATATGACTAATAGTGCACGTTATATTGATAATAATATAAGTAATAAGTATATTTATTACAGTTCTAGCGATAATAACTGCATTATATGCGTAATAATGCATGTTATATTGATAATATCGGGAGTAATAAGTATAATTATTATAGTCCTAGCGATAATAATAGTAAAATATGCCTAATAGTGCATGTTATATTGATAATAATAAAAGTAATAAGTATATTTATTACAGTTCTATCGATAATAACTGCATAATATGGGTAATAATGCATGTTATATTGATGATAATAAAAGTAATACGTATATTTATTATTGTTCTAGCGATAATAACTGCATAATATGGGTAATAATGCATGTAATATTGATAATAATATAAGTAATAAGTATAATTATTACAGTTCTAGCGATAATAACTGCATTATATGGGTAATAATGTACGTTATATTGCTAATAAAATAAGTAATAAGCATAATTATTACAGTTCTAGCGATAATAACTGCATAATATGCGTAATAATGCTTGTTATATTGATAATATCGGGAGTAATAAGTATAATTATTACGGTTCTAGCGATAATAACTGCATTATATGGGTAATAATGCATGTTATATTGATAATATCGGGAGTAGTATGCATAATTATTATAGTTCTAGCGATAATAATAGTAAAATATGGCTAATAGTGCATGTTATATTGATAATAATAAAAGTAATAAGTATATTTATTACAGTTCTATCGATAATAACTGCATAATATCGGTAATAATGCATGTAATATTGATAATAATATAAGTAATAAGTATAATTATTACAGTTCTAGCGATAATAACTGCATTATATGCGTAATAATGCATGTTATATTGATAATATCGGGAGTAATAAGTATAATTATTATAGTTCTAGCGATAATAATAGTAAAATATGGCTAATAGTGCATGTTATATTGATAATAATAAAAGTAATAAGTATATTTATTATACTTCTGTGGATAATAACCGCATAATATGGGTAACAATGCATGTTATATTGAGAATAATATAAGTAATAAGCATAATTATTACAGTTCTAGCGATAATAACTGCATTATATGCGTAATAATGCATGTTATATTGATAATATCGGGAGTAATAAGTATAATTATTATAGTTCTAGCGATAATAATAGTAAAATATGGCTAATAGTGCATGTTATATTGATAATAATAAAAGTAATAAGTATATTTGTTACAGTTCTATCGATAGAAACTGCATAATATGGGTAATAATGCATGTTATATTGATGATAATAAAAGTAATACGTATATTTATTATAGTTCTAGCGATAATAACTGCATAAAATGGCTAATAATGTACGTTATATTGCTAATAAAATAAGTAATAAGTAAAATTATTACCGTTCTAGCGATAATAAGTGCATAATATGCGTAATAATTCATGTTATATTGATAATATCGGGAGTAATAAGTATAATTATTACAGTTCTAGCGATAATAACTGCATTATATGGGTAATAATGGATGTTATATTGATAATATTGGGAGTAATAAGTAAAATTATTATCGTTCTAGCGATAATAATAGTAAAATATGGCTAATAGTGCATGTTACATTGATAATAATAAAAGTAGTAAGTATATTTATTATAGATCTAGCGATAATAACTGCATTATATGGGTAATAATGCATGTTATATTGATGATAATAAAAGTAATACGTATATTTATTATAGTTCTAGCGATAATAACTGCATAATATGGGTAATAATGCATGTTATATTGATAATAATATAAGTAATAAGTATATTTATTACAGTTCTATCGATAGTAACTGCATAATATGGGTAATAATGCATGTTATATTGATGATAATAAAAGTAGTAAGTACATTTATTATAGTTCTAGCGATAATAAAAGTAAAATATGGCTAATAGTGCATGTTATACTGATAATAATAAAAGTAATAAGTATATTTATTACAGTTCTATCGATAGTAACTGCATAATATGGGTAATAATGCATGTTATATTGATGATAATAAAAGTAGTAAGTACATTTATTATAGTTCTAGCGATAATAAAAGTAAAATATGGCTAATAGTGCATGTTATATTGATAATAATAAAAGTAATAAGTATAATTAATACAGTCCTAGCGATAATAACTGCGTTATATGGGTAATAATGCATGTTATATTGATAATATCGGGAGTAATAAGTATAATTATTATAGTTCTAGCGATAATAATAGTAAAATATGGCTAATAGTGCATGTTATATTGATAATAATAAAAGTAATAAGTATATTTATTACAGTTCTATCGATAGTAACTGCATAATATGGGTAATAATGCATGTTATATTGATGATAATAAAAGTAGTAAGTACATTTATTATAGTTCTAGCGATAATAAAAGTAAAATATGGCTAATAGTGCATGTTATACTGATAATAATAAAAGTAATAAGTATATTTATTATACTACTGTTGATAAGAACTGCATTATATGGGTAATAATGCAAGTTACATTGATGATAATAAAAGTACTAAGTATATTTATTACAGTTCTATCGATAATAACTGCATAATATGGGTAATAATGCATGTTATATTGATGATAATGAAAGTAGTAAGTATATTTATTATAGCTCTAGCGATTATAACTTCATAATATGGGTAATAATGCATGTTATATTGATGCTAATGAAAGTAGTAAGTATATTTATTATAGCTCTAGCGATTATAACTGCATAATATGGGTAATAATGCATGTTATGTTGAGAATAATATAAGTAATAAGTATAATTAATACAGTCCTAGCGATAATAACTGCATTATATGGGTAATAATGCATGTTATATTGATAATAATATAAGTAATAAGTATAATTATTACAGTTCTAGCGATAATAACTTCATTATATGGGTAATAATGCATGTTATATTGATAATAATATAAGTAATAAGTATAATTCTTACGGTTCTAGCTATAATAACTGCATTATATGGGTAATAATGCATGTTATATTGATAATATCGGGAGTAGTAAGCATAATTATTATAGTTCTAGCGATAATAATAGTAAAATATGGCTAATAGTGCATGTTATATTGATAATAATAAAAGTAATAAGTATATTTATTATAGTTCTTTCGATAATAACTGCATAATATGGGTAATAATGCATGTTATATTGATGATAATGAAAGTAGTAGGTATATTTATTATAGTTCTGGCGATTATACCTGCATAATATGGGTAGTAATGCATGTTATATTGAGAATAATATAAGTAATAAGTATAATTATTACAGTCCTAGCGATAATAACTGCATTATATGGGTAATAATGCGTGTTATATTGATAATATCGGGAGTAATAAGTATAATTATTATAGTTCTAGCGATAATAATAGTAAAATATGACTAATAGTGCACGTTATATTGATAATAATATAAGTAATAAGTATATTTATTACAGTTCTAGCGATAATAACTGCATTATATGCGTAATAATGCATGTTATATTGATAATATCGGGAGTAATAAGTATAATTATTATAGTCCTAGCGATAATAATAGTAAAATATGCCTAATAGTGCATGTTATATTGATAATAATAAAAGTAATAAGTATATTTATTACAGTTCTATCGATAATAACTGCATAATATGGGTAATAATGCATGTTATATTGATGATAATAAAAGTAATACGTATATTTATTATTGTTCTAGCGATAATAACTGCATAATATGGGTAATAATGCATGTAATATTGATAATAATATAAGTAATAGGTATAATTATTACAGTTCTAGCGATAATAACTGCATTATATGGGTAATAATGTACGTTATATTGCTAATAAAATAAGTAATAAGCATAATTATTACAGTTCTAGCGATAATAACTGCATAATATGCGTAATAATGCTTGTTATATTGATAATATCAGGAGTAATAAGTATAATTATTACGGTTCTAGCGATAATAACTGCATTATATGGGTAATAATGCATGTTATATTGATAATATCGGGAGTAGTATGCATAATTATTATAGTTCTAGCGATAATAATAGTAAAATATGGCTAATAGTGCATGTTATATTGATAATAATAAAAGTAATAAGTATATTTATTACAGTTCTATCGATAATAACTGCATAATATCGGTAATAATGCATGTAATATTGATAATAATATAAGTAATAAGTATAATTATTACAGTTCTAGCGATAATAACTACATTATATGGGTAATAATGCATGTTATATTGATAATATCGGGAGTAATAAGTATAATTATTATAGTTCTAGCGATAATAATAGTAAAATATGGCTAATACTGCATGTTATATTGATAATAATAAAAGTAATAAGTAAATTTATTACAGTTCTATCCATAATAACTGCATAATATGGGTAATAGTGGACTTTATATTGATAATAATAAAAGTAATAAGTATATTTATTACAGTTCTATCGATAATAACTGCATAATATGGGTAATAATGCATGTTATATTGATGATAATAAAAGTAATACGTATATTTATTATAGTTCTAGCGATAATAACTGCATAATATGGGTAATAATGCATGTTACATTGATAATAATATAAGTAATAAGTATAATTATTACAGTTCTAGCGATAATAACTGCATTATATGGGTAATAATGCACGTTATATTGCTAACAATATAAGTAATAAGTATAATTATTACAGTTCTGGCGATAATAACTGCATTATATGGGTAATAATGCATGTTATATTGATAATAATAAAAGTAATAAGTATATTTATTATCGGTCTTTCGATAATAACTTCTTAATATGGGTAATAATGCATGTTATATTGATGATAATGAAAGTAGTAAGTATATTTATTACAGTTCTAGCGATAATAACTGCATTATATGCGTAATAAGGCATGTTATATTGATAATATCGGGAGTAATAAGTATAATTATTATAGTTCTAGCGATAGTAATAGTAAAATATGGCTAATAGTGCATGATATATTGATAATAGTAAAAGTAATAAGTAAATTTATTACAGTTCTATCGATAATAACTGCATAATATGGGTAATAATGCATGTTATATTGATGATAATGAAAGTAATACGTATATTTATTATAGTTCTAGCGATAATAACTGCATAATATGGGTAATAATGCGTGTTATATTGAGAATAATATAAGTAATAAGTATAATTATTACAGTTCTGGCGATAATAACTGCATTATATGGGTAATAATGCACGTTGTATTGCTAATAGTATAAGTAATATGTATAATTATTACAGTTCTAGCGATAATACTAGTAGAATATGGCTAATACTGCATGTTATATTGATAATAATATAAGTAATAAGTATATTTATTACAGTTCTAACGATAATAACTGCATAATATCGGTAATAATGCATGTAATATTGATAATAATATAAGTAATAAGTATAATTATTACAGTTCTAGCGATAATAACTGCATTATATGGGTAATAATGCACGTTATATTGCTAATAATATAAGTAATAAGTATAATTATTACAGTTCTAGCGATAATAACTGCATTATATGGGTAATAATGCATGTTATATTGATAATATCGGGAGTAATAAGTATAATTATTATAGTTCTAGCGATAATAATAGTAAAATATGGCTAATAGTGATTGTTATATTGATAATAATAAAAGTAATAAGTATATTTATTATACTTCTGTCGATAATAACTGCATTATATGGGTAATCATGCATGTTATATTGATAATAATATAAGTAATAAGTATAATTATTACAGTTCTAGCGATAATAACTCTATTATATGGGTAACAATGAATGTTATATTGATAATAATATAAGTAATAAGTATAATTATTACCGTTCTAGCGATAATAACTGCATTATATGGGTAATAATGCACGTTATATTGCTAATAATATAACTAATAAGTATAATTATTACAGTTCTAGCGATAATAACTGCATTCTATGGGTAATAATGCATGTTATATTGATAATATTGGGCGTAATAAGTATATTTATTATAGTTCTAGCGATAATAATAGTAAAATATGGCAAATAGTGCATGTTATATTGATGATAATAAAAGTAATACGTATATTTATTATAGTTCTAGCGATAATAACTGCATAATATGGGTAATAATGCATGTTATATTGATAATAATATAAGTAATAAGTATAATTATTACAGTTCTAGCGATAATAACTGCATTATATGGGTAATAATGCACGTTATATTGCTAACAATATAAGTAATAAGTATAATTATTACAGTTCTGGCGATAATAACTGCATTATATGGGTAATAATGCATGTTATATTGATAATAATAAAAGTAATAAGTATATTTATTATCGTTCTATCGATAATAACTTCTTAATATGGGTAATAATGCATGTTATATTGATGATAATGAAAGTAGTAAGTATATTTATTACAGTTCTAGCGATAATAACTGCATTATATGCGTAATAAGGCATGTTATATTGATAATATCGGGAGTAATAAGTATAATTATTATAGTTCTAGCGATAGTAATAGTAAAATATGGCTAATAGTGCAAGATATATTGATAATAGTAAAAGTAATAAGTAAATTTATTACAGTTCTATCGATAATAACTGCATAATATGGGTAATAATGCATGTTATATTGATGATAATGAAAGTAATACGTATATTTATTATAGTTCTAGCAATAATAACTGCATAATATGGGTAATAATGCGTGTTATATTGAGAATAATATAAGTAATAAGTATAATTATTACAGTTCTAGCGATAATAACTGCATTATATGGGTAATAATGCACGTTATATTGCTAATAATATAAGTAATAAGTATAATTATTACAGTTCTAGCGATAATAACTGCATAATATGCGTAATAATGCATGTTATATTGATAATATCGGGAGTAATAAGTATATTTATTACAGTTCTATCGATAATAACTGCATAACATCGGTAATAATGCATGTAATATTGATAATAATATAAGTAATAAGTATAATTATTACAGTTCTAGCGATAATAACTGCATTATATGGGTAATAATGCACGTTATATTGCTAATAATATAAGTAATAAGTATAATTATTACAGTTCTAGCGATAATAACTGCATTATATGGGTAATAATGCATGTTATATTGATAATATCGGGAGTAATAAGTATAATTATTATAGTTCTAGCGATAATAATAGTAAAATATGGCTAATAGTGATTGTTATATTGATAATAATAAAAGTAATAAGTATATTTATTATACTTCTGTCGATAATAACTGCATTATATGGGTAATCATGCATGTTATATTGATAATAATATAAGTAATAAGTATAATTATTACAGTTCTAGCGATAATAACTCTATTATATGGGTAACAATGAATGTTATATTGATAATAATATAAGTAATAAGTATAATTATTACAGTTGTAGCGATAATAACTGCATTATATGGGTAATAATGCACGTTATATTGCTAATAATATAAGTAATAAGTATAAAAATTACAGTTCTAGCGATAATAACTGCATTATATGGGTAATAATGCATGTTATATTGATGATAATAAAAGTACTAAGTATATTTATTATAGTTCTAGCTATTACAACTGCATTATTTGGGTAATAATGCACGTTGGATTGCTGATAATATAAGTAATAAGTATAATTATTACAGTTCTGGCGATAATAACTGCATTATATGCGTAATAATGCATGTTATATTGATAATATCGGGAGTAATAACTATAATTATTATAGTTCTAGCGATAATAATAGTAAAATATGGCTAATTGTGCATGTTATATTGATAATAATAAAAGTAATAAGTATATTTATTATAGTTCTATCGATAATAACTGCATAATATGGGTAATAATGCATGTTATATTGATGATAATAAAAGTAGTAAGTACATTTATTATAGTTCTAGCGATAATAAATGTAAAATATGGCTAATAGTGCATGTTATACTGATAATAATAAAAGTAATAAGTATATTTATTATACTTCTGTCGATAATAACTGCATTATATGGGTAATAATGCATGTTATATTGATAATAATATAAGTAATAAGTATAATTATTACAGTTCTAGCGATAATAACTGCATAATATGCGTAATAATGCATGTCATATTGATAATAATATAAGTAATAAGTATAATTATTACAATTCTAGCGATAATAATTGCATTATATGGGTAATAATGCATGTTATATTGATAATATCGGGAGTAATAACTATAGTTATTATAGTTCTAGCGATAATAATAGTAAAATATGGCTAATTGTGCATGTTATATTGATAATAATAAAAGTAATACGTATATTTATTATTGTTCTAGCGATAATAACTGCATAATATGGGTAATAATGCATGTTATATTGATGATAATAAAAGTAGTAAGTAAATTTATTATAGTTCTAGCCATAATAAAAGTAAAATATGGCTAATAGTGCATGTTATACTGATAATAATAAAAGTAATAAGTATATTTATTATACTTCTGTCGATAATAACTGCATTATATGGGTAATAATGCATGTTATATTGATAATAATATAAGCAATAAGTATAATTATTACAGTTCTAGCGATAATAACTGCATAATATGCGTAATAATGCATGTTATATTGATAATATCGGGAGTAATAAGTATAATTATTACAGTTCTAGCGATAATAACTGCATTATATGGGTAATAATGCATGTTATATTGATAATATCGGGAGTAATAAGTATAATTATTATAGTTCTAGCGATAATAATAGTAACATATGGCTAATAGTGCATGTTATATTGATAATAATATAAGTAATAAGTATAGTTATTACAGTTCTAGCGATAATAACTCCATTATATGGGTAATAATGCATGTTATATTGAGAATAATATAAGTAATAAGTATATTTATTATAGTTCTATCGATAATAACTGCATAATATGGGTAATAATGCATGTTATATTCATGATAATATAAGTAATAAGTATAATTATTACAGTTCTAGCGATAATAACTGCATTATATGGGTAATAATGGATGTTATATTGATAATATTGGGAGTAATAAGTAAAATTATTATCGTTCTAGCGATAATAATAGTAAAATATGGCTAATAGTGCATGTTATATTGATAATAATAAAAGTAATAGGTATATTTATTATAGATCTAGCGATAATGACTGCATTATATGGGTAATAATGCATGTTATTTTGATGATAATAAAAGTAATACGTATATTTATTATAGTTCTAGCAATAATAACTGCATAATATGGATAATAATGCATGTTATATTGCTAATAATATAAGTAATAAGTAAAATTATTACCGTTCTAGCGATAATAAGTGCATAATATGCGTAATAATTCATGTTATATTGATAATATCGGGAGTAATAAGTATAATTATTACAGTTCTAGCGATAATAACTGCATTATATGGGTAATAATGGATGTTATATTGATAATATTGGGAGTAATAAGTAAAATTATTATCGTTCTAGCGATAATAATAGTAAAATATGGCTAATAGTGCATGTTACATTGATAATAATAAAAGTAGTAAGTATATTTATTATAGATCTAGCGATAATAACTGCATTATATGGGTAATAATGCATGTTATATTGATGATAATAAAAGTAATACGTATATTTATTATAGTTCTAGCGATAATAACTGCATAATATGGGTAATAATGCATGTTATATTGATAATAATATAAGTAATAAGTATAATTATTACAGTTCTAGCGATAATAACTGCATTATATGGGTAATAATGCATGTTATATTGATAATATCGGGAGTAATAAGTATAATTATTATAGTTCTAGCGATAATAATAGTAACATATGGCTAATAGTGCATGTTATATTGATAATAATATAAGTAATAAGTATAGTTATTACAGTTCTAGCGATAATAACTCCATTATATGGGTAATAATGCATGTTATATTGAGAATAATATAAGTAATAAGTATATTTATTATAGTTCTATCGATAATAACTGCATAATATGGGTAATAATGCATGTTATATTCATGATAATATAAGTAATAAGTATAATTATTACAGTTCTAGCGATAATAACTGCATTATATGGGTAATAATGGATGTTATATTGATAATATTGGGAGTAGTAAGTAAAATTATTATCGTTCTAGCGATAATAATAGTAAAATATGGCTAATAGTGCATGTTATATTGATAATAATAAAAGTAATAGGTATATTTATTATAGATCTAGCGATAATAACTGCATTATATGGGTAATAATGCATGTTATTTTGATGATAATAAAAGTAATACGTATATTTATTATAGTTCTAGCAATAATAACTGCATAATATGGATAATAATGCATGTTATATTGCTAATAATATAAGTAATAAGTAAAATTATTACCGTTCTAGCGATAATAAGTGCATAATATGCGTAATAATTCATGTTATATTGATAATATCGGGAGTAATAAGTATAATTATTACAGTTCTAGCGATAATAACTGCATTATATGGGTAATAATGGATGTTATATTGATAATATTGGGAGTAATAAGTAAAATTATTATCGTTCTAGCGATAATAATAGTAAAATATGGCTAATAGTGCATGTTACATTGATAATAATAAAAGTAGTAAGTATATTTATTATAGATCTAGCGATAATAACTGCATTATATGGGTAATAATGCATGTTATATTGATGATAATAAAAGTAATACGTATATTTATTATAGTTCTAGCGATAATAACTGCATAATATGCGTAATAATGCATGTTATATTGATAATAATATAAGTAATAAGTATAATTATTACAGTTCTAGCGATAATAACTGCATAATATGGGTAATAATGCATGTTATATTGATGATAATAAAAGTAGTAAGTACATTTATTATAGTTCTAGCCATAATAAAAGTAAAATATGGCTAATAGTGCATGTTGTACTGATAACAATAAAAGTAATAAGTATATTTATTATACTTCTGTCGATAATAACTGCATTATATGGGTAATAATGCATGTTATATTGATAATAATATAAGTAATGAGTATAATTATTACAGTTCTAGCGATAATAACTTCATTATATGGGTAATAATGCATGTTATATTGATAATAATATAAGTAATAAGTATAATTCTTACGGTTCTAGCTATAATAGCTGCATTATATGGGTAATAATGCATGTTATATTGATAATATCGGGAGTAGTAAGCATAATTATTATAGTTCTAGCGATAATAATAGTAAAATATGGCTAATAGTGCATGTTATATTGATAATAATAAAAGTAATAAGTATAATTAATACAGTCCTAGCGATAATAACTGCGTTATATGGGTAATAATGCATGTTATATTGATAATATCGGGAGTAATAAGTATAATTATTATAGTTCTAGCGATAATAATAGTAAAATATGGCTAATAGTGCATGTTATATTGATAATAATAAAAGTAATAAGTATATTTATTACAGTTCTATCGATAGTAACTGCATAATATGGGTAATAATGCATGTTATATTGATGATAATAAAAGTAGTAAGTACATTTATTATAGTTCTAGCGATAATAAAAGTAAAATATGGCTAATAGTGCATGTTATACTGATAATAATAAAAGTAATAAGTATATTTATTATACTACTGTTGATAATAACTGCATTATATGGGTAATAATGCAAGTTACATTGATGATAATAAAAGTACTAAGTATATTTATTACAGTTCTATCGATAATAACTGCATAATATGGGTAATAATGCATGTTATATTGATGATAATGAAAGTAGTAAGTATATTTATTATAGCTCTAGCGATTATAACTTCATAATATGGGTAATAATGCATGTTATATTGATGCTAATGAAAGTAGTAAGTATATTTATTATAGCTCTAGCGATTATAACTGCATAATATGGGTAATAATGCATGTTATGTTGAGAATAATATAAGTAATAAGTATAATTAATACAGTCCTAGCGATAATAACTGCATTATATGGGTAATAATGCATGTTATATTGATAATAATATAAGTAATAAGTATAATTATTACAGTTCTAGCGATAATAACTTCATTATATGGGTAATAATGCATGTTATATTGATGATAATGAAAGTAGTAGGTATATTTATTATAGCTCTGGCGATTATACCTGCATAATATGGGTAGTAATGCATGTTATATTGAGAATAATATAAGTAATAAGTATAATTATTACAGTCCTAGCGATAATAACTGCATTATATGGGTAATAATGCGTGTTATATTGATAATATCGGGAGTAATAAGTATAATTATTATAGTTCTAGCGATAATAATAGTAAAATATGACTAATAGTGCACGTTATATTGATAATAATATAAGTAATAAGTATATTTATTACAGTTCTAGCGATAATAACTGCATTATATGCGTAATAATGCATGTTATATTGATAATATCGGGAGTAATAAGTATAATTATTATAGTCCTAGCGATAATAATAGTAAAATATGCCTAATAGTGCATGTTTTATTGATAATAATAAAAGTAATAAGTATATTTATTACAGTTCTATCGATAATAACTGCATAATATGGGTAATAATGCATGTTATATTGATGATAATAAAAGTAATACGTATATTTATTATTGTTCTAGCGATAATAACTGCATAATATGGGTAATAATGCATGTAATATTGATAATAATATAAGTAATAAGTATAATTATTACAGTTCTAGCGATAATAACTGCATTATATGGGTAATAATGTACGTTATATTGCTAATAAAATAAGTAATAAGCATAATTATTACAGTTCTAGCGATAATAACTGCATAATATGCGTAATAATGCTTGTTATATTGATAATATCGGGAGTAATAAGTATAATTATTACGGTTCTAGCGATAATAACTGCATTATATGGGTAATAATGCATGTTATATTGATAATATCGGGAGTAGTATGCATAATTATTATAGTTCTAGCGATAATAATAGTAAAATATGGCTAATAGTGCATGTTATATTGATAATAATAAAAGTAATAAGTATATTTATTACAGTTCTATCGATAATAACTGCATAATATCGGTAATAATGCATGTAATATTGATAATAATATAAGTAATAAGTATAATTATTACAGTTCTAGCGATAATAACTGCATTATATGGGTAATAATGCATGTTATATTGATAATATCGGGAGTAATAAGTATAATTATTATAGTTCTAGCGATAATAATAGTAAAATATGGCTAATACTGCATGTTATATTGATAATAATAAAAGTAATAAGTAAATTTATTACAGTTCTATCCATAATAACTGCATAATATGGGTAATAGTGGACTTTATATTGATAATAATAAAAGTAATAAGTATATTTATTACAGTTCTATCGATAATAACTGCATAATATGGGTAATAATGCATGTTATATTGATGATAATAAAAGTAATACGTATATTTATTATAGTTCTAGCGATAATAACTGCATAATATGGGTAATAATGCATGTTATATTGATAATAATATAAGTAATAAGTATAATTATTACAGTTCTAGCGATAATAACTGCATTATATGGGTAATAATGCACGTTATATTGCTAACAATATAAGTAATAAGTATAATTATTACAGTTCTGGCGATAATAACTGCATTATATGGGTAATAATGCATGTTATATTGATAATAATAAAAGTAATAAGTATATTTGTTATCGGTCTTTCGATAATAACTTCTTAATATGGGTAATAATGCATGTTATATTGATGATAATGAAAGTAGTAAGTATATTTATTACAGTTCTAGCGATAATAACTGCATTATATGCGTAATAAGGCATGTTATATTGATAATATCGGGAGTAATAAGTATAATTATTATAGTTCTAGCGATAGTAATAGTAAAATATGGCTAATAGTGCATGATATATTGATAATAGTAAAAGTAATAAGTAAATTTATTACAGTTCTATCGATAATAACTGCATAATATGGGTAATAATGCATGTTATATTGATGATAATGAAAGTAATACGTATATTTATTATAGTTCTAGCGATAATAACTGCATAATATGGGTAATAATGCGTGTTATATTGAGAATAATATAAGTAATAAGTATAATTATTACAGTTCTGGCGATAATAACTGCATTATATGGGTAATAATGCACGTTATATTGCTAATAGTATAAGTAATATGTATAATTATTACAGTTCTAGCGATAATACCTCCATTATATGGGTAATAATGCATGTTGTATTGATAATAATATAAGTAATAAGTATAATTATTACAGTTCTAGCGATAATAACTGCATTATATGGGTAATAATGTACGTTATATTGCTAATAATATAAGTAATAAGTATAATTATTACAGTTCTAGCGATAATAACTGCATAATATGCGTAATAATGCATGTTATATTGATAATATCGGGAGTAATAAGTATAATTATTACAGTTCTGGCGATAATAACTGCATTATATGGGCAATAATGGATGTTATATTGATAATATCGGAAGTAATAAGTATAATTATTACAGTTCTAGCGATAATACTAGTAGAATATGGCTAATACTGCATGTTATATTGATAATAATATAAGTAATAAGTATATTTATTACAGTTCTAACGATAATAACTGCATAATATCGGTAATAATGCATGTAATATTGATAATAATATAAGTAATAAGTATAATTATTACAGTTCTAGCGATAATAACTGCATTATATGGGTAATAATGCATGTTATATTGATAATAATATAAGTAATAAGTATAATTATTACAGTTCTAGCGATAATAACTGCATTATATGGGTAATAATGCACGTTATATTGCTAATAATATAAGTAATAAGTATAATTATTACAGTTCTAGCGATAATAACTGCATTATATGGGTAATAATGCATGTTATATTGATAATATCGGGAGTAATAAGTATAATTATTATAGTTCTAGCGATAATAATAGTAAAATATGGCTAATAGTGATTGTTATATTGATAATAATAAAAGTAATAAGTATATTTATTATACTTCTGTCGATAATAACTGCATTATATGGGTAATCATGCATGTTATATTGATAATAATATAAGTAATAAGTATAATTATTACAGTTCTAGCGATAATAACTCTATTATATGGGTAACAATGAATGTTATATTGATAATAATATAAGTAATAAGTATAATTATTACAGTTGTAGCGATAATAACTGCATTATATGGGTAATAATGCACGTTATATTGCTAATAATATAAGTAATAAGTATAATTATTACAGTTCTAGCGATAATAACTGCATTATATGGGTAATAATGCATGTTATATTGATAATGATATAAGTAATAAGTATAATTATTACAGTTCTAGCGATAATAACTGCATAATATGGGTAATAATGCACGTTCTATTGCTAATAATATAAGTAATGAGTACAATTATTACAGTTCTAGCGATAATAACTCCATTATATGGGTAATAATGCATGTTATATTGATAATAATATAAGTAATAAGAATAATTATTACAGTTCTAGCGATAATAACTGCACTATATGGGTAATAATGCATGTTATATTGATGATAATAAAAGTAATACGTATATTTATTATAGTTCTAGCGATAATAACTGCATAATATGGGTAATAATGCATGTTATATTGATAATAATATAAGTAATCAGTATAATTATTACAGTTCTAGCGATAATAACTGCATTATATGGGTAAAAATGCATGTTATATTGATAATATTGGGAGTAATAAGTATATTTATTATGGTTCTAGAGATAATAACTGCATAATATGGGTAATAATGCTTGTTATATTGATAATAATATAAGTAATAAGTATAATTATTACAGTTCTAGCGATAATACCTCCATTATATGGGTAATAATGCATGTTATATTGATGATAATGAAAGTAATACGTATATTTATTATAGTTCTATCGATAATAACTGCATAATATGGGTAATAATGCATGTTATATTGATGATAATAAAAGTAATACGTATATTTATTATAGTTCTAGCGATAATAACTGCATAATATGGGTAATAATGCATGTTATATTGATAATAATATAAGTAATAAGTATAATTATTACAGTTCTAGCGATAATAACTGCATTATATGGGTAATAATGCATGTTATATTGATAATATTGGGAGTAATAAGTATATTTATTATAGTTCTGGCGATCATAACTGCATAATAAGGGTAATAATGCATGTTATATTGATAATAATATAAGTAATAAGTATAATTATTACAGTTCTAGCAATAATACCTCCATTATATGGGTAATAATGCATGTTATATTGATGATAATGAAAGTAATACGTATATTTATTATAGTTCTTGCGATAATAACTGCATAATATGGGTAATAATGCATGTTATATTGAGAATAATATAAGTAATAAGTATAATTATTACAGTTCTGGCGATAATAACTGCATTATATGGGTAATAATGCACGTTATATTGCTAACAATATAAGTAATAAGTATAATTATTACAGTTCTAGCGATAATAACTGCATGATATGGGTAAAAATGCATGTTATATTGACAATATTGGGAGTAATAAGTATATTTATTATGGTTCTAGAGATAATAACTGCATAATATGGGTAATAATGCATGTTATATTGATAATAATATAAGTAATAAGTATAATTATTACAGTTCTAGCGATAATACCTCCATTATATGCGTAATAATGCATGTTATATTGATGATAATGAAAGTAATACGTATCTTTATTATAGTTCTAGCGATAATAACTGCATTATATGGGTAATAATGCATGTTATATTGATAATATCGGGAGTAATAAGTATAATTATTATAGTTCTAGCGATAGTAATAGTAAAATATGGCTAATAGTGCATGTTATATTGAGAATAATATAAGTAATAAGTATAATTATTACAGTTCTAGCGATAATACCTCCATTATATGGGTAATAATGCATGTTATATTGATAATGATATAAGTAATAAGTATAATTATTACAGTTCTAGCGATAATAACTGCATAATATGGGTAATAATGCACGTTATATTGCTAATAATATAAGTAATGAGTACAATTATTACAGTTCTAGCGATAATAACTGCATTATATGGGTAATAATGCATGTTATATTGATAATAATATAAGTAATAAGAATAATTATTACAGTTCTAGCGATAATAACTGCATTATATGGGTAATAATGCATGTTATATTGATAATATCGGGAGTAATAAGTATAATTATTACAGTTCTAGCGATAATAATAGTAAAATATGGCTAATAGTGATTGTTATATTGATAATAATAAAAGTAATAAGTATATTTATCATACTTCTGTCGATACTAACTGCATTATATGGGTAATCATGCATGTTATATTGATAATAATATAAGTAATAAGTATAATTATTACAGTTCTAGCGATAATAACTCTATTATATGGGTAACAATGAATGTTATATTGATAATAATATAAGTAATAAGTATAATTATTACAGTTCTAGCGATAATAACTGCATTATATGGGTAATAATGCACGTTATATTGCTAATAATATAAGTAATATGTATAATTATTACAGTTCTAGCGATAATAACTGCATTATATGCGTAATAAGGCATGTTATATTGATAATATCGGGAGTAATAAGTATAATTATTATAGTTCTAGCGATAGTAATAGTAAAATATGGCTAATAGTGCAAGATATATTGATAATAGTAAAAGTAATAAGTAAATTTATTACAGTTCTATCGATAATAACTGCATAATATGGGTAATAATGCATGTTATATTGATGATAATGAAAGTAATACGTATATTTATTATAGTTCTAGCGATAATAACTGCATAATATGGGTAATAATGCGTGTTATATTGAGAATAATATAAGTAATAAGTATAATTATTACAGTTCTGGCGATAATAACTGCATTATATGGGTAATAATGCACGTTATATTGCTAATAGTATAAGTAATATGTATAATTATTACAGTTCTAGCGATAATACCTCCATTATATGGGTAATAATGCATGTTATATTGATAATAATATAAGTAATAAGTATAATTATTACAGTTCTAGCGATAATAACTGCATTATATGGGTAATAATGTACGTTATATTGCTAATGATATAAGTAATAAGTATAATTATTACAGTTCTAGCGATAATAACTGCATAATATGCGTAACAATGCATGTTATATTGATAATATCGGGAGTAATAAGTATAATTATTACAGTTCTCGCGATAATAACTGCATTATATGGGTAATAATGGATGTTATATTGATAATATCGGGAGTAATAAGTATAATTATTACAGTTCTAGCGATAATACTAGTAAAATATGGCTAATACTGCATGTTATATTGATAATAATATAAGTAATAAGTATATTTATTACAATTCTATCGATAATAACTGCATAACATCGGTAATAATGCATGTAATATTGATAATAATATAAGTAATAAGTATAATTATTACAGTTCTAGCGATAATAACTGCATTATATGGGTAATAATGCATGTTATATTGATAATATCGGGAGTAATAAGTATAATTATTATAGTTCTAGCGATAATAATAGTAAAATATGGCTAATAGTGATTGTTATATTGATAATAATAAAAGTAATAAGTATATTTATTATACTTCTGTCGATAATAACTGCATTACATGGGTAATCATGCATGTTATATTGATAATAATATAAGTAATAAGTATAATTATTACAGTTCTAGCGATAATAACTCTATTATATGGGTAACAATGAATGTTATATTGATAATAATATAAGTAATAAGTATAATTATTACAGTTGTAGCGATAATAACTGCATTATATGGGTAATAATGCACGTTATATTGCTAATAATATAAGTAATAAGTATAATTATTACAGTTCTAGCGATAATAACTGCATTATATGGGTAATAATGCATGTTATATTGATAATATTGGGCGTAATAAGTATATTTATTATAGTTCTAGCGATAATAATAGTAAAATATGGCAAAGAGTGCATGTTATATTGATAATAATAAAAGTAATAAGTATATTTATTACAGTTCTAGCGATAATAACTGCATAATATGGGTAATAATGCATGTTATATTGATAATAATATAAGTAATAAGTATAATTATTACAGTTCTAGCGATAATAACTGCATTATATGGGTAATAATGCACGTTATATTGCTAATAATATAAGTAATGAGTACAATTATTACAGTTCTAGCGATAATAACTGCATTATATGGGTAATAATGCATGTTATATTGATAATATCGGGAGTAATAAGTATAATTATTATAGTTCTAGCGATAATAATAGTAAAATGTGGCAAATAGTGCATGTTATATTGATAATAATAAAAGTAATAAATATATTTATTACAGTTCTATCAATAATAACTGCATAATATGGGTAATAATGCATGTTATATTGATGATAATAAAAGTAATACGTATATTTATTATAGTTCTAGCGATAATAACTGCATAATATGGGTAATAATGCATGTTATATTGATAATAATATACGTAATAAGTATAATTATTACAGTTCTAGCGATAATAACTGCATTATATGGGTAATAATGCACGTTATATTGCTAATAATATAAGTAATGAGTACAATTATTACAGTTCTAGCGATAATAACTGCATTATATGGGTAATAATGCACGTTATATTGCTAATAATATAAGTAATAAGTATAATTATTACAGTTCTAGCGATAATAACTGCATTATATGGGTAATAATGCATGTTATATTGATAATATCGGGAGTAATAAGTATAATTATTATAGTTCTAGCGATAATAACTGCATAATATGGGTAATAATGCATGTTATATTGATGATAATAAAAGTAATACGTATATTTATTATAGTTCTAGCGATAATAACTGCATAATATGGGTAATAATGCATGTTATATTGATAATAATCTAAGTAATAAGTATAATTATTACAGTTCTAGCGATAATAACTGCATTATATGGGTAATAATACACGTTATATTGCTAACAATATAAGTAATAAGTATAATTATTACAGTTCTAGCGATAATAACTGCATTATATGGGTAATAATGCATGTTATATTGATGATAATAAAAGTAATACGTATATTTGTTATAGTTCTAGCGATAATAACTGCATAATATGGGTAATAATGCATGTTATATTGAGAATAATATAAGTAATAAGTATAATTATTACAGTTCTGGCGATAATAACTGCATTATATGGGTAATAATGCACGTTATATTGCTAATAGTATAAGTAATAAGTATAATTATTACAGTTCTAGCGATAATACCTCCATTATATGGGTAATAATGCATGTTATATTGATAATGATATAAGCAATAAGTATAATTATTACAGTTCTAGCGATAATAACTGCATTATATGGGTAATATTGCACGTTATATTGCTAATAATATAAGTAATGAGTACAATTATTACAGTTCTAGCGATAATAACTGCATTATATGGGTAATAATGCACGTTATATTGCTAATAATATAAGTAATAAGTATAATTATTACAGTTCTAGCGATAATAACTGCATTATATGGGTAATAATGCATGTTATATTGATAATATCGGGAGTAATAAGTATAATTTTTATAGTTCTAGCGATAATAATAGTAAAATGTGGCAAATAGTGCATGTTATATTGATAATAATAAAAGTAATAAATATATTTATTACAGTTCTATCAATAATAACTGCATAATATGGGTAATAATGCATGTTATATTGATGATAATAAAAGTAATACGTATATTTATTATAGTTCTAGCGATAATAACTGCATAATATGGGTAATAAAGCATGTTATATTGATAATATTTTTGAGTAATAAGTATATTTATTATGGTTCTAGAGATAATAACTGCATAATATGGGTAATAATGCATGTTATATTGATAATAATATAAGTAATAAGTATAATTATTACAGTTCTAGCGATAATAACTGCATTATATGGGTAACAATGAATGTTATATTGATAATAATATAAGTAATAAGTATAATTATTACAGTTGTAGCGATAATAACTGCATTATATGGGTAATAATGCACGTTATATTGCTAATAATATAAGTAATAAGTATAATTATTACAGTTCTAGCGATAATAACTGCATTATATGGGTAATAATGCATGTTATATTGATAATATTGGGCGTAATAAGTATATTTATTATAGTTCTAGCGATAATAATAGTAAAATATGGCAAATAGTGCATGTTATATTGATAATAATAAAAGTAATAAGTATATTTATTACAGTTCTATCGATAATAACTGCATAATATGGGTAATAATGCATGTTATATTGATGATAATAAAAGTAATACGTATATTTATTATAGTTCTAGCGATAATAACTGCATAATATGGGTAATAATGCATGTTATATTGATAATAATATAAGTAATAAGTATAATTATTACAGTTCTAGCGATAATAACTGCATTATATGGGTAATAATGCATGTTATATTGATAATATCGGGAGTAATAAGTATAATTATTATAGTTTTAGCGATAATAACTGCATAATATGGGTAATAATGCATGTTATATTGATGATAATAAAAGTAATACGTATATTTATTATAGTTCTAGCGATAATAACTGCATAATATGGGTAATAATGCATGTTATATTGATAATAATCTAAGTAATAAGTATAATTATTACAGTTCTAGCGATAATAACTGCATTATATGGGTAATAATACACGTTATATTGCTAACAATATAAGTAATTAGTATAATTATTACAGTTCTAGCGATAATAACTGCATTATATGGGTAATAATGCATGTTATATTGATGATAATGAAAGTAATACGTATATTTGTTATAGTTCTAGCGATAATAACTGCATAATATGGGTAATAATGCATGTTATATTGAGAATAATATAAGTAATAAGTATAATTATTACAGTTCTGGCGATAATAACTGCATTATATGGGTAATAATGCACGTTATATTGCTAGTAGTATAAGTAATAAGTATAATTATTACAGTTCTAGCGATAATACCTCCATTATATGGGTAATAATGCATGTTATATTGATAATGATATAAGTAATAAGTATAATTATTACAGTTCTAGCGATAATAACTGCATTATATGGGTAATAATGCACGTTATATTGCTAATAATATAAGTAATGAGTACAATTATTACAGTTCTAGCGATAATAACTGCATTATATGGGTAATAATGCACGTTATATTGCTAATAATATAAGTAATAAGTATAATTATTACAGTTCTAGCGATAATAACTGCATTATATGGGTAATAATGCACGTTATATTGCTAATAGTATAAGTAATAAGTATAATTATTACAGTTCTAGCGATAATACCTCCATTATATGGGTAATAATGCATGTTATATTGATAATGATATAAGCAATAAGTATAATTATTACAGTTCTAGCGATAATAACTGCATTATATGGGTAATATTGCACGTTATATTGCTAATAATATAAGTAATGAGTACAATTATTACAGTTCTAGCGATAATAACTGCATTATATGGGTAATAATGCACGTTATATTGCTAATAATATAAGTAATAAGTATAATTATTACAGTTCTAGCGATAATAACTGCATTATATGGGTAATAATGCATGTTATATTGATAATATCGGGAGTAATAAGTATAATTTTTATAGTTCTAGCGATAATAATAGTAAAATGTGGCAAATAGTGCATGTTATATTGATAATAATAAAAGTAATAAATATATTTATTACAGTTCTATCAATAATAACTGCATAATATGGGTAATAATGCATGTTATATTGATGATAATAAAAGTAATACGTATATTTATTATAGTTCTAGCGATAATAACTGCATAATATGGGTAATAAAGCATGTTATATTGATAATATTTTTGAGTAATAAGTATATTTATTAGGGTTCTAGAGATAATAACTGCATAATATGGGTAATAATGCATGTTATATTGATGATAATGCAAGTAATACGTATATTTATTATAGTTCTAGCGATAATAACTGCATTATATGGGTAATAATGCACGTTATATTGCTAATAATATAAGTAATGTGTAAAATTATTACAGTTCTAGCGATAATAACTGCATTATATGGGTAATAATGCATGTTATATTGATAATATCGGGAGTAATAAGTATAATTATTATAGTTCTAGCGATAATAATAGTAAAATATGGCAAATAGTGCATGTTATATTGATAATAATAAAAGTAATAAGTATATTTATTACAGTTCTATCGATAATAACTGCATAATATGGGTAATAATGCATGTTATATTGATGATAATAAAAGTAATACGTATATTTATTATAGTTCTAGCGATAATAACTGCATAATATGGGTAATAATGCATGTTATATTGATAATAATATAAGTAATAAGTATAATTATTACAGTTCTAGCGATAATAACTGCATTATATGGGTAACAATGAATGTTATATTGATAATAATATAAGTAATAAGTATAATTATTACAGTTGTAGCGATAATAACTGCATTATATGGGTAATAATGCACGTTATATTGCTAATAATATAAGTAATAAGTATAATTATTACAGTTCTAGCGATAATAACTGCATTATATGGGTAATAATGCATGTTATATTGATAATATTGGGCGTAATAAGTATATTTATTATAGTTCTAGCGATAATAATAGTAAAATATGGCAAATAGTGCATGTTATATTGATAATAATAAAAGTAATAAGTATATTTATTACAGTTCTATCGATAATAACTGCATAATATGGGTAATAATGCATGTTATATTGATGATAATAAAAGTAATACGTATATTTATTATAGTTCTAGCGATAATAACTGCATAATATGGGTAATAATGCATGTTATATTGATAATAATATAAGTAATAAGTATAATTATTACAGTTCTAGCGATAATAACTGCATTATATGGGTAATAATGCATGTTATATTGATAATATCGGGAGTAATAAGTATAATTATTATAGTTTTAGCGATAATAACTGCATAATATGGGTAATAATGCATGTTATATTGATGATAATAAAAGTAATACGTATATTTATTATAGTTCTAGCGATAATAACTGCATAATATGGGTAATAATGCATGTTATATTGATAATAATCTAAGTAATAAGTATAATTATTACAGTTCTAGCGATAATAACTGCATTATATGGGTAATAATACACGTTATATTGCTAACAATATAAGTAATTAGTATAATTATTACAGTTCTAGCGATAATAACTGCATTATATGGGTAATAATGCATGTTATATTGATGATAATGAAAGTAATACGTATATTTGTTATAGTTCTAGCGATAATAACTGCATAATATGGGTAATAATGCATGTTATATTGAGAATAATATAAGTAATAAGTATAATTATTACAGTTCTGGCGATAATAACTGCATTATATGGGTAATAATGCACGTTATATTGCTAGTAGTATAAGTAATAAGTATAATTATTACAGTTCTAGCGATAATACCTCCATTATATGGGTAATAATGCATGTTATATTGATAATGATATAAGTAATAAGTATAATTATTACAGTTCTAGCGATAATAACTGCATTATATGGGTAATAATGCACGTTATATTGCTAATAATATAAGTAATAAGTATAATTATTACAGTTCTAGTGATAATAACTGCATTATATGGGTAATAAAGCACGTTATATTGCTAACAATATAAGTAATAAGTATAATTATTACAGTTCTAGCGATAATAACTGCATTATATGGGTAGAAATGCATGTTATATTGATAATATTTTTGAGTAATAAGTATATTTATTATGGTTCTAGAGATAATAACTGCATAATATGGGTAACAATGCATGTTATATTGATGATAATGCAAGTAATACGTATATTTATTATAGCTCTAGCGATAATAACTGCATTATATGGGTAATAATGCACGTTATATTGCTAATAATATAAGTAATGAGTAAAATTATTACAGTTCTAGCGATAATAACTGCATTATATGGGTAATAATGCATGTTATATTGATAATATCGGGAGTAATAAGTATAATTATTATAGTTCTAGCGATAATAATAGTAAAATATGGCAAATAGTGCATGTTATATTGATAATAATAAAAGTAATAAGTATATTTATTACAGTTCTATCGATAATAACTGCATAATATGGCTAATAATGCATGTTATATTGATGATAATAAAAGTAATACGTATATTTATTATAGTTCTAGCGATAATAACTGCATAATATGGGTAATAATGCATGTTATATTGATAATAATATAAGTAATAAGTATAATTATTACAGTTCTAGCGATAATAACTGCATCATATGGGTAACAATGAATGTTATATTGATAATAATATAAGTAATAAGTATAATTATTACAGTTGTAGCGATAATAACTGCATTATATGGGTAATAATGCACGTTATATTGCTAATAATATAAGTAATAAGTATAATTATTACAGTTCTAGCGATAATAACTGCATTATATGGGTAATAATGCATGTTATATTGATAATATTGGGCGTAATAAGTATATTTATTATAGTTCTAGCGATAATAATAGTAAAATATGGCAAATAGTGCATGTTATATTGATAATAATAAAAGTAATAAGTATATTTATTACAGTTCTATCGATAATAACTGCATTATATGGGTAATAATGCATGTTATATTGATAATAATAAAAGTAATAAGTATATTTATTATCGTTCTATCGATAATAACTTCTTAATATGGGTAATAATGCATGTTATATTGATGATAATATAAGTAATAAGAATAATTATTACAGTTCTAGCGATAATAACTGCATTATATGGGTAATAATGTATGTTATATTGATGATAATGAAAGTAGTAAGTATATTTATTACAGTTCTAGCGATAATAACTGCATAATATCGGTAATAATGCATGTTATATTGATGATAATGAAAGTAATACGTATATTTATTATAGTTCTAGCGATAATAACTGTATAATATGGGTAATAATGCACGTTATATTGATAATAATATAAGTAATAAGTATAATTATTACAGTTCTTGCGATAATAACTGCAATATATAGGTAATAATGCATGTTATATTGATAATATCGGGAGTAATAAGTATAATTATTATAGTTCTAGCGATAATAATAGTAAAATATGGCAAATAGTGCATGTTATATTGATAATAATAAAAGTAATAAGTATATTTATTGTTGTTCTATCGATAATAACTTCTTAATATGGGTAATAATGCATGTTATACTGATGATAATGAAAGTAATACGTATATTTATTATAGTTCTAGCGATAATAACTGCATAATATGGCTAATAATGCATGTTATATTGATAATAATATAAGTATTAAGTATAATTATTACAGTTCTGGCGATAATAACTGCATTATATGGGTAATAATGCACGTTATATTGCTAATAGTATAAGTAATAAGTATAATTATTACAGTTCTGGCGATAATACCTCCACTATATGGGTAATAATGCATGTTATATTGATAATGATATAAGTAATAAGTATAATTATTACAGTTCTAGCGATAATAACTGCATAATATGGGTAATAATGCACGTTATATTGCTAATAATATAAGTAATGAGTACAATTATTACAGTTCTAGCGATAATAACTGCGTTATATGGGTAATAATGCATGTTATATTGATAATAATATAAGTAATAAGTATAATTATTACAGTTCTAGCGATAATAACTGCATTATATGGGTAATAATGCACGTTATATTGCTAATAATATAAGTAAGAAGTATAATTATTACAGTTCGAGCGATAATAACTGCATTATATGGGTAATAATGCATGTTATATTGATAATAATATAAGTAATAAGTATATTTATTACAGTTCTATCGATAACAACTTCTTAATATGGGTAATAATGCATGTTATATTGATGATAATGAAAGTAGTAAGTATATTTATTATAGTTCTACCGATAATAACTGCATTATATGCGTAATAAGGCATGTTATATTGATAATATCGGGAGTAATAAGTATAATTATTATAGGTCTAGCGATAATAATAGTAAAATATGGCTAATAGTGCATGATATATTGATAATAGTAAAAGTAATAAGTATATTTATTACAGTTCTATCGATAAGAACTGCATAATATGGGTAATAATGCATGTTATATTGATGATAATGAAAGTAATACGTATATTTATTATAGTTCTAGCGATAATAACTGCATAATATGGGTAATAATGCATGTTATATTGATAATAATATAAGTAATAAGTATAATTATTACAGTTCTAGCGATAATAACTGCATTATATGGGTAATAATGCATGTTATATTGATAATATTGGGAGTAATAAGTATATTTATTATAGTTCTGGCGATCATAACTGCATAATAAGGGTAATAATGCATGTTATATTGATAATAATATAAGTAATAAGTATAATTATTACAGTTCTAGCAATAATACCTCCATTATATGGGTAATAATGCATGTTATATTGATGATAATGAAAGTAATACGTATATTTATTATAGTTCTTGCGATAATAACTGCATAATATGGGTAATAATGCATGTTATATTGAGAATAATATAAGTAATAAGTATAATTATTACAGTTCTGGCGATAATAACTGCATTATATGGGTAATAATGCACGTTATATTGCTAACAATATAAGTAATAAGTATAATTATTACAGTTCTAGCGATAATAACTGCATGATATGGGTAAAAATGCATGTTATATTGATAATATTGGGAGTAATAAGTATATTTATTATGGTTCTAGAGATAATAACTGCATAATATGGGTAATAATGCATGTTATATTGATAATAATATAAGTAATAAGTATAATTATTACAGTTCTAGCGATAATACCTCCATTATATGGGTAATAATGCATGTTATATTGATGATAATGAAAGTAATACGTATCTTTATTATAGTTCTAGCGATAATAACTGCATTATATGGGTAATAATGCATGTTATATTGATAATATCGGGAGTAATAAGTATAATTATTATAGTTCTAGCGATAGTAATAGTAAAATATGGCTAATAGTGCATGTTATATTGAGAATAATATAAGTAATAAGTATAATTATTACAGTTCTAGCGATAATACCTCCATTATATGGGTAATAATGCATGTTATATTGATAATGATATAAGTAATAAGTATAATTATTACAGTTCTAGCGATAATAACTGCATAATATGGGTAATAATGCACGTTATATTGCTAATAATATAAGTAATGAGTACAATTATTACAGTTCTAGCGATAATAACTGCATTATATGGGTAATAATGCATGTTATATTGATAATAATATAAGTAATAAGAATAATTATTACAGTTCTAGCGATAATAACTGCACTATATGGGTAATAATGCATGTTATATTGATGATAATAAAAGTAATACGTATATTTATTATAGTTCTAGCGATAATAACTGCATAATATGGGTAATAATGCATGTTATATTGATAATAATATAAGTAATAAGTATAATTATTACAGTTCTAGCGATAATAACTGCATTATATGGGTAATAATGCACGTTATATTGCTAACAATATAAGTAATAAGTATAATTATTACAGTTCTAGCGATAATAACTGCATTATATGGGTAATAATGCATGTTATATTGATAATATCGGGAGTAATAAGTATAATTATTACAGTTCTGGCGATAATAACTGCATTATATGGGTAATAATGGATGTTATATTGATAATATCGGAAGTAATAAGTATAATTATTACAGTTCTAGCGATAATACTAGTAAAATATGGCTAATACTGCATGTTATATTGATAATAATATAAGTAATAAGTATATTTATTACAGTTCTAACGATAATAACTGCATAATATCGGTAATAATGCATGTAATATTGATAATAATATAAGTAATAAGTATAATTATTACAGTTCTAGCGATAATAACTGCATTATATGGGTAATAATGCACGTTATATTGCTAATAATATAAGTAATAAGTATAATTATTACAGTTCTAGCGATAATAACTGCATTATATGGGTAATAATGCATGTTATATTGATAATATCGGGAGTAATAAGTATAATTATTACAGTTCTAGCGATAATAATAGTAAAATATGGCTAATAGTGATTGTTATATTGATAATAATAAAAGTAATAAGTATATTTATCATACTTCTGTCGATACTAACTGCATTATATGGGTAATCATGCATGTTATATTGATAATAATATAAGTAATAAGTATAATTATTACAGTTCTAGCGATAATAACTCTATTATATGGGTAACAATGAATGTTATATTGATAATAATATAAGTAATAAGTATAATTATTACAGTTCTAGCGATAATAACTGCATTATATGGGTAATAATGCACGTTATATTGCTAATAATATAAGTAATATGTATAATTATTACAGTTCTAGCGATAATAACTGCATTATATGCGTAATAAGGCATGTTATATTGATAATATCGGGAGTAATAAGTATAATTATTATAGTTCTAGCGATAGTAATAGTAAAATATGGCTAATAGTGCAAGATATATTGATAATAGTAAAAGTAATAAGTAAATTTATTACAGTTCTATCGATAATAACTGCATAATATGGGTAATAATGCATGTTATATTGATGATAATGAAAGTAATACGTATATTTATTATAGTTCTAGCGATAATAACTGCATAATATGGGTAATAATGCGTGTTATATTGAGAATAATATAAGTAATAAGTATAATTATTACAGTTCTGGCGATAATAACTGCATTATATGGGTAATAATGCACGTTATATTGCTAATAGTATAAGTAATATGTATAATTATTACAGTTCTAGCGATAATACCTCCATTATATGGGTAATAATGCATGTTATATTGATAATAATATAAGTAATAAGTATAATTATTACAGTTCTAGCGATAATAACTGCATTATATGGGTAATAATGTACGTTATATTGCTAATGATATAAGTAATAAGTATAATTATTACAGTTCTAGCGATAATAACTGCATAATATGCGTAACAATGCATGTTATATTGATAATATCGGGAGTAATAAGTATAATTATTACAGTTCTCGCGATAATAACTGCATTATATGGGTAATAATGGATGTTATATTGATAATATCGGGAGTAATAAGTATAATTATTACAGTTCTAGCGATAATACTAGTAAAATATGGCTAATACTGCATGTTATATTGATAATAATATAAGTAATAAGTATATTTATTACAGTTCTATCGATAATAACTGCATAACATCGGTAATAATGCATGTAATATTGATAATAATATAAGTAATAAGTATAATTATTACAGTTCTAGCGATAATAACTGCATTATATGGGTAATAATGCATGTTATATTGATAATATCGGGAGTAATAAGTATAATTATTATAGTTCTAGCGATAATAATAGTAAAATATGGCTAATAGTGATTGTTATATTGATAATAATAAAAGTAATAAGTATATTTATTATACTTCTGTCGATAATAACTGCATTATATGGGTAATCATGCATGTTATATTGATAATAATATAAGTAATAAGTATAATTATTACAGTTCTAGCGATAATAACTCTATTATATGGGTAACAATGAATGTTATATTGATAATAATATAAGTAATAAGTATAATTATTACAGTTGTAGCGATAATAACTGCATTATATGGGTAATAATGCACGTTATATTGCTAATAATATAAGTAATAAGTATAATTATTACAGTTCTAGCGATAATAACTGCATTATATGGGTAATAATGCATGTTATATTGATAATATTGGGCGTAATAAGTATATTTATTATAGTTCTAGCGATAATAATAGTAAAATATGGCAAACAGTGCATGTTATATTGATAATAATAAAAGTAATAAGTATATTTATTACAGTTCTAGCGATAATAACTGCATAATATGGGTAATAATGCATGTTATATTGATAATAATATAAGTAATAAGTATAATTATTACAGTTCTAGCGATAATAACTGCATTATATGGGTAATAATGCACGTTATATTGCTAATAATATAAGTAATGAGTACAATTATTACAGTTCTAGCGATAATAACTGCATTATATGGGTAATAATGCATGTTATATTGATAATATCGGGAGTAATAAGTATAATTATTATCGTTCTAGCGATAATAATAGTAAAATGTGGCAAATAGTGCATGTTATATTGATAATAATAAAAGTAATAAATATATTTATTACAGTTCTATCAATAATAACTGCATAATATGGGTAATAATGCATGTTATATTGATGATAATAAAAGTAATACGTATATTTATTATAGTTCTAGCGATAATAACTGCATAATATGGGTAATAATGCATGTTATATTGATAATAATATACGTAATAAGTATAATTATTACAGTTCTAGCGATAATAACTGCATTATATGGGTAATAATGCACGTTATATTGCTAATAATATAAGTAATGAGTACAATTATTACAGTTCTAGCGATAATAACTGCATTATATGGGTAATAATGCACGTTATATTGCTAATAATATAAGTAATAAGTATAATTATTACAGTTCTAGCGATAATAACTGCATTATATGGGTAATAATGCATGTTATATTGATAATATCGGGAGTAATAAGTATAATTATTATAGTTCTAGCGATAATAACTGCATAATATGGGTAATAATGCATGTTATATTGATGATAATAAAAGTAATACGTATATTTATTATAGTTCTAGCGATAATAACTGCATAATATGGGTAATAATGCATGTTATATTGATAATAATCTAAGTAATAAGTATAATTATTACAGTTCTAGCGATAATAACTGCATTATATGGGTAATAATACACGTTATATTGCTAACAATATAAGTAATAAGTATAATTATTACAGTTCTAGCGATAATAACTGCATTATATGGGTAATAATGCATGTTATATTGATGATAATAAAAGTAATACGTATATTTGTTATAGTTCTAGCGATAATAACTGCATAATATGGGTAATAATGCATGTTATATTGAGAATAATATAAGTAATAAGTATAATTATTACAGTTCTGGCGATAATAACTGCATTATATGGGTAATAATGCACGTTATATTGCTAATAGTATAAGTAATAAGTATAATTATTACAGTTCTAGCGATAATACCTCCATTATATGGGTAATAATGCATGTTATATTGATAATGATATAAGCAATAAGTATAATTATTACAGTTCTAGCGATAATAACTGCATTATATGGGTAATATTGCACGTTATATTGCTAATAATATAAGTAATGAGTACAATTATTACAGTTCTAGCGATAATAACTGCATTATATGGGTAATAATGCACGTTATATTGCTAATAATATAAGTAATAAGTATAATTATTACAGTTCTAGCGATAATAACTGCATTATATGGGTAATAATGCATGTTATATTGGTAATATCGGGAGTAATAAGTATAATTTTTATAGTTCTAGCGATAATAATAGTAAAATGTGGCAAATAGTGCATGTTATATTGATAATAATAAAAGTAATAAATATATTTATTACAGTTCTATCAATAATAACTGCATAATATGGGTAATAATGCATGTTATATTGATGATAATAAAAGTAATACGTATATTTATTATAGTTCTAGCGATAATAACTGCATAATATGGGTAATAAAGCATGTTATATTGATAATATTTTTGAGTAATAAGTATATTTATTATGGTTCTAGAGATAATAACTGCATAATATGGGTAATAATGCATGTTATATTGATGATAATGCAAGTAATACGTATATTTATTATAGTTCTAGCGATAATAACTGCATTATATGGGTAATAATGCACGTTATATTGCTAATAATATAAGTAATGTGTAAAATTATTACAGTTCTAGCGATAATAACTGCATTATATGGGTAATAATGCATGTTATATTGATAATATCGGGAGTAATAAGTATAATTATTATAGTTCTAGCGATAATAATAGTAAAATATGGCAAATAGTGCATGTTATATTGATAATAATAAAAGTAATAAGTATATTTATTACAGTTCTATCGATAATAACTGCATAATATGGGTAATAATGCATGTTATATTGATGATAATAAAAGTAATACGTATATTTATTATAGTTCTAGCGATAATAACTGCATAATATGGGTAATAATGCATGTTATATTGATAATAATATAAGTAATAAGTATAATTATTACAGTTCTAGCGATAATAACTGCATTATATGGGTAACAATGAATGTTATATTGATAATAATATAAGTAATAAGTATAATTATTACAGTTGTAGCGATAATAACTGCATTATATGGGTAATAATGCACGTTACATTGCTAATAATATAAGTAATAAGTATAATTATTACAGTTCTAGCGATAATAACTGCATTATATGGGTAATAATGCATGTTATATTGATAATATTGGGCGTAATAAGTATATTTATTATAGTTCTAGCGATAATAATAGTAAAATATGGCAAATAGTGCATGTTATATTGATAATAATAAAAGTAATAAGTATATTTATTACAGTTCTATCGATAATAACTGCATAATATGGGTAATAATGCATGTTATATTGATGATAATAAAAGTAATACGTATATTTATTATAGTTCTAGCGATAATAACTGCATAATATGGGTAATAATGCATGTTATATTGATAATAATATAAGTAATAAGTATAATTATTACAGTTCTAGCGATAATAACTGCATTATATGGGTAATAATGCATGTTATATTGATAATATCGGGAGTAATAAGTATAATTATTATAGTTTTAGCGATAATAACTGCAAAATATGGGTAATAATGCATGTTATATTGATGATAATAAAAGTAATACGTATATTTATTATAGTTCTAGCGATAATAACTGCATAATATGGGTAATAATGCATGTTATATTGATAATAATCTAAGTAATAAGTATAATTATTACAGTTCTAGCGATAATAACTGCATTATATGGGTAATAATACACGTTATATTGCTAACAATATAAGTAATTAGTATATTTATTACAGTTCTAGCGATAATAACTGCATTATATGGGTAATAATGCATGTTATATTGATGATAATGAAAGTAATACGTATATTTGTTATAGTTCTAGCGATAATAACTGCATAATATGGGTAATAATGCATGTTATATTGAGAATAATATAAGTAATAAGTATAATTATTACAGTTCTGGCGATAATAACTGCATTATATGGGTAATAATGCACGTTATATTGCTAGTAGTATAAGTAATAAGTATAATTATTACAGTTCTAGCGATAATACCTCCATTATATGGGTAATAATGCATGTTATATTGATAATGATATAAGTAATAAGTATAATTATTACAGTTCTAGCGATAATAACTGCATTATATGGGTAATAATGCACGTTATATTGCTAATAATATAAGTAATGAGTACAATTATTACAGTTCTAGCGATAATAACTGCATTATATGGGTAATAATGCACGTTATATTGCTAATAATATAAGTAATAAGTATAATTATTACAGTTCTAGCGATAATAACTGCATTATATGGGTAATAATGCATGTTATATTGATAATATCGGGAGTAATAAGTATAATTTTTATAGTTCTAGCGATAATAATAGTAAAATGTGGCAAATAGTGCATGTTATATTGATAATAATAAAAGTAATAAATATATTTATTACAGTTCTATCAATAATAACTGCATAATATGGGTAATAATGCATGTTATATTGATGATAATAAAAGTAATACGTATATTTATTATAGTTCTAGCGATAATAACTGCATAATATGGGTAATAATGCATGTTATATTGATAATAATCTAAGTAATAAGTATAATTATTACAGTTCTAGCGATAATAACTGCATTATATGGGTAATAATGCACGTTATATTGCTAACAATATAAGTAATAAGTATAATTATTACAGTTCTAGTGATAATAACTGCATTATATGGGTAATAAAGCACGTTATATTGCTAACAATATAAGTAATAAGTATAATTATTACAGTTCTAGCGATAATAACTGCATTATATGGGTAGAAATGCATGTTATATTGATAATATTTTTGAGTAATAAGTATATTTATTATGGTTCTAGAGATAATAACTGCATAATATGGGTAACAATGCATGTTATATTGATGATAATGCAAGTAATACGTATATTTATTATAGCTCTAGCGATAATAACTGCATTATATGGGTAATAATGCACGTTATATTGCTAATAATATAAGTAATGAGTAAAATTATTACAGTTCTAGCGATAATAACTGCATTATATGGGTAATAATGCATGTTATATTGATAATATCGGGAGTAATAAGTATAATTATTATAGTTCTAGCGATAATAATAGTAAAATATGGCAAATAGTGCATGTTATATTGATAATAATAAAAGTAATAAGTATATTTATTACAGTTCTATCGATAATAACTGCATAATATGGCTAATAATGCATGTTATATTGATGATAATAAAAGTAATACGTATATTTATTATAGTTCTAGCGATAATAACTGCATAATATGGGTAATAATGCATGTTATATTGATAATAATATAAGTAATAAGTATAATTATTACAGTTCTAGCGATAATAACTGCATCATATGGGTAACAATGAATGTTATATTGATAATAATATAAGTAATAAGTATAATTATTACAGTTGTAGCGATAATAACTGCATTATATGGGTAATAATGCACGTTATATTGCTAATAATATAAGTAATAAGTATAATTATTACAGTTCTAGCGATAATAACTGCATTATATGGGTAATAATGCATGTTATATTGATAATATTGGGCGTAATAAGTATATTTATTATAGTTCTAGCGATAATAATAGTAAAATATGGCAAATAGTGCATGTTATATTGATAATAATAAAAGTAATAAGTATATTTATTACAGTTCTATCGATAATAACTGCATAATATGGGTAATAATGCATGTTATATTGATGATAATAAAAGTAATACGTATATTTATTATAGTTCTAGCGATAATAACTGCATAATATGGGTAATAATGCATGTTATATTGATAATAATATAAGTAATAAGTATAATTATTACAGTTCTAGCGATAATAACTGCATTATATGGGTAATAATGCACGTTATATGGCCAGCAATATAAGTAATAAGTATAATTATTACAGTTCTAGCGATAATAACTGCATTATATGGGTAATAATGCATGTTATATTGATAATAATAAAAGTAATAAGTATATTTATTATCGTTCTATCGATAATAACTTCTTAATATGGGTAATAATGCATGTTATATTGATGATAATATAAGTAATAAGAATAATTATTACAGTTCTAGCGATAATAACTGCATTATATGGGTAATAATGTATGTTATATTGATGATAATGAAAGTAGTAAGTATATTTATTACAGTTCTAGCGATAATAACTGCATAATATCGGTAATAATGCATGTTATATTGATGATAATGAAAGTAATACGTATATTTATTATAGTTCTAGCGATAATAACTGTATAATATGGGTAATAATGCACGTTATATTGATAATAATATAAGTAATAAGTATAATTATTACAGTTCTTGCGATAATAACTGCAATATATAGGTAATAATGCATGTTATATTGATAATATCGGGAGTAATAAGTATAATTATTATAGTTCTAGCGATAATAATAGTAAAATATGGCAAATAGTGCATGTTATATTGATAATAATAAAAGTAATAAGTATATTTATTGTTGTTCTATCGATAATAACTTCTTAATATGGGTAATAATGCATGTTATACTGATGATAATGAAAGTAATACGTATATTTATTATAGTTCTAGCGATAATAACTGCATAATATGGCTAATAATGCATGTTATATTGATAATAATATAAGTATTAAGTATAATTATTACAGTTCTGGCGATAATAACTGCATTATATGGGTAATAATGCACGTTATATTGCTAATAGTATAAGTAATAAGTATAATTATTACAGTTCTGGCGATAATACCTCCACTATATGGGTAATAATGCATGTTATATTGATAATGATATAAGTAATAAGTATAATTATTACAGTTCTAGCGATAATAACTGCATAATGTGGGTAATAATGCACGTTATATTGCTAATAATATAAGTAATGAGTACAATTATTACAGTTCTAGCGATAATAACTGCGTTATATGGGTAATAATGCATGTTATATTGATAATAATATAAGTAATAAGTATAATTATTACAGTTCTAGCGATAATAACTGCATTATATGGGTAATAATGCACGTTATATTGCTAATAATATAAGTAAGAAGTATAATTATTACAGTTCGAGCGATAATAACTGCATTATATGGGTAATAATGCATGTTATATTGATAATAATATAAGTAATAAGTATATTTATTACAGTTCTATCGATAACAACTTCTTAATATGGGTAATAATGCATGTTATATTGATGATAATGAAAGTAGTAAGTATATTTATTATAGTTCTACCGATAATAACTGCATTATATGCGTAATAAGGCATGTTATATTGATAATATCGGGAGTAATAAGTATAATTATTATAGGTCTAGCGATAATAATAGTAAAATATGGCTAATAGTGCATGATATATTGATAATAGTAAAAGTAATAAGTATATTTATTACAGTTCTATCGATAAGAACTGCATAATATGGGTAATAATGCATGTTATATTGATGATAATGAAAGTAATACGTATATTTATTATAGTTCTAGGGATAATAACTGCATAATATGGCTAATAATGCATGTTATATTGAGAATAATATAAGTAATAAGTATAATTATTACAGTTCTGGCGATAATAACTGCATTATATGGGTAATAATGCACGTTATATTGCTAGTAGTATAAGTAATAAGTATAATTATTACAGTTCTTGCGATAATACCTCCATTATATGGGTAATAATGCATGTTATATTGATAATAATATAAGTAATAAGTATAATTATTACAGTTCTAGCGATAATAACTGCATAATATGGGTAATAATGCACGTTATATTGCTAATAATATAAGTAATGAGTACAATTATTACAGTTCTAGCGATAATAACTGCATTATATGGGTAATAATGCATGTTATATTGATAATATTGGGAGTAATAAGTATATTTATTATGGTTCTAGAGATAATAATAGTAAAATATGGCAAATAGTGCATGTTATATTGATAATAATAAAAGTAATAAATATATTTATTACAGTTCTATCGATAATAACTGCATAATATGGGTAATAATGCATGTTATATTGATGATAATAAAAGTAATACGTATATTTATTATAGTTCTAGCGATAATAACTGCACAATATGGGTAATAATGCATGCTATATTGATAATAATCTAAGTAATAAGTATAATTATTACAGTTCTAGCCATAATAACTGCATTATATGGGTAATAATGCACGTTATATTGCTAACAATATAAGTAATAAGTATAATTGTTACAGTTCTAGCGATAATAACTGCATTATATGGGTAATAATGCATGTTATATTGATGATAATGAAAGTAATACGTATATTTATTATAGTTCTAGCGATAATAACTGCATAATATGGGTAATAATGCATGTTATATTGAGAATAATATAAGTAATAAGTATAATTATTACAGTTCTAGCGATAATAACTGCATAATATGGGTAATAATGCACGTTATATTGCTAATAATATAAGTAATGAGTACAATTATTACAGTTCTAGCGATAATAACTGCATTATATGGGTATTAATGCATGTTATATTGATAATAATATAAGTAATAAGTATAATTATTACAGTTCTATCGATAATAACTGCATAATATGGGTAATAATGCATGTTATATTGATGATAATAAAAGTAATACGTATATTTATTATAGTTCCAGCGATAATAACTGCATAATATGGGTAATAATGCATGTTATATTGATAATAATATAAGTAATAAGTATAATTATTACAGTTCTAGCGATAATAACTGCATTATATGGGTAATAATGCACGTTATATTGCTAACAATATAAGTAATAAGTATAATTATTACAGTTCTAGCGGTAATAACTGCATTATATGGGTAAAAATGCATGTTATATTGATAATATTGGGAGTAATAAGTATATTTATTATGGTTCTAGAGATAATAACAGTAAAATATGGCAAACAGTGCATGTTATATTGATAATAATAAAAGTAATATGTATATTTATTACAGTTCTATCGATAATAACTGCATAATATGGCTAATAATGCATGTTATATTGATGATAATAAAAGTAATACGTATATTTATTATAGTTCTAGCGATAATAACTGCATAATATGGGTAATAATGCATGTTATATTGATAATAATATAAGTAATAAGTATAATTATTACAGTTCTCGCGATAATAACTGCATTATATGGGTAATAATGCATGTTATATTGATAATAATATAAGTATTAAGTATAATTATTACAGTTCTGGCGATAATAACTGCATTATATGGGTAATAATGCACGTTATATTGCTAATAGTATAAGTAATAAGTATAATTATTACAGTTCTGGCGATAATACCTCCACTATATGGGTAATAATGCATGTTATATTGATAATGATATAAGTAATAAGTATAATTATTACAGTTCTAGCGATAATAACTGCATAATATGGGTAATAATGCACGTTATATTGCTAATAATATAAGTAATGAGTACAATTATTACAGTTCTAGCGATAATAACTGCGTTATATCGGTAATAATGCATGTTATATTGATAATAATATAAGTAATAAGTATAATTATTACAGTTCTAGCGATAATAACTGCATTATATGGGTAATAATGCACGTTATATTGCTAATAATATAAGTAAGAAGTATAATTATTACAGTTCGAGCGATAATAACTGCATTATATGGGTAATAATGCATGTTATATTGATAATAATATAAGTAATAAGTATATTTATTACAGTTCTATCGATAACAACTTCTTAATATGGGTAATAATGCATGTTATATTGATGATAATGAAAGTAGTAAGTATATTTATTATAGTTCTACCGATAATAACTGCATTATATGCGTAATAAGGCATGTTATATTGATAATATCGGGAGTAATAAGTATAATTATTATAGGTCTAGCGATAATAATAGTAAAATATGGCTAATAGTGCATGATATATTGATAATAGTAAAAGTAATAAGTATATTTATTACAGTTCTATCGATAAGAACTGCATAATATGGGTAATAATGCATGTTATATTGATGATAATGAAAGTAATACGTATATTTATTATAGTTCTAGGGATAATAACTGCATAATATGGCTAATAATGCATGTTATATTGAGAATAATATAAGTAATAAGTATAATTATTACAGTTCTGGCGATAATAACTGCATTATATGGGTAATAATGCATGTTATATTGATAATATTGGGAGTAATAAGTATATTTATTATGGTTCTAGAGATAATAATAGTAAAGTATGGCAAATAGTGCATGTTATATTGATAATAATAAAAGTAATAAATATATTTATTACAGTTCTATCGATAATAACTGCATAATATGGGTAATAATGCATGTTATATTGATGATAATAAAAGTAATACGTATATTTATTATAGTTCTAGCGATAATAACTGCACAATATGGGTAATAATGCATGCTATATTGATAATAATCTAAGTAATAAGTATAATTATTACAGTTCTAGCCATAATAACTGCATTATATGGGTAATAATGCACGTTATATTGCTAACAATATAAGTAATAAGTATAATTGTTACAGTTCTAGCGATAATAACTGCATTATATGGGTAATAATGCATGTTATATTGATGATAATGAAAGTAATACGTATATTTATTATAGTTCTAGCGATAATAACTGCATAATATGGGTAATAATGCATGTTATATTGAGAATAATATAAGTAATAAGTATAATTATTACAGTTCTAGCGATAATAACTGCATAATATGGGTAATAATGCACGTTATATTGCTAATAATATAAGTAATGAGTACAATTATTACAGTTCTAGCGATAATAACTGCATTATATGGGTATTAATGCATGTTATATTGATAATAATATAAGTAATAAGTATAATTATTACAGTTCTATCGATAATAACTGCATAATATGGGTAATAATGCATGTTATATTGATGATAATAAAAGTAATACGTATATTTATTATAGTTCCAGCGATAATAACTGCATAATATGGGTAATAATGCATGTTATATTGATAATAATATAAGTAATAAGTATAATTATTACAGTTCTAGTGATAGTAACTGCATTATATGGGTAATAATGCACGTTATATTGCTAACAATATAAGTAATAAGTATAATTATTACAGTTCTAGCGGTAATAACTGCATTATATGGGTAAAAATGCATGTTATATTGATAATATTGGGAGTAATAAGTATATTTATTATGGTTCTAGAGATAATAATAGTAAAATATGGCAAACAGTGCATGTTATATTGATAATAATAAAAGTAATATGTATATTTATTACAGTTCTATCGATAATAACTGCATAATATGGCTAATAATGCATGTTATATTCATGATAATAAAAGTAATACGTATATTTATTATAGTTCTAGCGATAATAACTGCATAATATGGGTAATAATGCATGTTATATTGATAATAATATAAGTAATAAGTATAATTATTACAGTTCTAGCGATAATAACTGCATTATATGGGTAATAATGCATGTTATATTGATAATAATCTAAGTAATAAGTATAATTATTACAGTTCTAGCCATAATAACTGCATTATATGGGTAATAATGCACGTTATATTGCTAACAATATAAGTAATAAGTATAATTATTACAGTTCTAGCGGTAATAACTGCATTATATGGGTAAAAATGCATGTTATATTGATAATATTGGGAGTAATAAGTATATTTATTATGGTTCTAGAGATAATAATAGTAAAATATGGCAAACAGTGCATGTTATATTGATAATAATAAAAGTAATATGTATATTTATTACAGTTCTATCGATAATAACTGCATAATATGGCTAATAATGCATGTTATATTGATGATAATAAAAGTAATACGTATATTTATTATAGTTCTAGCGATAATAACTGCATAATATGGGTAATAATGCATGTTATATTGATAATAATATAAGTAATAAGTATAATTATTACAGTTCTAGCGATAATAACTGCATTATATGGGTAATAATGCATGTTATATTGATAATAATATAAGTATTAAGTATAATTATTACAGTTCTGGCGATAATAACTGCATTATATGGGTAATAATGCACGTTATATTGCTAATAGTATAAGTAATAAGTATAATTATTACAGTTCTGGCGATAATACCTCCACTATATGGGTAATAATGCATGTTATATTGATAATGATATAAGTAATAAGTATAATTATTACAGTTCTAGCGATAATAACTGCATAATATGGGTAATAATGCACGTTATATTGCTAATAATATAAGTAATGAGTACAATTATTACAGTTCTAGCGATAATAACTGCGTTATATGGGTAATAATGCATGTTATATTGATAATAATATAAGTAATAAGTATAATTATTACAGTTCTAGCGATAATAACTGCATTATATGGGTAATAATGCACGTTATATTGCTAATAATATAAGTAAGAAGTATAATTATTACAGTTCGAGCGATAATAACTGCATTATATGGGTAATAATGCATGTTATATTGATAATAATATAAGTAATAAGTATATTTATTACAGTTCTATCGATAACAACTTCTTAATATGGGTAATAATGCATGTTATATTGATGATAATGAAAGTAGTAAGTATATTTATTATAGTTCTACCGATAATAACTGCATTATATGCGTAATAAGGCATGTTATATTGATAATATCGGGAGTAATAAGTATAATTATTATAGGTCTAGCGATAATAATAGTAAAATATGGCTAATAGTGCATGATATATTGATAATAGTAAAAGTAATAAGTATATTTATTACAGTTCTATCGATAAGAACTGCATAATATGGGTAATAATGCATGTTATATTGATGATAATGAAAGTAATACGTATATTTATTATAGTTCTAGGGATAATAACTGCATAATATGGCTAATAATGCATGTTATATTGAGAATAATATAAGTAATAAGTATAATTATTACAGTTCTGGCGATAATAACTGCATTATATGGGTAATAATGCACGTTATATTGCTAGTAGTATAAGTAATAAGTATAATTATTACAGTTCTTGCGATAATACCTCCATTATATGGGTAATAATGCATGTTATATTGATAATAATATAAGTAATAAGTATAATTATTACAGTTCTAGCGATAATAACTGCATAATATGGGTAATAATGCACGTTATATTGCTAATAATATAAGTAATGAGTACAATTATTACAGTTCTAGCGATAATAACTGCATTATATGGGTAATAATGCATGTTATATTGATAATATTGGGAGTAATAAGTATATTTATTATGGTTCTAGAGATAATAATAGTAAAATATGGCAAATAGTGCATGTTATATTGATAATAATAAAAGTAATAAATATATTTATTACAGTTCTATCGATAATAACTGCATAATATGGGTAATAATGCATGTTATATTGATGATAATAAAAGTAATACGTATATTTATTATAGTTCTAGCGATAATAACTGCACAATATGGGTAATAATGCATGCTATATTGATAATAATCTAAGTAATAAGTATAATTATTACAGTTCTAGCCATAATAACTGCATTATATGGGTAATAATGCACGTTATATTGCTAACAATATAAGTAATAAGTATAATTGTTACAGTTCTAGCGATAATAACTGCATTATATGGGTAATAATGCATGTTATATTGATGATAATGAAAGTAATACGTATATTTATTATAGTTCTAGCGATAATAACTGCATAATATGGGTAATAATGCATGTTATATTGAGAATAATATAAGTAATAAGTATAATTATTACAGTTCTAGCGATAATAACTGCATAATATGGGTAATAATGCACGTTATATTGCTAATAATATAAGTAATGAGTATAATTATTACAGTTCTAGTGATAATAACTGCATCATATGGGTAATAAAGCACGTTATATTGCTAACAATATAAGTAATAAGTATAATTATTACAGTTCTAGCGATAATAACTGCATTATATGGGTAGAAATGCATGTTATATTGATAATATTTTTGAGTAATAAGTATATTTATTATGGTTCTAGAGATAATAACTGCATAATATGGGTAATAATGCATGTTATATTGATGATAATGCAAGTAATACGTATATTTATTATAGTTCTAGCGATAATAACTGCATTATATGGGTAATAATGCACGTTATATTGCTTATAATATAAGTAATGAGTATAATTATTACAGTTCTAGCGATAATAACTGCATTATATGGGTAATAATGCATGTTATATTGATAATATCGGGAGTAATAAGTATAATTATTATAGTTCTAGCGATAATAATAGTAGAATATGGCAAATAGTGCATGTTATATTGATAATAATAAAAGTAATAAGTATATTTATTACAGTTCTATCGATAATAACTGCATAATATGGGTAATAATGCATGTTATATTGATGATAATAAAAGTAATACGTATATTTATTATAGTTCTAGCGATAATAACTGCATAATATGGGTAATAATGCATGTTATATTGATAATAATATAAGAAATAAGTTTAATTATTACAGTTCTAGCGATAATAACTGCATTATATGGGTAATAATGCACGTTATATTGCTAATAATATAAGTAATGAGTACAATTATTACAGTTCTAGCGATAATAACTGCATTATATGGGTAATAATGCACGCTATATTGCTAATAATATAAGTAATAATTATAATTATTAGAGTTCTAGCGATAATAACTGCATTATATGGGTAATAATGCATGTTATATTGATAATATCGGGAGTAATAAGTATAATTATTATAGTTCTAGCGATAATAATAGTAAAATGTGGCAAATAGTGCATGTTATATTGATAATAATAAAAGTAATAAATATATTTATTACAGTTCTATCAATAATAACTGCATAATATGGGTAATAATGCATGTTATATTGATGATAATAAAAGTAATACGTATATTTATTATAGTTCTAGCGATAATAACTGCATAATATGGGTAATAATGCATGTTATATTGATAATAATCTAAGTAATAAGTATAATTATTACAGTTCTAGCGATAATAACTGCATTATATGGGTAATAATGCACGTTATATTGCTAACAATATAAGTAATAAGTATAATTATTACAGTTCTAGCGATAATAACTGCATTATATGGGTAATAATGCATGTTATAATGATGATAATGAAAGTAATACGTATATTTGTTATAGTTCTAGCGATAATAACTGCATAATATGGGTAATAATGCATGTTATATTGAGAATAATATAAGTAATAAGTATAATTATTACAGTTCTGGCGATAATAACTGCATTATATGGGTAATAATGCACGTTATATTGCTAATAGTATAAGTAATAAGTATAATTATTACAGTTCTAGCGATAATACCTCCATTATATGGGTAATAATGCATGTTATATTGATAATGATATAAGTAATAAGTATAATTATTACAGTTCTAGTTATAATAACTGCATAATATGGGTAATAATGCACGTTATATTGCTAATAATATAAGTAATGAGTCCAATTATTACAGTTCTAGCGATAATAACTGCATTATATGGGTAATAATGCATGTTATATTGATAATAATCTAAGTAATAAGTATAATTATTACAGTTCTAGCGATAATAACTGCATTATATGGGTAATAATGCACGTTATATTGCTAACAATATAAGTAATAAGTATAATTATTACAGTTCTAGCGATAATAACTGCATTATATGGGTAATAATGCATGTTATATTGATGATAGTGAAAGTAATACGTATATTTGTTATAGTTCTAGCGATAATAAGTGCATAATATGGGTAATAATGCATGTTATATTGAGAATAATATAAGTAATAAGTATAATTATTACAGTTCTGGCGATAATAACTGCATTATATGGGTAATAATGCACGTTGTATTGCTAATAGTATAAGTAATAAGTATAATTATTACAGTTCTAGCGATAATACCTCCATTATATGGGTAATAATGCATGTTATATTGATAATGATATAAGTAATAAGTATAATTATTACAGTTCTAGCGATAATAACTGCATAATATGGGTAATAATGCACGTTATATTGCTAATAATATAAGTAATGAGTCCAATTATTACAGTTCTAGCGATAATAACTGCATTATATGGGTAATAATGCATGTTATATTGATAATAATATACGTAATAAGAATAATTATTACAGTTCTAGCGATAATAACTGCATTATATGGGTAATAATGCATGTTATATTGATGATAATAAAAGTAATACGTATATTTATTATAGTTCTAGCGATAATAACTGCATAATATGGGTAATAATGCATGTTATATTGATAATAATATAAGTAATAAGTATAATTATTACAGTTCTCTCAATAATAACTGCATAATATGGGTAATAATGCATGTTATATTGATGATAATGAAAGTAATACGTATATTTGTTACAGTTCTAGCGATAATAACTGCATAATATGGGTAATAATGCATGTTATATTGAGAATAATATAAGTAATAAGTATAATTATTACAGTTCTGGCGATAATAACTGCATTATATGGGTAATAATGCACGTTATATTGCTAATAGTATAAGTAATAAGTATAATTATTACAGTTCTAGCGATAATACCTCCATTATATGGGTAATAATGCATGTTATATTGATAATGATATAAGTAATAAGTACAATTATTACAGTTCTAGCGATAATAACTACATTATATGGGTAATAATGCACGTTATATTGCTAATAATATAAGTAATAAGTATAATTATTACAGTTCTAGCGATAATAACTGCATTATATGGGTAATAATGCATGTTATATTGATAATAATATAAGTAATAAGAATAATTATTACAGTTCTAGCGATAATAACTGCATTATATGGGTAATAATGCATGTTATATTGATAATATCGGGAGTAATAAGTATAATTATTATAGTTCTAGCGATAATAATAGTAAAATATGGCAAATAGTGCATGTTATATTGATAATAATAAAAGTAATAAGTATATTTATTACAGTTCTATCGATAATAACTGCATAATATGGGTAATAATGCATGTTATATTGATGATAATAAAAGTAATACGTATATTTATTATAGTTCTAGCGATAATAACTGCATAATATGGGTAATAATGCATGTTATATTGAGAATAATATAAGTAATAAGTATAATTATTACAGTTCTAGCGATAATAACTGCATTATATGGGTAATAATGCACGTTATATTGCTAGTAGTATAAGCAATAAGTATAATTATTACAGTTCTAGCGATAATAACTGCATTATATGGGTAATAATGCATGTTATATTGATAATATTGGGAGTAATAAGTATATTTATTATGGTTCTAGAGATAATAATACTAAAATATGGCAAATAGTGCATGTTATATTGATAATAATAAAAGTAATAAGTATATTTATTACAGTTCTATCGATAATAACTGCATAATATGGGTAATAATGCATGTTATATTGAGAATAATATAAGTAATAAGAATAATTATTACAGTTCTAGCGATAATAACTGCATTATATGGGTAATAATGCATGTTATATTGATAATATCGGGAGTAATAAGTATAATTATTATAGTTCTAGCGATAATAATAGTAAAATATGGCAAATAGTGCATGTTATATTGATAATAATATAAGTAATAAGTATAATTATTACAGTTCTAGCGATAATACCTGCATTATATGGGTAATAATGCATGTTATATTGATAATAATCTAAGTAATAAGTATAATTATTACAGTTCTAGCGATAATAACTGCATTATATGGGTAATAATGCACGTTATATTGCTAACAATATAAGTAATAAGTATAATTATTACAGTTCTAGCGGTAATAACTGCATTATATGGGTAAAAATGCATGTTATATTGATAATATTGGGAGTAATAAGTATATTTATTATGGTTCTAGAGATAATAATAGTAAAATATGGCAAACAGTGCATGTTATATTGATAATAATAAAAGTAATATGTATATTTATTACAGTTCTATCGATAATAACTGCATAATATGGCTAATAATGCATGTTATATTGATGATAATAAAAGTAGTACGTATATTTATTATAGTTCTAGCGATAATAACTGCATAATATGGGTAATAATGCATGTTATATTGATAATAATATAAGTAATAAGTATAATTATTACAGTTCTAGCGATAGTAACTGCATTATATGGGTAATAATGCATGTTATATTGATAATAATATAAGTATTAAGTATAATTATTACAGTTCTGGCGATAATAACTGCATTATATGGGTAATAATGCACGTTATATTGCTAATAGTATAAGTAATAAGTATAATTATTACAGTTCTGGCGATAATACCTCCACTATATGGGTAATAATGCATGTTATATTGATAATGATATAAGTAATAAGTATAATTATTACAGTTCTAGCGATAATAACTGCATAATATGGGTAATAATGCACGTTATATTGCTAATAATATAAGTAATGAGTACAATTATTACAGTTCTAGCGATAATAACTGCGTTATATGGGTAATAATGCATGTTATATTGATAATAATATAAGTAATAAGTATAATTATTACAGTTCTAGCGATAATAACTGCATTATATGGGTAATAATGCACGTTATATTGCTAATAATATAAGTAAGAAGTATAATTATTACAGTTCGAGCGATAATAACTGCATTATATGGGTAATAATGCATGTTATATTGATAATAATATAAGTAATAAGTATATTTATTACAGTTCTATCGATAACAACTTCTTAATATGGGTAATAATGCATGTTATATTGATGATAATGAAAGTAGTAAGTATATTTATTATAGTTCTACCGATAATAACTGCATTATATGCGTAATAAGGCATGTTATATTGATAATATCGGGAGTAATAAGTATAATTATTATAGGTCTAGCGATAATAATAGTAAAATATGGCTAATAGTGCATGATATATTGATAATAGTAAAAGTAATAAGTATATTTATTACAGTTCTATCGATAAGAACTGCATAATATGGGTAATAATGCATGTTATATTGATGATAATGAAAGTAATACGTATATTTATTATAGTTCTAGGGATAATAACTGCATAATATGGCTAATAATGCATGTTATATTGAGAATAATATAAGTAATAAGTATAATTATTACAGTTCTGGCGATAATAACTGCATTATATGGGTAATAATGCACGTTATATTGCTAGTAGTATAAGTAATAAGTATAATTATTACAGTTCTTGCGATAATACCTCCATTATATGGGTAATAATGCATGTTATATTGATAATAATATAAGTAATAAGTATAATTATTACAGTTCTAGCGATAATAACTGCATAATATGGGTAATAATGCACGTTATATTGCTAATAATATAAGTAATGAGTATAATTATTACAGTTCTAGTGATAATAACTGCATCATATGGGTAATAAAGCACGTTATATTGCTAACAATATAAGTAATAAGTATAATTATTACAGTTCTAGCGATAATAACTGCATTATATGGGTAGAAATGCATGTTATATTGATAATATTTTTGAGTAATAAGTATATTTATTATGGTTCTAGAGATAATAACTGCATAATATGGGTAATAATGCATGTTATATTGATGATAATGCAAGTAATACGTATATTTATTATAGTTCTAGCGATAATAACTGCATTATATGGGTAATAATGCACGTTATATTGCTAATAATATAAGTAATGAGTATAATTATTACAGTTCTAGCGATAATAACTGCATTATATGGGTAATAATGCATGTTATATTGATAATATCGGGAGTAATAAGTATAATTATTATAGTTCTAGCGATAATAATAGTAAAATATGGCAAATAGTGCATGTTATATTGATAATAATAAAAGTAATAAGTATATTTATTACAGTTCTATCGATAATAACTGCATAATATGGGTAATAATGCATGTTATATTGATGATAATAAAAGTAATACGTATATTTATTATAGTTCTAGCGATAATAACTGCATAATATGGGTAATAATGCATGTTATATTGATAATAATATAAGTAATAAGTTTAATTATTACAGTTCTAGCGATAATAACTGCATTATATGGGTAATAATGCACGTTATATTGCTAATAATATAAGTAATGAGTACAATTATTACAGTTCTAGCGATAATAACTGCATTATATGGGTAATAATGCACGCTATATTGCTAATAATATAAGTAATAATTATAATTATTAGAGTTCTAGCGATAATAACTGCATTATATGGGTAATAATGCATGTTATATTGATAATATCGGGAGTAATAAGTATAATTATTATAGTTCTAGCGATAATAATAGTAAAATGTGGCAAATAGTGCATGTTATATTGATAATAATAAAAGTAATAAATATATTTATTACAGTTCTATCAATAATAACTGCGTAATATGGGTAATAATGCATGTTATATTGATGATAATAAAATCAATACGTATATTTATTATAGTTCTAGCGATAATAACTGCATAATATGGGTAATAATGCATGTTATATTGATAATAATCTAAGTAATAAGTATAATTATTACAGTTCTAGCGATAATAACTGCATTATATGGGTAATAATGCACGTTATATTGCTAACAATATAAGTAATAAGTATAATTATTACAGTTCTAGCGATAATAACTGCATTATATGGGTAATAATGCATGTTATAATGATGATAATGAAAGTAATACGTATATTTGTTATAGTTCTAGCGATAATAACTGCATAATATGGGTAATAATGCATGTTATATTGAGAATAATATAAGTAATAAGTATAATTATTACAGTTCTGGCGATAATAACTGCATTATATGGGTAATAATGCACGTTATATTGCTAATAGTATAAGTAATAAGTATAATTATTACAGTTCTAGCGATAATACCTCCATTATATGGGTAATAATGCATGTTATATTGATAATGATATAAGTAATAAGTATAATTATTACAGTTCTAGTTATAATAACTGCATAATATGGGTAATAATGCACGTTATATTGCTAATAATATAAGTAATGAGTCCAATTATTACAGTTCTAGCGATAATAACTGCATTATATGGGTAATAATGCATGTTATATTGATAATAATATACGTAATAAGAATAATTATTACAGTTCTAGCGATAATAACTGCATTATATGGGTAATAATGCATGTTATATTGATGATAATAAAAGTAATACGTATATTTATTATAGTTCTAGCGATAATAACTGCATAATATGGGTAATAATGCATGTTATATTGATAATAATATAAGTAATAAGTATAATTATTACAGTTCTCTCAATAATAACTGCATAATATGGGTAATAATGCATGTTATATTGATGATAATGAAAGTAATACGTATATTTGTTACAGTTCTAGCGATAATAACTGCATAATATGGGTAATAATGCATGTTATATTGATAATATCGGGAGTAATAAGTATAATTATTATAGTTCTAGCGATAATAATAGTAAAATATGGCAAATAGTGCATGTTATATTGATAATAATAAAAGTAATAAGTATATTTATTACAGTTCTATCGATAATAACTGCATAATATGGGTAATAATGCATGTTATATTGATGATAATAAAAGTAATACGTATATTTATTATAGTTCTAGCGATAATAACTGCATAATATGGGTAATAATGCATGTTATATTGAGAATAATATAAGTAATAAGTATAATTATTACAGTTCTAGCGATAATAACTGCATTATATGGGTAATAATGCACGTTATATTGCTAGTAGTATAAGTAATAAGTATAATTATTACAGTTCTAGCGATAATAACTGCATTATATGGGTAATAATGCATGTTATATTGATAATATTGGGAGTAATAAGTATATTTATTATGGTTCTAGAGATAATAATAGTAAAATATGGCAAATAGTGCATGTTATATTGATAATAATAAAAGTAATAAGTATATTTATTACAGTTCTATCGATAATAACTGCATAATATGGGTAATAATGCATGTTATATTGAGAATAATATAAGTAATAAGAATAATTATTACAGTTCTAGCGATAATAACTGCATTATATGGGTAATAATGCATGTTATATTGATAATATCGGGAGTAATAAGTATAATTATTATAGTTCTAGCGATAATAATAGTAAAATATGGCAAATAGTGCATGTTATATTGATAATAATAAAAGTAATAAGTATATTTATTACAGTTCTATCGATAATAACTGCATAATATGGGTAATAATGCATGTTATATTGAGAATAATATAAGTAATGAGTATAATTATTACAGTTCTTGCGATAATACCTCCATTATATGGGTAATAATGCATGTTATATTGATAATAATATAAGTAATAAGTATAATTATTACAGTTCTAGCGATAATAACTACATTATATGGGTAATAATGCACGTTATATTGCTAATAATATAAGTAATAAGTATAATTATTACAGTTCTAGCGATAATAACTGCATTATATGGGTAATAATGCATGTTATATTGATAATATCGGGAGTAATAAGTATAATTATTATAGTTCTAGCGATAATAATAGTAAAATATGGCAAATAGTGCATGTTATATTGATAATAATAAAAGTAATAAGTATATTTATTACAGTTCTATCGATAATAACTGCATAATATGGGTAATAATGCATGTTATATTGATGATAATAAAAGTAATACTTATATTTATTATAGTTCTAGCGATAATAACTGCATAATATGGGTAATAATGCATGTTATATTGATAATAATATAAGTAATAAGTATAATTATTACAGTTCTAGCGATAATAACTGCATTATATGGGTAATAATGCATGTTATATTGATAATATCGGGAGTAATAAGTATAATTATTATAGTTCTAGCGATAATAATAGTGAAATGTGGCAAATAGTGCATGTTATATTGATAATAATAAAAGTAATAAATATATTTATTACAGTTCTATCAATAATAACTGCATAATATGGGTAATAATGCATGTTATATTGATGATAATAAAAGTAATACGTATATTTATTATAGTTCTAGCGATAATAACTGCATAATATGGGTAATAATGCATGTTATATTGATAATAATCTAAGTAATAAGTACAATTATTACAGTTCTAGCGATAATAACTGCATTATATGGGTAATAATGCACGTTATATTGCTAATAATATAAGTAATAAGTATAATTATTACAGTTCTAGCGATAATAACTGCATTATATGGGTAATAATGCATGTTATATTGATAATATCGGGAGTAATAAGTATAATTATTATAGTTCTAGCGATAATAATAGTAAAATGTGGCAAATAGTGCATGTTATATTGATAATAATAAAAGTAATAAATATATTTATTACAGTTCTATCGATAATAACTGCATAATATGGGTAATAATGCATGTTATATTGATGATAATAAAAGTAATACGTATATTTATTATAGTTCTAGCGATAATAACTGCATAATATGGGTAATAATGCATGTTATATTGATAATAATCTAAGTAATAAGTATAATTATTACAGTTCTAGCGATAATAACTGCATTATATGGGTAATAATGCATGTTATATTGATGATAATGAAAGTAATACGTATATTTGTTATAGTTCAAGCGATAATAACTGCATAATATGGGTAATAATGCATGTTATATTGAGAATAATATAAGTAATAAGTATAATTATTACAGTTCTGGCGATAATAACTGCATTATATGGGTAATAATGCACGTTATATTGCTAACAATATAAGTAATAAGTATAATTATTACAGTTCTAGCGATAATATCTGCATTATATGGGTAATAATGCATGTTATATTGATGATAATGAAAGTAATACGTATATTTGTTATAGTTCTAGCGATAATAACTGCATAATATGGGTAATAATGCATGTTATATTGAGAATAATATAAGTAATAAGTATAATTATTACAGTTCTGGCGATAATAACTGCATTATATGGGTAATAATGCACGTTATATTGCTAGTAGTATAAGTAATAAGTATAATTATTACAGTTCTTGCGATAATACCTCCATTATATGGGTAATAATGCATGTTATATTGATAATAATATAAGTAATAAGTATAATTATTACAGTTCTAGCGATAATAACTGCATAATATGGGTAATAATGCACGTTATATTGCTAATAATATAAGTAATGAGTACAATTATTACAGTTCTAGCGATAATAACTGCATTATATGGGTAATAATGCATGTTATATTGATAATATTGGGAGTAATAAGTATATTTATTATGGTTCTAGAGATAATAATAGTAAAATATGGCAAATAGTGCATGTTATATTGATAATAATAAAAGTAATAAATATATTTATTACAGTTCTATCGATAATAACTGCATAATATGGGTAATAATGCATGTTATATTGATGATAATAAAAGTAATACGTATATTTATTATAGTTCTAGCGATAATAACTGCACAATATGGGTAATAATGCATGCTATATTGATAATAATCTAAGTAATAAGTATAATTATTACAGTTCTAGCCATAATAACTGCATTATATGGGTAATAATGCACGTTATATTGCTAACAATATAAGTAATAAGTATAATTGTTACAGTTCTAGCGATAATAACTGCATTATATGGGTAATAATGCATGTTATATTGATGATAATGAAAGTAATACGTATATTTATTATAGTTCTAGCGATAATAACTGCATAATATGGGTAATAATGCATGTTATATTGAGAATAATATAAGTAATAAGTATAATTATTACAGTTCTAGCGATAATAACTGCATAATATGGGTAATAATGCACGTTATATTGCTAATAATATAAGTAATGAGTATAATTATTACAGTTCTAGTGATAATAACTGCATCATATGGGTAATAAAGCACGTTATATTGCTAACAATATAAGTAATAAGTATAATTATTACAGTTCTAGCGATAATAACTGCATTATATGGGTAGAAATGCATGTTATATTGATAATATTTTTGAGTAATAAGTATATTTATTATGGTTCTAGAGATATTAACTGCATAATATGGGTAATAATGCATGTTATATTGATGATAATGCAAGTAATACGTATATTTATTATAGTTCTAGCGATAATAACTGCATTATATGGGTAATAATGCACGTTATATTGCTAATAATATAAGTAATGAGTATAATTATTACAGTTCTAGCGATAATAACTGCATTATATGGGTAATAATGCACGCTATATTGCTAATAATATAAGTAATAATTATAATTATTAGAGTTCTAGCGATAATAACTGCATTATATGGGTAATAATGCATGTTATATTGATAATATCGGGAGTAATAAGTATAATTATTATAGTTCTAGCGATAATAATAGTAAAATGTGGCAAATAGTGCATGTTATATTGATAATAATAAAAGTAATAAATATATTTATTACAGTTCTATCAATAATAACTGCATAATATGGGTAATAATGCATGTTATATTGATGATAATAAAAGTAATACGTATATTTATTATAGTTCTAGCGATAATAACTGCATAATATGGGTAATAATGCATGTTATATTGATAATAATCTAAGTAATAAGTATAATTATTACAGTTCTAGCGATAATAACTGCATTATATGGGTAATAATGCACGTTATATTGCTAACAATATAAGTAATAAGTATAATTATTACAGTTCTAGCGATAATAACTGCATTATATGGGTAATAATGCATGTTATATTGATGATAGTGAAAGTAATACGTATATTTGTTATAGTTCTAGCGATAATAAGTGCATAATATGGGTAATAATGCATGTTATATTGAGAATAATATAAGTAATAAGTATAATTATTACAGTTCTGGCGATAATAACTGCATTATATGGGTAATAATGCACGTTGTATTGCTAATAGTATAAGTAATAAGTATAATTATTACAGTTCTAGCGATAATACCTCCATTATATGGGTAATAATGCATGTTATATTGATAATGATATAAGTAATAAGTATAATTATTACAGTTCTAGCGATAATAACTGCATAATATGGGTAATAATGCACGTTATATTGCTAATAATATAAGTAATGAGTCCAATTATTACAGTTCTAGCGATAATAACTGCATTATATGGGTAATAATGCATGTTATATTGATAATAATATACGTAATAAGAATAATTATTACAGTTCTAGCGATAATAACTGCATTATATGGGTAATAATGCATGTTATATTGATGATAATAAAAGTAATACGTATATTTATTATAGTTCTAGCGATAATAACTGCATAATATGGGTAATAATGCATGTTATATTGATAATAATATAAGTAATAAGTATAATTATTACAGTTCTCTCAATAATAACTGCATAATATGGGTAATAATGCATGTTATATTGATGATAATGAAAGTAATACGTATATTTGTTACAGTTCTAGCGATAATAACTGCATAATATGGGTAATAATGCATGTTATATTGAGAATAATATAAGTAATAAGTATAATTATTACAGTTCTGGCGATAATAACTGCATTATATGGGTAATAATGCACGTTATATTGCTAATAGTATAAGTAATAAGTATAATTATTACAGTTCTAGCGATAATACCTCCATTATATGGGTAATAATGCATGTTATATTGATAATGATATAAGTAATAAGTATAATTATTACAGTTCTAGCGATAATAACTACATTATATGGGTAATAATTCACGTTATATTGCTAATAATATAAGTAATAAGTATAATTATTACAGTTCTAGCGATAATAACTGCATTATATGGGTAATAATGCATGTTATATTGATAATAATATAAGTAATAAGAATAATTATTACAGTTCTAGCGATAATAACTGCATTATATGGGTAATAATGCATGTTATATTGATAATATCGGGAGTAATAAGTATAATTATTATAGTTCTAGCGATAATAATAGTAAAATATGGCAAATAGTGCATGTTATATTGATAATAATAAAAGTAATAAGTATATTTATTACAGTTCTATCGATAATAACTGCATAATATGGGTAATAATGCATGTTATATTGATGATAATAAAAGTAATACGTATATTTATTATAGTTCTAGCGATAATAACTGCATAATATGGGTAATAATGCATGTTATATTGAGAATAATATAAGTAATAAGTATAATTATTACAGTTCTAGCGATAATAACTGCATTATATGGGTAATAATGCACGTTATATTGCTAGTAGTATAAGTAATAAGTATAATTATTACAGTTCTAGCGATAATAACTGCATTATATGGGTAATAATGCATGTTATATTGATAATATTGGGAGTAATAAGTATATTTATTATGGTTCTAGAGATAATAATAGTAAAATATGGCAAATAGTGCATGTTATATTGATAATAATAAAAGTAATAAGTATATTTATTACAGTTCTATCGATAATAACTGCATAATATGGGTAATAATGCATGTTATATTGAGAATAATATAAGTAATAAGAATAATTATTACAGTTCTAGCGATAATAACTGCATTATATGGGTAATAATGCATGTTATATTGATAATATCGGGAGTAATAAGTATAATTATTATAGTTCTAGCGATAATAATAGTAAAATATGGCAAATAGTGCATGTTATATTGATAATAATAAAAGTAATAAGTATATTTATTACAGTTCTATCGATAATAACTGCATAATATGGGTAATAATGCATGTTATATTGAGAATAATATAAGTAATGAGTATAATTATTACAGTTCTTGCGATAATACCTCCATTATATGGGTAATAATGCATGTTATATTGATAATAATATAAGTAATAAGTATAATTATTACAGTTCTAGCGATAATAACTACATTATATGGGTAATAATGCACGTTATATTGCTAATAATATAAGTAATAAGTATAATTATTACAGTTCTAGCGATAATAACTGCATTATATGGGTAATAATGCATGTTATATTGATAATATCGGGAGTAATAAGTATAATTATTATAGTTCTAGCGATAATAATAGTAAAATATGGCAAATAGTGCATGTTATATTGATAATAATAAAAGTAATAAGTATATTTATTACAGTTCTATCGATAATAACTGCATAATATGGGTAATAATGCATGTTATATTGATGATAATAAAAGTAATACTTATATTTATTATAGTTCTAGCGATAATAACTGCATAATATGGGTAATAATGCATGTTATATTGATAATAATATAAGTAATAAGTATAATTATTACAGTTCTAGCGATAATAACTGCATTATATGGGTAATAATGCACGTTATATTGCTAATAATATAAGTAATGAGTACAATTATTACAGTTCTAGCGATAATAACTGCATTATATGGGTAATAATGCACGTTATATTGCTAATAATATAAGTAATAAGTATAATTATTACAGTTCTAGCGATAATAACTGCATTATATGGGTAATAATGCATGTTATATTGATAATATCGGGAGTAATAAGTATAATTATTATAGTTCTAGCGATAATAATAGTGAAATGTGGCAAATAGTGCATGTTATATTGATAATAATAAAAGTAATAAATATATTTATTACAGTTCTATCAATAATAACTGCATAATATGGGTAATAATGCATGTTATATTGATGATAATAAAAGTAATACGTATATTTATTATAGTTCTAGCGATAATAACTGCATAATATGGGTAATAATGCATGTTATATTGATAATAATCTAAGTAATAAGTACAATTATTACAGTTCTAGCGATAATAACTGCATTATATGGGTAATAATGCACGTTATATTGCTAATAATATAAGTAATAAGTATAATTATTACAGTTCTAGCGATAATAACTGCATTATATGGGTAATAATGCATGTTATATTGATAATATCGGGAGTAATAAGTATAATTATTATAGTTCTAGCGATAATAATAGTAAAATGTGGCAAATAGTGCATGTTATATTGATAATAATAAAAGTAATAAATATATTTATTACAGTTCTATCGATAATAACTGCATAATATGGGTAATAATGCATGTTATATTGATGATAATAAAAGTAATACGTATATTTATTATAGTTCTAGCGATAATAACTGCATAATATGGGTAATAATGCATGTTATATTGATAATAATCTAAGTAATAAGTATAATTATTACAGTTCTAGCGATAATAACTGCATTATATGGGTAATAATGCATGTTATATTGATGATAATGAAAGTAATACGTATATTTGTTATAGTTCAAGCGATAATAACTGCATAATATGGGTAATAATGCATGTTATATTGAGAATAATATAAGTAATAAGTATAATTATTACAGTTCTGGCGATAATAACTGCATTATATGGGTAATAATGCACGTTATATTGCTAACAATATAAGTAATAAGTATAATTATTACAGTTCTAGCGATAATATCTGCATTATATGGGTAATAATGCATGTTATATTGATGATAATGAAAGTAATACGTATATTTGTTATAGTTCTAGCGATAATAACTGCATAATATGGGTAATAATGCATGTTATATTGAGAATAATATAAGTAATAAGTATAATTATTACAGTTCTGGCGATAATAACTGCATTATATGGGTAATAATGCACGTTATATTGCTAGTAGTATAAGTAATAAGTATAATTATTACAGTTCTTGCGATAATACCTCCATTATATGGGTAATAATGCATGTTATATTGAGAATAATATAAGTAATAAGTATAATTATTACAGTTCTAGCGATAATAACTGCATAATATGGGTAATAATGCACGTTATATTGCTAATAATATAAGTAATGAGTATAATTATTACAGTTCTAGTGATAATAACTGCATCATATGGGTAATAAAGCACGTTATATTGCTAACAATATAAGTAATAAGTATAATTATTACAGTTCTAGCGATAATAACTGCATTATATGGGTAGAAATGCATGTTATATTGATAATATTTTTGAGTAATAAGTATATTTATTATGGTTCTAGAGATATTAACTGCATAATATGGGTAATAATGCATGTTATATTGATGATAATGCAAGTAATACGTATATTTATTATAGTTCTAGCGATAATAACTGCATTATATGGGTAATAATGCACGTTATATTGCTAATAATATAAGTAATGAGTATAATTATTACAGTTCTAGCGATAATAACTGCATTATATGGGTAATAATGCACGCTATATTGCTAATAATATAAGTAATAATTATAATTATTAGAGTTCTAGCGATAATAACTGCATTATATGGGTAATAATGCATGTTATATTGATAATATCGGGAGTAATAAGTATAATTATTATAGTTCTAGCGATAATAATAGTAAAATGTGGCAAATAGTGCATGTTATATTGATAATAATAAAAGTAATAAATATATTTATTACAGTTCTATCAATAATAACTGCATAATATGGGTAATAATGCATGTTATATTGATGATAATAAAAGTAATACGTATATTTATTATAGTTCTAGCGATAATAACTGCATAATATGGGTAATAATGCATGTTATATTGATAATAATCTAAGTAATAAGTATAATTATTACAGTTCTAGCGATAATAACTGCATTATATGGGTAATAATGCACGTTATATTGCTAACAATATAAGTAATAAGTATAATTATTACAGTTCTAGCGATAATAACTGCATTATATGGGTAATAATGCATGTTATATTGATGATAGTGAAAGTAATACGTATATTTGTTATAGTTCTAGCGATAATAAGTGCATAATATGGGTAATAATGCATGTTATATTGAGAATAATATAAGTAATAAGTATAATTATTACAGTTCTGGCGATAATAACTGCATTATATGGGTAATAATGCACGTTGTATTGCTAATAGTATAAGTAATAAGTATAATTATTACAGTTCTAGCGATAATACCTCCATTATATGGGTAATAATGCATGTTATATTGATAATGATATAAGTAATAAGTATAATTATTACAGTTCTAGCGATAATAACTGCATAATATGGTTAATAATGCACGTTATATTGCTAATAATATAAGTAATGAGTCCAATTATTACAGTTCTAGCGATAATAACTGCATTATATGGGTAATAATGCATGTTATATTGATAATAATATACGTAATAAGAATAATTATTACAGTTCTAGCGATAATAACTGCATTATATGGGTAATAATGCATGTTATATTGATGATAATAAAAGTAATACGTATATTTATTATAGTTCTAGCGATAATAACTGCATAATATGGGTAATAATGCATGTTATATTGATAATAATATAAGTAATAAGTATAATTATTACAGTTCTCTCAATAATAACTGCATAATATGGGTAATAATGCATGTTATATTGATGATAATGAAAGTAATACGTATATTTGTTACAGTTCTAGCGATAATAACTGCATAATATGGGTAATAATGCATGTTATATTGAGAATAATATAAGTAATAAGTATAATTATTACAGTTCTGGCGATAATAACTGCATTATATGGGTAATAATGCACGTTATATTGCTAATAGTATAAGTAATAAGTATAATTATTACAGTTCTAGCGATAATACCTCCATTATATGGGTAATAATGCATGTTATATTGATAATGATATAAGTAATAAGTATAATTATTACAGTTCTAGCGATAATAACTACATTATATGGGTAATAATGCACGTTATATTGCTAATAATATAAGTAATAAGTATAATTATTACAGTTCTAGCGATAATAACTGCATTATATGGGTAATAATGCATGTTATATTGATAATAATATAAGTAATAAGAATAATTATTACAGTTCTAGCGATAATAACTGCATTATATGGGTAATAATGCATGTTATATTGATAATATCGGGAGTAATAAGTATAATTATTATAGTTCTAGCGATAATAATAGTAAAATATGGCAAATAGTGCATGTTATATTGATAATAATAAAAGTAATAAGTATATTTATTACAGTTCTATCGATAATAACTGCATAATATGGGTAATAATGCATGTTATATTGATGATAATAAAAGTAATACGTATATTTATTATAGTTCTAGCGATAATAACTGCATAATATGGGTAATAATGCATGTTATATTGAGAATAATATAAGTAATAAGTATAATTATTACAGTTCTAGCGATAATAACTGCATTATATGGGTAATAATGCACGTTATATTGCTAGTAGTATAAGTAATAAGTATAATTATTACAGTTCTAGCGATAATAACTGCATTATATGGGTAATAATGCATGTTATATTGATAATATTGGGAGTAATAAGTATATTTATTATGGTTCTAGAGATAATAATAGTAAAATATGGCAAATAGTGCATGTTATATTGATAATAATAAAAGTAATAAGTATATTTATTACAGTTCTATCGATAATAACTGCATAATATGGGTAATAATGCATGTTATATTGAGAATAATATAAGTAATAAGAATAATTATTACAGTTCTAGCGATAATAACTGCATTATATGGGTAATAATGCATGTTATATTGATAATATCGGGAGTAATAAGTATAATTATTACAGTTCTAGCGATAATAATAGTAAAATATGGCAAATAGTGCATGTTATATTGATAATAATAAAAGTAATAAGTATATTTATTACAGTTCTATCGATAATAACTGCATAATATGGGTAATAATGCATGTTATATTGAGAATAATATAAGTAATGAGTATAATTATTACAGTTCTAGCGATAATAACTACATTATATGGGTAATAATGCACGTTATATTGCTAATAATATAAGTAATAAGTATAATTATTACAGTTCTAGCGATAATAACTGCATTATATGGGTAATAATGCATGTTATATTGATAATATCGGGAGTAATAAGTATAATTATTATAGTTCTAGCGATAATAATAGTAAAATATGGCAAATAGTGCATGTTATATTGATAATAATAAAAGTAATAAGTATATTTATTACAGTTCTATCGATAATAACTGCATAATATGGGTAATAATGCATGTTATATTGATGATAATAAAAGTAATACTTATATTTATTATAGTTCTAGCGATAATAACTGCATAATATGGGTAATAATGCATGTTATATTGATAATAATATAAGTAATAAGTATAATTATTACAGTTCTAGCGATAATAACTGCATTATATGGGTAATAATTCACGTTATATTGCTAATAATATAAGTAATGAGTACAATTATTACAGTTCTAGCGATAATAACTGCATTATATGGGTAATAATGCACGTTATATTGCTAATAATATAAGTAATAAGTATAATTATTACAGTTCTAGCGATAATAACTGCATTATATGGGTAATAATGCATGTTATATTGATAATATCGGGAGTAATAAGTATAATTATTATAGTTCTAGCGATAATAATAGTGAAATGTGGCAAATAGTGCATGTTATATTGATAATAATAAAAGTAATAAATATATTTATTACAGTTCTATCAATAATAACTGCATAATATGGGTAATAATGCATGTTATATTGATGATAATAAAAGTAATACGTATATTTATTATAGTTCTAGCGATAATAACTGCATAATATGGGTAATAATGCATGTTATATTGATAATAATCTAAGTAATAAGTACAATTATTACAGTTCTAGCGATAATAACTGCATTATATGGGTAATAATGCACGTTATATTGCTAATAATATAAGTAATAAGTATAATTATTACAGTTCTAGCGATAATAACTGCATTATATGGGTAATAATGCATGTTATATTGATAATATCGGGAGTAATAAGTATAATTATTATAGTTCTAGCGATAATAATAGTAAAATGTGGCAAATAGTGCATGTTATATTGATAATAATAAAAGTAATAAATATATTTATTACAGTTCTATCGATAATAACTGCATAATATGGGTAATAATGCATGTTATATTGATGATAATAAAAGTAATACGTATATTTATTATAGTTCTAGCGATAATAACTGCATAATATGGGTAATAATGCATGTTATATTGATAATAATCTAAGTAATAAGTACAATTATTACAGTTCTAGCGATAATAACTGCATTATATGGGTAATAATGCATGTTATATTGATGATAATGAAAGTAATACGTATATTTGTTATAGTTCAAGCGATAATAACTGCATAATATGGGTAATAATGCATGTTATATTGAGAATAATATAAGTAATAAGTATAATTATTACAGTTCTGGCGATAATAACTGCATTATATGGGTAATAATGCACGTTATATTGCTAACAATATAAGTAATAAGTATAATTATTACAGTTCTAGCGATAATATCTGCATTATATGGGTAATAATGCATGTTATATTGATGATAATGAAAGTAATACGTATATTTGTTATAGTTCTAGCGATAATAACTGCATAATATGGGTAATAATGCATGTTATATTGAGAATAATATAAGTAATAAGTATAATTATTACAGTTCTGGCGATAATAACTGCATTATATGGGTAATAATGCACGTTATATTGCTAGTAGTATAAGTAATAAGTATAATTATTACAGTTCTTGCGATAATACCTCCATTATATGGGTAATAATGCATGTTATATTGATAATAATATAAGTAATAAGTATAATTATTACAGTTCTAGCGATAATAACTGCATAATATGGGTAATAATGCACGTTATATTGCTAATAATATAAGTAATGAGTACAATTATTACAGTTCTAGCGATAATAACTGCATTATATGGGTAATAATGCATGTTATATTGATAATATTGGGAGTAATAAGTATATTTATTATGGTTCTAGAGATAATAATAGTAAAATATGGCAAATAGTGCATGTTATATTGATAATAATAAAAGTAATAAATATATTTATTACAGTTCTATCGATAATAACTGCATAATATGGGTAATAATGCATGTTATATTGATGATAATAAAAGTAATACGTATATTTATTATAGTTCTAGCGATAATAACTGCACAATATGGGTAATAATGCATGCTATATTGATAATAATCTAAGTAATAAGTATAATTATTACAGTTCTAGCCATAATAACTGCATTATATGGGTAATAATGCACGTTATATTGCTAACAATATAAGTAATAAGTATAATTGTTACAGTTCTAGCGATAATAACTGCATTATATGGGTAATAATGCATGTTATATTGATGATAATGAAAGTAATACGTATATTTATTATAGTTCTAGCGATAATAACTGCATAATATGGGTAATAATGCATGTTATATTGAGAATAATATAAGTAATAAGTATAATTATTACAGTTCTAGCGATAATAACTGCATAATATGGGTAATAATGCACGTTATATTGCTAATAATATAAGTATTGAGTATAATTATTACAGTTCTAGTGATAATAACTGCATCATATGGGTAATAAAGCACGTTATATTGCTAACAATATAAGTAATAAGTATAATTATTACAGTTCTAGCGATAATAACTGCATTATATGGGTAGAAATGCATGTTATATTGATAATATTTTTGAGTAATAAGTATATTTATTATGGTTCTAGAGATATTAACTGCATAATATGGGTAATAATGCATGTTATATTGATGATAATGCAAGTAATACGTATATTTATTATAGTTCTAGCGATAATAACTGCATTATATGGGTAATAATGCACGTTATATTGCTAATAATATAAGTAATGAGTATAATTATTACAGTTCTAGCGATAATAACTGCATTATATGGGTAATAATGCATGTTATATTGATAATATCGGGAGTAATAAGTATAATTATTATAGTTCTAGCGATAATAATAGTAAAATATGGCAAATAGTGCATGTTATATTGATAATAATAAAAGTAATAAGTATATTTATTACAGTTCTATCGATAATAACTGCATAATATGGGTAATAATGCATGTTATATTGATGATAATAAAAGTAATACGTATATTTATTATAGTTCTAGCGATAATAACTGCATAATATGGGTAATAATGCATGTTATATTGATAATAATATAAGTAATAAGTTTAATTATTACAGTTCTAGCGATAATAACTGCATTATATGGGTAATAATGCACGTTATATTGCTAATAATATAAGTAATGAGTACAATTATTACAGTTCTAGCGATAATAACTGCATTATATGGGTAATAATGCACGCTATATTGCTAATAATATAAGTAATAATTATAATTATTAGAGTTCTAGCGATAATAACTGCATTATATGGGTAATAATGCATGTTATATTGATAATATCGGGAGTAATAAGTATAATTATTATAGTTCTAGCGATAATAATAGTAAAATGTGGCAAATAGTGCATGTTATATTGATAATAATAAAAGTAATAAATATATTTATTACAGTTCTATCAATAATAACTGCATAATATGGGTAATAATGCATGTTATATTGATGATAATAAAAGTAATACGTATATTTATTATAGTTCTAGCGATAATAACTGCATAATATGGGTAATAATGCATGTTATATTGATAATAATCTAAGTAATAAGTATAATTATTACAGTTCTAGCGATAATAACTGCATTATATGGGTAATAATGCACGTTATATTGCTAACAATATAAGTAATAAGTATAATTATTACAGTTCTAGCGGTAATAACTGCATAATATGGGTAAAAATGCATGTTATATTGATAATATTGGGAGTAATAAGTATATTTATTATGGTTCTAGAGATAATAATAGTAAAATATGGCAAACAGTGCATGTTATATTGATAATAATAAAAGTAATATGTATATTTATTACAGTTCTATCGATAATAACTGCATAATATGGCTAATAATGCATGTTATATTGATGATAATAAAAGTAGTACGTATATTTATTATAGTTCTAGCGATAATAACTGCATAATATGGGTAATAATGCATGTTATATTGATAATAATATAAGTAATAAGTATAATTATTACAGTTCTAGCGATAGTAACTGCATTATATGGGTAATAATGCATGTTATATTGATAATAATATAAGTATTAAGTATAATTATTACAGTTCTGGCGATAATAACTGCATTATATGGGTAATAATGCACGTTATATTGCTAATAGTATAAGTAATAAGTATAATTATTACAGTTCTGGCGATAATACCTCCACTATATGGGTAATAATGCATGTTATATTGATAATGATATAAGTAATAAGTATAATTATTACAGTTCTAGCGATAATAACTGCATAATATGGGTAATAATGCACGTTATATTGCTAATAATATAAGTAATGAGTACAATTATTACAGTTCTAGCGATAATAACTGCGTTATATGGGTAATAATGCATGTTATATTGATAATAATATAAGTAATAAGTATAATTATTACAGTTCTAGCGATAATAACTGCATTATATGGGTAATAATGCACGTTATATTGCTAATAATATAAGTAAGAAGTATAATTATTACAGTTCGAGCGATAATAACTGCATTATATGGGTAATAATGCATGTTATATTGATAATAATATAAGTAATAAGTATATTTATTACAGTTCTATCGATAACAACTTCTTAATATGGGTAATAATGCATGTTATATTGATGATAATGAAAGTAGTAAGTATATTTATTATAGTTCTACCGATAATAACTGCATTATATGCGTAATAAGGCATGTTATATTGATAATATCGGGAGTAATAAGTATAATTATTATAGGTCTAGCGATAATAATAGTAAAATATGGCTAATAGTGCATGATATATTGATAATAGTAAAAGTAATAAGTATATTTATTACAGTTCTATCGATAAGAACTGCATAATATGGGTAATAATGCATGTTATATTGATGATAATGAAAGTAATACGTATATTTATTATAGTTCTAGGGATAATAACTGCATAATATGGCTAATAATGCATGTTATATTGAGAATAATATAAGTAATAAGTATAATTATTACAGTTCTGGCGATAATAACTGCATTATATGGGTAATAATGCACGTTATATTGCTAGTAGTATAAGTAATAAGTATAATTATTACAGTTCTTGCGATAATACCTCCATTATATGGGTAATAATGCATGTTATATTGATAATAATATAAGTAATAAGTATAATTATTACAGTTCTAGCGATAATAACTGCATAATATGGGTAATAATGCACGTTATATTGCTAATAATATAAGTAATGAGTATAATTATTACAGTTCTAGTGATAATAACTGCATCATATGGGTAATAAAGCACGTTATATTGCTAACAATATAAGTAATAAGTATAATTATTACAGTTCTAGCGATAATAACTGCATTATATGGGTAGAAATGCATGTTATATTGATAATATTTTTGAGTAATAAGTATATTTATTATGGTTCTAGAGATAATAACTGCATAATATGGGTAATAATGCATGTTATATTGATGATAATGCAAGTAATACGTATATTTATTATAGTTCTAGCGATAATAACTGCATTATATGGGTAATAATGCACGTTATATTGCTAATAATATAAGTAATGAGTATAATTATTACAGTTCTAGCGATAATAACTGCATTATATGGGTAATAATGCATGTTATATTGATAATATCGGGAGTAATAAGTATAATTATTATAGTTCTAGCGATAATAATAGTAAAATATGGCAAATAGTGCATGTTATATTGATAATAATAAAAGTAATAAGTATATTTATTACAGTTCTATCGATAATAACTGCATAATATGGGTAATAATGCATGTTATATTGATGATAATAAAAGTAATACGTATATTTATTATAGTTCTAGCGATAATAACTGCATAATATGGGTAATAATGCATGTTATATTGATAATAATATAAGTAATAAGTTTAATTATTACAGTTCTAGCGATAATAACTGCATTATATGGGTAATAATGCACGTTATATTGCTAATAATATAAGTAATGAGTACAATTATTACAGTTCTAGCGATAATAACTGCATTATATGGGTAATAATGCACGCTATATTGCTAATAATATAAGTAATAATTATAATTATTAGAGTTCTAGCGATAATAACTGCATAATATGGGTAATAATGCATGTTATATTGATAATAATATAAGTAATAAGTTTAATTATTACAGTTCTAGCGATAATAACTGCATTATATGGGTAATAATGCACGTTATATTGCTAATAATATAAGTAATGAGTACAATTATTACAGTTCTAGCGATAATAACTGCATTATATGGGTAATAATGCACGCTATATTGCTAATAATATAAGTAATAATTATAATTATTAGAGTTCTAGCGATAATAACTGCATTATATGGGTAATAATGCATGTTATATTGATAATATCGGGAGTAATAAGTATAATTATTATAGTTCTAGCGATAATAATAGTAAAATATGGCAAACAGTGCATGTTATATTGATAATAATAAAAGTAATATGTATATTTATTACAGTTCTATCGATAATAACTGCATAATATGGCTAATAATGCATGTTATATTGATGATAATAAAAGTAGTACGTATATTTATTATAGTTCTAGCGATAATAACTGCATAATATGGGTAATAATGCATGTTATATTGATAATAATATAAGTAATAAGTATAATTATTACAGTTCTAGCGATAGTAACTGCATTATATGGGTAATAATGCATGTTATATTGATAATAATATAAGTATTAAGTATAATTATTACAGTTCTGGCGATAATAACTGCATTATATGGGTAATAATGCACGTTATATTGCTAATAGTATAAGTAATAAGTATAATTATTACAGTTCTGGCGATAATACCTCCACTATATGGGTAATAATGCATGTTATATTGATAATGATATAAGTAATAAGTATAATTATTACAGTTCTAGCGATAATAACTGCATAATATGGGTAATAATGCACGTTATATTGCTAATAATATAAGTAATGAGTACAATTATTACAGTTCTAGCGATAATAACTGCGTTATATGGGTAATAATGCATGTTATATTGATAATAATATAAGTAATAAGTATAATTATTACAGTTCTAGCGATAATAACTGCATTATATGGGTAATAATGCACGTTATATTGCTAATAATATAAGTAAGAAGTATAATTATTACAGTTCGAGCGATAATAACTGCATTATATGGGTAATAATGCATGTTATATTGATAATAATATAAGTAATAAGTATATTTATTACAGTTCTATCGATAACAACTTCTTAATATGGGTAATAATGCATGTTATATTGATGATAATGAAAGTAGTAAGTATATTTATTATAGTTCTACCGATAATAACTGCATTATATGCGTAATAAGGCATGTTATATTGATAATATCGGGAGTAATAAGTATAATTATTATAGGTCTAGCGATAATAATAGTAAAATATGGCTAATAGTGCATGATATATTGATAATAGTAAAAGTAATAAGTATATTTATTACAGTTCTATCGATAAGAACTGCATAATATGGGTAATAATGCATGTTATATTGATGATAATGAAAGTAATACGTATATTTATTATAGTTCTAGGGATAATAACTGCATAATATGGCTAATAATGCATGTTATATTGAGAATAATATAAGTAATAAGTATAATTATTACAGTTCTGGCGATAATAACTGCATTATATGGGTAATAATGCACGTTATATTGCTAGTAGTATAAGTAATAAGTATAATTATTACAGTTCTTGCGATAATACCTCCATTATATGGGTAATAATGCATGTTATATTGATAATAATATAAGTAATAAGTATAATTATTACAGTTCTAGCGATAATAACTGCATAATATGGGTAATAATGCACGTTATATTGCTAATAATATAAGTAATGAGTATAATTATTACAGTTCTAGTGATAATAACTGCATCATATGGGTAATAAAGCACGTTATATTGCTAACAATATAAGTAATAAGTATAATTATTACAGTTCTAGCGATAATAACTGCATTATATGGGTAGAAATGCATGTTATATTGATAATATTTTTGAGTAATAAGTATATTTATTATGGTTCTAGAGATAATAACTGCATAATATGGGTAATAATGCATGTTATATTGATGATAATGCAAGTAATACGTATATTTATTATAGTTCTAGCGATAATAACTGCATTATATGGGTAATAATGCACGTTATATTGCTAATAATATAAGTAATGAGTATAATTATTACAGTTCTAGCGATAATAACTGCATTATATGGGTAATAATGCATGTTATATTGATAATATCGGGAGTAATAAGTATAATTATTATAGTTCTAGCGATAATAATAGTAAAATATGGCAAATAGTGCATGTTATATTGATAATAATAAAAGTAATAAGTATATTTATTACAGTTCTATCGATAATAACTGCATAATATGGGTAATAATGCATGTTATATTGATGATAATAAAAGTAATACGTATATTTATTATAGTTCTAGCGATAATAACTGCATAATATGGGTAATAATGCATGTTATATTGATAATAATATAAGTAATAAGTTTAATTATTACAGTTCTAGCGATAATAACTGCATTATATGGGTAATAATGCACGTTATATTGCTAATAATATAAGTAATGAGTACAATTATTACAGTTCTAGCGATAATAACTGCATTATATGGGTAATAATGCACGCTATATTGCTAATAATATAAGTAATAATTATAATTATTAGAGTTCTAGCGATAATAACTGCATTATATGGGTAATAATGCATGTTATATTGATAATATCGGGAGTAATAAGTATAATTATTATAGTTCTAGCGATAATAATAGTAAAATGTGGCAAATAGTGCATGTTATATTGATAATAATAAAAGTAATAAATATATTTATTACAGTTCTATCAATAATAACTGCATAATATGGGTAATAATGCATGTTATATTGATGATAATAAAAGTAATACGTATATTTATTATAGTTCTAGCGATAATAACTGCATAATATGGGTAATAATGCATGTTATATTGATAATAATCTAAGTAATAAGTATAATTATTACAGTTCTAGCGATAATAACTGCATTATATGGGTAATAATGCACGTTATATTGCTAACAATATAAGTAATAAGTATAATTATTACAGTTCTAGCGATAATAACTGCATTATATGGGTAATAATGCATGTTATATTGATGATAATGAAAGTAATACGTATATTTGTTATAGTTCTAGCGATAATAACTGCATAATATGGGTAATAATGCATGTTATATTGAGAATAATATAAGTAATAAGTATAATTATTACAGTTCTGGCGATAATAACTGCATTATATGGGTAATAATGCACGTTATATTGCTAATAGTATAAGTAATAAGTATAATTATTACAGTTCTAGCGATAATACCTCCATTATATGGGTAATAATGCATGTTATATTGATAATGATATAAGTAATAAGTATAATTATTACAGTTCTAGTTATAATAACTGCATAATATGGGTAATAATGCACGTTATATTGCTAATAATATAAGTAATGAGTCCAATTATTACAGTTCTAGCGATAATAACTGCATTATATGGGTAATAATGCATGTTATATTGATAATAATCTAAGTAATAAGTATAATTATTACAGTTCTAGCGATAATAACTGCATTATATGGGTAATAATGCACGTTATATTGCTAACAATATAAGTAATAAGTATAATTATTACAGTTCTAGCGATAATAACTGCATTATATGGGTAATAATGCATGTTATATTGATGATAGTGAAAGTAATACGTATATTTGTTATAGTTCTAGCGATAATAAGTGCATAATATGGGTAATAATGCATGTTATATTGAGAATAATATAAGTAATAAGTATAATTATTACAGTTCTGGCGATAATAACTGCATTATATGGGTAATAATGCACGTTGTATTGCTAATAGTATAAGTAATAAGTATAATTATTACAGTTCTAGCGATAATACCTCCATTATATGGGTAATAATGCATGTTATATTGATAATGATATAAGTAATAAGTATAATTATTACAGTTCTAGCGATAATAACTGCATAATATGGGTAATAATGCACGTTATATTGCTAATAATATAAGTAATGAGTCCAATTATTACAGTTCTAGCGATAATAACTGCATTATATGGGTAATAATGCATGTTATATTGATAATAATATACGTAATAAGAATAATTATTACAGTTCTCTCAATAATAACTGCATAATATGGGTAATAATGCATGTTATATTGATGATAATGAAAGTAATACGTATATTTGTTACAGTTCTAGCGATAATAACTGCATAATATGGGTAATAATGCATGTTATATTGAGAATAATATAAGTAATAAGTATAATTATTACAGTTCTGGCGATAATAACTGCATTATATGGGTAATAATGCACGTTATATTGCTAATAGTATAAGTAATAAGTATAATTATTACAGTTCTAGCGATAATACCTCCATTATATGGGTAATAATGCATGTTATATTGATAATGATATAAGTAATAAGTATAATTATTACAGTTCTAGCGATAATAACTACATTATATGGGTAATAATTCACGTTATATTGCTAATAATATAAGTAATAAGTATAATTATTACAGTTCTAGCGATAATAACTGCATTATATGGGTAATAATGCATGTTATATTGATAATAATATAAGTAATAAGAATAATTATTACAGTTCTAGCGATAATAACTGCATAATATGGGTAATAATGCATGTTATATTGATGATAATAAAAGTAATACGTATATTTATTATAGTTCTAGCGATAATAACTGCATAATATGGGTAATAATGCATGTTATATTGAGAATAATATAAGTAATAAGTATAATTATTACAGTTCTAGCGATAATAACTGCATTATATGGGTAATAATGCACGTTATATTGCTAGTAGTATAAGTAATAAGTATAATTATTACAGTTCTAGCGATAATAACTGCATTATATGGGTAATAATGCATGTTATATTGAGAATAATATAAGTAATGAGTATAATTATTACAGTTCTTGCGATAATACCTCCATTATATGGGTAATAATGCATGTTATATTGATAATAATATAAGTAATAAGTATAATTATTACAGTTCTAGCGATAATAACTACATTATATGGGTAATAATGCACGTTATATTGCTAATAATATAAGTAATAAGTATAATTATTACAGTTCTAGCGATAATAACTGCATTATATGGGTAATAATGCATGTTATATTGATAATATCGGGAGTAATAAGTATAATTATTATAGTTCTAGCGATAATAATAGTAAAATATGGCAAATAGTGCATGTTATATTGATAATAATAAAAGTAATAAGTATATTTATTACAGTTCTATCGATAATAACTGCATAATATGGGTAATAATGCATGTTATATTGATGATAATAAAAGTAATACTTATATTTATTATAGTTCTAGCGATAATAACTGCATAATATGGGTAATAATGCATGTTATATTGATAATAATATAAGTAATAAGTATAATTATTACAGTTCTAGCGATAATAACTGCATTATATGGGTAATAATGCACGTTATATTGCTAATAATATAAGTAATGAGTACAATTATTACAGTTCTAGCGATAATAACTGCATTATATGGGTAATAATGCACGTTATATTGCTAATAATATAAGTAATAAGTATAATTATTACAGTTCTAGCGATAATAACTGCATTATATGGGTAATAATGCATGTTATATTGATAATATCGGGAGTAATAAGTATAATTATTATAGTTCTAGCGATAATAATAGTGAAATGTGGCAAATAGTGCATGTTATATTGATAATAATAAAAGTAATAAATATATTTATTACAGTTCTATCAATAATAACTGCATAATATGGGTAATAATGCATGTTATATTGATGATAATAAAAGTAATACGTATATTTATTATAGTTCTAGCGATAATAACTGCATAATATGGGTAATAATGCATGTTATATTGATAATAATCTAAGTAATAAGTACAATTATTACAGTTCTAGCGATAATAACTGCATTATATGGGTAATAATGCACGTTATATTGCTAATAATATAAGTAATAAGTATAATTATTACAGTTCTAGCGATAATAACTGCATTATATGGGTAATAATGCATGTTATATTGATAATATCGGGAGTAATAAGTATAATTATTATAGTTCTAGCGATAATAATAGTAAAATGTGGCAAATAGTGCATGTTATATTGATAATAATAAAAGTAATAAATATATTTATTACAGTTCTATCGATAATAACTGCATAATATGGGTAATAATGCATGTTATATTGATGATAATAAAAGTAATACGTATATTTATTATAGTTCTAGCGATAATAACTGCATAATATGGGTAATAATGCATGTTATATTGATAATAATCTAAGTAATAAGTATAATTATTACAGTTCTAGCGATAATAACTGCATTATATGGGTAATAATGCATGTTATATTGATGATAATGAAAGTAATACGTATATTTGTTATAGTTCAAGCGATAATAACTGCATAATATGGGTAATAATGCATGTTATATTGAGAATAATATAAGTAATAAGTATAATTATTACAGTTCTGGCGATAATAACTGCATTATATGGGTAATAATGCACGTTATATTGCTAACAATATAAGTAATAAGTATAATTATTACAGTTCTAGCGATAATATCTGCATTATATGGGTAATAATGCATGTTATATTGATGATAATGAAAGTAATACGTATATTTGTTATAGTTCTAGCGATAATAACTGCATAATATGGGTAATAATGCATGTTATATTGAGAATAATATAAGTAATAAGTATAATTATTACAGTTCTGGCGATAATAACTGCATTATATGGGTAATAATGCACGTTATATTGCTAGTAGTATAAGTAATAAGTATAATTATTACAGTTCTTGCGATAATACCTCCATTATATGGGTAATAATGCATGTTATATTGATAATAATATAAGTAATAAGTATAATTATTACAGTTCTAGCGATAATAACTGCATAATATGGGTAATAATGCACGTTATATTGCTAATAATATAAGTAATGAGTACAATTATTACAGTTCTAGCGATAATAACTGCATTATATGGGTAATAATGCATGTTATATTGATAATATTGGGAGTAATAAGTATATTTATTATGGTTCTAGAGATAATAATAGTAAAATATGGCAAATAGTGCATGTTATATTGATAATAATAAAAGTAATAAATATATTTATTACAGTTCTATCGATAATAACTGCATAATATGGGTAATAATGCATGTTATATTGATGATAATAAAAGTAATACGTATATTTATTATAGTTCTAGCGATAATAACTGCACAATATGGGTAATAATGCATGCTATATTGATAATAATCTAAGTAATAAGTATAATTATTACAGTTCTAGCCATAATAACTGCATTATATGGGTAATAATGCACGTTATATTGCTAACAATATAAGTAATAAGTATAATTGTTACAGTTCTAGCGATAATAACTGCATTATATGGGTAATAATGCATGTTATATTGATGATAATGAAAGTAATACGTATATTTATTATAGTTCTAGCGATAATAACTGCATAATATGGGTAATAATGCATGTTATATTGAGAATAATATAAGTAATAAGTATAATTATTACAGTTCTAGCGATAATAACTGCATAATATGGGTAATAATGCACGTTATATTGCTAATAATATAAGTAATGAGTATAATTATTACAGTTCTAGTGATAATAACTGCATCATATGGGTAATAAAGCACGTTATATTGCTAACAATATAAGTAATAAGTATAATTATTACAGTTCTAGCGATAATAACTGCATTATATGGGTAGAAATGCATGTTATATTGATAATATTTTTGAGTAATAAGTATATTTATTATGGTTCTAGAGATATTAACTGCATAATATGGGTAATAATGCATGTTATATTGATGATAATGCAAGTAATACGTATATTTATTATAGTTCTAGCGATAATAACTGCATTATATGGGTAATAATGCACGTTATATTGCTAATAATATAAGTAATGAGTATAATTATTACAGTTCTAGCGATAATAACTGCATTATATGGGTAATAATGCACGCTATATTGCTAATAATATAAGTAATAATTATAATTATTAGAGTTCTAGCGATAATAACTGCATTATATGGGTAATAATGCATGTTATATTGATAATATCGGGAGTAATAAGTATAATTATTATAGTTCTAGCGATAATAATAGTAAAATGTGGCAAATAGTGCATGTTATATTGATAATAATAAAAGTAATAAATATATTTATTACAGTTCTATCAATAATAACTGCATAATATGGGTAATAATGCATGTTATATTGATGATAATAAAAGTAATACGTATATTTATTATAGTTCTAGCGATAATAACTGCATAATATGGGTAATAATGCATGTTATATTGATAATAATCTAAGTAATAAGTATAATTATTACAGTTCTAGCGATAATAACTGCATTATATGGGTAATAATGCACGTTATATTGCTAACAATATAAGTAATAAGTATAATTATTACAGTTCTAGCGATAATAACTGCATTATATGGGTAATAATGCATGTTATATTGATGATAGTGAAAGTAATACGTATATTTGTTATAGTTCTAGCGATAATAAGTGCATAATATGGGTAATAATGCATGTTATATTGAGAATAATATAAGTAATAAGTATAATTATTACAGTTCTGGCGATAATAACTGCATTATATGGGTAATAATGCACGTTGTATTGCTAATAGTATAAGTAATAAGTATAATTATTACAGTTCTAGCGATAATACCTCCATTATATGGGTAATAATGCATGTTATATTGATAATGATATAAGTAATAAGTATAATTATTACAGTTCTAGCGATAATAACTGCATAATATGGGTAATAATGCACGTTATATTGCTAATAATATAAGTAATGAGTCCAATTATTACAGTTCTAGCGATAATAACTGCATTATATGGGTAATAATGCATGTTATATTGATAATAATATACGTAATAAGAATAATTATTACAGTTCTAGCGATAATAACTGCATTATATGGGTAATAATGCATGTTATATTGATGATAATAAAAGTAATACGTATATTTATTATAGTTCTAGCGATAATAACTGCATAATATGGGTAATAATGCATGTTATATTGATAATAATATAAGTAATAAGTATAATTATTACAGTTCTCTCAATAATAACTGCATAATATGGGTAATAATGCATGTTATATTGATGATAATGAAAGTAATACGTATATTTGTTACAGTTCTAGCGATAATAACTGCATAATATGGGTAATAATGCATGTTATATTGAGAATAATATAAGTAATAAGTATAATTATTACAGTTCTGGCGATAATAACTGCATTATATGGGTAATAATGCACGTTATATTGCTAATAGTATAAGTAATAAGTATAATTATTACAGTTCTAGCGATAATACCTCCATTATATGGGTAATAATGCATGTTATATTGATAATGATATAAGTAATAAGTATAATTATTACAGTTCTAGCGATAATAACTACATTATATGGGTAATAATTCACGTTATATTGCTAATAATATAAGTAATAAGTATAATTATTACAGTTCTAGCGATAATAACTGCATTATATGGGTAATAATGCATGTTATATTGATAATAATATAAGTAATAAGAATAATTATTACAGTTCTAGCGATAATAACTGCATTATATGGGTAATAATGCATGTTATATTGATAATATCGGGAGTAATAAGTATAATTATTATAGTTCTAGCGATAATAATAGTAAAATATGGCAAATAGTGCATGTTATATTGATAATAATAAAAGTAATAAGTATATTTATTACAGTTCTATCGATAATAACTGCATAATATGGGTAATAATGCATGTTATATTGATGATAATAAAAGTAATACGTATATTTATTATAGTTCTAGCGATAATAACTGCATAATATGGGTAATAATGCATGTTATATTGAGAATAATATAAGTAATAAGTATAATTATTACAGTTCTAGCGATAATAACTGCATTATATGGGTAATAATGCACGTTATATTGCTAGTAGTATAAGTAATAAGTATAATTATTACAGTTCTAGCGATAATAACTGCATTATATGGGTAATAATGCATGTTATATTGATAATATTGGGAGTAATAAGTATATTTATTATGGTTCTAGAGATAATAATAGTAAAATATGGCAAATAGTGCATGTTATATTGATAATAATAAAAGTAATAAGTATATTTATTACAGTTCTATCGATAATAACTGCATAATATGGGTAATAATGCATGTTATATTGAGAATAATATAAGTAATAAGAATAATTATTACAGTTCTAGCGATAATAACTGCATTATATGGGTAATAATGCATGTTATATTGATAATATCGGGAGTAATAAGTATAATTATTATAGTTCTAGCGATAATAATAGTAAAATATGGCAAATAGTGCATGTTATATTGATAATAATAAAAGTAATAAGTATATTTATTACAGTTCTATCGATAATAACTGCATAATATGGGTAATAATGCATGTTATATTGAGAATAATATAAGTAATGAGTATAATTATTACAGTTCTTGCGATAATACCTCCATTATATGGGTAATAATGCATGTTATATTGATAATAATATAAGTAATAAGTATAATTATTACAGTTCTAGCGATAATAACTACATTATATGGGTAATAATGCACGTTATATTGCTAATAATATAAGTAATAAGTATAATTATTACAGTTCTAGCGATAATAACTGCATTATATGGGTAATAATGCATGTTATATTGATAATATCGGGAGTAATAAGTATAATTATTATAGTTCTAGCGATAATAATAGTAAAATATGGCAAATAGTGCATGTTATATTGATAATAATAAAAGTAATAAGTATATTTATTACAGTTCTATCGATAATAACTGCATAATATGGGTAATAATGCATGTTATATTGATGATAATAAAAGTAATACTTATATTTATTATAGTTCTAGCGATAATAACTGCATAATATGGGTAATAATGCATGTTATATTGATAATAATATAAGTAATAAGTATAATTATTACAGTTCTAGCGATAATAACTGCATTATATGGGTAATAATGCACGTTATATTGCTAATAATATAAGTAATGAGTACAATTATTACAGTTCTAGCGATAATAACTGCATTATATGGGTAATAATGCACGTTATATTGCTAATAATATAAGTAATAAGTATAATTATTACAGTTCTAGCGATAATAACTGCATTATATGGGTAATAATGCATGTTATATTGATAATATCGGGAGTAATAAGTATAATTATTATAGTTCTAGCGATAATAATAGTGAAATGTGGCAAATAGTGCATGTTATATTGATAATAATAAAAGTAATAAATATATTTATTACAGTTCTATCAATAATAACTGCATAATATGGGTAATAATGCATGTTATATTGATGATAATAAAAGTAATACGTATATTTATTATAGTTCTAGCGATAATAACTGCATAATATGGGTAATAATGCATGTTATATTGATAATAATCTAAGTAATAAGTACAATTATTACAGTTCTAGCGATAATAACTGCATTATATGGGTAATAATGCACGTTATATTGCTAATAATATAAGTAATAAGTATAATTATTACAGTTCTAGCGATAATAACTGCATTATATGGGTAATAATGCATGTTATATTGATAATATCGGGAGTAATAAGTATAATTATTATAGTTCTAGCGATAATAATAGTAAAATGTGGCAAATAGTGCATGTTATATTGATAATAATAAAAGTAATAAATATATTTATTACAGTTCTATCGATAATAACTGCATAATATGGGTAATAATGCATGTTATATTGATGATAATAAAAGTAATACGTATATTTATTATAGTTCTAGCGATAATAACTGCATAATATGGGTAATAATGCATGTTATATTGATAATAATCTAAGTAATAAGTATAATTATTACAGTTCTAGCGATAATAACTGCATTATATGGGTAATAATGCATGTTATATTGATGATAATGAAAGTAATACGTATATTTGTTATAGTTCAAGCGATAATAACTGCATAATATGGGTAATAATGCATGTTATATTGAGAATAATATAAGTAATAAGTATAATTATTACAGTTCTGGCGATAATAACTGCATTATATGGGTAATAATGCACGTTATATTGCTAACAATATAAGTAATAAGTATAATTATTACAGTTCTAGCGATAATATCTGCATTATATGGGTAATAATGCATGTTATATTGATGATAATGAAAGTAATACGTATATTTGTTATAGTTCTAGCGATAATAACTGCATAATATGGGTAATAATGCATGTTATATTGAGAATAATATAAGTAATAAGTATAATTATTACAGTTCTGGCGATAATAACTGCATTATATGGGTAATAATGCACGTTATATTGCTAGTAGTATAAGTAATAAGTATAATTATTACAGTTCTTGCGATAATACCTCCATTATATGGGTAATAATGCATGTTATATTGAGAATAATATAAGTAATAAGTATAATTATTACAGTTCTAGCGATAATAACTGCATAATATGGGTAATAATGCACGTTATATTGCTAATAATATAAGTAATGAGTATAATTATTACAGTTCTAGTGATAATAACTGCATCATATGGGTAATAAAGCACGTTATATTGCTAACAATATAAGTAATAAGTATAATTATTACAGTTCTAGCGATAATAACTGCATTATATGGGTAGAAATGCATGTTATATTGATAATATTTTTGAGTAATAAGTATATTTATTATGGTTCTAGAGATATTAACTGCATAATATGGGTAATAATGCATGTTATATTGATGATAATGCAAGTAATACGTATATTTATTATAGTTCTAGCGATAATAACTGCATTATATGGGTAATAATGCACGTTATATTGCTAATAATATAAGTAATGAGTATAATTATTACAGTTCTAGCGATAATAACTGCATTATATGGGTAATAATGCACGCTATATTGCTAATAATATAAGTAATAATTATAATTATTAGAGTTCTAGCGATAATAACTGCATTATATGGGTAATAATGCATGTTATATTGATAATATCGGGAGTAATAAGTATAATTATTATAGTTCTAGCGATAATAATAGTAAAATGTGGCAAATAGTGCATGTTATATTGATAATAATAAAAGTAATAAATATATTTATTACAGTTCTATCAATAATAACTGCATAATATGGGTAATAATGCATGTTATATTGATGATAATAAAAGTAATACGTATATTTATTATAGTTCTAGCGATAATAACTGCATAATATGGGTAATAATGCATGTTATATTGATAATAATCTAAGTAATAAGTATGATTATTACAGTTCTAGCGATAATAACTGCATTATATGGGTAATAATGCACGTTATATTGCTAACAATATAAGTAATAAGTATAATTATTACAGTTCTAGCGATAATAACTGCATTATATGGGTAATAATGCATGTTATATTGATGATAGTGAAAGTAATACGTATATTTGTTATAGTTCTAGCGATAATAAGTGCATAATATGGGTAATAATGCATGTTATATTGAGAATAATATAAGTAATAAGTATAATTATTACAGTTCTGGCGATAATAACTGCATTATATGGGTAATAATGCACGTTGTATTGCTAATAGTATAAGTAATAAGTATAATTATTACAGTTCTAGCGATAATACCTCCATTATATGGGTAATAATGCATGTTATATTGATAATGATATAAGTAATAAGTATAATTATTACAGTTCTAGCGATAATAACTGCATAATATGGTTAATAATGCACGTTATATTGCTAATAATATAAGTAATGAGTCCAATTATTACAGTTCTAGCGATAATAACTGCATTATATGGGTAATAATGCATGTTATATTGATAATAATATACGTAATAAGAATAATTATTACAGTTCTAGCGATAATAACTGCATTATATGGGTAATAATGCATGTTATATTGATGATAATAAAAGTAATACGTATATTTATTATAGTTCTAGCGATAATAACTGCATAATATGGGTAATAATGCATGTTATATTGATAATAATATAAGTAATAAGTATAATTATTACAGTTCTCTCAATAATAACTGCATAATATGGGTAATAATGCATGTTATATTGATGATAATGAAAGTAATACGTATATTTGTTACAGTTCTAGCGATAATAACTGCATAATATGGGTAATAATGCATGTTATATTGAGAATAATATAAGTAATAAGTATAATTATTACAGTTCTGGCGATAATAACTGCATTATATGGGTAATAATGCACGTTATATTGCTAATAGTATAAGTAATAAGTATAATTATTACAGTTCTAGCGATAATACCTCCATTATATGGGTAATAATGCATGTTATATTGATAATGATATAAGTAATAAGTATAATTATTACAGTTCTAGCGATAATAACTACATTATATGGGTAATAATGCACGTTATATTGCTAATAATATAAGTAATAAGTATAATTATTACAGTTCTAGCGATAATAACTGCATTATATGGGTAATAATGCATGTTATATTGATAATAATATAAGTAATAAGAATAATTATTACAGTTCTAGCGATAATAACTGCATTATATGGGTAATAATGCATGTTATATTGATAATATCGGGAGTAATAAGTATAATTATTATAGTTCTAGCGATAATAATAGTAAAATATGGCAAATAGTGCATGTTATATTGATAATAATAAAAGTAATAAGTATATTTATTACAGTTCTATCGATAATAACTGCATAATATGGGTAATAATGCATGTTATATTGATGATAATAAAAGTAATACGTATATTTATTATAGTTCTAGCGATAATAACTGCATAATATGGGTAATAATGCATGTTATATTGAGAATAATATAAGTAATAAGTATAATTATTACAGTTCTAGCGATAATAACTGCATTATATGGGTAATAATGCACGTTATATTGCTAGTAGTATAAGTAATAAGTATAATTATTACAGTTCTAGCGATAATAACTGCATTATATGGGTAATAATGCATGTTATATTGATAATATTGGGAGTAATAAGTATATTTATTATGGTTCTAGAGATAATAATAGTAAAATATGGCAAATAGTGCATGTTATATTGATAATAATAAAAGTAATAAGTATATTTATTACAGTTCTATCGATAATAACTGCATAATATGGGTAATAATGCATGTTATATTGAGAATAATATAAGTAATAAGAATAATTATTACAGTTCTAGCGATAATAACTGCATTATATGGGTAATAATGCATGTTATATTGATAATATCGGGAGTAATAAGTATAATTATTACAGTTCTAGCGATAATAATAGTAAAATATGGCAAATAGTGCATGTTATATTGATAATAATAAAAGTAATAAGTATATTTATTACAGTTCTATCGATAATAACTGCATAATATGGGTAATAATGCATGTTATATTGAGAATAATATAAGTAATGAGTATAATTATTACAGTTCTAGCGATAATAACTACATTATATGGGTAATAATGCACGTTATATTGCTAATAATATAAGTAATAAGTATAATTATTACAGTTCTAGCGATAATAACTGCATTATATGGGTAATAATGCATGTTATATTGATAATATCGGGAGTAATAAGTATAATTATTATAGTTCTAGCGATAATAATAGTAAAATATGGCAAATAGTGCATGTTATATTGATAATAATAAAAGTAATAAGTATATTTATTACAGTTCTATCGATAATAACTGCATAATATGGGTAATAATGCATGTTATATTGATGATAATAAAAGTAATACTTATATTTATTATAGTTCTAGCGATAATAACTGCATAATATGGGTAATAATGCATGTTATATTGATAATAATATAAGTAATAAGTATAATTATTACAGTTCTAGCGATAATAACTGCATTATATGGGTAATAATGCACGTTATATTGCTAATAATATAAGTAATGAGTACAATTATTACAGTTCTAGCGATAATAACTGCATTATATGGGTAATAATGCACGTTATATTGCTAATAATATAAGTAATAAGTATAATTATTACAGTTCTAGCGATAATAACTGCATTATATGGGTAATAATGCATGTTATATTGATAATATCGGGAGTAATAAGTATAATTATTATAGTTCTAGCGATAATAATAGTGAAATGTGGCAAATAGTGCATGTTATATTGATAATAATAAAAGTAATAAATATATTTATTACAGTTCTATCAATAATAACTGCATAATATGGGTAATAATGCATGTTATATTGATGATAATAAAAGTAATACGTATATTTATTATAGTTCTAGCGATAATAACTGCATAATATGGGTAATAATGCATGTTATATTGATAATAATCTAAGTAATAAGTACAATTATTACAGTTCTAGCGATAATAACTGCATTATATGGGTAATAATGCACGTTATATTGCTAATAATATAAGTAATAAGTATAATTATTACAGTTCTAGCGATAATAACTGCATTATATGGGTAATAATGCATGTTATATTGATAATATCGGGAGTAATAAGTATAATTATTATAGTTCTAGCGATAATAATAGTAAAATGTGGCAAATAGTGCATGTTATATTGATAATAATAAAAGTAATAAATATATTTATTACAGTTCTATCGATAATAACTGCATAATATGGGTAATAATGCATGTTATATTGATGATAATAAAAGTAATACGTATATTTATTATAGTTCTAGCGATAATAACTGCATAATATGGGTAATAATGCATGTTATATTGATAATAATCTAAGTAATAAGTACAATTATTACAGTTCTAGCGATAATAACTGCATTATATGGGTAATAATGCATGTTATATTGATGATAATGAAAGTAATACGTATATTTGTTATAGTTCAAGCGATAATAACTGCATAATATGGGTAATAATGCATGTTATATTGAGAATAATATAAGTAATAAGTATAATTATTACAGTTCTGGCGATAATAACTGCATTATATGGGTAATAATGCACGTTATATTGCTAACAATATAAGTAATAAGTATAATTATTACAGTTCTAGCGATAATATCTGCATTATATGGGTAATAATGCATGTTATATTGATGATAATGAAAGTAATACGTATATTTGTTATAGTTCTAGCGATAATAACTGCATAATATGGGTAATAATGCATGTTATATTGAGAATAATATAAGTAATAAGTATAATTATTACAGTTCTGGCGATAATAACTGCATTATATGGGTAATAATGCACGTTATATTGCTAGTAGTATAAGTAATAAGTATAATTATTACAGTTCTTGCGATAATACCTCCATTATATGGGTAATAATGCATGTTATATTGATAATAATATAAGTAATAAGTATAATTATTACAGTTCTAGCGATAATAACTGCATAATATGGGTAATAATGCACGTTATATTGCTAATAATATAAGTAATGAGTACAATTATTACAGTTCTAGCGATAATAACTGCATTATATGGGTAATAATGCATGTTATATTGATAATATTGGGAGTAATAAGTATATTTATTATGGTTCTAGAGATAATAATAGTAAAATATGGCAAATAGTGCATGTTATATTGATAATAATAAAAGTAATAAATATATTTATTACAGTTCTATCGATAATAACTGCATAATATGGGTAATAATGCATGTTATATTGATGATAATAAAAGTAATACGTATATTTATTATAGTTCTAGCGATAATAACTGCACAATATGGGTAATAATGCATGCTATATTGATAATAATCTAAGTAATAAGTATAATTATTACAGTTCTAGCCATAATAACTGCATTATATGGGTAATAATGCACGTTATATTGCTAACAATATAAGTAATAAGTATAATTGTTACAGTTCTAGCGATAATAACTGCATTATATGGGTAATAATGCATGTTATATTGATGATAATGAAAGTAATACGTATATTTATTATAGTTCTAGCGATAATAACTGCATAATATGGGTAATAATGCATGTTATATTGAGAATAATATAAGTAATAAGTATAATTATTACAGTTCTAGCGATAATAACTGCATAATATGGGTAATAATGCACGTTATATTGCTAATAATATAAGTATTGAGTATAATTATTACAGTTCTAGTGATAATAACTGCATCATATGGGTAATAAAGCACGTTATATTGCTAACAATATAAGTAATAAGTATAATTATTACAGTTCTAGCGATAATAACTGCATTATATGGGTAGAAATGCATGTTATATTGATAATATTTTTGAGTAATAAGTATATTTATTATGGTTCTAGAGATATTAACTGCATAATATGGGTAATAATGCATGTTATATTGATGATAATGCAAGTAATACGTATATTTATTATAGTTCTAGCGATAATAACTGCATTATATGGGTAATAATGCACGTTATATTGCTAATAATATAAGTAATGAGTATAATTATTACAGTTCTAGCGATAATAACTGCATTATATGGGTAATAATGCATGTTATATTGATAATATCGGGAGTAATAAGTATAATTATTATAGTTCTAGCGATAATAATAGTAAAATATGGCAAATAGTGCATGTTATATTGATAATAATAAAAGTAATAAGTATATTTATTACAGTTCTATCGATAATAACTGCATAATATGGGTAATAATGCATGTTATATTGATGATAATAAAAGTAATACGTATATTTATTATAGTTCTAGCGATAATAACTGCATAATATGGGTAATAATGCATGTTATATTGATAATAATATAAGTAATAAGTTTAATTATTACAGTTCTAGCGATAATAACTGCATTATATGGGTAATAATGCACGTTATATTGCTAATAATATAAGTAATGAGTACAATTATTACAGTTCTAGCGATAATAACTGCATTATATGGGTAATAATGCACGCTATATTGCTAATAATATAAGTAATAATTATAATTATTAGAGTTCTAGCGATAATAACTGCATTATATGGGTAATAATGCATGTTATATTGATAATATCGGGAGTAATAAGTATAATTATTATAGTTCTAGCGATAATAATAGTAAAATGTGGCAAATAGTGCATGTTATATTGATAATAATAAAAGTAATAAATATATTTATTACAGTTCTATCAATAATAACTGCATAATATGGGTAATAATGCATGTTATATTGATGATAATAAAAGTAATACGTATATTTATTATAGTTCTAGCGATAATAACTGCATAATATGGGTAATAATGCATGTTATATTGATAATAATCTAAGTAATAAGTATAATTATTACAGTTCTAGCGATAATAACTGCATTATATGGGTAATAATGCACGTTATATTGCTAACAATATAAGTAATAAGTATAATTATTACAGTTCTAGCGGTAATAACTGCATTATATGGGTAAAAATGCATGTTATATTGATAATATTGGGAGTAATAAGTATATTTATTATGGTTCTAGAGATAATAATAGTAAAATATGGCAAACAGTGCATGTTATATTGATAATAATAAAAGTAATATGTATATTTATTACAGTTCTATCGATAATAACTGCATAATATGGCTAATAATGCATGTTATATTGATGATAATAAAAGTAGTACGTATATTTATTATAGTTCTAGCGATAATAACTGCATAATATGGGTAATAATGCATGTTATATTGATAATAATATAAGTAATAAGTATAATTATTACAGTTCTAGCGATAGTAACTGCATTATATGGGTAATAATGCATGTTATATTGATAATAATATAAGTATTAAGTATAATTATTACAGTTCTGGCGATAATAACTGCATTATATGGGTAATAATGCACGTTATATTGCTAATAGTATAAGTAATAAGTATAATTATTACAGTTCTGGCGATAATACCTCCACTATATGGGTAATAATGCATGTTATATTGATAATGATATAAGTAATAAGTATAATTATTACAGTTCTAGCGATAATAACTGCATAATATGGGTAATAATGCACGTTATATTGCTAATAATATAAGTAATGAGTACAATTATTACAGTTCTAGCGATAATAACTGCGTTATATGGGTAATAATGCATGTTATATTGATAATAATATAAGTAATAAGTATAATTATTACAGTTCTAGCGATAATAACTGCATTATATGGGTAATAATGCACGTTATATTGCTAATAATATAAGTAAGAAGTATAATTATTACAGTTCGAGCGATAATAACTGCATTATATGGGTAATAATGCATGTTATATTGATAATAATATAAGTAATAAGTATATTTATTACAGTTCTATCGATAACAACTTCTTAATATGGGTAATAATGCATGTTATATTGATGATAATGAAAGTAGTAAGTATATTTATTATAGTTCTACCGATAATAACTGCATTATATGCGTAATAAGGCATGTTATATTGATAATATCGGGAGTAATAAGTATAATTATTATAGGTCTAGCGATAATAATAGTAAAATATGGCTAATAGTGCATGATATATTGATAATAGTAAAAGTAATAAGTATATTTATTACAGTTCTATCGATAAGAACTGCATAATATGGGTAATAATGCATGTTATATTGATGATAATGAAAGTAATACGTATATTTATTATAGTTCTAGGGATAATAACTGCATAATATGGCTAATAATGCATGTTATATTGAGAATAATATAAGTAATAAGTATAATTATTACAGTTCTGGCGATAATAACTGCATTATATGGGTAATAATGCACGTTATATTGCTAGTAGTATAAGTAATAAGTATAATTATTACAGTTCTTGCGATAATACCTCCATTATATGGGTAATAATGCATGTTATATTGATAATAATATAAGTAATAAGTATAATTATTACAGTTCTAGCGATAATAACTGCATAATATGGGTAATAATGCACGTTATATTGCTAATAATATAAGTAATGAGTATAATTATTACAGTTCTAGTGATAATAACTGCATCATATGGGTAATAAAGCACGTTATATTGCTAACAATATAAGTAATAAGTATAATTATTACAGTTCTAGCGATAATAACTGCATTATATGGGTAGAAATGCATGTTATATTGATAATATTTTTGAGTAATAAGTATATTTATTATGGTTCTAGAGATAATAACTGCATAATATGGGTAATAATGCATGTTATATTGATGATAATGCAAGTAATACGTATATTTATTATAGTTCTAGCGATAATAACTGCATTATATGGGTAATAATGCACGTTATATTGCTAATAATATAAGTAATGAGTATAATTATTACAGTTCTAGCGATAATAACTGCATTATATGGGTAATAATGCATGTTATATTGATAATATCGGGAGTAATAAGTATAATTATTATAGTTCTAGCGATAATAATAGTAAAATATGGCAAATAGTGCATGTTATATTGATAATAATAAAAGTAATAAGTATATTTATTACAGTTCTATCGATAATAACTGCATAATATGGGTAATAATGCATGTTATATTGATGATAATAAAAGTAATACGTATATTTATTATAGTTCTAGCGATAATAACTGCATAATATGGGTAATAATGCATGTTATATTGATAATAATATAAGTAATAAGTTTAATTATTACAGTTCTAGCGATAATAACTGCATTATATGGGTAATAATGCACGTTATATTGCTAATAATATAAGTAATGAGTACAATTATTACAGTTCTAGCGATAATAACTGCATTATATGGGTAATAATGCACGCTATATTGCTAATAATATAAGTAATAATTATAATTATTAGAGTTCTAGCGATAATAACTGCATAATATGGGTAATAATGCATGTTATATTGATAATAATATAAGTAATAAGTTTAATTATTACAGTTCTAGCGATAATAACTGCATTATATGGGTAATAATGCACGTTATATTGCTAATAATATAAGTAATGAGTACAATTATTACAGTTCTAGCGATAATAACTGCATTATATGGGTAATAATGCACGCTATATTGCTAATAATATAAGTAATAATTATAATTATTAGAGTTCTAGCGATAATAACTGCATTATATGGGTAATAATGCATGTTATATTGATAATATCGGGAGTAATAAGTATAATTATTATAGTTCTAGCGATAATAATAGTAAAATATGGCAAACAGTGCATGTTATATTGATAATAATAAAAGTAATATGTATATTTATTACAGTTCTATCGATAATAACTGCATAATATGGCTAATAATGCATGTTATATTGATGATAATAAAAGTAGTACGTATATTTATTATAGTTCTAGCGATAATAACTGCATAATATGGGTAATAATGCATGTTATATTGATAATAATATAAGTAATAAGTATAATTATTACAGTTCTAGCGATAGTAACTGCATTATATGGGTAATAATGCATGTTATATTGATAATAATATAAGTATTAAGTATAATTATTACAGTTCTGGCGATAATAACTGCATTATATGGGTAATAATGCACGTTATATTGCTAATAGTATAAGTAATAAGTATAATTATTACAGTTCTGGCGATAATACCTCCACTATATGGGTAATAATGCATGTTATATTGATAATGATATAAGTAATAAGTATAATTATTACAGTTCTAGCGATAATAACTGCATAATATGGGTAATAATGCACGTTATATTGCTAATAATATAAGTAATGAGTACAATTATTACAGTTCTAGCGATAATAACTGCGTTATATGGGTAATAATGCATGTTATATTGATAATAATATAAGTAATAAGTATAATTATTACAGTTCTAGCGATAATAACTGCATTATATGGGTAATAATGCACGTTATATTGCTAATAATATAAGTAAGAAGTATAATTATTACAGTTCGAGCGATAATAACTGCATTATATGGGTAATAATGCATGTTATATTGATAATAATATAAGTAATAAGTATATTTATTACAGTTCTATCGATAACAACTTCTTAATATGGGTAATAATGCATGTTATATTGATGATAATGAAAGTAGTAAGTATATTTATTATAGTTCTACCGATAATAACTGCATTATATGCGTAATAAGGCATGTTATATTGATAATATCGGGAGTAATAAGTATAATTATTATAGGTCTAGCGATAATAATAGTAAAATATGGCTAATAGTGCATGATATATTGATAATAGTAAAAGTAATAAGTATATTTATTACAGTTCTATCGATAAGAACTGCATAATATGGGTAATAATGCATGTTATATTGATGATAATGAAAGTAATACGTATATTTATTATAGTTCTAGGGATAATAACTGCATAATATGGCTAATAATGCATGTTATATTGAGAATAATATAAGTAATAAGTATAATTATTACAGTTCTGGCGATAATAACTGCATTATATGGGTAATAATGCACGTTATATTGCTAGTAGTATAAGTAATAAGTATAATTATTACAGTTCTTGCGATAATACCTCCATTATATGGGTAATAATGCATGTTATATTGATAATAATATAAGTAATAAGTATAATTATTACAGTTCTAGCGATAATAACTGCATAATATGGGTAATAATGCACGTTATATTGCTAATAATATAAGTAATGAGTATAATTATTACAGTTCTAGTGATAATAACTGCATCATATGGGTAATAAAGCACGTTATATTGCTAACAATATAAGTAATAAGTATAATTATTACAGTTCTAGCGATAATAACTGCATTATATGGGTAGAAATGCATGTTATATTGATAATATTTTTGAGTAATAAGTATATTTATTATGGTTCTAGAGATAATAACTGCATAATATGGGTAATAATGCATGTTATATTGATGATAATGCAAGTAATACGTATATTTATTATAGTTCTAGCGATAATAACTGCATTATATGGGTAATAATGCACGTTATATTGCTAATAATATAAGTAATGAGTATAATTATTACAGTTCTAGCGATAATAACTGCATTATATGGGTAATAATGCATGTTATATTGATAATATCGGGAGTAATAAGTATAATTATTATAGTTCTAGCGATAATAATAGTAAAATATGGCAAATAGTGCATGTTATATTGATAATAATAAAAGTAATAAGTATATTTATTACAGTTCTATCGATAATAACTGCATAATATGGGTAATAATGCATGTTATATTGATGATAATAAAAGTAATACGTATATTTATTATAGTTCTAGCGATAATAACTGCATAATATGGGTAATAATGCATGTTATATTGATAATAATATAAGTAATAAGTTTAATTATTACAGTTCTAGCGATAATAACTGCATTATATGGGTAATAATGCACGTTATATTGCTAATAATATAAGTAATGAGTACAATTATTACAGTTCTAGCGATAATAACTGCATTATATGGGTAATAATGCACGCTATATTGCTAATAATATAAGTAATAATTATAATTATTAGAGTTCTAGCGATAATAACTGCATTATATGGGTAATAATGCATGTTATATTGATAATATCGGGAGTAATAAGTATAATTATTATAGTTCTAGCGATAATAATAGTAAAATGTGGCAAATAGTGCATGTTATATTGATAATAATAAAAGTAATAAATATATTTATTACAGTTCTATCAATAATAACTGCATAATATGGGTAATAATGCATGTTATATTGATGATAATAAAAGTAATACGTATATTTATTATAGTTCTAGCGATAATAACTGCATAATATGGGTAATAATGCATGTTATATTGATAATAATCTAAGTAATAAGTATAATTATTACAGTTCTAGCGATAATAACTGCATTATATGGGTAATAATGCACGTTATATTGCTAACAATATAAGTAATAAGTATAATTATTACAGTTCTAGCGATAATAACTGCATTATATGGGTAATAATGCATGTTATATTGATGATAATGAAAGTAATACGTATATTTGTTATAGTTCTAGCGATAATAACTGCATAATATGGGTAATAATGCATGTTATATTGAGAATAATATAAGTAATAAGTATAATTATTACAGTTCTGGCGATAATAACTGCATTATATGGGTAATAATGCACGTTATATTGCTAATAGTATAAGTAATAAGTATAATTATTACAGTTCTAGCGATAATACCTCCATTATATGGGTAATAATGCATGTTATATTGATAATGATATAAGTAATAAGTATAATTATTACAGTTCTAGTTATAATAACTGCATAATATGGGTAATAATGCACGTTATATTGCTAATAATATAAGTAATGAGTCCAATTATTACAGTTCTAGCGATAATAACTGCATTATATGGGTAATAATGCATGTTATATTGATAATAATCTAAGTAATAAGTATAATTATTACAGTTCTAGCGATAATAACTGCATTATATGGGTAATAATGCACGTTATATTGCTAACAATATAAGTAATAAGTATAATTATTACAGTTCTAGCGATAATAACTGCATTATATGGGTAATAATGCATGTTATATTGATGATAGTGAAAGTAATACGTATATTTGTTATAGTTCTAGCGATAATAAGTGCATAATATGGGTAATAATGCATGTTATATTGAGAATAATATAAGTAATAAGTATAATTATTACAGTTCTGGCGATAATAACTGCATTATATGGGTAATAATGCACGTTGTATTGCTAATAGTATAAGTAATAAGTATAATTATTACAGTTCTAGCGATAATACCTCCATTATATGGGTAATAATGCATGTTATATTGATAATGATATAAGTAATAAGTATAATTATTACAGTTCTAGCGATAATAACTGCATAATATGGGTAATAATGCACGTTATATTGCTAATAATATAAGTAATGAGTCCAATTATTACAGTTCTAGCGATAATAACTGCATTATATGGGTAATAATGCATGTTATATTGATAATAATATACGTAATAAGAATAATTATTACAGTTCTCTCAATAATAACTGCATAATATGGGTAATAATGCATGTTATATTGATGATAATGAAAGTAATACGTATATTTGTTACAGTTCTAGCGATAATAACTGCATAATATGGGTAATAATGCATGTTATATTGAGAATAATATAAGTAATAAGTATAATTATTACAGTTCTGGCGATAATAACTGCATTATATGGGTAATAATGCACGTTATATTGCTAATAGTATAAGTAATAAGTATAATTATTACAGTTCTAGCGATAATACCTCCATTATATGGGTAATAATGCATGTTATATTGATAATGATATAAGTAATAAGTATAATTATTACAGTTCTAGCGATAATAACTACATTATATGGGTAATAATTCACGTTATATTGCTAATAATATAAGTAATAAGTATAATTATTACAGTTCTAGCGATAATAACTGCATTATATGGGTAATAATGCATGTTATATTGATAATAATATAAGTAATAAGAATAATTATTACAGTTCTAGCGATAATAACTGCATAATATGGGTAATAATGCATGTTATATTGATGATAATAAAAGTAATACGTATATTTATTATAGTTCTAGCGATAATAACTGCATAATATGGGTAATAATGCATGTTATATTGAGAATAATATAAGTAATAAGTATAATTATTACAGTTCTAGCGATAATAACTGCATTATATGGGTAATAATGCACGTTATATTGCTAGTAGTATAAGTAATAAGTATAATTATTACAGTTCTAGCGATAATAACTGCATTATATGGGTAATAATGCATGTTATATTGAGAATAATATAAGTAATGAGTATAATTATTACAGTTCTTGCGATAATACCTCCATTATATGGGTAATAATGCATGTTATATTGATAATAATATAAGTAATAAGTATAATTATTACAGTTCTAGCGATAATAACTACATTATATGGGTAATAATGCACGTTATATTGCTAATAATATAAGTAATAAGTATAATTATTACAGTTCTAGCGATAATAACTGCATTATATGGGTAATAATGCATGTTATATTGATAATATCGGGAGTAATAAGTATAATTATTATAGTTCTAGCGATAATAATAGTAAAATATGGCAAATAGTGCATGTTATATTGATAATAATAAAAGTAATAAGTATATTTATTACAGTTCTATCGATAATAACTGCATAATATGGGTAATAATGCATGTTATATTGATGATAATAAAAGTAATACTTATATTTATTATAGTTCTAGCGATAATAACTGCATAATATGGGTAATAATGCATGTTATATTGATAATAATATAAGTAATAAGTATAATTATTACAGTTCTAGCGATAATAACTGCATTATATGGGTAATAATGCACGTTATATTGCTAATAATATAAGTAATGAGTACAATTATTACAGTTCTAGCGATAATAACTGCATTATATGGGTAATAATGCACGTTATATTGCTAATAATATAAGTAATAAGTATAATTATTACAGTTCTAGCGATAATAACTGCATTATATGGGTAATAATGCATGTTATATTGATAATATCGGGAGTAATAAGTATAATTATTATAGTTCTAGCGATAATAATAGTGAAATGTGGCAAATAGTGCATGTTATATTGATAATAATAAAAGTAATAAATATATTTATTACAGTTCTATCAATAATAACTGCATAATATGGGTAATAATGCATGTTATATTGATGATAATAAAAGTAATACGTATATTTATTATAGTTCTAGCGATAATAACTGCATAATATGGGTAATAATGCATGTTATATTGATAATAATCTAAGTAATAAGTACAATTATTACAGTTCTAGCGATAATAACTGCATTATATGGGTAATAATGCACGTTATATTGCTAATAATATAAGTAATAAGTATAATTATTACAGTTCTAGCGATAATAACTGCATTATATGGGTAATAATGCATGTTATATTGATAATATCGGGAGTAATAAGTATAATTATTATAGTTCTAGCGATAATAATAGTAAAATGTGGCAAATAGTGCATGTTATATTGATAATAATAAAAGTAATAAATATATTTATTACAGTTCTATCGATAATAACTGCATAATATGGGTAATAATGCATGTTATATTGATGATAATAAAAGTAATACGTATATTTATTATAGTTCTAGCGATAATAACTGCATAATATGGGTAATAATGCATGTTATATTGATAATAATCTAAGTAATAAGTATAATTATTACAGTTCTAGCGATAATAACTGCATTATATGGGTAATAATGCATGTTATATTGATGATAATGAAAGTAATACGTATATTTGTTATAGTTCAAGCGATAATAACTGCATAATATGGGTAATAATGCATGTTATATTGAGAATAATATAAGTAATAAGTATAATTATTACAGTTCTGGCGATAATAACTGCATTATATGGGTAATAATGCACGTTATATTGCTAACAATATAAGTAATAAGTATAATTATTACAGTTCTAGCGATAATATCTGCATTATATGGGTAATAATGCATGTTATATTGATGATAATGAAAGTAATACGTATATTTGTTATAGTTCTAGCGATAATAACTGCATAATATGGGTAATAATGCATGTTATATTGAGAATAATATAAGTAATAAGTATAATTATTACAGTTCTGGCGATAATAACTGCATTATATGGGTAATAATGCACGTTATATTGCTAGTAGTATAAGTAATAAGTATAATTATTACAGTTCTTGCGATAATACCTCCATTATATGGGTAATAATGCATGTTATATTGATAATAATATAAGTAATAAGTATAATTATTACAGTTCTAGCGATAATAACTGCATAATATGGGTAATAATGCACGTTATATTGCTAATAATATAAGTAATGAGTACAATTATTACAGTTCTAGCGATAATAACTGCATTATATGGGTAATAATGCATGTTATATTGATAATATTGGGAGTAATAAGTATATTTATTATGGTTCTAGAGATAATAATAGTAAAATATGGCAAATAGTGCATGTTATATTGATAATAATAAAAGTAATAAATATATTTATTACAGTTCTATCGATAATAACTGCATAATATGGGTAATAATGCATGTTATATTGATGATAATAAAAGTAATACGTATATTTATTATAGTTCTAGCGATAATAACTGCACAATATGGGTAATAATGCATGCTATATTGATAATAATCTAAGTAATAAGTATAATTATTACAGTTCTAGCCATAATAACTGCATTATATGGGTAATAATGCACGTTATATTGCTAACAATATAAGTAATAAGTATAATTGTTACAGTTCTAGCGATAATAACTGCATTATATGGGTAATAATGCATGTTATATTGATGATAATGAAAGTAATACGTATATTTATTATAGTTCTAGCGATAATAACTGCATAATATGGGTAATAATGCATGTTATATTGAGAATAATATAAGTAATAAGTATAATTATTACAGTTCTAGCGATAATAACTGCATAATATGGGTAATAATGCACGTTATATTGCTAATAATATAAGTAATGAGTATAATTATTACAGTTCTAGTGATAATAACTGCATCATATGGGTAATAAAGCACGTTATATTGCTAACAATATAAGTAATAAGTATAATTATTACAGTTCTAGCGATAATAACTGCATTATATGGGTAGAAATGCATGTTATATTGATAATATTTTTGAGTAATAAGTATATTTATTATGGTTCTAGAGATATTAACTGCATAATATGGGTAATAATGCATGTTATATTGATGATAATGCAAGTAATACGTATATTTATTATAGTTCTAGCGATAATAACTGCATTATATGGGTAATAATGCACGTTATATTGCTAATAATATAAGTAATGAGTATAATTATTACAGTTCTAGCGATAATAACTGCATTATATGGGTAATAATGCACGCTATATTGCTAATAATATAAGTAATAATTATAATTATTAGAGTTCTAGCGATAATAACTGCATTATATGGGTAATAATGCATGTTATATTGATAATATCGGGAGTAATAAGTATAATTATTATAGTTCTAGCGATAATAATAGTAAAATGTGGCAAATAGTGCATGTTATATTGATAATAATAAAAGTAATAAATATATTTATTACAGTTCTATCAATAATAACTGCATAATATGGGTAATAATGCATGTTATATTGATGATAATAAAAGTAATACGTATATTTATTATAGTTCTAGCGATAATAACTGCATAATATGGGTAATAATGCATGTTATATTGATAATAATCTAAGTAATAAGTATAATTATTACAGTTCTAGCGATAATAACTGCATTATATGGGTAATAATGCACGTTATATTGCTAACAATATAAGTAATAAGTATAATTATTACAGTTCTAGCGATAATAACTGCATTATATGGGTAATAATGCATGTTATATTGATGATAGTGAAAGTAATACGTATATTTGTTATAGTTCTAGCGATAATAAGTGCATAATATGGGTAATAATGCATGTTATATTGAGAATAATATAAGTAATAAGTATAATTATTACAGTTCTGGCGATAATAACTGCATTATATGGGTAATAATGCACGTTGTATTGCTAATAGTATAAGTAATAAGTATAATTATTACAGTTCTAGCGATAATACCTCCATTATATGGGTAATAATGCATGTTATATTGATAATGATATAAGTAATAAGTATAATTATTACAGTTCTAGCGATAATAACTGCATAATATGGGTAATAATGCACGTTATATTGCTAATAATATAAGTAATGAGTCCAATTATTACAGTTCTAGCGATAATAACTGCATTATATGGGTAATAATGCATGTTATATTGATAATAATATACGTAATAAGAATAATTATTACAGTTCTAGCGATAATAACTGCATTATATGGGTAATAATGCATGTTATATTGATGATAATAAAAGTAATACGTATATTTATTATAGTTCTAGCGATAATAACTGCATAATATGGGTAATAATGCATGTTATATTGATAATAATATAAGTAATAAGTATAATTATTACAGTTCTCTCAATAATAACTGCATAATATGGGTAATAATGCATGTTATATTGATGATAATGAAAGTAATACGTATATTTGTTACAGTTCTAGCGATAATAACTGCATAATATGGGTAATAATGCATGTTATATTGAGAATAATATAAGTAATAAGTATAATTATTACAGTTCTGGCGATAATAACTGCATTATATGGGTAATAATGCACGTTATATTGCTAATAGTATAAGTAATAAGTATAATTATTACAGTTCTAGCGATAATAACTGCATTATATGGGTAATAATGCATGTTATATTGATAATATTGGGAGTAATAAGTATATTTATTATGGTTCTAGAGATAATAATAGTAAAATATGGCAAATAGTGCATGTTATATTGATAATAATAAAAGTAATAAGTATATTTATTACAGTTCTATCGATAATAACTGCATAATATGGGTAATAATGCATGTTATATTGAGAATAATATAAGTAATAAGAATAATTATTACAGTTCTAGCGATAATAACTGCATTATATGGGTAATAATGCATGTTATATTGATAATATCGGGAGTAATAAGTATAATTATTACAGTTCTAGCGATAATAATAGTAAAATATGGCAAATAGTGCATGTTATATTGATAATAATAAAAGTAATAAGTATATTTATTACAGTTCTATCGATAATAACTGCATAATATGGGTAATAATGCATGTTATATTGAGAATAATATAAGTAATGAGTATAATTATTACAGTTCTTGCGATAATACCTCCATTATATGGGTAATAATGCATGTTATATTGATAATAATATAAGTAATAAGTATAATTATTACAGTTCTAGCGATAATAACTACATTATATGGGTAATAATGCACGTTATATTGCTAATAATATAAGTAATAAGTATAATTATTACAGTTCTAGCGATAATAACTGCATTATATGGGTAATAATGCATGTTATATTGATAATATCGGGAGTAATAAGTATAATTATTATAGTTCTAGCGATAATAATAGTAAAATATGGCAAATAGTGCATGTTATATTGATAATAATAAAAGTAATAAGTATATTTATTACAGTTCTATCGATAATAACTGCATAATATGGGTAATAATGCATGTTATATTGATGATAATAAAAGTAATACTTATATTTATTATAGTTCTAGCGATAATAACTGCATAATATGGGTAATAATGCATGTTATATTGATAATAATATAAGTAATAAGTATAATTATTACAGTTCTAGCGATAATAACTGCATTATATGGGTAATAATGCACGTTATATTGCTAATAATATAAGTAATGAGTACAATTATTACAGTTCTAGCGATAATAACTGCATTATATGGGTAATAATGCACGTTATATTGCTAATAATATAAGTAATAAGTATAATTATTACAGTTCTAGCGATAATAACTGCATTATATGGGTAATAATGCATGTTATATTGATAATATCGGGAGTAATAAGTATAATTATTATAGTTCTAGCGATAATAATAGTGAAATGTGGCAAATAGTGCATGTTATATTGATAATAATAAAAGTAATAAATATATTTATTACAGTTCTATCAATAATAACTGCATAATATGGGTAATAATGCATGTTATATTGATGATAATAAAAGTAATACGTATATTTATTATAGTTCTAGCGATAATAACTGCATAATATGGGTAATAATGCATGTTATATTGATAATAATCTAAGTAATAAGTACAATTATTACAGTTCTAGCGATAATAACTGCATTATATGGGTAATAATGCACGTTATATTGCTAATAATATAAGTAATAAGTATAATTATTACAGTTCTAGCGATAATAACTGCATTATATGGGTAATAATGCATGTTATATTGATAATATCGGGAGTAATAAGTATAATTATTATAGTTCTAGCGATAATAATAGTAAAATGTGGCAAATAGTGCATGTTATATTGATAATAATAAAAGTAATAAATATATTTATTACAGTTCTATCGATAATAACTGCATAATATGGGTAATAATGCATGTTATATTGATGATAATAAAAGTAATACGTATATTTATTATAGTTCTAGCGATAATAACTGCATAATATGGGTAATAATGCATGTTATATTGATAATAATCTAAGTAATAAGTATAATTATTACAGTTCTAGCGATAATAACTGCATTATATGGGTAATAATGCATGTTATATTGATGATAATGAAAGTAATACGTATATTTGTTATAGTTCAAGCGATAATAACTGCATAATATGGGTAATAATGCATGTTATATTGAGAATAATATAAGTAATAAGTATAATTATTACAGTTCTGGCGATAATAACTGCATTATATGGGTAATAATGCACGTTATATTGCTAACAATATAAGTAATAAGTATAATTATTACAGTTCTAGCGATAATATCTGCATTATATGGGTAATAATGCATGTTATATTGATGATAATGAAAGTAATACGTATATTTGTTATAGTTCTAGCGATAATAACTGCATAATATGGGTAATAATGCATGTTATATTGAGAATAATATAAGTAATAAGTATAATTATTACAGTTCTGGCGATAATAACTGCATTATATGGGTAATAATGCACGTTATATTGCTAGTAGTATAAGTAATAAGTATAATTATTACAGTTCTTGCGATAATACCTCCATTATATGGGTAATAATGCATGTTATATTGATAATAATATAAGTAATAAGTATAATTATTACAGTTCTAGCGATAATAACTGCATAATATGGGTAATAATGCACGTTATATTGCTAATAATATAAGTAATGAGTACAATTATTACAGTTCTAGCGATAATAACTGCATTATATGGGTAATAATGCATGTTATATTGATAATATTGGGAGTAATAAGTATATTTATTATGGTTCTAGCGATAATAATAGTAAAATATGGCAAATAGTGCATGTTATATTGATAATAATAAAGGTAATAAGTATATTTATTACAGTTCTATCGATAATAACTGCATAATATGGGTAATAATGCATGTTATATTGATGATAATAAAAGTAATACGTATATTTATTATAGTTCTAGCGATAATAACTGCACAATATGGGTAATAATGCATGCTATATTGATAATAATCTAAGTAATAAGTATAATTATTACAGTTCTAGCCATAATAACTGCATTATATGGGTAATAATGCACGTTATATTGCTAACAATATAAGTAATAAGTATAATTGTTACAGTTCTAGCGATAATAACTGCATTATATGGGTAATAATGCATGTTATATTGATGATAATGAAAGTAATACGTATATTTATTATAGTTCTAGCGATAATAACTGCATAATATGGGTAATAATGCATGTTATATTGAGAATAATATAAGTAATAAGTATAATTATTACAGTTCTAGCGATAATAACTGCATAATATGGGTAATAATGCACGTTATATTGCTAATAATATAAGTATTGAGTATAATTATTACAGTTCTAGTGATAATAACTGCATCATATGGGTAATAAAGCACGTTATATTGCTAACAATATAAGTAATAAGTATAATTATTACAGTTCTAGCGATAATAACTGCATTATATGGGTAGAAATGCATGTTATATTGATAATATTTTTGAGTAATAAGTATATTTATTATGGTTCTAGAGATATTAACTGCATAATATGGGTAATAATGCATGTTATATTGATGATAATGCAAGTAATACGTATATTTATTATAGTTCTAGCGATAATAACTGCATTATATGGGTAATAATGCACGTTATATTGCTAATAATATAAGTAATGAGTATAATTATTACAGTTCTAGCGATAATAACTGCATTATATGGGTAATAATGCATGTTATATTGATAATATCGGGAGTAATAAGTATAATTATTATAGTTCTAGCGATAATAATAGTAAAATATGGCAAATAGTGCATGTTATATTGATAATAATAAAAGTAATAAGTATATTTATTACAGTTCTATCGATAATAACTGCATAATATGGGTAATAATGCATGTTATATTGATGATAATAAAAGTAATACGTATATTTATTATAGTTCTAGCGATAATAACTGCATAATATGGGTAATAATGCATGTTATATTGATAATAATATAAGTAATAAGTTTAATTATTACAGTTCTAGCGATAATAACTGCATTATATGGGTAATAATGCACGTTATATTGCTAATAATATAAGTAATGAGTACAATTATTACAGTTCTAGCGATAATAACTGCATTATATGGGTAATAATGCACGCTATATTGCTAATAATATAAGTAATAATTATAATTATTAGAGTTCTAGCGATAATAACTGCATTATATGGGTAATAATGCATGTTATATTGATAATATCGGGAGTAATAAGTATAATTATTATAGTTCTAGCGATAATAATAGTAAAATGTGGCAAATAGTGCATGTTATATTGATAATAATAAAAGTAATAAATATATTTATTACAGTTCTATCAATAATAACTGCATAATATGGGTAATAATGCATGTTATATTGATGATAATAAAAGTAATACGTATATTTATTATAGTTCTAGCGATAATAACTGCATAATATGGGTAATAATGCATGTTATATTGATAATAATCTAAGTAATAAGTATAATTATTACAGTTCTAGCGATAATAACTGCATTATATGGGTAATAATGCACGTTATATTGCTAACAATATAAGTAATAAGTATAATTATTACAGTTCTAGCGATAATAACTGCATTATATGGGTAATAATGCATGTTATATTGATGATAATGAAAGTAATACGTATATTTGTTATAGTTCTAGCGATAATAACTGCATAATATGGGTAATAATGCATGTTATATTGCTAATAATATAAGTAATGAGTCCAATTATTACAGTTCTAGCGATAGTAACTGCATTATATGGGTAATAATGCATGTTATATTGATAATAATCTAAGTAATAAGTATAATTATTACAGTTCTAGCGATAATAACTGCATTATATGGGTAATAATGCACGTTATATTGCTAACAATATAAGTAATAAGTATAATTATTACAGTTCTAGCGATAATAACTGCATTATATGGGTAATAATGCATGTTATATTGATGATAGTGAAAGTAATACGTATATTTGTTATAGTTCTAGCGATAATAAGTGCATAATATGGGTAATAATGCATGTTATATTGAGAATAATATAAGTAATAAGTATAATTATTACAGTTCTGGCGATAATAACTGCATTATATGGGTAATAATGCACGTTGTATTGCTAATAGTATAAGTAATAAGTATAATTATTACAGTTCTAGCGATAATACCTCCATTATATGGGTAATAATGCATGTTATATTGATAATGATATAAGTAATAAGTATAATTATTACAGTTCTAGCGATAATAACTGCATAATATGGGTAATAATGCACGTTATATTGCTAATAATATAAGTAATGAGTCCAATTATTACAGTTCTAGCGATAATAACTGCATTATATGGGTAATAATGCATGTTATATTGATAATAATATACGTAATAAGAATAATTATTACAGTTCTAGCGATAATAACTGCATTATATGGGTAATAATGCATGTTATATTGATGATAATAAAAGTAATACGTATATTTATTATAGTTCTAGCGATAATAACTGCATAATATGGGTAATAATGCATGTTATATTGATAATAATATAAGTAATAAGTATAATTATTACAGTTCTCTCAATAATAACTGCATAATATGGGTAATAATGCATGTTATATTGATGATAATGAAAGTAATACGTATATTTGTTACAGTTCTAGCGATAATAACTGCATAATATGGGTAATAATGCATGTTATATTGAGAATAATATAAGTAATAAGTATAATTATTACAGTTCTGGCGATAATAACTGCATTATATGGGTAATAATGCACGTTATATTGCTAATAGTATAAGTAATAAGTATAATTATTACAGTTCTAGCGATAATACCTCCATTATATGGGTAATAATGCATGTTATATTGATAATGATATAAGTAATAAGTATAATTATTACAGTTCTAGCGATAATAACTACATTATATGGGTAATAATGCACGTTATATTGCTAATAATATAAGTAATAAGTATAATTATTACAGTTCTAGCGATAATAACTGCATTATATGGGTAATAATGCATGTTATATTGATAATAATATAAGTAATAAGAATAATTATTACAGTTCTAGCGATAATAACTGCATTATATGGGTAATAATGCATGTTATATTGATAATATCGGGAGTAATAAGTATAATTATTATAGTTCTAGCGATAATAATAGTAAAATATGGCAAATAGTGCATGTTATATTGATAATAATAAAAGTAATAAGTATATTTATTACAGTTCTATCGATAATAACTGCATAATATGGGTAATAATGCATGTTATATTGATGATAATAAAAGTAATACGTATATTTATTATAGTTCTAGCGATAATAACTGCATAATATGGGTAATAATGCATGTTATATTGAGAATAATATAAGTAATAAGTATAATTATTACAGTTCTAGCGATAATAACTGCATTATATGGGTAATAATGCACGTTATATTGCTAGTAGTATAAGTAATAAGTATAATTATTACAGTTCTAGCGATAATAACTGCATTATATGGGTAATAATGCATGTTATATTGATAATATTGGGAGTAATAAGTATATTTATTATGGTTCTAGAGATAATAATAGTAAAATATGGCAAATAGTGCATGTTATATTGATAATAATAAAAGTAATAAGTATATTTATTACAGTTCTATCGATAATAACTGCATAATATGGGTAATAATGCATGTTATATTGAGAATAATATAAGTAATAAGAATAATTATTACAGTTCTAGCGATAATAACTGCATTATATGGGTAATAATGCATGTTATATTGATAATATCGGGAGTAATAAGTATAATTATTATAGTTCTAGCGATAATAATAGTAAAATATGGCAAATAGTGCATGTTATATTGATAATAATAAAAGTAATAAGTATATTTATTACAGTTCTATCGATAATAACTGCATAATATGGGTAATAATGCATGTTATATTGAGAATAATATAAGTAATGAGTATAATTATTACAGTTCTTGCGATAATACCTCCATTATATGGGTAATAATGCATGTTATATTGATAATAATATAAGTAATAAGTATAATTATTACAGTTCTAGCGATAATAACTACATTATATGGGTAATAATGCACGTTATATTGCTAATAATATAAGTAATAAGTATAATTATTACAGTTCTAGCGATAATAACTGCATTATATGGGTAATAATGCATGTTATATTGATAATATCGGGAGTAATAAGTATAATTATTACAGTTCTGGCGATAATAACTGCATTATATGGGTAATAATGCACGTTATATTGCTAATAGTATAAGTAATAAGTATAATTATTACAGTTCTAGCGATAATACCTCCATTATATGGGTAATAATGCATGTTATATTGATAATGATATAAGTAATAAGTATAATTATTACAGTTCTAGCGATAATAACTACATTATATGGGTAATAATGCACGTTATATTGCTAATAATATAAGTAATAAGTATAATTATTACAGTTCTAGCGATAATAACTGCATTATATGGGTAATAATGCATGTTATATTGATAATAATATAAGTAATAAGAATAATTATTACAGTTCTAGCGATAATAACTGCATTATATGGGTAATAATGCATGTTATATTGATAATATCGGGAGTAATAAGTATAATTATTATAGTTCTAGCGATAATAATAGTAAAATATGGCAAATAGTGCATGTTATATTGATAATAATAAAAGTAATAAGTATATTTATTACAGTTCTATCGATAATAACTGCATAATATGGGTAATAATGCATGTTATATTGATGATAATAAAAGTAATACGTATATTTATTATAGTTCTAGCGATAATAACTGCATAATATGGGTAATAATGCATGTTATATTGAGAATAATATAAGTAATAAGTATAATTATTACAGTTCTAGCGATAATAACTGCATTATATGGGTAATAATGCACGTTATATTGCTAGTAGTATAAGTAATAAGTATAATTATTACAGTTCTAGCGATAATAACTGCATTATATGGGTAATAATGCATGTTATATTGATAATATTGGGAGTAATAAGTATATTTATTATGGTTCTAGAGATAATAATAGTAAAATATGGCAAATAGTGCATGTTATATTGATAATAATAAAAGTAATAAGTATATTTATTACAGTTCTATCGATAATAACTGCATAATATGGGTAATAATGCATGTTATATTGAGAATAATATAAGTAATAAGAATAATTATTACAGTTCTAGCGATAATAACTGCATTATATGGGTAATAATGCATGTTATATTGATAATATCGGGAGTAATAAGTATAATTATTATAGTTCTAGCGATAATAATAGTAAAATATGGCAAATAGTGCATGTTATATTGATAATAATAAAAGTAATAAGTATATTTATTACAGTTCTATCGATAATAACTGCATAATATGGGTAATAATGCATGTTATATTGAGAATAATATAAGTAATGAGTATAATTATTACAGTTCTTGCGATAATACCTCCATTATATGGGTAATAATGCATGTTATATTGATAATAATATAAGTAATAAGTATAATTATTACAGTTCTAGCGATAATAACTACATTATATGGGTAATAATGCACGTTATATTGCTAATAATATAAGTAATAAGTATAATTATTACAGTTCTAGCGATAATAACTGCATTATATGGGTAATAATGCATGTTATATTGATAATATCGGGAGTAATAAGTATAATTATTATAGTTCTAGCGATAATAATAGTAAAATATGGCAAATAGTGCATGTTATATTGATAATAATAAAAGTAATAAGTATATTTATTACAGTTCTATCGATAATAACTGCATAATATGGGTAATAATGCATGTTATATTGATGATAATAAAAGTAATACTTATATTTATTATAGTTCTAGCGATAATAACTGCATAATATGGGTAATAATGCATGTTATATTGATAATAATATAAGTAATAAGTATAATTATTACAGTTCTAGCGATAATAACTGCATTATATGGGTAATAATGCACGTTATATTGCTAATAATATAAGTAATGAGTACAATTATTACAGTTCTAGCGATAATAACTGCATTATATGGGTAATAATGCACGTTATATTGCTAATAATATAAGTAATAAGTATAATTATTACAGTTCTAGCGATAATAACTGCATTATATGGGTAATAATGCATGTTATATTGATAATATCGGGAGTAATAAGTATAATTATTATAGTTCTAGCGATAATAATAGTGAAATGTGGCAAATAGTGCATGTTATATTGATAATAATAAAAGTAATAAATATATTTATTACAGTTCTATCAATAATAACTGCATAATATGGGTAATAATGCATGTTATATTGATGATAATAAAAGTAATACGTATATTTATTATAGTTCTAGCGATAATAACTGCATAATATGGGTAATAATGCATGTTATATTGATAATAATCTAAGTAATAAGTACAATTATTACAGTTCTAGCGATAATAACTGCATTATATGGGTAATAATGCACGTTATATTGCTAATAATATAAGTAATAAGTATAATTATTACAGTTCTAGCGATAATAACTGCATTATATGGGTAATAATGCATGTTATATTGATAATATCGGGAGTAATAAGTATAATTATTATAGTTCTAGCGATAATAATAGTAAAATGTGGCAAATAGTGCATGTTATATTGATAATAATAAAAGTAATAAATATATTTATTACAGTTCTATCGATAATAACTGCATAATATGGGTAATAATGCATGTTATATTGATGATAATAAAAGTAATACGTATATTTATTATAGTTCTAGCGATAATAACTGCATAATATGGGTAATAATGCATGTTATATTGATAATAATCTAAGTAATAAGTATAATTATTACAGTTCTAGCGATAATAACTGCATTATATGGGTAATAATGCATGTTATATTGATGATAATGAAAGTAATACGTATATTTGTTATAGTTCAAGCGATAATAACTGCATAATATGGGTAATAATGCATGTTATATTGAGAATAATATAAGTAATAAGTATAATTATTACAGTTCTGGCGATAATAACTGCATTATATGGGTAATAATGCACGTTATATTGCTAATAGTATAAGTAATAAGTATAATTATTACAGTTCTAGCGATAATACCTCCATTATATGGGTAATAATGCATGTTATATTGATAATGATATAAGTAATAAGTATAATTATTACAGTTCTAGCGATAATAACTACATTATATGGGTAATAATGCACGTTATATTGCTAATAATATAAGTAATAAGTATAATTATTACAGTTCTAGCGATAATAACTGCATTATATGGGTAATAATGCATGTTATATTGATAATAATATAAGTAATAAGAATAATTATTACAGTTCTAGCGATAATAACTGCATTATATGGGTAATAATGCATGTTATATTGATAATATCGGGAGTAATAAGTATAATTATTACAGTTCTAGCGATAATAACTGCATTATATGGGTAATAATGCACGTTATATTGCTAGTAGTATAAGTAATAAGTATAATTATTACAGTTCTAGCGATAATAACTGCATTATATGGGTAATAATGCATGTTATATTGATAATGGTGGGAGTAATAAGTATATTTATTATGGTTCTAGAGATAATAATAGTAAAATATGGAAAATAGTGCATGTTATATTGATAATAATAAAAGTAATAAGTATATTTATTACAGTTCTATCGATAATAACTGCATAATATGGGTAATAATGCATGTTATATTGAGAATAATATAAGTAATGAGTATAATTATTACAGTTCTTGCGATAATACCTCCATTATATGGGTAATAATGCATGTTATATTGATAATAATATAAGTAATAAGTATAATTATTACAGTTCTGGCGATAATAACTACATTATATGGGTAATAATGCACGTTATATTGCTAATAATATAAGTAATAAGTATAATTATTACAGTTCTAGCGATAATAACTGCATTATATGGGTAATAATGCACGTTATATTGCTAATAATATAAGTAATGAGTACAATTATTACAGTTCTAGCGATAATAACTGCATTATATGGGTAATAATGCACGTTATATTGCTAATAATATAAGTAATAAGTATAATTATTACAGTTCTAGCGATAATAACTGCATTATATGGGTAATAATGCATGTTATATTGATAATATCGGGAGTAATAAGTATAATTATTATAGTTCTAGCGATAATAATAGTAAAATGTGGCAAATAGTGCATGTTATATTGATAATAATAAAAGTAATAAATATATTTATTACAGTTCTATCGATAATAACTGCATAATATGGGTAATAATGCATGTTATATTGATGATAATAAAAGTAATACGTATATTTATTATAGTTCTAGCGATAATAACTGCATAATATGGGTAATAATGCATGTTATATTGATAATAATCTAAGTAATAAGTATAATTATTACAGTTCTAGCGATAATAACTGCATTATATGGGTAATAATGCATGTTATATTGATGATAATGAAAGTAATACGTATATTTGTTATAGTTCTAGCGATAATAACTGCATAATATGGGTAATAATGCATGTTATATTGAGAATAATATAAGTAATAAGTATAATTATTACAGTTCTGGCGATAATAACTGCATTATATGGGTAATAATGCACGTTATATTGCTAATAGTATAAGTAATAAGTATAATTATTACAGTTCTAGCGATAATACCTCCATTATATGGGTAATAATGCATGCTTTATTGATAATGATATAAGTAATAAGTATAATTATTCCAGTTGTAGCGATAATAACTGCATAATATGGGTAATAATGCACGTTATATTGCTAATAATATAAGTAATGAGTACAATTATTACAGTTCTAGCGATAATAACTGCATTATATGGGTAATAATGCATGTTATATTGATAATAATATAAGTAATAAGAATAATTATTACAGTTCTAGCGATAATAACTGCATTATATGGGTAATAATGCATGTTATATTGATAATATCGGGAGTAATAAGTATAATTATTATAGTTCTAGCGATAATAATAGTAAAATATGGCAAATAGTGCATGTTATATTGATAATAATAAAGGTAATAAGTATATTTATTACAGTTTTATCGATAATAACTGCATAATATGGGTAATAATGCATGTTATATTGATGATAATAAAAGTAATACGTATATTTATTATAGTTCTAGCGATAATAACTGCATAATATGGGTAATAATGCATGTTATATTGATAATAATATAAGTAATAAGTATAATTATTACAGTTCTAGCGATAATAACTGCATTATATGGGTAATAATGCACGTTATATTGCTAATAATATAAGTAATGAGTACAATTATTACAGTTCTAGCGATAATAACTGCATTATATGGGTAATAATGCACGTTATATTGCTAATAATATAAGTAATAAGTATAATTATTACAGTTCTAGCGATAATAACTGCATTATATGGGTAATAATGCATGTTATATTGATAATATCGGGAGTAATAAGTCTAATTATTATAGTTCTAGCGATAATAATAGTAAAATGTGGCAAATAGTGCATGTTATATTGATAATAATAAAAGTAATAAATATATTTATTACAGTTCTATCGATAATAACTGCATAATATGGGTAATAATGCATGTTATATTGATGATAATAAAAGTAATACGTATATTTATTATAGTTCTAGCGACAATAACTGCATAATATGGGTAATAATGCATGTTATATTGATAATATCGGGAGTAATAAGTATAATTATTATAGTTCTAGCGATAATAATAGTAAAATATGGCAAATAGTGCATGTTATATTGATAATAATAAAGGTAATAAGTATATTTATTACAGTTCTATCGATAATAACTGCATAATATGGGTAATAATGCATGTTATATTGATGATAATAAAAGTAATACGTATATTTATTATAGTTCTAGCGATAATAACTGCATAATATGGGTAATAATGCATGTTATATTGATAATAATATAAGTAATAAGTATAATTATTACAGTTCTAGCGATAATAACTGCATTATATGGGTAATAATGCACGTTATATTGCTAATAATATAAGTAATGAGTACAATTATTACAGTTCTAGCGATAATAACTGCATTATATGGGTAATAATGCACGTTATATTGCTAATAATATAAGTAATAAGTATAATTATTACAGTTCTAGCGATAATAACTGCATTATATGGGTAATAATGCATGTTATATTGATAATATCGGGAGTAATAAGTCTAATTATTATAGTTCTAGCGATAATAATAGTAAAATGTGGCAAATAGTGCATGTTATATTGAGAATAATAAAAGTAATAAATATATTTATTACAGTTCTATCGATAATAACTGCATAATATGGGTAATAATGCATGTTATATTGATGATAATAAAAGTAATACGTATATTTATTATAGTTCTAGCGATAATAACTGCATAATATGGGTAATAATGCATGTTATATTGATAATATCGGGAGTAATAAGTATAATTATTATAGTTCTAGCGATAATAATAGTAAAATATGGCAAATAGTGCATGTTATATTGATAATAATAAAGGTAATAAGTATATTTATTACAGTTCTATCGTCAATAACTGCATAATATGGGTAATAATGCATGTTATATTGATGATAATAAAAGTAATACGTATATTTATTATAGTTCTAGCGATAATAACTGCATAATATGGGTAATAATGCATGTTATATTGATAATAATATAAGTAATAAGTATAATTATTACAGTTCTAGCGATAATAACTGCATTATATGGGTAATAATGCACGTTATATTGCTAATAATATAAGTAATGAGTACAATTATTACAGTTCTAGCGATAATAACTGCATTATATGGGTATTAATGCACGTTATATTGCTAATAATATAAGTAATAAGTATAATTATTACAGTTCTAGCGATAATAACTGCATTATATGGGTAATAATGCATGTTATATTGATAATATCGGGAGTAATAAGTCTAATTATTATAGTTCTAGCGATAATAATAGTAAAATGTGGCAAATAGTGCATGTTATATTGATAATAATAAAAGTAATAAATATATTTATTACAGTTCTATCGATAATAACTGCATAATATGGGTAATAATGCATGTTATATTGATGATAATAAAAGTAATACGTATATTTATTATAGTTCTAGCGATAATAACTGCATAATATGGGTAATAATGCATGTTATATTGATAATAATCTAAGTAATAAGTATAATTATTACAGTTCTAGCGATAATAACTGCATTATATGGGTAATAATGCATGTTATATTGATGATAATGAAAGTAATACGTATATTTGTTATAGTTCTAGCGATAATAACTGCATAATATGGGTAATAATGCATGTTATATTGAGAATAATATAAGTAATAAGTATAATTATTACAGTTCTGGCGATAATAACTGCATTATATGGGTAATAATGCACGTTATATTGCTAATAGTATAAGTAATAAGTATGATTATTACAGTTCTAGCGATAATACCTCCATTATATGGGTAATAATGCATGCTTTATTGATAATGATATAAGTAATAAGTATAATTATTACAGTTCTAGCGATAATAACTGCATAATATGGGTAATAATGCACGTTATATTGCTAATAATATAAGTAATGAGTACAATTATTACAGTTCTAGCGATAATAACTGCATTATATGGGTAATAATGCATGTTATATTGATAATAATATAAGTAATAAGAATAATTATTACAGTTCTAGCGATAATAACTGCATTATATGGGTAATAATGCATGTTATATTGATTTAATCGGGAGTAATAAGTATAATTATTATAGTTCTAGCGATAATAATAGTAAAATATGGCAAATAGTGCATGTTATATTGATAATAATAAAAGTAATAAGTATATTTATTAGAGTTCTATCGATAATAACTGCATAATATGGGTAATAATGCATGTTATATTGATGATAATAAAAGTAATACGTATATTTATTATAGTTCTAGCGATAATAACTGCATAATATGGGTAATAATGCATGTTATATTGATAATAATATAAGTAATAAGTATAATTATTACAGTTCTAGCGATAATAACTGCATTATATGGGTAATAATGCACGTTATATTGCTAATAATATAAGTAATGAGTACAATTATTACAGTTCTAGCGATAATAACTGCATTATATGGGTATTAATGCACGTTATATTGCTAATAATATAAGTAATAAGTATAATTATTACAGTTCTAGCGATAATAACTGCATTATATGGGTAATAATGCATGTTATATTGATAATATCGGGAGTAATAAGTATAATTATTATAGTTCTAGCGATAATAATAGTAAAATGTGGCAAATAGTGCATGTTATATTGATAATAATAAAAGTAATAAATATATTTATTACAGTTCTATCGATAATAACTGCATAATATGGGTAATAATGCATGTTATATTGATGATAATAAAAGTAATACGTATATTTATTATAGTTCTAGCGATAATAACTGCATAATATGGGTAATAATGCATGTTATATTGAGAATAATATAAGTAATAAGTATAATTATTACAGTTCTGGCGATAATAACTGCATTATATGGGTAATAATGCACGTTATATTGCTAATAGTATAAGTAATAAGTATGATTATTACAGTTCTAGCGATAATACCTCCATTATATGGGTAATAATGCATGCTTTATTGATAATGATATAAGTAATAAGTATAATTATTACAGTTCTAGCGATAATAACTGCATAATATGGGTAATAATGCACGTTATATTGCTAATAATATAAGTAATGAGTACAATTATTACAGTTCTAGCGATAATAACTGCATTATATGGGTAATAATGCATGTTATATTGATTTAATCGGGAGTAATAAGTATAATTATTATAGTTCTAGCGATAATAATAGTAAAATGTGGCAAATAGTGCATGTTATATTGATAATAATAAAAGTAATAAATATATTTATTACAGTTCTATCGATAATAACTGCATAATATGGGTAATAATGCATGTTATATTGATGATAATAAAAGTAATACGTATATTTATTATAGTTCTAGCGATAATAACTGTATAATATGGGTAATAATGCATGTTATATTGAGAATAATATAAGTAATAAGTATAATTATTACAGTTCTAGCGATAATAACTGCATTATATGGGTAATAATGCATGTTATATTGATGATAATGAAAGTAATACGTATATTTGTTATAGTTCTAGCGATAATAACTGCATAATATGGGTAATAATGCATGTTATATTGAGAATAATATAAGTAATAAGTATAATTATTACAGTTCTGGCGATAATAACTGCATTATATGGGTAATAATGCACGTTATATTGCTAATAGTATAAGTAATAAGTATAATTATTACAGTTCTAGCGATAATACCTCCATTATATGGGTAATAATGCATGCTTTATTGATAATGATATAAGTAATAAGTATAATTATTACAGTTCTAGCGATAATAACTGCATAATATGGGTAATAATGCACGTTATATTGCTAATAATATAAGTAATGAGTACAATTATTACAGTTCTAGCGATAATAACTGCATTATATGGGTAATAATGCATGTTATATTGATAATAATATAAGTAATAAGAATAATTATTACAGTTCTAGCGATAATAACTGCATTATATGGGTAATAATGCATGTTATATTGATAATATCGGGAGTAATAAGTATAATTATTATAGTTCTAGCGATAATAATAGTAAAATATGGCAAATAGTGCATGTTATATTGATAATAATAAAGGTAATAAGTATATTTATTACAGTTCTATCGATAATAACTGCATAATATGGGTAATAATGCATGTTATATTGATGATAATAAAAGTAATACGTATATTTATTATAGTTCTAGCGATAATAACTGCATAATATGGGTAATAATGCATGTTATATTGATAATAATATAAGTAATAAGTATAATTATTACAGTTCTAGCGATAATAACTGCATTATATGGGTAATAATGCACGTTATATTGCTAATAATATAAGTAATGAGTACAATTATTACAGTTCTAGCGATAATAAATGCATTATATGGGTAATAATGCACGTTATATTGCTAATAATATAAGTAATAAGTATAATTATTACAGTTCTAGCGATAATAACTGCATTATATGGGTAATAATGCATGTTATATTGATAATATCGGGAGTAATAAGTATAATTATTATAGTTCTAGCGATAATAATAGTAAAATGTGGCAAATAGTGCATGTTATATTGATAATAATAAAAGTAATAAATATATTTATTACAGTTCTATCGATAATAACTGCATAATATGGGTAATAATGCATGTTATATTGATGATAATAAAAGTAATACGTATATTTATTATAGTTCTAGCGATAATAACTGCATAATATTGGTAATAATGCATGTTATATTGATAATATCGGGAGTAATAAGTATAATTATTATAGTTCTAGCGATAATAATAGTAAAATGTGGCAAATAGTGCATGTTATATTGATAATAATAAAAGTAATAAATATATTTATTACAGTTCTAGCGATAATAACTGCATTATATGGGTAATAATGCATGTTATATTGATTTAATCGGGAGTAATAAGTATAATTATTATAGTTCTAGCGATAATAATAGTAAAATATGGCAAATAGTGCATGTTATATTGATAATAATAAAAGTAATAAGTATATTTATTACAGTTCTATCGATAATAACTGCATAATATGGGTAATAATGCATGTTATGTTGATGATAATAAAAGTAATACGTATATTTATTATAGTTCTAGCGATAATAACTGCATAATATGGGTAATAATGCATGTTATATTGAGAATAATATAAGTAATAAGTATAATTATTACAGTTCTAGCGATAATAACTGCATTATATGGGTAATAATGCACGTTATATTGCTAATAATATAAGTAATGAGTACAATTATTACAGTTCTAGCGATAATAACTGCATTATATGGGTAATAATGCGCGTTATATTGCTAATAATATAAGTAATAAGTATAATTATTACAGTTCTAGCGATAATAACTGCATTATATGGGTAATAATGCATGTTATATTGATGATAATGAAAGTAATACGTATATTTGTTATAGTTCTAGCGATAATAACTGCATAATATGGGTAATAATGCATGTTTTATTGTGAATAATATAAGTAATAAGTATAATTATTACAGTTCTGGCGATAATAACTGCATTATATGGGTAATAATGCACGTTATATTGCTAATAGTATAAGTAATAAGTATAATTATTACAGTTCTAGCGATAATACCTCCATTATATGGGTAATAATGCATGCTTTATTGATAATGATATAAGTAATAAGTATAATTATTACAGTTCTAGCGATAATAACTGCATAATATGGGTAATAATGCACGTTATATTGCTAATAATATAAGTAATGAGTACAATTATTACAGTTCTAGCGATAATATCTGCATTATATGGGTAATAATGCATGTTATATTGATAATAATATAAGTAATAAGAATAATTATTACAGTTCTAGCGATAATAACTGCATTATATGGGTAATAATGCATGTTATATTGATGATAATAAAAGTAATACGTATATTTATTATAGTTCTAGCGATAATAACTGCATAATATGGGTAATAATGCATGTTATATTGATAATAATCTAAGTAATAAGTATAATTATTACAGTTCTAGCGATAATAACTGCATTATATGGGTAATAATGCATGTTATATTGATGATAATGAAAGTAATACGTATATTTGTTATAGTTCTAGCGATAATAACTGCATAATATGGGTAATAATGCATGTTATATTGAGAATAATATAAGTAATAAGTATAATTACTACAGTTCTGGCGATAATAACTGCATTATATGGGTAATAATGCACGTTATATTGCTAATAATATAAGTAATAAGTATAATTATTACAGTTCTAGCGATAATAACTGCATTATATGGGTAATAATGCATGCTTTATTGATAATGATATAAGTAATAAGTATAATTATTACAGTTGTAGCGATAATAACCGCATAATATGGGTAATAATGCACGTTATATTGCTAATAATATAAGTAATGAGTACAATTATTACAGTTCTAGCGATAATAACTGCATTATATGGGTAATAATGCATGTTATATTGATAATAATATAAGTAATAAGAATAATTATTACAGTTCTAGCGATAATAACTGCATAATATGGGTAATAATGCATGTTATATTGATAATAATATAAGTAATAAGTATAATTATTACAGTTCTAGCGATAATAACTGCATTATATGGGTAATAATGCACGTTATATTGCTAATAATATAAGTAATGAGTACAATTATTACAGTTCTAGCGATAATAACTGCATTATATGGGTAATAATGCACGTTATATTGCTAATAATATAAGTAATAAGTATAATTATTACAGTTCTAGCGATAATAACTGCATTCTATGGGTAATAATGCATGTTATATTGATAATAACCTAAGTAATAAGTACAATTATTACAGTTCTAGCGATAATAACTGCATTATATGGGTAATAATGCACGTTATATTGCTAATAATATAAGTAATAAGTATAATTATTACAGTTCTAGCGATAATAACTGCATTATATGGGTAATAATGCATGTTATATTGATAATATCGGGAGTAATAAGTATAATTATTATAGTTCTAGCGATAATAATAGTAAAATGTGGCAAATAGTGCATGTTATATTGATAATAATAAAAGTAATAAATATATTTATTACAGTTCTATCGATAATAACTGCATAATATGGGTAATAATGCATGTTATATTGATGATAATAAAAGTAATACGTATATTTATTATAGTTCTAGCGATAATAACTGCATAATATGGGTAATAATGCATGTTATATTGATAATAATCTAAGTAATAAGTATAATTATTACAGTTCTAGCGATAATAACTGCATTATATGGGTAATAATGCATGTTATATTGATGATAATGAAAGTAATACGTATATTTGTTATAGTTCTAGCGATAATAACTGCATAATATGGGTAATAATGCATGTTATATTGAGAATAATATAAGTAATAAGTATAATTACTACAGTTCTGGCGATAATAACTGCATTATATGGGTAATAATGCACGTTATATTGCTAATAATATAAGTAATAAGTATAATTATTACAGTTCTAGCGATAATAACTGCATTATATGGGTAATAATGCATGCTTTATTGATAATGATATAAGTAATAAGTATAATTATTACAGTTCTAGCGATAATAACTGCATAATATGGGTAATAATGCACGTTATATTGCTAATAATATAAGTAATGAGTACAATTATTACAGTTCTAGCGATAATAACTGCATTATATGGGTAAAAATGCATGTTATATTGATAATATCGGGAGTAATAAGTATAATTATTATAGTTCTAGCGATAATAATAGTAAAATATGGCAAATAGTGCATGTTATATTGATAATAATAAAAGTAATAAGTATATTTATTACAGTTCTATCGATAATAACTGCATAATATGGGTAATAATGCATGTTATATTGATGATAATAAATGTAATACGTATATTTATTATAGTTCTAGCGATAATAACTGCATAATATGGGTAATAATGCATGTTATATTGATAATAATATAAGTAATAAATATAATTATTACAGTTCTAGCGATAATAACTGCATTATATGGGTAATAATGCACGTTATATTGCTAATAATATAAGTAATGAGTACAATTATTACAGTTCTAGCGATAATAACTGCATTATATGGGTAATAATGCATGTTATATTGATAGTAATATAAGTAATAAGAATAATTATTACAGTTCTAGCGATAATAACTGCATTATATGGGTAATAATGCATGTTATATTGATAATATCGGGAGTAATAAGTATAATTATTATAGTTCTAGCGATAATAATAGTAAAATATGGCAAATAGTGCATGTTATATTGATAATAATAAAAGTAATAAGTATATTTATTACAGTTCTATCGATAATAACTGCATAATATGGGTAATAATGCATGTTATATTGAGAATAATATAAGTAATAAGTATAATTATTACAGTTCTTGCGATAATACCTCCATTATATGGGTAATAATGCATGTTATATTGATAATAATATAAGTAATAAGTATAATTATTACAGTTCCAGCGATAATAACTGCATTATATGGGTAATAATGCACGTTATATTGCTAATAATATAAGTAATATGTATAATTATTACAGTTCTAGCGATAATAACTGCATTATATGGGTAATAATGCATGTTATATTGATAATATCGGGAGTAATAAGTATAATTATTATAGTTCTAGCGATAATAATAGTAAAATATGGCAAATAGTGCATGTTATATTGATAATAATAAAAGTAATAAGTATATTTATTACAGTTCTATCGATAATGACTGCATAATATGGGTAATAATGCATGTTATATTGATGATAATAAATGTAATACGTATATTTATTATAGTTCTAGCGATAATAACTGCATAATATGGGTAATAATGCATGTTATATTGATAATAATATAAGTAATAAGTATAATTATTACAGTTCTAGCGATAATAACTGCATTATATGGGTAATAATGCACGTTATATTGCTAATAATATAAGTAATGAGTACAACTATTACAGTTCTAGCGATAATAACTGCATTATATGGGTAATAATGCATGTTATATTGATAGTAATATAAGTAATAAGAATAATTATTACAGTTCTAGCGATAATAACTGCATTATATGGGTAATAATGCATGTTATATTGATAATATCGGGAGTAATAAGTATAATTATTATAGTTCTAGCGATAATAATAGTAAAATATGGCAAATAGTGCATGTTATATTGATAATAATAAAAGTAGTAAGTATATTTATTACAGTTCTATCGATAATAACTGCATAATATGGGTAATAATGCATGTTATATTGATGATAATAAAAGTAATACGTATATTTATTATAGTTCTAGCGATAATAACTGCATAATATGGGTAATAATGCATGTTATATTGAGAATAATATAAGTAATAAGTATAATTATTACAGTTCTAGCGATAATAACTGCATTATATGGGTAATAATGCACGTTATATTGCTAACAATATAAGTAATAAGTATAATTATTACAGTTCTAGCGATAATAACTGCATTATATGGGTAATAATGCATGTTATATTGATAATATTGGGAGTAATAAGTATATCTATTATGGTTCTAGAGATAATAACTGCATAATATGGGTAATAATGCATGTTATATTGATAATAATATAAGTAATAAGTATATTTATTACAGTTCTAGCGATAATACCTCCATTATATGGGTAATAATGCATGTTATATTGATGATAATGAAAGTAATGCGTATATTTATTATAGTTCTAGCGATAATAACTGCATAATATGGGTAATAATGCATGTTATATTGATAATAATATAAGTAATAAGTATAATTATTACAGTTCTAGCGATAATAACTGCATTATATGGGTAATAAAGCACGTTATATTGCTAACAATATAAGTAATAAGTATAATTATTACAGTTCTAGCGATAATAACTGCATTATATGGGTAGAAATGCATGTTATATTGATAATACTGGGAGTAATAAGTATATTTATTATGGTTCTAGAGATAATAATAGTAAAATATGGCAAATAGTGCATGTTATATTGATAATAATAAAAGTAATAAGTATATTTATTACAGTTCTATCGATAATAACTGCATAATATGGGTAATAATGCATGTTATATTGTTGATAATAAAAGTAATACGTACATTTATTATAGTTCTAGCGATAATAACTGCATAATATGGGTAATAATGCATGTTATATTGATAATAATATAAGTAATAAGTATAATTATTACAGTTCTAGTGATAATAACTGCATTATATGGGTAATAATGCACGTTATATTGCTAACAATATAAGTAATAAGAATAATTATTACAGTTCTAGCGATAATAACTGCATTTTATGGGTAATAATGCATGTTATATTGATAATATCGGGAGTAATAAGTATAATTATTATAGTTCTAGCGATAATAATAGTAAAATATGGCAAATAGTGCATGTTATATTGATAATAATAAAAGTAATAAGTATATTTATTACAGTTCTATCGATAATAACTGCATAATATGGGTAATAATGCATGTTATATTGAGAATAATATAAGTAATAAGTATAATTATTACAGTTCTAGCGATAATACCTCCATTATATGGGTAATAATGCATGCTTTATTGATAATGATATAAGTAATAAGTATAATTATTACAGTTCTAGCGATAATAACTGCATAATATGGGTAATAATGCACGTTATATTGCTAATAATATAAGTAATGAGTACAATTATTACAGTTCTAGCGATAATAACTGCATTATATGGGTAATAATGCATGTTATATTGATAATAATATAAGTAATAAGTATAATTATTACAGTTCTAGCGATAATAACTGCATTATATGGGTAATAATGCATGTTATATTGATAATATTGGGAGTAATAAGTATATCTATTATGGTTCTAGAGATAATAACTGCATAATATGGGTAATAATGCATGTTATATTGATAATAATATAAGTAATAAGTATATTTATTACAGTTCTAGCGATAATACCTCCATTATATGGGTAATAATGCATGTTATATTGATGATAATGAAAGTAATGCGTATATTTATTATAGTTCTAGCGATAATAACTGCATAATATGGGTAATAATGCATGTTATATTGATAATAATATAAGTAATAAGTATATTTATTATGGTTCTAGAGATAATAACTGCATAATATGGGTAACAATGCATGTTATATTGATGATAATGAAAGTAATACGTATATTTGTTATAGTTCTAGCGATAGTAACTGCATAATATGGGTAATAATGCATGTTATATTGATGATAATGAAAGTAATACGTATATTTGTTATAGTTCTAGCGATAATAACTGCATAATATGGGTAATAATGCATGTTATATTGAGAATAATATAAGTAATAAGTATAATTATTACAGTTCTGGCGATAATAACTGCATTATATGGGTAATAATGCACGTTATATTGCTAATAGTATAAGTAATAAGTATAATTATTACAGTTCTAGCGATAATACCTCTATTATATGGGTAATAATGCATGTTATATTGATAATGATATAAGTAATAAGTATAATTATTACAGTTCTAGCGATAATAACTGCATAATATGGGTAATAATGCATGTTATATTGATAATAATATAAGTAATAGGTATAATTATTACAGTTCTAGTGATAATAACTGCATTATATGGGTAATAATGCACGTTATATTGCTAACAATATAAGTAATACGTATAATTATTACAGTTCTAGCGATAATAACTGCATTATATGGGTAAAAATGCATGTTATATTGATAATATTGGGAGTAATAAGTATATTTATTATGGTTCTAGAGATAATAATAGTAAAATATGGCAAATAGTGCATGTTATATTGATAATAATAAAAGTAATAAGTATATTTATTACAGTTCTATCGATAATAACTGCATAATATGGGTAATAATGCATGTTATATTGATGATAATAAAAGTAATACGTATATTTATTATAGTTCTAGCGATAATAACTGCATAATATGGGTAATAATGCATGTTATATTGATAATAATATAAGTAATAAGTATAATTATTACAGTTCTAGCCATAATAACTGCATTATATGGGTAATAAAGCACGTTATATTGCTAACAATATAAGTAATAAGTATAATTATTACAGTTCTAGCGATAATAACTGCATTATATGGGTAGAAATGCATGTTATATTGATAATATTGGGAGTAATAAGTATATTTATTATGGTTCTAGAGATAATAACTGCATAATATGGGTAATAATGCATGTTATATTGATAATAATGAAAGTAATACGTATATTTATTATAGTTCTGGCGATAATAACTGCATAATATGGGTAATAATGCATGTTATATTGAGAATAATATAAGTAATAAGTATAATTATTACAGTTCTAGCGATAATAACTGCATTATATGGGTAATAATGCACGTTATATTGCTAGTGGTATAAGTAATAAGTATAATTATTACAGTTCTAGCGATAATAACTGCATTATATGGGTAATAATGCATGTTACATTGATAATATTGGGAGTACTAAGTGTATTTATTATAGTTCTATCGATAATAACTGCATAATATGGGTAATAATGCATGTTATATTGATGATAATAAAAGTAATACGTATATTTATTATAGTTCTAGCGATAATAACTGCATAATATGGGTAATAATGCACGTTATATTGATAATAATATAAGTAATAAGTATAATTATTACAGTTCTAGTGATAATAACTGCATTATATGGGTAATAATGCACGTTATATTGCTAACAATATAAGTAATAAGTATAATTATTACAGTTCTAGCGATAATAACTGCATTATATGGGTAGAAATGCATGTTATATTGATAATATTGGGAGTAATAAGTAAATTTATTATGGTTCTAGAGATAATAACTGCATAATATGGGTAATAATGCATGTTATATTGATGATAATGAAAGTAATACGTGTATTTATTATAGTTCTGGCGATAATAACTGCATTATATGGGTAATAATGCACGTTATATTGCTAATAATATAAGTAATGAGTACAATTATTACAGTTCTAGCGAATATAACTGCATTATATGGGTAATAATGCACGTTATATTGCTAATCATATAAGTAATAAGTATAATTATTGCAGTTCTAGCGATAATAACTGCATTATATGGGTAATAATGCATGTTATATTGATGATAATGAAAGTAATACGTATATTTGTTATAGTTCTAGCGATAATAACTGCATAATATGGGTAATAATGCATGTTATATTGAGAATAATATAAGTAATAAGTATAATTATTACAGTTCTGGCGATAATAACTGCATTATATGGGTAATAATGCACGTTATATTGCTAATAGTATAAGTAATAAGTATAATTATTACAGTTCTAGCGATAATACCTCCATTATATGGGTAATAATGCATGCTTTATTGATAATGATATAAGTAATAAGTATAATTATTACAGTTCTAGCGATAATAACTGCATAATATGGGTAATAATGCACGTTATATTGCTAATAATATAAGTAATGAGTACAATTATTACAGTTCTAGCGATAATAACTGCATTATATGGGTAATAATGCATGTTATATTGATAATAATATAAGTAATAAGAATAATTATTACAGTTCTAGCGATAATAACTGCATTATATGGGTAATAATGCATGTTATATTGATAATATCGGGAGTAATAAGTATAATTATTATAGTTCTAGCGATAATAATAGTAAAATATGGCAAATAGTGCATGTTATATTGATAATAATGAAGGTAATAAGTATATTTATTACAGTTCTATCGATAATAACTGCATAATATGGGTAATAATGCATGTTATATTGATGATAATAAAAGTAATACGTATATTTATTATAGTTCTAGCGATAATAACTGCATAATATGGGTAATAATGCATGTTATATTGATAATAATATAAGTAATAAGTATAATTATTACAGTTCTAGCGATAATAACTGCATTATATGGGTAATAATGCACGTTATATTGCTAATAATATAAGTAATGAGTACAATTATTACAGTTCTAGCGATAATAAATGCATTATATGGGTAATAATGCACGTTATATTGCTAATAATATAAGTAATAAGTATAATTATTACAGTTCTAGCGATAATAACTGCATTATATGGGTAATAATGCATGTTATATTGATAATATCGGGAGTAATAAGTATAATTATTATAGTTCTAGCGATAATAATAGTAAAATGTGGCAAATAGTGCATGTTATATTGATAATAATAAAAGTAATAAATATATTTATTACAGTTCTATCGATAATAACTGCATAATATGGGTAATAATGCATGTTATATTGATGATAATAAAAGTAATACGTATATTTATTATAGTTCTAGCGATAATAACTGCATAATATTGGTAATAATGCATGTTATATTGATAATATCGGGAGTAATAAGTATAATTATTATAGTTCTAGCGATAATAATAGTAAAATATGGCAAATAGTGCATGTTATATTGATAATAATAAAGGTAATAAGTATATTTATTACAGTTCTATCGATAATAACTGCATAATATGGGTAATAATGCATGTTATATTGATGATAATAAAAGTAATACGTATATTTATTATAGTTCTAGCGATAATAACTGCATAATATGGGTAATAATGCATGTTATATTGATAATAATATAAGTAATAAGTATAATTATTACAGTTCTAGCGATAATAACTGCATTATATGGGTACTAATGCACGTTATATTGCTAATAATATAAGTAATGAGTACAATTATTACAGTTCTAGCGATAATAACTGCATTATATGGGTAATAAAGCACGTTATATTGCTAACAATATAAGTAATAAGTATAATTATTACAGTTCTAGCGATAATAACTGCATTATATGGGTAGAAATGCATGTTATATTGATAATATTGGGAGTAATAAGTATGTTTATTATGGTTCTAGAGATAATAACTGCATAATATGGGTAATAATGCATGTTATATTGATAATAATGAAAGTAATACGTATATTTATTATAGTTCTGGCGATAATAACTGCATAATATGGGTAATAATGCATGTTATATTGAGAATAATATAAGTAATAAGTATAATTATTACAGTTCTAGCGATAATAACTGCATTATATGGGTAATAATGCATGTTACATTGATAATATTGGGAGTAATAAGTGTATTTATTATAGTTCTATCGATAATAACTGCATAATATGGGTAATAATGCATGTTATATTGATGATAATAAAAGTAATACGTATATTTATTATAGTTCTAGCGATAATAACTGCATAATATGGGTAATAATGCATGTTATATTGATAATAATATAAGTAATAAGTATAATTATTACAGTTCTAGTGATAATAACTGCATTATATGGGTAATAATGCACGTTATATTGCTAACAATATAAGTAATAAGTATAATTATTACAGTTCTAGCGATAATAACTGCATTATATGGGTAAAAATGCATGTTATATTGATAATATTGGGAGTAATAAGTAAATTTATTATGGTTCTAGAGATAATAATAGTAAAATATGGCAAATAGTGCATGTTATATTGATAATAATAAAAGTAATAAGTATATTTATTACAGTTCTATCGATAATAACTGCATAATATGGGTAATAATGCATGTTATATTGATGATAATAAAAGTAATACGTATATTTATTATAGTTCTAGCGATCATAACTGCATAATATGGGTAATAATGCATGTTATATTGATAATAATATAAGTAATAAGTATAATTATTACAGTTCTAGCCATAATAACTGCATTATATGGGTAATAAAGCACGTTATATTGCTAACAATATAAGTAATAAGTATAATTATTACAGTTCTAGCGATAATAACTGCATTATATGGGTAGAAATGCATGTTATATTGATAATATTGGGAGTAATAAGTATATTTATTATGGTTCTAGAGATAATAACTGCATAATATGGGTAATAATGCATGTTATATTGATGATAATGAAAGTAATACGTATATTTATTACAGTTCTGGCGATAATAACTGCATTATATGGGTAATAATGCACGTTATATTGCTAATAATATAAGTAATGAGTACAATTATTACAGTTCTAGCGATAATAACTGCATTATATGGGTAATAATGCACGTTATATTGCTAATAATATAAGTAATAAGTATAATTATTACAGTTCTAGCGATAATAACTGCATTATATGGGTAATAATGCATGTTATATTGATGATAATGAAAGTAATACGTATATTTGTTATAGTTCTAGCGATAATAACTGCATAATATGGGTAATAATGCATGTTATATTGAGAATAATATAAGTAATAAGTATAATTATTACAGTTCTGGCGATAGTAACTGCATTATATGGGTAATAATGCACGTTATATTGCTAATAGTATAAGTAATAAGTATAATTATTACAGTTCTAGCGATAATACCTCCATTATATGGGTAATAATGCATGCTTTATTGATAATGATATAAGTAATAAGTATAATTATTACAGTTCTAGCGATAATAACTGCATTATATGGGTAACAATGCATGTTATATTGATAATATCGGGAGTAATAAGTATAATTATTATAGTTCTAGCGATAATAATAGTAAAATGTGGCAAATAGTGCATGTTATATTGATAATAATAAAAGTAATAAATATATTTATTACAGTTCTATCGATAATAACTGCATAATATGGGTAATAATGCATGTTATATTGATGATAATAAAAGTAATACGTATATTTATTATAGTTCTAGCGATAATAACTGCATAATATTGGTAATAATGCATGTTATATTGATAATATCGGGAGTAATAAGTATAATTATTATAGTTCTAGCGATAATAATAGTAAAATATGGCAAATAGTGCATGTTATATTGATAATAATAAAGGTAATAAGTGTATTTATTACAGTTCTATCGATAATAACTGCATAATATGGGTAATAATGCATGTTATATTGATGATAATAAAAGTAATACGTATATTTATTATAGTTCTAGCGATAATAACTGCATAATATGGGTAATAAAGCACGTTATATTGCTAACAATATAAGTAATGAGTACAATTATTACAGTTCTAGCGATAATAACTGCATTATATGGGTAATAATGCACGTTATATTGCTAATAATATAAGTAATAAGTATAATTATTACAGTTCTAGCGATAATAACTGCATTATATGGGTAATAATGCATGTTATATTGATAATATCGGGAGTAATAAGTATAATTATTATAGTTCTAGAGATAATAATAGTAAAATGTGGCAAATAGTGCATGTTATATTGATAATAATAAAAGTAATAAATATATTTATTACGGTTCTATCGATAATAACTGCATAATATGGGTAATAATGCATGTTATATTGATGATAATAAAAGTAATACGTATATTTATTATAGTTCTAGCGATAATAACTGCATAATATTGGTAATAATGCATGTTATATTGATAATATCGGGAGTAATAAGTATAATTATTATAGCTCTAGCGATAATAATAGTAAAATATGGCAAATAGTGCATGTTATATTGATAATAATAAAGGTAATAAGTATATTTATTACAGTTCTATCGATAATAACTGCATAATATGGGTAATAATGCATGTTATATTGATGATAATATAAGTAATAAGTATAATTATTACAGTTCTGGCGATAATAACTACATTATATGGGTAATAATGCACGTTATATTGCTAATAATATAAGTAATAAGTATAATTATTACAGTTCTAGCGATAATAACTGCATTATATGGGTAATAATGCACGTTATATTGCTAATAATATAAGTAATGAGTACAATTATTACAGTTCTAGCGATAATAACTGCATTATATGGGTAATAATGCACGTTATATTGCTAATAATATAAGTAATAAGTATAATTATTACAGTTCTAGCGATAATAACTGCATTATATGGGTAATAATGCATGTTATATTGATAATATCGGGAGTAATAAGTATAATTATTATAGTTCTAGCGATAATAATAGTAAAATGTGGCAAATAGTGCATGTTATATTGATAATAATAAAAGTAATAAATATATTTATTACAGTTCTATCAATAATAACTGCATAATATGGGTAATAATGCATGTTATATTGATGATAATAAAAGTAATACGTATATTTATTATAGTTCTAGCGATAATAACTGCATAATATGGGTAATAATGCATGTTATATTGATAATAATCTAAGTAATAAGTACAATTATTACAGTTCTAGCGATAATAACTGCATTATATGGGTAATAATGCACGTTATATTGCTAATAATATAAGTAATAAGTATAATTATTACAGTTCTAGCGATAATAACTGCATTATATGGGTAATAATGCATGTTATATTGATAATATCGGGAGTAATAAGTATAATTATTATAGTTCTAGCGATAATAATAGTAAAATGTGGCAAATAGTGCATGTTATATTGATAATAATAAAAGTAATAAATATATTTATTACAGTTCTATCGATAATAACTGCATAATATGGGTAATAATGCATGTTATATTGATGATAATAAAAGTAATACGTATATTTATTATAGTTCTAGCGATAATAACTGCATAATATGGGTAATAATGCATGTTATATTGATAATAATATAAGTAATAAGTATAATTATTACAGTTCTGGCGATAATAACTGCATTATATGGGTAATAATGCACGTTATATTGCTAATAGTATAAGTAATAAGTATAATTATTACAGTTCTAGCGATAATACCTCCATTATATGGGTAATAATGCATGCTTTATTGATAATGATATAAGTAATAAGTATAATTATTACAGTTGTAGCGATAATAACTGCATAATATGGGTAATAATGCACGTTATATTGCTAATAATATAAGTAATGAGTACAATTATTACAGTTCTAGCGATAATAACTGCATTATATGGGTAATAATGCATGTTATATTGATAATAATATAAGTAATAAGAATAATTATTACAGTTCTAGCGATAATAACTGCATTATATGGGTAATAATGCATGTTATATTGATAATATCGGGAGTAATAAGTATAATTATTATAGTTCTAGCGATAATAATAGTAAAATATGGCAAATAGTGCATGTTATATTGATAATAATAAAAGTAATAAGTATATTTATTACAGTGCTATCGATAATAACTGCATAATATGGGTAATAATGCATGTTATATTGATGATAATAAAAGTAATACGTATATTTATTATAGTTTTAGCGATAATAACTGCATAATATGGGTAATAATGCATGTTATATTGATAATAATATAAGTAATAAGTATAATTATTACAGTTCTAGCGATAATAACTGCATTATATGGGCAATAAAGCACGTTATATTGCTAACAATATAAGTAATAAGTATAATTATTACAGTTCTAGCGATAATAACTGCATAATATGGGTAATAATGCATGTTATATTGATGATAATAAAAGTAATACGTATATTTATTATAGTTCTAGCGATAATAACTGCATAATATGGGTAATAAAGCACGTTATATTGCTAACAATATAAGTAATGAGTACAATTATTACAGTTCTAGCGATAATAACTGCATTATATGGGTAATAATGCACGTTATATTGCTAATAATATAAGTAATAAGTATAATTATTACAGTTCTAGCGATAATAACTGCATTATATGGGTAATAATGCATGTTATATTGATAATATCGGGAGTAATAAGTATAATTATTATAGTTCTAGAGATAATAATAGTAAAATGTGGCAAATAGTGCATGTTATATTGATAATAATAAAAGTAATAAATATATTTATTACAGTTCTATCGATAATAACTGCATAATATGGGTAATAATGCATGTTATATTGATGATAATAAAAGTAATACGTATATTTATTATAGTTCTAGCGATAATAACTGCATAATATTGGTAATAATGCATGTTATATTGATAATATCGGGAGTAATAAGTATAATTATTATAGCTCTAGCGATAATAATAGTAAAATATGGCAAATAGTGCATGTTATATTGATAATAATAAAGGTAATAAGTATATTTATTACAGTTCTATCGATAATAACTGCATAATATGGGTAATAATGCATGTTATATTGATGATAATATAAGTAATAAGTATAATTATTACAGTTCTGGCGATAATAACTACATTATATGGGTAATAATGCACGTTATATTGCTAATAATATAAGTAATAAGTATAATTATTACAGTTCTAGCGATAATAACTGCATTATATGGGTAATAATGCACGTTATATTGCTAATAATATAAGTAATGAGTACAATTATTACAGTTCTAGCGATAATAACTGCATTATATGGGTAATAATGCACGTTATATTGCTAATAATATAAGTAATAAGTATAATTATTACAGTTCTAGCGATAATAACTGCATTATATGGGTAATAATGCATGTTATATTGATAATATCGGGAGTAATAAGTATAATTATTATAGTTCTAGCGATAATAATAGTAAAATGTGGCAAATAGTGCATGTTATATTGATAATAATAAAAGTAATAAATATATTTATTACAGTTCTACCAATAATAACTGCATAATATGGGTAATAATGCATGTTATATTGATGATAATAAAAGTAATACGTATATTTATTATAGTTCTAGCGATAATAACTGCATAATATGGGTAATAATGCATGTTATATTGATAATAATCTAAGTAATAAGTACAATTATTACAGTTCTAGCGATAATAACTGCATTATATGGGTAATAATGCACGTTATATTGCTAATAATATAAGTAATAAGTATAATTATTACAGTTCTAGCGATAATAACTGCATTATATGGGTAATAATGCATGTTATATTGATAATATCGGGAGTAATAAGTATAATTATTATAGTTCTAGCGATAATAATAGTAAAATGTGGCAAATAGTGCATGTTATATTGATAATAATAAAAGTAATAAATATATTTATTACAGTTCTATCGATAATAACTGCATAATATGGGTAATAATGCATGTTATATTGATGATAATAAAAGTAATACGTATATTTATTATAGTTCTAGCGATAATAACTGCATAATATGGGTAATAATGCATGTTATATTGATAATAATATAAGTAATAAGTATAATTATTACAGTTCTGGCGATAATAACTGCATTATATGGGTAATAATGCACGTTATATTGCTAATAGTATAAGTAATAAGTATAATTATTACAGTTCTAGCGATAATACCTCCATTATATGGGTAATAATGCATGCTTTATTGATAATGATATAAGTAATAAGTATAATTATTACAGTTGTAGCGATAATAACTGCATAATATGGGTAATAATGCACGTTATATTGCTAATAATATAAGTAATGAGTACAATTATTACAGTTCTAGCGATAATAACTGCATTATATGGGTAATAATGCATGTTATATTGATAATAATATAAGTAATAAGAATAATTATTACAGTTCTAGCGATAATAACTGCATTATATGGGTAATAATGCATGTTATATTGATAATATCGGGAGTAATAAGTATAATTATTATAGTTCTAGCGATAATAATAGTAAAATATGGCAAATAGTGCATGTTATATTGATAATAATAAAGGTAATAAGTATATTTATTACAGTTCTATCGATAATAACTGCATAATATGGGTAATAATGCATGTTATATTGATGATAATAAAAGTAATACGTATATTTATTATAGTTCTAGCGATAATAACTGCATAATATGGGTAATAATGCATGTTATATTGATAATAATATAAGTAATAAGTATAATTATTACAGTTCTAGCGATAATAACTGCATTATATGGGTAATAATGCACGTTATATTGCTAATAATATAAGTAATGAGTACAATTATTACAGTTCTAGCGATAATAACTGCATTATATGGGTATTAATGCACGTTATATTGCTAATAATATAAGTAATAAGTATAATTATTACAGTTCTAGCGATAATAACTGCATTATATGGGTAATAATGCATGTTATATTGATAATATCGGGAGTAATAAGTCTAATTATTATAGTTCTAGCGATAATAATAGTAAAATGTGGCAAATAGTGCATGTTATATTGATAATAATAAAAGTAATAAATATATTTATTACAGTTCTATCGATAATAACTGCATAATATGGGTAATAATGCATGTTATATTGATGATAATAAAAGTAATACGTATATTTATTATAGTTCTAGCGATAATAACTGCATAATATGGGTAATAATGCATGTTATATTGATAATAATCTAAGTAATAAGTATAATTATTACAGTTCTAGCGATAATAACTGCATTATATGGGTAATAATGCATGTTGTATTGATGATAATGAAAGTAATACGTATATTTGTTATAGTTCTAGCGATAATAACTGCATAATATGGGTAATAATGCATGTTATATTGAGAATAATATAAGTAATAAGTATAATTATTACAGTTCTGGCGATAATAACTGCATTATATGGGTAATAATGCACGTTATATTGCTAATAGTATAAGTAATAAGTATGATTATTACAGTTCTAGCGATAATACCTCCATTATATGGGTAATAATGCATGCTTTATTGATAATGATATAAGTAATAAGTATAATTATTACAGTTCTAGCGATAATGACTGCATAATATGGGTAATAATGCACGTTATATTGCTAATAATATAAGTAATGAGTACAATTATTACAGTTCTAGCGATAATAACTGCATTATATGGGTAATAATGCATGTTATATTGATAATAATATAAGTAATAAGAATAATTATTACAGTTCTAGCGATAATAACTGCATTATATGGGTAATAATGCATGTTATATTGATTTAATCGGGAGTAATAAGTATAATTATTATAGTTCTAGCGATAATAATAGTAAAATATGGCAAATAGTGCATGTTATATTGATAATAATAAAAGTAATAAGTATATTTATTACAGTTCTATCGATAATAACTGCATAATATGGGTAATAATGCATGTTATATTGATGATAATAAAAGTAATACGTATATTTATTATAGTTCTAGCGATAATAACTGCATAATATGGGTAATAATGCATGTTATATTGAGAATAATATAAGTAATAAGTATAATTATTACAGTTCTAGCGATAATAACTGCATTATATGGGTAATAATGCACGTTATATTGCTAATAATATAAGTAATGAGTACAATTATTACAGTTCTAGCGATAATAACTGCATTATATGGGTAATAATGCACGTTATATTGCTAATAATATAAGTAATAAGTATAATTATTACAGTTCTAGCGATAATAACTGCATTATATGGGTAATAATGCATGTTATATTGATGATAATGAAAGTAATACGTATATTTGTTATAGTTCTAGCGATAATAACTGCATAATATGGGTAATAATGCATGTTATATTGAGAATAATATAAGTAATAAGTATAATTATTACAGTTCTGGCGATAATAACTGCATTATATGGGTAATAATGCACGTTATATTGCTAATAGTATAAGTAATAAGTATAATTATTACAGTTCTAGCGATAATACCTCCATTATATGGGTAATAATGCATGCTTTATTGATAATGATATAAGTAATAAGTATAATTATTACAGTTCTAGCGATAATAACTGCATAATATGGGTAATAATGCACGTTATATTGCTAATAATATAAGTAATGAGTACAATTATTACAGTTCTAGCGATAATAACTGCATTATATGGGTAATAATGCATGTTATATTGATAATAATATAAGTAATAAGAATAATTATTACAGTTCTAGCGATAATAACTGCATTATATGGGTAATAATGCATGTTATATTGATAATATCGGGAGTAATAAGTATAATTATTATAGTTCTAGCGATAATAATAGTAAAATATGGCAAATAGTGCATGTTATATTGATAATAATAAAGGTAATAAGTATATTTATTACAGTTCTATCGATAATAACTGCATAATATGGGTAATAATGCATGTTATATTGATGATAATAAAAGTAATACGTATATTTATTATAGTTCTAGCGATAATAACTGCATAATATGGGTAATAATGCATGTTATATTGATAATAATATAAGTAATAAGTATAATTATTACAGTTCTAGCGATAATAACTGCATTATATGGGTAATAATGCACGTTATATTGCTAATAATATAAGTAATGAGTACAATTATTACAGTTCTAGCGATAATAACTGCATTATATGGGTATTAATGCACGTTATATTGCTAATAATATAAGTAATAAGTATAATTATTACAGTTCTAGCGATAATAACTGCATTATATGGGTAATAATGCATGTTATATTGATAATATCGGGAGTAATAAGTATAATTATTATAGTTCTAGCGATAATAATAGTAAAATGTGGCAAATAGTGCATGTTATATTGATAATAATAAAAGTAATAAATATATTTATTACAGTTCTATCGATAATAACTGCATAATATGGGTAATAATGCATGTTATATTGATGATAATAAAAGTAATACGTATATTTATTATAGTTCTAGCGACAATAACTGCATAATATGGGTAATAATGCATGTTATATTGATAATAATCTAAGTAATAAGTATAATTATTACAGTTCTAGCGATAATAACTGCATTATATGGGTAATAATGCATGTTATATTGATGATAATGAAAGTAATACGTATATTTGTTATAGTTCTAGCGATAATAACTGCATAATATGGGTAATAATGCATGTTATATTGAGAATAATATAAGTAATAAGTATAATTATTACAGTTCTGGCGATAATAACTGCATTATATGGGTAATAATGCACGTTATATTGCTAATAGTATAAGTAATAAGTATGATTATTACAGTTCTAGCGATAATACCTCCATTATATGGGTAATAATGCATGCTTTATTGATAATGATATAAGTAATAAGTATAATTATTACAGTTCTAGCGATAATAACTGCATAATATGGGTAATAATGCACGTTATATTGCTAATAATATAAGTAATGAGTACAATTATTACAGTTCTAGCGATAATAACTGCATTATATGGGTAATAATGCATGTTATATTGATAATAATATAAGTAATAAGAATAATTATTACAGTTCTAGCGATAATAACTGCATTATATGGGTAATAATGCATGTTATATTGATTTAATCGGGAGTAATAAGTATAATTATTATAGTTCTAGCGATAATAATAGTAAAATATGGCAAATAGTGCATGTTATATTGATAATAATAAAAGTAATAAGTATATTTATTACAGTTCTATCGATAATAACTGCATAATATGGGTAATAATGCATGTTATATTGATGATAATAAAAGTAATACGTATATTTATTATAGTTCTAGCGATAATAACTGCATAATATTGGTAATAATGCATGTTATATTGATAATATCGGGAGTAATAAGTATAATTATTATAGCTCTAGCGATAATAATAGTAAAATATGGCAAATAGTGCATGTTATATTGATAATAATAAAGGTAATAAGTATATTTATTACAGTTCTATCGATAATAACTGCATAATATGGGTAATAATGCATGTTATATTGATGATAATATAAGTAATAAGTATAATTATTACAGTTCTGGCGATAATAACTACATTATATGGGTAATAATGCACGTTATATTGCTAATAATATAAGTAATAAGTATAATTATTACAGTTCTAGCGATAATAACTGCATTATATGGGTAATAATGCACGTTATATTGCTAATAATATAAGTAATGAGTACAATTATTACAGTTCTAGCGATAATAACTGCATTATATGGGTAATAATGCACGTTATATTGCTAATAATATAAGTAATAAGTATAATTATTACAGTTCTAGCGATAATAACTGCATTATATGGGTAATAATGCATGTTATATTGATAATATCGGGAGTAATAAGTATAATTATTATAGTTCTAGCGATAATAATAGTAAAATGTGGCAAATAGTGCATGTTATATTGATAATAATAAAAGTAATAAATATATTTATTACAGTTCTATCAATAATAACTGCATAATATGGGTAATAATGCATGTTATATTGATGATAATAAAAGTAATACGTATATTTATTATAGTTCTAGCGATAATAACTGCATAATATGGGTAATAATGCATGTTATATTGATAATAATCTAAGTAATAAGTACAATTATTACAGTTCTAGCGATAATAACTGCATTATATGGGTAATAATGCACGTTATATTGCTAATAATATAAGTAATAAGTATAATTATTACAGTTCTAGCGATAATAACTGCATTATATGGGTAATAATGCATGTTATATTGATAATATCGGGAGTAATAAGTATAATTATTATAGTTCTAGCGATAATAATAGTAAAATGTGGCAAATAGTGCATGTTATATTGATAATAATAAAAGTAATAAATATATTTATTACAGTTCTATCGATAATAACTGCATAATATGGGTAATAATGCATGTTATATTGATGATAATAAAAGTAATACGTATATTTATTATAGTTCTAGCGATAATAACTGCATAATATGGGTAATAATGCATGTTATATTGATAATAATATAAGTAATAAGTATAATTATTACAGTTCTGGCGATAATAACTGCATTATATGGGTAATAATGCACGTTATATTGCTAATAGTATAAGTAATAAGTATAATTATTACAGTTCTAGCGATAATACCTCCATTATATGGGTAATAATGCATGCTTTATTGATAATGATATAAGTAATAAGTATAATTATTACAGTTCTAGCGATAATAACTGCATAATATGGGTAATAATGCACGTTATATTGCTAATAATATAAGTAATGAGTACAATTATTACAGTTCTAGCGATAATAACTGCATTATATGGGTAATAATGCATGTTATATTGATAATAATATAAGTAATAAGAATAATTATTACAGTTCTAGCGATAATAACTGCATTATATGGGTAATAATGCATGTTATATTGATAATAATATAAGTAATAAGTATAATTATTACAGTTCTAGCGATAATAACTGCATTATATGGGTAATAATGCACGTTATATTGCTAATAATATAAGTAATGAGTACAATTATTACAGTTCTAGCGATAATAACTGCATTATATGGGTATTAATGCACGTTATATTGCTAATAATATAAGTAATAAGTATAATTATTACAGTTCTAGCGATAATAACTGCATTATATGGGTAATAATGCATGTTATATTGATAATATCGGGAGTAATAAGTATAATTATTATAGTTCTAGCGATAATAATAGTAAAATGTGGCAAATAGTGCATGTTATATTGATAATAATAAAAGTAATAAATATATTTATTACAGTTCTATCGATAATAACTGCATAATATGGGTAATAATGCATGTTATATTGATGATAATAAAAGTAATACGTATATTTATTATAGTTCTAGCGATAATAACTGCATAATATGGATAATAATGCATGTTATATTGATAATAATCTAAGTAATAAGTATAATTATTACAGTTCTAGCGATAATAACTGCATTATATGGGTAATAATGCATGTTATATTGATGATAATGAAAGTAATACGTATATTTGTTATAGTTCTAGCGATAATAACTGCATAATATGGGTAATAATGCATGTTATATTGAGAATAATATAAGTAATAAGTATAATTATTACAGTTCTGGCGATAATAACTGCATTATATGGGTAATAATGCACGTTATATTGCTAATAGTATAAGTAATAAGTATAATTATTACAGTTCTAGCGATAATACCTCCATTATATGGGTAATAATGCATGCTTTATTGATAATGATATAAGTAATAAGTATAATTATTACAGTTGTAGCGATAATAACTGCATAATATGGGTAATAATGCACGTTATATTGCTAATAATATAAGTAATGAGTACAATTATTACAGTTCTAGCGATAATAACTGCATTATATGGGTAATAATGCATGTTATATTGATAATAATATAAGTAATAAGAATAATTATTACAGTTCTAGCGATAATAACTGCATTATATGGGTAATAATGCATGTTATATTGATAATATCGGGAGTAATAAGTATAATTATTATAGTTCTAGCGATAATAATAGTAAAATATGGCAAATAGTGCATGTTATATTGATAATAATAAAAGTAATAAGTATATTTATTACAGTGCTATCGATAATAACTGCATAATATGGGTAATAATGCATGTTATATTGATGATAATAAAAGTAATACGTATATTTATTATAGTTTTAGCGATAATAACTGCATAATATGGGTAATAATGCATGTTATATTGATAATAATATAAGTAATAAGTATAATTATTACAGTTCTAGCGATAATAACTGCATTATATGGGCAATAAAGCACGTTATATTGCTAACAATATAAGTAATAAGTATAATTATTACAGTTCTAGCGATAATAACTGCATAATATGGGTAATAATGCATGTTATATTGATGATAATAAAAGTAATACGTATATTTATTATAGTTCTAGCGATAATAACTGCATAATATGGGTAATAAAGCACGTTATATTGCTAACAATATAAGTAATGAGTACAATTATTACAGTTCTAGCGATAATAACTGCATTATATGGGTAATAATGCACGTTATATTGCTAATAATATAAGTAATAAGTATAATTATTACAGTTCTAGCGATAATAACTGCATTATATGGGTAATAATGCATGTTATATTGATAATATCGGGAGTAATAAGTATAATTATTATAGTTCTAGAGATAATAATAGTAAAATGTGGCAAATAGTGCATGTTATATTGATAATAATAAAAGTAATAAATATATTTATTACAGTTCTATCGATAATAACTGCATAATATGGGTAATAATGCATGTTATATTGATGATAATAAAAGTAATACGTATATTTATTATAGTTCTAGCGATAATAACTGCATAATATTGGTAATAATGCATGTTATATTGATAATATCGGGAGTAATAAGTATAATTATTATAGCTCTAGCGATAATAATAGTAAAATATGGCAAATAGTGCATGTTATATTGATAATAATAAAGGTAATAAGTATATTTATTACAGTTCTATCGATAATAACTGCATAATATGGGTAATAATGCATGTTATATTGATGATAATATAAGTAATAAGTATAATTATTACAGTTCTGGCGATAATAACTACATTATATGGGTAATAATGCACGTTATATTGCTAATAATATAAGTAATAAGTATAATTATTACAGTTCTAGCGATAATAACTGCATTATATGGGTAATAATGCACGTTATATTGCTAATAATATAAGTAATGAGTACAATTATTACAGTTCTAGCGATAATAACTGCATTATATGGGTAATAATGCACGTTATATTGCTAATAATATAAGTAATAAGTATAATTATTACAGTTCTAGCGATAATAACTGCATTATATGGGTAATAATGCATGTTATATTGATAATATCGGGAGTAATAAGTATAATTATTATAGTTCTAGCGATAATAATAGTAAAATGTGGCAAATAGTGCATGTTATATTGATAATAATAAAAGTAATAAATATATTTATTACAGTTCTACCAATAATAACTGCATAATATGGGTAATAATGCATGTTATATTGATGATAATAAAAGTAATACGTATATTTATTATAGTTCTAGCGATAATAACTGCATAATATGGGTAATAATGCATGTTATATTGATAATAATCTAAGTAATAAGTACAATTATTACAGTTCTAGCGATAATAACTGCATTATATGGGTAATAATGCACGTTATATTGCTAATAATATAAGTAATAAGTATAATTATTACAGTTCTAGCGATAATAACTGCATTATATGGGTAATAATGCATGTTATATTGATAATATCGGGAGTAATAAGTATAATTATTATAGTTCTAGCGATAATAATAGTAAAATGTGGCAAATAGTGCATGTTATATTGATAATAATAAAAGTAATAAATATATTTATTACAGTTCTATCGATAATAACTGCATAATATGGGTAATAATGCATGTTATATTGATGATAATAAAAGTAATACGTATATTTATTATAGTTCTAGCGATAATAACTGCATAATATGGGTAATAATGCATGTTATATTGATAATAATATAAGTAATAAGTATAATTATTACAGTTCTGGCGATAATAACTGCATTATATGGGTAATAATGCACGTTATATTGCTAATAGTATAAGTAATAAGTATAATTATTACAGTTCTAGCGATAATACCTCCATTATATGGGTAATAATGCATGCTTTATTGATAATGATATAAGTAATAAGTATAATTATTACAGTTGTAGCGATAATAACTGCATAATATGGGTAATAATGCACGTTATATTGCTAATAATATAAGTAATGAGTACAATTATTACAGTTCTAGCGATAATAACTGCATTATATGGGTAATAATGCATGTTATATTGATAATAATATAAGTAATAAGAATAATTATTACAGTTCTAGCGATAATAACTGCATTATATGGGTAATAATGCATGTTATATTGATAATATCGGGAGTAATAAGTATAATTATTATAGTTCTAGCGATAATAATAGTAAAATATGGCAAATAGTGCATGTTATATTGATAATAATAAAGGTAATAAGTATATTTATTACAGTTCTATCGATAATAACTGCATAATATGGGTAATAATGCATGTTATATTGATGATAATAAAAGTAATACGTATATTTATTATAGTTCTAGCGATAATAACTGCATAATATGGGTAATAATGCATGTTATATTGATAATAATATAAGTAATAAGTATAATTATTACAGTTCTAGCGATAATAACTGCATTATATGGGTAATAATGCACGTTATATTGCTAATAATATAAGTAATGAGTACAATTATTACAGTTCTAGCGATAATAACTGCATTATATGGGTATTAATGCACGTTATATTGCTAATAATATAAGTAATAAGTATAATTATTACAGTTCTAGCGATAATAACTGCATTATATGGGTAATAATGCATGTTATATTGATAATATCGGGAGTAATAAGTCTAATTATTATAGTTCTAGCGATAATAATAGTAAAATGTGGCAAATAGTGCATGTTATATTGATAATAATAAAAGTAATAAATATATTTATTACAGTTCTATCGATAATAACTGCATAATATGGGTAATAATGCATGTTATATTGATGATAATAAAAGTAATACGTATATTTATTATAGTTCTAGCGATAATAACTGCATAATATGGGTAATAATGCATGTTATATTGATAATAATCTAAGTAATAAGTATAATTATTACAGTTCTAGCGATAATAACTGCATTATATGGGTAATAATGCATGTTGTATTGATGATAATGAAAGTAATACGTATATTTGTTATAGTTCTAGCGATAATAACTGCATAATATGGGTAATAATGCATGTTATATTGAGAATAATATAAGTAATAAGTATAATTATTACAGTTCTGGCGATAATAACTGCATTATATGGGTAATAATGCACGTTATATTGCTAATAGTATAAGTAATAAGTATGATTATTACAGTTCTAGCGATAATACCTCCATTATATGGGTAATAATGCATGCTTTATTGATAATGATATAAGTAATAAGTATAATTATTACAGTTCTAGCGATAATGACTGCATAATATGGGTAATAATGCACGTTATATTGCTAATAATATAAGTAATGAGTACAATTATTACAGTTCTAGCGATAATAACTGCATTATATGGGTAATAATGCATGTTATATTGATAATAATATAAGTAATAAGAATAATTATTACAGTTCTAGCGATAATAACTGCATTATATGGGTAATAATGCATGTTATATTGATTTAATCGGGAGTAATAAGTATAATTATTATAGTTCTAGCGATAATAATAGTAAAATATGGCAAATAGTGCATGTTATATTGATAATAATAAAAGTAATAAGTATATTTATTACAGTTCTATCGATAATAACTGCATAATATGGGTAATAATGCATGTTATATTGATGATAATAAAAGTAATACGTATATTTATTATAGTTCTAGCGATAATAACTGCATAATATGGGTAATAATGCATGTTATATTGAGAATAATATAAGTAATAAGTATAATTATTACAGTTCTAGCGATAATAACTGCATTATATGGGTAATAATGCACGTTATATTGCTAATAATATAAGTAATGAGTACAATTATTACAGTTCTAGCGATAATAACTGCATTATATGGGTAATAATGCACGTTATATTGCTAATAATATAAGTAATAAGTATAATTATTACAGTTCTAGCGATAATAACTGCATTATATGGGTAATAATGCATGTTATATTGATGATAATGAAAGTAATACGTATATTTGTTATAGTTCTAGCGATAATAACTGCATAATATGGGTAATAATGCATGTTATATTGAGAATAATATAAGTAATAAGTATAATTATTACAGTTCTGGCGATAATAACTGCATTATATGGGTAATAATGCACGTTATATTGCTAATAGTATAAGTAATAAGTATAATTATTACAGTTCTAGCGATAATACCTCCATTATATGGGTAATAATGCATGCTTTATTGATAATGATATAAGTAATAAGTATAATTATTACAGTTCTAGCGATAATAACTGCATAATATGGGTAATAATGCACGTTATATTGCTAATAATATAAGTAATGAGTACAATTATTACAGTTCTAGCGATAATAACTGCATTATATGGGTAATAATGCATGTTATATTGATAATAATATAAGTAATAAGAATAATTATTACAGTTCTAGCGATAATAACTGCATTATATGGGTAATAATGCATGTTATATTGATAATATCGGGAGTAATAAGTATAATTATTATAGTTCTAGCGATAATAATAGTAAAATATGGCAAATAGTGCATGTTATATTGATAATAATAAAGGTAATAAGTATATTTATTACAGTTCTATCGATAATAACTGCATAATATGGGTAATAATGCATGTTATATTGATGATAATAAAAGTAATACGTATATTTATTATAGTTCTAGCGATAATAACTGCATAATATGGGTAATAATGCATGTTATATTGATAATAATATAAGTAATAAGTATAATTATTACAGTTCTAGCGATAATAACTGCATTATATGGGTAATAATGCACGTTATATTGCTAATAATATAAGTAATGAGTACAATTATTACAGTTCTAGCGATAATAACTGCATTATATGGGTATTAATGCACGTTATATTGCTAATAATATAAGTAATAAGTATAATTATTACAGTTCTAGCGATAATAACTGCATTATATGGGTAATAATGCATGTTATATTGATAATATCGGGAGTAATAAGTATAATTATTATAGTTCTAGCGATAATAATAGTAAAATGTGGCAAATAGTGCATGTTATATTGATAATAATAAAAGTAATAAATATATTTATTACAGTTCTATCGATAATAACTGCATAATATGGGTAATAATGCATGTTATATTGATGATAATAAAAGTAATACGTATATTTATTATAGTTCTAGCGACAATAACTGCATAATATGGGTAATAATGCATGTTATATTGATAATAATCTAAGTAATAAGTATAATTATTACAGTTCTAGCGATAATAACTGCATTATATGGGTAATAATGCATGTTATATTGATGATAATGAAAGTAATACGTATATTTGTTATAGTTCTAGCGATAATAACTGCATAATATGGGTAATAATGCATGTTATATTGAGAATAATATAAGTAATAAGTATAATTATTACAGTTCTGGCGATAATAACTGCATTATATGGGTAATAATGCACGTTATATTGCTAATAGTATAAGTAATAAGTATGATTATTACAGTTCTAGCGATAATACCTCCATTATATGGGTAATAATGCATGCTTTATTGATAATGATATAAGTAATAAGTATAATTATTACAGTTCTAGCGATAATAACTGCATAATATGGGTAATAATGCACGTTATATTGCTAATAATATAAGTAATGAGTACAATTATTACAGTTCTAGCGATAATAACTGCATTATATGGGTAATAATGCATGTTATATTGATAATAATATAAGTAATAAGAATAATTATTACAGTTCTAGCGATAATAACTGCATTATATGGGTAATAATGCATGTTATATTGATTTAATCGGGAGTAATAAGTATAATTATTATAGTTCTAGCGATAATAATAGTAAAATATGGCAAATAGTGCATGTTATATTGATAATAATAAAAGTAATAAGTATATTTATTACAGTTCTATCGATAATAACTGCATAATATGGGTAATAATGCATGTTATATTGATGATAATAAAAGTAATACGTATATTTATTATAGTTCTAGCGATAATAACTGCATAATATTGGTAATAATGCATGTTATATTGATAATATCGGGAGTAATAAGTATAATTATTATAGCTCTAGCGATAATAATAGTAAAATATGGCAAATAGTGCATGTTATATTGATAATAATAAAGGTAATAAGTATATTTATTACAGTTCTATCGATAATAACTGCATAATATGGGTAATAATGCATGTTATATTGATGATAATATAAGTAATAAGTATAATTATTACAGTTCTGGCGATAATAACTACATTATATGGGTAATAATGCACGTTATATTGCTAATAATATAAGTAATAAGTATAATTATTACAGTTCTAGCGATAATAACTGCATTATATGGGTAATAATGCACGTTATATTGCTAATAATATAAGTAATGAGTACAATTATTACAGTTCTAGCGATAATAACTGCATTATATGGGTAATAATGCACGTTATATTGCTAATAATATAAGTAATAAGTATAATTATTACAGTTCTAGCGATAATAACTGCATTATATGGGTAATAATGCATGTTATATTGATAATATCGGGAGTAATAAGTATAATTATTATAGTTCTAGCGATAATAATAGTAAAATGTGGCAAATAGTGCATGTTATATTGATAATAATAAAAGTAATAAATATATTTATTACAGTTCTATCAATAATAACTGCATAATATGGGTAATAATGCATGTTATATTGATGATAATAAAAGTAATACGTATATTTATTATAGTTCTAGCGATAATAACTGCATAATATGGGTAATAATGCATGTTATATTGATAATAATCTAAGTAATAAGTACAATTATTACAGTTCTAGCGATAATAACTGCATTATATGGGTAATAATGCACGTTATATTGCTAATAATATAAGTAATAAGTATAATTATTACAGTTCTAGCGATAATAACTGCATTATATGGGTAATAATGCATGTTATATTGATAATATCGGGAGTAATAAGTATAATTATTATAGTTCTAGCGATAATAATAGTAAAATGTGGCAAATAGTGCATGTTATATTGATAATAATAAAAGTAATAAATATATTTATTACAGTTCTATCGATAATAACTGCATAATATGGGTAATAATGCATGTTATATTGATGATAATAAAAGTAATACGTATATTTATTATAGTTCTAGCGATAATAACTGCATAATATGGGTAATAATGCATGTTATATTGATAATAATATAAGTAATAAGTATAATTATTACAGTTCTGGCGATAATAACTGCATTATATGGGTAATAATGCACGTTATATTGCTAATAGTATAAGTAATAAGTATAATTATTACAGTTCTAGCGATAATACCTCCATTATATGGGTAATAATGCATGCTTTATTGATAATGATATAAGTAATAAGTATAATTATTACAGTTCTAGCGATAATAACTGCATAATATGGGTAATAATGCACGTTATATTGCTAATAATATAAGTAATGAGTACAATTATTACAGTTCTAGCGATAATAACTGCATTATATGGGTAATAATGCATGTTATATTGATAATAATATAAGTAATAAGAATAATTATTACAGTTCTAGCGATAATAACTGCATTATATGGGTAATAATGCATGTTATATTGATAATAATATAAGTAATAAGTATAATTATTACAGTTCTAGCGATAATAACTGCATTATATGGGTAATAATGCACGTTATATTGCTAATAATATAAGTAATGAGTACAATTATTACAGTTCTAGCGATAATAACTGCATTATATGGGTATTAATGCACGTTATATTGCTAATAATATAAGTAATAAGTATAATTATTACAGTTCTAGCGATAATAACTGCATTATATGGGTAATAATGCATGTTATATTGATAATATCGGGAGTAATAAGTATAATTATTATAGTTCTAGCGATAATAATAGTAAAATGTGGCAAATAGTGCATGTTATATTGATAATAATAAAAGTAATAAATATATTTATTACAGTTCTATCGATAATAACTGCATAATATGGGTAATAATGCATGTTATATTGATGATAATAAAAGTAATACGTATATTTATTATAGTTCTAGCGATAATAACTGCATAATATGGATAATAATGCATGTTATATTGATAATAATCTAAGTAATAAGTATAATTATTACAGTTCTAGCGATAATAACTGCATTATATGGGTAATAATGCATGTTATATTGATGATAATGAAAGTAATACGTATATTTGTTATAGTTCTAGCGATAATAACTGCATAATATGGGTAATAATGCATGTTATATTGAGAATAATATAAGTAATAAGTATAATTATTACAGTTCTGGCGATAATAACTGCATTATATGGGTAATAATGCACGTTATATTGCTAATAGTATAAGTAATAAGTATGATTATTACAGTTCTAGCGATAATACCTCCATTATATGGGTAATAATGCATGCTTTATTGATAATGATATAAGTAATAAGTATAATTATTACAGTTCTAGCGATAATAACTGCATAATATGGGTAATAATGCACGTTATATTGCTAATAATATAAGTAATGAGTACAATTATTACAGTTCTAGCGATAATAACTGCATTATATGGGTAATAATGCATGTTATATTGATAATAATATAAGTAATAAGAATAATTATTACAGTTCTAGCGATAATAACTGCATTATATGGGTAATAATGCATGTTATATTGATTTAATCGGGAGTAATAAGTATAATTATTATAGTTCTAGCGATAATAATAGTAAAATATGGCAAATAGTGCATGTTATATTGATAATAATAAAAGTAATAAGTATATTTATTACAGTTCTATCGATAATAACTGCATAATATGGGTAATAATGCATGTTATATTGATGATAATAAAAGTAATACGTATATTTATTATAGTTCTAGCGATAATAACTGCATAATATGGGTAATAATGCATGTTATATTGAGAATAATATAAGTAATAAGTATAATTATTACAGTTCTAGCGATAATAACTGCATTATATGGGTAATAATGCACGTTATATTGCTAATAATATAAGTAATGAGTACAATTATTACAGTTCTAGCGATAATAACTGCATTATATGGGTAATAATGCACGTTATATTGCTAATAATATAAGTAATAAGTATAATTATTACAGTTCTAGCGATAATAACTGCATTATATGGGTAATAATGCATGTTATATTGATGATAATGAAAGTAATACGTATATTTGTTATAGTTCTAGCGATAATAACTGCATGATATGGGTAATAATGCATGTTATATTGAGAATAATATAAGTAATAAGTATAATTATTACAGTTCTGGCGATAATAACTGCATTATATGGGTAATAATGCACGTTATATTGCTAATAGTATAAGTAATAAGTATAATTATTACAGTTCTAGCGATAATACCTCCATTATATGGGTAATAATGCATGCTTTATTGATAATGATATAAGTAATAAGTATAATTATTACAGTTCTAGCGATAATAACTGCATAATATGGGTAATAATGCACGTTATATTGCTAATAATATAAGTAATGAGTACAATTATTACAGTTCTAGCGATAATAACTGCATTATATGGGTAATAATGCATGTTATATTGATAATAATATAAGTAATAAGAATAATTATTACAGTTCTAGCGATAATAACTGCATTATATGGGTAATAATGCATGTTATATTGATAATAATATAAGTAATAAGTATAATTATTACAGTTCTAGCGATAATAACTGCATTATATGGGTAATAATGCACGTTATATTGCTAATAATATAAGTAATGAGTACAATTATTACAGTTCTAGCGATAATAACTGCATTATATGGGTATTAATGCACGTTATATTGCTAATAATATAAGTAATAAGTATAATTATTACAGTTCTAGCGATAATAACTGCATTATATGGGTAATAATGCATGTTATATTGATAATATCGGGAGTAATAAGTATAATTATTATAGTTCTAGCGATAATAATAGTAAAATGTGGCAAATAGTGCATGTTATATTGATAATAATAAAAGTAATAAATATATTTATTACAGTTCTATCGATAATAACTGCATAATATGGGTAATAATGCATGTTATATTGATGATAATAAAAGTAATACGTATATTTATTATAGTTCTAGCGATAATAACTGCATAATATGGGTAATAATGCATGTTATATTGATAATAATCTAAGTAATAAGTATAATTATTACAGTTCTAGCGATAATAACTGCATTATATGGGTAATAATGCATGTTATATTGATGATAATGAAAGTAATACGTATATTTGTTATAGTTCTAGCGATAATAACTGCATAATATGGGTAATAATGCATGTTATATTGAGAATAATATAAGTAATAAGTATAATTATTACAGTTCTGGCGATAATAACTGCATTATATGGGTAATAATGCACGTTATACTGCTAATAGTATAAGTAATAAGTATGATTATTACAGTTCTAGCGATAATACCTCCATTATATGGGTAATAATGCATGCTTTATTGATAATGATATAAGTAATAAGTATAATTATTACAGTTCTAGCGATAATAACTGCATAATATGGGTAATAATGCACGTTATATTGCTAATAATATAAGTAATGAGTACAATTATTACAGTTCTAGCGATAATAACTGCAATATATGGGTAATAATGCATGTTATATTGATAATAATATAAGTAATAAGAATAATTATTACAGTTCTAGCGATAATAACTGCATTATATGGGTAATAATGCATGTTATATTGATTTAATCGGGAGTAATAAGTATAATTATTATAGTTCTAGCGATAATAATAGTAAAATATGGCAAATAGTGCATGTTATATTGATAATAATAAAAGTAATAAGTATATTTATTACAGTTCTATCGATAATAACTGCATAATATGGGTAATAATGCATGTTATATTGATGATAATAAAAGTAATACGTATATTTATTATAGTTCTAGCGATAATAACTGCATAATATGGGTAATAATGCATGTTATATTGAGAATAATATAAGTAATAAGTATAATTATTACAGTTCTAGCGATAATAACTGCATTATATGGGTAATAATGCACGTTATATTGCTAATAATATAAGTAATGAGTACAATTATTACAGTTCTAGCGATAATAACTGCATTATATGGGTAATAATGCACGTTATATTGCTAATCATATAAGTAATAAGTATAATTATTACAGTTCTAGCGATAATAACTGCATTATATGGGTAATAATGCATGTTATATTGATGATAATGAAAGTAATACGTATATTTGTTATAGTTCTAGCGATAATAACTGCATAATATGGGTAATAATGCATGTTATATTGAGAATAATATAAGTAATAAGTATAATTATTACAGTTCTGGCGATAATAACTGCATTATATGGGTAATAATGCACGTTATATTGCTAATAGTATAAGTAATAAGTATAATTATTACAGTTCTAGCGATAATACCTCCATTATATGGGTAATAATGCATGCTTTATTGATAATGATATAAGTAATAAGTATAATTATTACAGTTCTAGCGATAATAACTGCATAATATGGGTAATAATGCACGTTATATTGCTAATAATATAAGTAATGAGTACAATTATTACAGTTCTAGCGATAATAACTGCATTATATGGGTAATAATGCATGTTATATTGATAATAATATAAGTAATAAGAATAATTATTACAGTTCTAGCGATAATAACTGCATTATATGGGTAATAATGCATGTTATATTGATACTATCGGGAGTAATAAGTATAATTATTATAGTTCTAGCGATAATAATAGTAAAATATGGCAAATAGTGCATGTTATATTGATAATAATGAAGGTAATAAGTATATTTATTACAGTTCTATCGATAATAACTGCATAATATGGGTAATAATGCATGTTATATTGATGATAATAAAAGTAATACGTATATTTATTATAGTTCTAGCGATAATAACTGCATAATATGGGTAATAATGCATGTTATATTGATAATAATATAAGTAATAAGTATAATTATTACAGTTCTAGCGATAATAACTGCATTATATGGGTAATAATGCACGTTATATTGCTAATAATATAAGTAATGAGTACAATTATTACAGTTCTAGCGATAATAAATGCATTATATGGGTAATAATGCACGTTATATTGCTAATAATATAAGTAATAAGTATAATTATTACAGTTCTAGCGATAATAACTGCATTATATGGGTAATAATGCATGTTATATTGATAATATCGGGAGTAATAAGTATAATTATTATAGTTCTAGCGATAATAATAGTAAAATGTGGCAAATAGTGCATGTTATATTGATAATAATAAAAGTAATAAATATATTTATTACAGTTCTGTCGATAATAACTGCATAATATGGGTAATAATGCATGTTATATTGATGATAATAAAAGTAATACGTATATTTATTATAGTTCTAGCGATAATAACTGCATAATATTGGTAATAATGCATGTTATATTGATAATATCGGGAGTAATAAGTATAATTATTATAGTTCTAGCGATAATAATAGCAAAATGTGGCAAATAGTGCATGTTATATTGATAATAATAAAAGTAATAAATATATTTATTACAGTTCTAGCGATAATAACTGCATTATATGGGTAATAATGCATGTTATATTGATTTAATCGGGAGTAATAAGTATAATTATTATAGTTCTAGCGATAATAATAGTAAAATATGGCAAATAGTGCATGTTATGTTGATAATAATAAAAGTAATAAGTATATTTATTACAGTTCTATCGATAATAACTGCATAATATGGGTAATAATGCATGTTATGTTGATGATAATAAAAGTAATACGTATATTTATTATAGTTCTAGCGATAATAACTGCATAATATGGGTAATAATGCATGTTATATTGAGAATAATATAAGTAATAAGTATAATTATTACAGTTCTAGCGATAATAACTGCATTATATGGGTAATAATGCACGTTATATTGCTAATAATATAAGTAATGAGTACAATTATTACAGTTCTAGCGATAATAACTGCATTATATGGGTAATAATGCGCGTTATATTGCTAATAATATAAGTAATAAGTATAATTATTACAGTTCTAGCGATAATAACTGCATTATATGGGTAATAATGCATGTTATATTGATGATAATGAAAGTAATACGTATATTTGTTATAGTTCTAGCGATAATAACTGCATAATATGGGTAATAATGCATGTTTTATTGAGAATAATATAAGTAATAAGTATAATTATTACAGTTCTGGCGATAATAACTGCATTATATGGGTAATAATGCACGTTATATTGCTAATAGTATAAGTAATAAGTATAATTATTACAGTTCTAGCGATAATACCTCCATTATATGGGTAATAATGCATGCTTTATTGATAATGATATAAGTAATAAGTATAATTATTACAGTTCTAGCGATAATAACTGCATAATATGGGTAACAATGCACGTTATATTGCTAATAATATAAGTAATGAGTACAATTATTACAGTTCTAGCGATAATAACTGCATTATATGGGTAATAATGCATGTTATATTGATAATAATATAAGTAATAAGAATAATTATTACAGTTCTAGCGATAATAACTGCATTATATGGGTAATAATGCATGTTATATTGATAATATCGGGAGTAATAAGTATAATTATTATAGTTCTAGCGATAATAATAGTAAAATATGGCAAATAGTGCATGTTATATTGATAATAATAAAAGTAATAAGTATATTTATTACAGTTCTATCGATAATAACTGCATAATATGGGTAATAATGCATGTTATATTGATGATAATAAAGTAATACGTATATTTATTATAGTTCTAGCGATAATAACTGCATAATATGGGTAATAATGCATGTTATATTGATAATAATATAAGTAATAAGTTTAATTATTACAGTGCTAGTGATAATAACTGCATTATATGGGTAATAATGCACGTTATATTGCTAACAATATAAGTAATAAGTATAATTATTACAGTTCTAGCGATAATAACTGCATTATATGGGTAGAAATGCATGTTATATTGATAATATTGGGAGTAATAAGTATATTTATTATGGTTCTAGAGATAATAACTGCATAATATGGGTAATAATGCATGTTATATTGATGATAATGAAAGTAATACGTATATTTATTATAGTTCTGGCGATAATAACTGCATAATATGGGTAATAATGCATTTTATATTGAGAATAATATAAGTAATAAGTATAATTATTACAGTTCTGGCGATAATAACTGCATTATATGGGTAATAATGCACGTTATATTGCGAACAGTATAAGTAATAAGTATAATTATTACAGTTCTAGCGATAATAACTGCATTATATGGGTAATAATGCACGTTATATTGCTAACAATATAAGTAATAAGTATAATTATTACAGTTCTAGCGATAATAACTGCATTATATGGGTAATAATGCATGTTATATTGATAATATCGGGAGTAATAAGTATAATTATTATAGTTCTAGCGATAATAATAGTAAAATGTGGCAAATAGTGCATGTTATATTGATAATAATAAAAGTAATAAATATATTTATTACAGTTCTATCGATAATAACTGCATAATATGGGTAATAATGCATGTTATATTGATGATAATAAAAGTAATACGTATATTTATTATAGTTCTAGCGATAATAACTGCATAATATGGGTAATAATGCATGTTATATTGATAATAATCTAAGTAATAAGCATAATTATTACAGTTCTAGCGATAATAACTGCATTATATGGGTAATAATGCATGTTATATTGATGATAATGAAAGTAATACGTATATTTGTTATAGTTCTAGCGATAATAACTGCATAATATGGGTAATAATGCATGTTATATTGAGAATAATATAAGTAATAAGTATAATTACTACAGTTCTGGCGATAATAACTGCATTATATGGGTAATAATGCACGTTATATTGCTAATAATATAAGTAATAAGTATAATTATTACAGTTCTAGCGATAATAACTGCATTATATGGGTAATAATGCATGCTTTATTGATAATGATATAAGTAATAAGTATAATTAGTACAGTTGTAGCGATAATAACTGCATAATATGGGTAATAATGCACGTTATATTGCTAATAATATAAGTAATGAGTACAATTATTACAGTTCTAGCGATAATAACTGCATTATATGGGTAATAATGCATGTTATATTGATAATAATATAAGTAATAAGAATAATTATTACAGTTCTAGCGATAATAACTGCATAATATGGGTAATAATGCATGTTATATTGATAATAATATAAGTAATAAGTATAATTATTACAGTTCTAGCGATAATAACTGCATTATATGGGTAATAATGCATGCTTTATTGATAATGATATAAGTAATAAGTATAATTAGTACAGTTGTAGCGATAATAACTGCATAATATGGGTAATAATGCACGTTATATTGCTAATAATATAAGTAATGAGTACAATTATTACAGTTCTAGCGATAATAACTGCATTATATGGGTAATAATGCATGTTATATTGATAATAATATAAGTAATAAGAATAATTATTACAGTTCTAGCGATAATAACTGCATAATATGGGTAATAATGCATGTTATATTGATAATAATATAAGTAATAAGTATAATTATTACAGTTCTAGCGATAATAACTGCATTATATGGGTAATAATGCACGTTATATTGCTAATAATATAAGTAATGAGTACAATTATTACAGTTCTAGCGATAATAACTGCATTATATGGGTAATAATGCACGTTATATTGCTAATAATATAAGTAATAAGTATAATTATTACAGTTCTAGCGATAATAACTGCATTCTATGGGTAATAATGCATGTTATATTGATAATAATCTAAGTAATAAGAATAATTATTACAGTTCTAGCGATAATAACTGCATTATATGGGTAATAATGCATGTTATATTGATAATATCGGGAGTAATAAGTATAATTATTATAGTTCTAGCGATAATAATAGTAAAATATGGCAAATAGTGCATGTTATATTGATAATAATAAAAGTAATAAGTATATTTATTACAGTTCTATCGATAATAACTGCATAATATGGGTAATAATGCATGTTATAATGATGATAATAAATGTAATACGTATATTTATTATAGTTCTAGCGATAATAACTGCATAATATGGGTAATAATGCATGTTATATTGATAATAATATAAGTAATAAGTATAATTATTACAGTTCTAGCGATAATAACTGCATTATATGGGTAATAATGCACGTTATATTGCTAATAATATAAGTAATGAGTACAATTATTACAGTTCTAGCGATAATAACTGCATTATATGGGTAATAATGCATGTTATATTGATAGTAATATAAGTAATAAGAATAATTATTACAGTTCTAGCGATAATAACTGCATAATATGGGTAATAATGCATGTTATATTGAGAATAATTTAAGTAATAAGTATAATTATTACAGTTCTTGCGATAATACCTCCATTATATGGGTAATAATGCATGTTATATTGATAATAATATAAGTAATAAGTATAATTATTACAGTTCCAGCGATAATAACTGCATTATATGGGTAATAATGCACGTTATATTGCTAATAATATAAGTAATAAGTATAATTATTACAGTTCTAGCGATAATAACTGCATTATATGGGTAATAATGCATGTTATATTGATAATATCGGGAGTAATAAGTATAATTATTATAGTTCTAGCGATAATAATAGTAAAATATGGCAAATAGTGCATGTTATATTGATAATAATAAAAGTAATAAGTATATTTATTACAGTTCTATCGATAATAACTGCATAATATGGGTAATAATGCATGTTATAATGATGATAATAAATGTAATACGTATATTTATTATAGTTCTAGCGATAATAACTGCATAATATGGGTAATAATGCATGTTATATTGATAATAATATAAGTAATAAGTATAATTATTACAGTTCTAGCGATAATAACTGCATTATATGGGTAATAATGCACGTTATATTGCTAATAATATAAGTAATGAGTACAATTATTACAGTTCTAGCGATAATAACTGCATTATATGGGTAATAATGCATGTTATATTGATAGTAATATAAGTAATAAGAATAATTATTACAGTTCTAGCGATAATAACTGCATTATATGGGTAATAATGCATGTTATATTGATAATATCGGGAGTAATAAGTATAATTATTATAGTTCTAGCGATAATAATAGTAAAATATGGCAAATAGTGCATGTTATATTGATAATAATAAAAGTAATAAGTATATTTATTACAGTTCTATCGATAATAACTGCATAATATGGGTAATAATGCATGTTATATTGAGAATAATATAAGTAATAAGTATAATTATTACAGTTCTTGCGATAATACCTCCATTATATGGGTAATAATGCATGTTATATTGATAATAATATAAGTAATAAGTATAATTATTACAGTTCCAGCGATAATAACTGCATTATATGGGTAATAATGCACGTTATATTGCTAATAATATAAGTAATATGTATAATTATTACAGTTCTAGCGATAATAACTGCATTATATGGGTAATAATGCATGTTATATTGATAATATCGGGAGTAATAAGTATAATTATTATAGTTCTAGCGATAATAATAGTAAAATATGGCAAATAGTGCATGTTATATTGATAATAATAAAAGTAATAAGTATATTTATTACAGTTCTATCGATAATAACTGCATAATATGGGTAATAATGCATGTTATATTGATGATAATAAATGTAATACGTATATTTATTATAGTTCTAGCGATAATAACTGCATAATATGGGTAATAATGCATGTTATATTGATAATAATATAAGTAATAAGTATAATTATTACAGTTCTAGCGATAATAACTGCATTATATGGGTAATAATGCACGTTATATTGCTAATAATATAAGTAATGAGTACAATTATTACAGTTCTAGCGATAATAACTGCATTATATGGGTAATAATGCATGTTATATTGATAGTAATATAAGTAATAAGAATAATTATTACAGTTCTAGCGATAATAACTGCATTATATGGGTAATAATGCATGTTATATTGATAATATCGGGAGTAATAAGTATAATTATTATAGTTCTAGCGATAATAATAGTAAAATATGGCAAATAGTGCATGTTATATTGATAATAATAAAAGTAGTAAGTATATTTATTACAGTTCTATCGATAATAACTGCATAATATGGGTAATAATGCATGTTATATTGATGATAATAAAAGTAATACGTATATTTATTATAGTTCTAGCGATAATAACTGCATAATATGGGTAATAATGCATGTTATATTGAGAATAATATAAGTAATAAGTATAGTTATTACAGTTCTAGCGATAATAACTGCATTATATGGGTAATAATGCACGTTATATTGCTAACAATATAAGTAATAAGTATAATTATTACAGTTCTAGCGATAATAACTGCATTATATGGGTAATAATGCATGTTATATTGATAATATTGGGAGTAATAAGTATATCAATTATGGTTCTAGAGATAATAACTGCATAATATGGGTAATAATGCATGTTATATTGATAATAATATAAGTAATAAGTATATTTATTACAGTTCTAGCGATAATACCTCCATTATATGGGTAATAATGCATGTTATATTGATGATAATGAAAGTAATACGTATATTTATTATAGTTCTAGCGATAATAACTGCATAATATGGGTAATAATGCATGTTATATTGATAATAATATAAGTAATAAGTATAATTATTACAGTTCTAGCGATAATAACTGCATTATATGGGTAATAAAGCACGTTATATTGCTAACAATATAAGTAATAAGTATAATTATTACAGTTCTAGCGATAATAACTGCATTATATGGGTAGAAATGCATGTTATATTGATAATACTGGGAGTAATAAGTATATTTATTATGGTTCTAGAGATAATAACTGCATAATATGGGTAACAATGCATGTTATATTGATGATAATGAAAGTAATACGTATATTTGTTATAGTTCTAGCGATAGTAACTGCATAATATGGGTAATAATGCATGTTATATTGATGATAATGAAAGTAATACGTATATTTGTTATAGTTCTAGCGATAATAACTGCATAATATGGGTAATAATGCATGTTATATTGAGAATAATATAAGTAATAAGTATAATTATTACAGTTCTGGCGATAATAACTGCATTATATGGGTAATAATGCACGTTATATTGCTAATAGTATAAGTAATAAGTATAATTATTACAGTTCTAGCGATAATACCTCTATTATATGGGTAATAATGCATGTTATATTGATAATGATATAAGTAATAAGTATAATTATTACAGTTCTAGCGATAATAACTGCATAATATGGGTAATAATGCATGTTATATTGATAATAATATAAGTAATAAGTATAATTATTACAGTTCTAGCGATAATAACTGCATTATATGGGTAATAATGCATGTTACATTGATAATATTGGGAGTAATAAGTGTATTTATTATAGTTCTATCGATAATAACTGCATAATATGGGTAATAATGCATGTTATATTGATGATAATAAAAGTAATACGTATATTTATTATAGTTCTAGCGATAATAACTGCATAATATGGGTAATAATGCATGTTATATTGATAATAATATAAGTAATAAGTTTAATTATTACAGTTCTAGTGATAATAACTGCATTATATGGGTAATAATGCACGTTATATTGCTAACAATATAAGTAATAAGTATAATTATTACAGTTCTAGCGATAATAACTGCATTATATGGGTAAAAATGCATGTTATATTGATAATATTGGGAGTAATAAGTAAATTTATTATGGTTCTAGAGATAATAATAGTAAAATATGGCAAATAGTGCATGTTATATTGATAATAATAAAAGTAATAAGTATATTTATTACAGTTCTATCGATAATAACTGCATAATATGGGTAATAATGCATGTTATATTGATGATAATAAAAGTAATACGTATATTTATTATAGTTCTAGCGATAATAACTGCATAATATGGGTAATAATGCATGTTATATTGATAATAATATAAGTAATAAGTATAATTATTACAGTTCTAGCCATAATAACTGCATTATATGGGTAATAAAGCACGTTATATTGCTAACAATATAAGTAATAAGTATAATTATTACAGTTCTAGCGATAATAACTGCATTATATGGGTAGAAATGCATGTTACATTGATAATATTGGGAGTAATAAGTGTATTTATTATAGTTCTATCGATAATAACTGCATAATATGGGTAATAATGCATGTTATATTGATGATAATAAAAGTAATACGTATATTTATTATAGTTCTAGCGATAATAACTGCATAATATGGGTAATAATGCATGTTATATTGATAATAATATAAGTAATAAGTATAATTATTACAGTTCTAGTGATAATAACTGCATTATATGGGTAATAATGCACGTTATATTGCTAACAATATAAGTAATGTGTACAATTATTACAGTTCTAGCGATAATAACTGCATTATATGGGTAATAATGCACGTTATATTGCTAATAATATAAGTAATAAGTATAATTATTACAGTTCTAGCGATAATAACTGCATTATATGGGTAATAATGCATGTTATATTGATAATAATATAAGTAATAAGTATAATTATTACAGTTCTAGCGATAATAACTGCATTATATGGGTAATAATGCATGTTATATTGATAATATCGGGAGTAATAAGTATAATTATTATAGTTCTAGCGATAATAATAGTAAAATATGGCAAATAGTGCATGTTATATTGATAATAATAAAAGTAGTAAGTATATTTATTACAGTTCTATCGATAATAACTGCATAATATGGGTAATAATGCATGTTATATTGATGATAATAAAAGTAATACGTATATTTATTATAGTTCTAGCGATAATAACTGCATAATATGGGTAATAATGCATGTTATATTGAGAATAATATAAGTAATAAGTATAATTATTACAGTTCTAGCGATAATAACTGCATTATATGGGTAATAATGCACGTTATATTGCTAACAATATAAGTAATAAGTATAATTATTACAGTTCTAGCGATAATAACTGCATTATATGGGTAACAATGCATGTTATATTGATGATAATGAAGGTAATACGTATATTTGTTATAGTTCTAGCGATGGTAACTGCATAATATGGGTAATAATGCATGTTATATTGATGATAATGAAAGTAATACGTATATTTGTTATAGTTCTAGCGATAATAACTGCATAATATGGGTAATAATGCATGTTATATTGAGAATAATATAAGTAATAAGTATAATTATTACAGTTCTGGCGATAATAACTGCATTATATGGGTAATAATGCACGTTATATTGCTAATAGTATAAGTAATAAGTATAATTATTACAGTTCTAGCGATAATACCTCTATTATATGGGTAATAATGCATGTTATATTGATAATGATATAAGTAATAAGTATAATTATTACAGTTCTAGCGATAATAACTGCATAATATGGGTAATAATGCATGTTATATTGATAATAATATAAGTAATAAGTATAATTATTACAGTTCTAGCGATAATAACTGCATTATATGGGTAATAATGCATGTTACATTGATAATATTGGGAGTAATAAGTGTATTTATTATAGTTCTATCGATAATAACTGCATAATATGGGTAATAATGCATGTTATATTGATGATAATAAAAGTAATACGTATATTTATTATAGTTCTAGCGATAATAACTGCATAATATGGGTAATAATGCATGTTATATTGATAATAATATAAGTAATAAGTTTAATTATTACAGTTCTAGTGATAATAACTGCATTATATGGGTAATAATGCACGTTATATTGCTAACAATATAAGTAATAAGTATAATTATTACAGTTCTAGCGATAATAACTGCATTATATGGGTAAAAATGCATGTTATATTGATAATATTGGGAGTAATAAGTAAATTTATTATGGTTCTAGAGATAATAATAGTAAAATATGGCAAATAGTGCATGTTATATTGATAATAATAAAAGTAATAAGTATATTTATTACAGTTCTATCGATAATAACTGCATAATATGGGTAATAATGCATGTTATATTGATGATAATAAAAGTAATACGTATATTTATTATAGTTCTAGCGATAATAACTGCATAATATGGGTAATAATGCATGTTATATTGATAATAATATAAGTAATAAGTATAATTATTACAGTTCTAGCCATAATAACTGCATTATATGGGTAATAAAGCACGTTATATTGCTAACAATATAAGTAATAAGTATAATTATTACAGTTCTAGCGATAATAACTGCATTATATGGGTAGAAATGCATGTTACATTGATAATATTGGGAGTAATAAGTGTATTTATTATAGTTCTATCGATAATAACTGCATAATATGGGTAATAATGCATGTTATATTGATGATAATAAAAGTAATACGTATATTTATTATAGTTCTAGCGATAATAACTGCATAATATGGGTAATAATGCATGTTATATTGATAATAATATAAGTAATAAGTATAATTATTACAGTTCTAGTGATAATAACTGCATTATATGGGTAATAATGCACGTTATATTGCTAACAATATAAGTAATGTGTACAATTATTACAGTTCTAGCGATAATAACTGCATTATATGGGTAATAATGCACGTTATATTGCTAATAATATAAGTAATAAGTATAATTATTACAGTTCTAGCGATAATAACTGCATTATATGGGTAATAATGCATGTTATATTGATGATAATGAAAGTAATACGTATATTTGTTATAGTTCTAGCGATAATAACTGCATAATATGGGTAATAATGCATGTTATATTGAGAATAATATAAGTAATAAGTATAATTATTACAGTTCTGGCGATAATAACTGCATTATATGGGTAATAATGCACGTTATATTGCTAATAGTATAAGTAATAAGTATAATTATTACAGTTCTAGCGATAATACCTCCATTATATGGGTAATAATGCATGCTTTATTGATAATGATATAAGTAATAAGTATAATTATTACAGTTCTAGCGATAATAACTGCATAATATGGGTAATAATGCACGTTATATTGCTAATAATATAAGTAATGAGTACAATTATTACAGTTCTAGCGATAATAACTGCATTATATGGGTAATAATGCACGTTATATTGATAATAATATAAGTAATAAGAATAATTATTACAGTTCTAGCGATAATAACTGCATTATATGGGTAATAATGCATGTTATATTGATAATATCGGGAGTAATAAGTATAATTATTATAGTTCTAGCGATAATAATAGTAAAATATGGCAAATAGTGCATGTTATATTGATAATAATAAAGGTAATAAGTATATTTATTACAGTTCTATCGATAATAACTGCATAATATGGGTAATAATGCATGTTATATTGATGATAATAAAAGTAATACGTATATTTATTATAGTTCTAGCGATAATAACTGCATAATATGGGTAATAATGCATGTTATATTGATAATAATATAAGTAATAAGTATAATTATTACAGTTCTAGCGATAATAACTGCATTATATGGGTAATAATGCACGTTATATTGCTAATAATATAAGTAATGAGTACAATTATTACAGTTCTAGCGATAATAACTGCATTATATGGGTAATAATGCACGTTATATTGCTAATAATATAAGTAATAAGTATAATTATTACAGTTCTAGCGATAATAACTGCATTATATGGGTAACAATGCATGTTATATTGATAATATCGGGAGTAATAAGTATAATTATTATAGTTCTAGCGATAATAATAGTAAAATGTGGCAAATAGTGCATGTTATATTGATAATAATAAAAGTAATAAATATATTTATTACAGTTCTATCGATAATAACTGCATAATATGGGTAATAATGCATGTTATATTGATGATAATAAAAGTAATACGTATATTTATTATAGTTCTAGCGATAATAACTGCATAATATTGGTAATAATGCATGTTATATTGATAATATCGGGAGTAATAAGTATAATTATTATAGTTCTAGCGATAATAATAGTAAAATATGGCAAATAGTGCATGTTATATTGATAATAATAAAGGTAATAAGTATATTTATTACAGTTCTATCGATAATAACTGCATAATATGGGTAATAATGCATGTTATATTGATGATAATAAAAGTAATACGTATATTTATTATAGTTCTAGCGATAATAACTGCATAATATGGGTAATAATGCATGTTATATTGATAATAATATAAGTAATAAGTATAATTATTACAGTTCTAGCGATAATAACTGCATTATATGGGTAATAATGCACGTTATATTGCTAATAATATAAGTAATGAGTACAATTATTACAGTTCTAGCGATAATAACTGCATTATATGGGTAATAATGCACGTTATATTGCTAATAATATAAGTAATAAGTATAATTATTACAGTTCTAGCTATAATAACTGCATTATATGGGTAATAATGCATGTTATATTGATAATATCGGGAGTAATAAGTATAATTATTATAGTTCTAGCGATAATAATAGTAAAATGTGGCAAATAGTGCATGTTATATTGATAATAATAAAAGTAATAAATATATTTATTACAGTTCTATCGATAATAACTGCATAATATGGGTAATAATGCATGTTATATTGATAATAATATAAGTAATAAGTATAATTATTACAGTTCTAGTGATAATAACTGCATTATATGGGTAATAATGCACGTTATATTGCTAACAATATAAGTAATAAGAATAATTATTACAGTTCTAGCGATAATAACTGCATTATATGGGTAAAAATGCATGTTATATTGATAATATTGGGAGTAATAAGTATATTTATTATGGTTCTAGAGATAATAATAGTAAAATATGGCAAATAGTGCATGTTATATTGATAATAATAAAAGTAATAAGTATATTTATTACAGTTCTATCGATAATAACTGCATAATATGGGTAATAATGCATGTTATATTGAGAATAATATAAGTAATAAGTATAATTATTACAGTTCTTGCGATAATAACTGCATTATATGGGTAATAATGCATGTTATATTGATAGTAATATAAGTAATAAGAATAATTATTACAGTTCTAGCGATAATAACTGCATTATATGGGTAATAATGCATGTTATATTGATAATATCGGGAGTAATAAGTATAATTATTATAGTTCTAGCGATAATAATAGTAAAATATGGCAAATAGTGCATGTTATATTGATAATAATAAAAGTAATAAGTATATTTATTACAGTTCTATCGATAATAACTGCATAATATGGGTAATAATGCATGTTATATTGATGATAATAAAAGTAATACGTATATTTATTATAGTTCTAGCGATAATAACTGCATAATATGGGTAATAATGCATGTTATATTGATAATAATATAAGTAATAAGTATAATTATTACAGTTCTAGCCATAATAACTGCATTATATGTGTAATAAAGCACGTTATATTGCTAACAATATAAGTAATGAGTACAATTATTACAGTTCTAGCGATAATAACTGCATTATATGGGTAATAATGCACGTTATATTGCTAATAATATAAGTAATAAGTATAATTATTACAGTTCTAGCGATAATAACTGCATTATATGGGTAATAATGCATGTTATATTGATAATATCGGGAGTAATAAGTATAATTATTATAGTTCTAGCGATAATAATAGTAAAATGTGGCAAATAGTGCATGTTATATTGATAATAATAAAAGTAATAAATATATTTATTACAGTTCTATCGATAATAACTGCATAATATGGGTAATAATGCATGTTATATTGATGATAATAAAAGTAATACGTATATTTATTATAGTTCTAGCGATAATAACTGCATAATATGGGTAATAATGCATGTTATATTGATAATAATATAAGTAATAAGTATAATTATTACAGTTCTAGTGATAATAACTGCATTATATGGGTAATAATGCACGTTATATTGCTAACAATATAAGTAATAAGTATAATTATTACAGTTCTAGCGATAATAACTGCATTATATGGGTAAAAATGCATGTTATATTGATAATATTGGGAGTAATAAGTAAATTTATTATGGTTCTAGAGATAATAATAGTAAAATATGGCAAATAGTGCATGTTATATTGATAATAATAAAAGTAATAAGTATATTTATTACAGTTCTATCGATAATAACTGCATAATATGGGTAATAATGCATGTTATATTGATGATAATAAAAGTAATACGTATATTTATTATAGTTCTAGCGATCATAACTGCATAATATGGGTAATAATGCATGTTATATTGATAATAATATAAGTAATAAGTATAATTATTACAGTTCTAGCCATAATAACTGCATTATATGGGTAATAAAGCACGTTATATTGCTAACAATATAAGTAATAAGTATAATTATTACAGTTCTAGCGATAATAACTGCATTATATGGGTAGAAATGCAAGTTATATTGATAATATTGGGAGTAATAAGTATATTTATTATGGTTCTAGAGATAATAACTGCATAATATGGGTAATAATGCATGTTATATTGATGATAATGAAAGTAATACGTATATTTATTACAGTTCTGGCGATAATAACTGCATTATATGGGTAATAATGCACGTTATATTGCTAATAATATAAGTAATGAGTACAATTATTACAGTTCTAGCGATAATAACTGCATTATATGGGTAATAATGCACGTTATATTGCTAATAATATAAGTAATGAGTATAATTATTACAGTTCTAGCGATAATAACTGCATTATATGGGTAATAATGCATGTTATATTGATGATAATGAAAGTAATACGTATATTTGTTATAGTTCTAGCGATAATAACTGCATAATATGGGTAATAATGCATGTTATATTGAGAATAATATAAGTAATAAGTATAATTATTACAGTTCTGGCGATAATAACTGCATTATATGGGTAATAATGCACGTTATATTGCTAATAGTATAAGTAATAAGTATAATTATTACAGTTCTAGCGATAATACCTCCATTATATGGGTAATAATGCATGCTTTATTGATAATGATATAAGTAATAAGTATAATTATTACAGTTCCAGCGATAATAACTGCATTATAAGGGTAATAATGCATGTTATATTGATAATATCGGGAGTAATAAGTATAATTATTATAGTTCTAGCGATAATAATAGTAAAATATGGCAAATAGTGCATGTTATATTGATAATAATAAAAGTAATAAGTATATTTATTACAGTTCTATCGATAATAACTGCATAATATGGGTAATAATGCATGTTATATTGATGATAATAAATGTAATACGTATATTTATTATAGTTCTAGCGATAATAACTGCATAATATGGGTAATAATGCATGTTATATTGATAATAATATAAGTAATAAGTATAATTATTACAGTTCTAGCGATAATAACTGCATTATATGGGTAATAATGCACGTTATATTGCTAATAATATAAGTAATGAGTACAATTATTACAGTTCTAGCGATAATAACTGCATTATATGGGTAATAATGCATGTTATATTGATAGTAATATAAGTAATAAGAATAATTATTACAGTTCTAGCGATAATAACTGCATTATATGGGTAATAATGCATGTTATATTGATAATATCGGGAGTAATAAGTATAATTATTATAGTTCTAGCGATAATAATAGTAAAATATGGCAAATAGTGCATGTTATATTGATAATAATAAAAGTAGTAAGTATATTTATTACAGTTCTATCGATAATAACTGCATAATATGGGTAATAATGCATGTTATATTGATGATAATAAAAGTAATACGTATATTTATTATAGTTCTAGCGATAATAACTGCATAATATGGGTAATAATGCATGTTATATTGAGAATAATATAAGTAATAAGTATAATTATTACAGTTCTAGCGATAATAACTGCATTATATGGGTAATAATGCACGTTATATTGCTAACAATATAAGTAATAAGTATAATTATTACAGTTCTAGCGATAATAACTGCATTATATGGGTAATAATGCATGTTATATTGATAATATTGGGAGTAATAAGTATATCTATTATGGTTCTAGAGATAATAACTGCATAATATGGGTAATAATGCATGTTATATTGATAATAATATAAGTAATAAGTATATTTATTACAGTTCTAGCGATAATACCTCCATTATATGGGTAATAATGCATGTTATATTGATGATAATGAAAGTAATACGTATATTTATTATAGTTCTAGCGATAATAACTGCATAATATGGGTAATAATGCATGTTATATTGATAATAATATAAGTAATAAGTATAATTATTACAGTTCTAGCGATAATAACTGCATTATATGGGTAATAAAGCACGTTATATTGCTAACAATATAAGTAATAAGTATAATTATTACAGTTCTAGCGATAATAACTGCATTATATGGGTAGAAATGCATGTTATATTGATAATACTGGGAGTAATAAGTATATTTATTATGGTTCTAGAGATAATAACTGCATAATATGGGTAACAATGCATGTTATATTGATGATAATGAAAGTAATACGTATATTTGTTATAGTTCTAGCGATAGTAACTGCATAATATGGGTAATAATGCATGTTATATTGATGATAATGAAAGTAATACGTATATTTGTTATAGTTCTAGCGATAATAACTGCATAATATGGGTAATAATGCATGTTATATTGAGAATAATATAAGTAATAAGTATAATTATTACAGTTCTGGCGATAATAACTGCATTATATGGGTAATAATGCACGTTATATTGCTAATAGTATAAGTAATAAGTATAATTATTACAGTTCTAGCGATAATACCTCTATTATATGGGTAATAATGCATGTTATATTGATAATGATATAAGTAATAAGTATAATTATTACAGTTCTAGCGATAATAACTGCATAATATGGGTAATAATGCATGTTATATTGATAATAATATAAGTAATAAGTATAATTATTACAGTTCTAGCGATAATAACTGCATTATATGGGTAATAATGCATGTTACATTGATAATATTGGGAGTAATAAGTGTATTTATTATAGTTCTATCGATAATAACTGCATAATATGGGTAATAATGCATGTTATATTGATGATAATAAAAGTAATACGTATATTTATTATAGTTCTAGCGATAATAACTGCATAATATGGGTAATAATGCATGTTATATTGATAATAATATAAGTAATAAGTTTAATTATTACAGTTCTAGTGATAATAACTGCATTATATGGGTAATAATGCACGTTATATTGCTAACAATATAAGTAATAAGTATAATTATTACAGTTCTAGCGATAATAACTGCATTATATGGGTAAAAATGCATGTTATATTGATAATATTGGGAGTAATAAGTAAATTTATTATGGTTCTAGAGATAATAATAGTAAAATATGGCAAATAGTGCATGTTATATTGATAATAATAAAAGTAATAAGTATATTTATTACAGTTCTATCGATAATAACTGCATAATATGGGTAATAATGCATGTTATATTGATGATAATAAAAGTAATACGTATATTTATTATAGTTCTAGCGATAATAACTGCATAATATGGGTAATAATGCATGTTATATTGATAATAATATAAGTAATAAGTATAATTATTACAGTTCTAGCCATAATAACTGCATTATATGGGTAATAAAGCACGTTATATTGCTAACAATATAAGTAATAAGTATAATTATTACAGTTCTAGCGATAATAACTGCATTATATGGGTAGAAATGCATGTTACATTGATAATATTGGGAGTAATAAGTGTATTTATTATAGTTCTATCGATAATAACTGCATAATATGGGTAATAATGCATGTTATATTGATGATAATAAAAGTAATACGTATATTTATTATAGTTCTAGCGATAATAACTGCATAATATGGGTAATAATGCATGTTATATTGATAATAATATAAGTAATAAGTATAATTATTACAGTTCTAGTGATAATAACTGCATTATATGGGTAATAATGCACGTTATATTGCTAACAATATAAGTAATGTGTACAATTATTACAGTTCTAGCGATAATAACTGCATTATATGGGTAATAATGCACGTTATATTGCTAATAATATAAGTAATAAGTATAATTATTACAGTTCTAGCGATAATAACTGCATTATATGGGTAATAATGCATGTTATATTGATGATAATGAAAGTAATACGTATATTTGTTATAGTTCTAGCGATAATAACTGCATAATATGGGTAATAATGCATGTTATATTGAGAATAATATAAGTAATAAGTATAATTATTACAGTTCTGGCGATAATAACTGCATTATATGGGTAATAATGCACGTTATATTGCTAATAGTATAAGTAATAAGTATAATTATTACAGTTCTAGCGATAATACCTCCATTATATGGGTAATAATGCATGCTTTATTGATAATGATATAAGTAATAAGTATAATTATTACAGTTCTAGCGATAATAACTGCATAATATGGGTAATAATGCACGTTATATTGCTAATAATATAAGTAATGAGTACAATTATTACAGTTCTAGCGATAATAACTGCATTATATGGGTAATAATGCACGTTATATTGATAATAATATAAGTAATAAGAATAATTATTACAGTTCTAGCGATAATAACTGCATTATATGGGTAATAATGCATGTTATATTGATAATATCGGGAGTAATAAGTATAATTATTATAGTTCTAGCGATAATAATAGTAAAATATGGCAAATAGTGCATGTTATATTGATAATAATAAAAGTAGTAAGTATATTTATTACAGTTCTATCGATAATAACTGCATAATATGGGTAATAATGCATGTTATATTGATGATAATAAAAGTAATACGTATATTTATTATAGTTCTAGCGATAATAACTGCATAATATGGGTAATAATGCATGTTATATTGAGAATAATATAAGTAATAAGTATAATTATTACAGTTCTAGCGATAATAACTGCATTATATGGGTAATAATGCACGTTATATTGCTAACAATATAAGTAATAAGTATAATTATTACAGTTCTAGCGATAATAACTGCATTATATGGGTAATAATGCATGTTATATTGATAATATTGGGAGTAATAAGTATATCTATTATGGTTCTAGAGATAATAACTGCATAATATGGGTAATAATGCATGTTATATTGATAATAATATAAGTAATAAGTATATTTATTACAGTTCTAGCGATAATACCTCCATTATATGGGTAATAATGCATGTTATATTGATGATAATGAAAGTAATACGTATATTTATTATAGTTCTAGCGATAATAACTGCATAATATGGGTAATAATGCATGTTATATTGATAATAATATAAGTAATAAGTATAATTATTATAGTTCTAGCGATAATAACTGCATTATATGGGTAATAAAGCACGTTATATTGCTAACAATATAAGTAATAAGTATAATTATTACAGTTCTAGCGATAATAACTGCATTATATGGGTAGAAATGCATGTTATATTGATAATACTGGGAGTAATAAGTATATTTATTATGGTTCTAGAGATAATAACTGCATAATATGGGTAACAATGCATGTTATATTGATGATAATGAAAGTAATAGGTATATTTGTTATAGTTCTAGCGATAGTAACTGCATAATATGGGTAATAATGCATGTTATATTGATGATAATGAAAGTAATACGTATATTTGTTATAGTTCTAGCGATAATAACTGCATAATATGGGTAATAATGCATGTTATATTGAGAATAATATAAGTAATAAGTATAATTATTACAGTTCTGGCGATAATAACTGCATTATATGGGTAATAATGCACGTTATATTGCTAATAGTATAAGTAATAAGTATAATTATTACAGTTCTAGCGATAATACCTCTATTATATGGGTAATAATGCATGTTATATTGATAACGATATAAGTAATAAGTATAATTATTACAGTTCTAGCGATAATAACTGCATAATATGGGTAATAATGCATGTTATATTGATAATAATATAAGTAATAAGTATAATTATTACAGTTCTAGCGATAATAACTGCATTATATGGGTAATAATGCATGTTACATTGATAATATTGGGAGTAATAAGTGTATTTATTATAGTTCTATCGATAATAACTGCATAATATGGGTAATAATGCATGTTATATTGATGATAATAAAAGTAATACGTATATTTATTATAGTTCTAGCGATAATAACTGCATAATATGGGTAATAATGCATGTTATATTGATAATAATATAAGTAATAAGTATAATTATTACAGTTCTAGCCATAATAACTGCATTATATGGGTAATAAAGCACGTTATATTGCTAACAATATAAGTAATAAGTATAATTATTACAGTTCTAGCGATAATAACTGCATTATATGGGTAGAAATGCATGTTACATTGATAATATTGGGAGTAATAAGTGTATTTATTATAGTTCTATCGATAATAACTGCATAATATGGGTAATAATGCATGTTATATTGATGATAATAAAAGTAATACGTATATTTATTATAGTTCTAGCGATAATAACTGCATAATATGGGTAATAATGCATGTTATATTGATAATAATATAAGTAATAAGTATAATTATTACAGTTCTAGTGATAATAACTGCATTATATGGGTAATAATGCACGTTATATTGCTAACAATATAAGTAATGTGTACAATTATTACAGTTCTAGCGATAATAACTGCATTATATGGGTAATAATGCACGTTATATTGCTAATAATATAAGTAATAAGTATAATTATTACAGTTCTAGCGATAATAACTGCATTATATGGGTAATAATGCATGTTATATTGATGATAATGAAAGTAATACGTATATTTGTTATAGTTCTAGCGATAATAACTGCATAATATGGGTAATAATGCATGTTATATTGAGAATAATATAAGTAATAAGTATAATTATTACAGTTCTGGCGATAATAACTGCATTATATGGGTAATAATGCACGTTATATTGCTAATAGTATAAGTAATAAGTATAATTATTACAGTTCTAGCGATAATACCTCCATTATATGGGTAATAATGCATGCTTTATTGATAATGATATAAGTAATAAGTATAATTATTACAGTTCTAGCGATAATAACTGCATAATATGGGTAATAATGCACGTTATATTGCTAATAATATAAGTAATGAGTACAATTATTACAGTTCTAGCGATAATAACTGCATTATATGGGTAATAATGCACGTTATATTGATAATAATATAAGTAATAAGAATAATTATTACAGTTCTAGCGATAATAACTGCATTATATGGGTAATAATGCATGTTATATTGATAATATCGGGAGTAATAAGTATAATTATTATAGTTCTAGCGATAATAATAGTAAAATATGGCAAATAGTGCATGTTATATTGATAATAATAAAAGTAGTAAGTATATTTATTACAGTTCTATCGATAATAACTGCATAATATGGGTAATAATGCATGTTATATTGATGATAATAAAAGTAATACGTATATTTATTATAGTTCTAGCGATAATAACTGCATAATATGGGTAATAATGCATGTTATATTGAGAATAATATAAGTAATAAGTATAATTATTACAGTTCTAGCGATAATAACTGCATTATATGGGTAATAATGCACGTTATATTGCTAACAATATAAGTAATAAGTATAATTATTACAGTTCTAGCGATAATAACTGCATTATATGGGTAATAATGCATGTTATATTGATAATATTGGGAGTAATAAGTATATCTATTATGGTTCTAGAGATAATAACTGCATAATATGGGTAATAATGCATGTTATATTGATAATAATATAAGTAATAAGTATATTTATTACAGTTCTAGCGATAATACCTCCATTATATGGGTAATAATGCATGTTATATTGATGATAATGAAAGTAATACGTATATTTATTATAGTTCTAGCGATAATAACTGCATAATATGGGTAATAATGCATGTTATATTGATAATAATATAAGTAATAAGTATAATTATTATAGTTCTAGCGATAATAACTGCATTATATGGGTAATAAAGCACGTTATATTGCTAACAATATAAGTAATAAGTATAATTATTACAGTTCTAGCGATAATAACTGCATTATATGGGTAGAAATGCATGTTATATTGATAATACTGGGAGTAATAAGTATATTTATTATGGTTCTAGAGATAATAACTGCATAATATGGGTAACAATGCATGTTATATTGATGATAATGAAAGTAATAGGTATATTTGTTATAGTTCTAGCGATAGTAACTGCATAATATGGGTAATAATGCATGTTATATTGATGATAATGAAAGTAATACGTATATTTGTTATAGTTCTAGCGATAATAACTGCATAATATGGGTAATAATGCATGTTATATTGAGAATAATATAAGTAATAAGTATAATTATTACAGTTCTGGCGATAATAACTGCATTATATGGGTAATAATGCACGTTATATTGCTAATAGTATAAGTAATAAGTATAATTATTACAGTTCTAGCGATAATACCTCTATTATATGGGTAATAATGCATGTTATATTGATAACGATATAAGTAATAAGTATAATTATTACAGTTCTAGCGATAATAACTGCATAATATGGGTAATAATGCATGTTATATTGATAATAATATAAGTAATAAGTATAATTATTACAGTTCTAGCGATAATAACTGCATTATATGGGTAATAATGCATGTTACATTGATAATATTGGGAGTAATAAGTGTATTTATTATAGTTCTATCGATAATAACTGCATAATATGGGTAATAATGCATGTTATATTGATGATAATAAAAGTAATACGTATATTTATTATAGTTCTAGCGATAATAACTGCATAATATGGGTAATAATGCATGTTATATTGATAATAATATAAGTAATAAGTTTAATTATTACAGTTCTAGTGATAATAACTGCATTATATGGGTAATAATGCACGTTATATTGCTAACAATATAAGTAATAAGTATAATTATTACAGTTCTAGCGATAATAACTGCATTATATGGGTAAAAATGCATGTTATATTGATAATATTGGGAGTAATAAGTAAATTTATTATGGTTCTAGAGATAATAATAGTAAAATATGGCAAATAGTGCATGTTATATTGATAATAATAAAAGTAATAAGTATATTTATTACAGTTCTATCGATAATAACTGCATAATATGGGTAATAATGCATGTTATATTGATGATAATAAAAGTAATACGTATATTTATTATAGTTCTAGCGATAATAACTGCATAATATGGGTAATAATACATGTTATATTGATAATAATATAAGTAATAAGTATAATTATTACAGTTCTAGCGATAATAACTGCATAATATGGGTAATAATGCATGTTATATTGATAATAATATAAGTAATAAGTATAATTATTACAGTTCTAGCGATAATAACTGCATTATATGGGTAATAATGCATGTTACATTGATAATATTGGGAGTAATAAGTGTATTTATTATAGTTCTATCGATAATAACTGCATAATATGGGTAATAATGCATGTTATATTGATGATAATAAAAGTAATACGTATATTTATTATAGTTCTAGCGATAATAACTGCATAATATGGGTAATAATGCATGTTATATGATTAATAAGTATAATGATAATATATACAGTTATAAGTGTAATAATGCTGTTATAGTGATAATAACTGCATTATATGTATAATATTCACGTTATAATACTGCAATAATAAGTAATAAGTATAATTATGCATGTTATAGCGATAATAACTGCATTATATGTAAAAATGCATTATATTGATAATATTGGGAGTAATAAGTAAATTTATTATGGTTCTAGAGATAATAATAGTAAAATATGGCAAATAGTGCATGTTATATTGATAATAATAAAAGTAATAAGTATATTTATTACAGTTCTATCGATAATAACTGCATAATATGGGTAATAATGCATGTTATATTGATGATAATAAAAGTAATACGTATATTTATTATAGTTCTAGCGATAATAACTGCATAATATGGGTAATAATGCATGTTATATTGATAATAATATAAGTAATAAGTATAATTATTACAGTTCTAGCCATAATAACTGCATTATATGGGTAATAAAGCACGTTATATTGCTAACAATATAAGTAATAAGTATAATTATTACAGTTCTAGCGATAATAACTGCATTATATGGGTAGAAATGCATGTTACATTGATAATATTGGGAGTAATAAGTGTATTTATTATAGTTCTATCGATAATAACTGCATAATATGGGTAATAATGCATGTTATATTGATGATAATAAAAGTAATACGTATATTTATTATAGTTCTAGCGATAATAACTGCATAATATGGGTAATAATGCATGTTATATTGATAATAATATAAGTAATAAGTATAATTATTACAGTTCTAGTGATAATAACTGCATTATATGGGTAATAATGCACGTTATATTGCTAACAATATAAGTAATGTGTACAATTATTACAGTTCTAGCGATAATAACTGCATTATATGGGTAATAATGCACGTTATATTGCTAATAATATAAGTAATAAGTATAATTATTACAGTTCTAGCGATAATAACTGCATTATATGGGTAATAATGCATGTTATATTGATGATAATGAAAGTAATACGTATATTTGTTATAGTTCTAGCGATAATAACTGCATAATATGGGTAATAATGCATGTTATATTGAGAATAATATAAGTAATAAGTATAATTATTACAGTTCTGGCGATAATAACTGCATTATATGGGTAATAATGCACGTTATATTGCTAATAGTATAAGTAATAAGTATAATTATTACAGTTCTAGCGATAATACCTCCATTATATGGGTAATAATGCATGCTTTATTGATAATGATATAAGTAATAAGTATAATTATTACAGTTCTAGCTATAATAACTGCATAATATGGGTAATAATGCACGTTATATTGCTAATAATATAAGTAATGAGTACAATTATTACAGTTCTAGCGATAATAACTGCATTATATGGGTAATAATGCACGTTATATTGATAATAATATAAGTAATAAGAATAATTATTACAGTTCTAGCGATAATAACTGCATTATATGGGTAATAATGCATGTTATATTGATAATATCGGGAGTAATAAGTATAATTATTATAGTTCTAGCGATAATAATAGTAAAATATGGCAAATAGTGCATGTTATATTGATAATAATAAAGGTAATAAGTATATTTATTACAGTTCTATCGATAATAACTGCATAATATGGGTAATAATGCATGTTATATTGATGATAATAAAAGTAATACGTATATTTATTATAGTTCTAGCGATAATAACTGCATAATATGGGTAATAATGCATGTTATATTGATAATAATATAAGTAATAAGTATAATTATTACAGTTCTAGCGATAATAACTGCATTATATGGGTAATAATGCACGTTATATTGCTAATAATATAAGTAATGAGTACAATTATTACAGTTCTAGCGATAATAACTGCATTATATGGGTAATAATGCACGTTATATTGCTAATAATATAAGTAATAAGTATAATTATTACAGTTCTAGCGATAATAACTGCATTATATGGGTAACAATGCATGTTATATTGATAATATCGGGAGTAATAAGTATAATTATTATAGTTCTAGCGATAATAATAGTAAAATGTGGCAAATAGTGCATGTTATATTGATAATAATAAAAGTAATAAATATATTTATTACAGTTCTATCGATAATAACTGCATAATATGGGTAATAATGCATGTTATATTGATCATAATAAAAGTAATACGTATATTTATTATAGTTCTAGCGATAATAACTGCATAATATTGGTAATAATGCATGTTATATTGATAATATCGGGAGTAATAAGTATAATTATTATAGTTCTAGCGATAATAATAGTAAAATATGGCAAATAGTGCATGTTATATTGATAATAATAAAGGTAATAAGTATATTTATTACAGTTCTATCGATAATAACTGCATAATATGGGTAATAATGCATGTTATATTGATGATAATAAAAGTAATACGTATATTTATTATAGTTCTAGCGATAATAACTGCATAATATGGGTAATAATGCATGTTATATTGATAATAATATAAGTAATAAGTATAATTATTACAGTTCTAGCGATAATAACTGCATTATATGGGTAATAATGCACGTTATATTGCTAATAATATAAGTAATGAGTACAATTATTACAGTTCTAGCGATAATAACTGCATTATATGGGTAATAATGCACGTTATATTGCTAATAATATAAGTAATAAGTATAATTATTACAGTTCTAGCTATAATAACTGCATTATATGGGTAATAATGCATGTTATATTGATAATATCGGGAGTAATAAGTATAATTATTATAGTTCTAGCGATAATAATAGTAAAATGTGGCAAATAGTGCATGTTATATTGATAATAATAAAAGTAATAAATATATTTATTACAGTTCTATCGATAATAACTGCATAATATGGGTAATAATGCATGTTATATTGATAATAATATAAGTAATAAGTATAATTATTACAGTTCTAGTGATAATAACTGCATTATATGGGTAATAATGCACGTTATATTGCTAACAATATAAGTAATAAGAATAATTATTACAGTTCTAGCGATAATAACTGCATTATATGGGTAAAAATGCATGTTATATTGATAATATTGGGAGTAATAAGTATATTTATTATGGTTCTAGAGATAATAATAGTAAAATATGGCAAATAGTGCATGTTATATTGATAATAATAAAAGTAATAAGTATATTTATTACAGTTCTATCGATAATAACTGCATAATATGGGTAATAATGCATGTTATATTGAGAATAATATAAGTAATAAGTATAATTATTACAGTTCTTGCGATAATAACTGCATTATATGGGTAATAATGCATGTTATATTGATAGTAATATAAGTAATAAGAATAATTATTACAGTTCTAGCGATAATAACTGCATTATATGGGTAATAATGCATGTTATATTGATAATATCGGGAGTAATAAGTATAATTATTATAGTTCTAGCGATAATAATAGTAAAATATGGCAAATAGTGCATGTTATATTGATAATAATAAAAGTAATAAGTATATTTATTACAGTTCTATCGATAATAACTGCATAATATGGGTAATAATGCATGTTATATTGATGATAATAAAAGTAATACGTATATTTATTATAGTTCTAGCGATAGTAACTGCATAATATGGGTAATAATGCATGTTATATTGATGATAATGAAAGTAATACGTATATTTGTTATAGTTCTAGCGATAATAACTGCATAATATGGGTAATAATGCATGTTATATTGAGAATAATATAAGTAATAAGTATAATTATTACAGTTCTGGCGATAATAACTGCATTATATGGGTAATAATGCACGTTATATTGCTAATAGTATAAGTAATAAGTATAATTATTACAGTTCTAGCGATAATACCTCTATTATATGGGTAATAATGCATGTTATATTGATAATGATATAAGTAATAAGTATAATTATTACAGTTCTAGCGATAATAACTGCATAATATGGGTAATAATGCATGTTATATTGATAATAATATAAGTAATAAGTATAATTATTACAGTTCTAGCGATAATAACTGCATTATATGGGTAATAATGCATGTTACATTGATAATATTGGGAGTAATAAGTGTATTTATTATAGTTCTATCGATAATAACTGCATAATATGGGTAATAATGCATGTTATATTGATGATAATAAAAGTAATACGTATATTTATTATAGTTCTAGCGATAATAACTGCATAATATGGGTAATAATGCATGTTATATTGATAATAATATAAGTAATAAGTATAATTATTACAGTTCTAGTGATAATAACTGCATTATATGGGTAATAATGCACGTTATATTGCTAACAATATAAGTAATAAGTATAATTATTACAGTTCTAGCGATAATAACTGCATTATATGGGTAAAAATGCATGTTATATTGATAATATTGGGAGTAATAAGTAAATTTATTATGGTTCTAGAGATAATAATAGTAAAATATGGCAAATAGTGCATGTTATATTGATAATAATAAAAGTAATAAGTATATTTATTACAGTTCTATCGATAATAACTGGATAATATGGGTAATAATGCATGTTATATTGATGATAATAAAAGTAATACGTATATTTATTATAGTTCTAGCGATCATAACTGCATAATATGGGTAATAATGCATGTTATATTGATAATAATATAAGTAATAAGTATAATTATTACAGTTCTAGCCATAATAACTGCATTATATGGGTAATAAAGCACGTTATATTGCTAACAATATAAGTAATAAGTATAATTATTACAGTTCTAGCGATAATAACTGCATTATATGGGTAGAAATGCATGTTATATTGATAATATTGGGAGTAATAAGTATATTTATTATGGTTCTAGAGATAATAACTGCATAATATGGGTAATAATGCATGTTATATTGATGATAATGAAAGTAATACGTATATTTATTACAGTTCTGGCGATAATAACTGCATTATATGGGTAATAATGCACGTTATATTGCTAATAATATAAGTAATGAGTACAATTATTACAGTTCTAGCGATAATAACTGCATTATATGGGTAATAATGCACGTTATATTGCTAATAATATAAGTAATGAGTATAATTATTACAGTTCTAGCGATAATAACTGCATTATATGGGTAATAATGCATGTTATATTGATGATAATGAAAGTAATACGTATATTTGTTATAGTTCTAGCGATAATAACTGCATAATATGGGTAATAATGCATGTTATATTGAGAATAATATAAGTAATAAGTATAATTATTACAGTTCTGGCGATAATAACTGCATTATATGGGTAATAATGCACGTTATATTGCTAATAGTATAAGTAATAAGTATAATTATTACAGTTCTAGCGATAATACCTCCATTATATGGGTAATAATGCATGCTTTATTGATAATGATATAAGTAATAAGTATAATTATTACAGTTCTAGCGATAATAACTGCATAATATGGGTAATAATGCACGTTATATTGCTAATAATATAAGTAATGAGTGCAATTATTACAGTTCTACCGATAATAACTGCATTATATGGGTAATAATGCATGTTATATTGATAATAATATAAGTAATAAGAATAATTATTACAGTTCTAGCGATAATAACTGCATTATATGGGTAATAATGCATGTTATATTGATAATATCGGGAGTAATAAGTATAATTATTATAGTTCTAGCGATAATAATAGTAAAATATGGCAAATAGTGCATGTTATATTGATAATAATAAAGGTAATAAGTATATTTATTACAGTTCTATCGATAATAACTGCATAATATGGGTAATAATGCATGTTATATTGATGATAATAAAAGTAATACGTATATTTATTATAGTTCTAGCGATAATAACTGCATAATATGGGTAATAATGCATGTTATATTGATAATAATATAAGTAATAAGTATAATTATTACAGTTCTAGCGATAATAACTGCATTATATGGGTAATAATGCACGTTATATTGCTAATAATATAAGTAATGAGTACAATTATTACAGTTCTAGCGATAATAACTGCATTATATGGGTAATAATGCACGTTATATTGCTAATAATATAAGTAATAAGTATAATTATTACAGTTCTAGCGATAATAACTGCATTATATGGGTAACAATGCATGTTATATTGATAATATCGGGAGTAATAAGTATAATTATTATAGTTCTAGCGATAATAATAGTAAAATGTGGCAAATAGTGCATGTTATATTGATAATAATAAAAGTAATAAATATATTTATTACAGTTCTATCGATAATAACTGCATAATATGGGTAATAATGCATGTTATATTGATGATAATAAAAGTAATACGTATATTTATTATAGTTCTAGCGATAATAACTGCATAATATTGGTAATAATGCATGTTATATTGATAATATCGGGAGTAATAAGTATAATTATTATAGTTCTAGCGATAATAATAGTTAAATATGGCAAATAGTGCATGTTATATTGATAATAATAAAGGTAATAAGTATATTTATTACAGTTCTATCGATAATAACTGCATAATATGGGTAATAATGCATGTTATATTGATGATAATAAAAGTAATACGTATATTTATTATAGTTCTAGCGATAATAACTGCATAATATGGGTAATAAAGCACGTTATATTGCTAACAATATAAGTAATGAGTACAATTATTACAGTTCTAGCGATAATAACTGCATTATATGGGTAATAATGCACGTTATATTGCTAATAATATAAGTAATAAGTATAATTATTACAGTTCTAGCGATAATAACTGCATTATATGGGTAATAATGCATGTTATATTGATAATATCGGGAGTAATAAGTATAATTATTATAGTTCTAGCGATAATAATAGTAAAATGTGGCAAATAGTGCATGTTATATTGATAATAATAAAAGTAATAAATATATTTATTACAGTTCTATCGATAATAACTGCATAATATGGGTAATAATGCATGTTATATTGATGATAATAAAAGTAATACGTATATTTATTATAGTTCTAGCGATAATAACTGCATAATATTGGTAATAATGCATGTTATATTGATAATATCGGGAGTAATAAGTATAATTATTATAGTTCTAGCGATAATAATAGTAAAATATGGCAAATAGTGCATGTTATATTGATAATAATAAAGGTAATAAGTATATTTATTACAGTTCTATCGATAATAACTGCATAATATGGGTAATAATGCATGTTATATTGATGATAATAAAAGTAATACGTATATTTATTATAGTTCTAGCGATAATAACTGCATAATATGGGTAATAATGCATGTTATATTGATAATAATATAAGTAATAAGTATAATTATTACAGTTCTAGCGATAATAACTGCATTATATGGGTACTAATGCACGTTATATTGCTAATAATATAAGTAATGAGTACAATTATTACAGTTCTAGCGATAATAACTGCATTATATGGGTAATAAAGCACGTTATATTGCTAACAATATAAGTAATAAGTATAATTATTACAGTTCTAGCGATAATAACTGCATTATATGGGTAGAAATGCATGTTATATTGATAATATTGGGAGTAATAAGTATATTTATTATGGTTCTAGAGATAATAACTGCATAATATGGGTAATAATGCATGTTATATTGATAATAATGAAAGTAATACGTATATTTATTATAGTTCTGGCGATAATAACTGCATAATATGGGTAATAATGCATGTTATATTGAGAATAATATAAGTAATAAGTATAATTATTACAGTTCTAGTGATAATAACTGCATTATATGGGTAATAATGCACGTTATATTGCTAACAATATAAGTAATAAGTATAATTATTACAGTTCTAGCGATAATAACTGCATTATATGGGTAAAAATGCATGTTATATTGATAATATTGGGAGTAATAAGTAAATTTATTATGGTTCTAGAGATAATAATAGTAAAATATGGCAAATAGTGCATGTTATATTGATAATAATAAAAGTAATAAGTATATTTATTACAGTTCTATCGATAATAACTGCATAATATGGGTAATAATGCATGTTATATTGATGATAATAAAAGTAATACGTATATTTATTATAGTTCTAGCGATCATAACTGCATAATATGGGTAATAATGCATGTTATATTGATAATAATATAAGTAATAAGTATAATTATTACAGTTCTAGCCATAATAACTGCATTATATGGGTAATAAAGCACGTTATATTGCTAACAATATAAGCAATAAGTATAATTATTACAGTTCTAGCGATAATAACTGCATTATATGGGTAGAAATGCATGTTATATTGATAATATTGGGAGTAATAAGTATATTTATTATGGTTCTAGAGATAATAACTGCATAATATGGGTAATAATGCATGTTATATTGATGATAATGAAAGTAATACGTATATTTATTACAGTTCTGGCGATAATAACTGCATTATATGGGTAATAATGCACGTTATATTGCTAATAATATAAGTAATGAGTACAATTATTACAGTTCTAGCGATAATAACTGCATTATATGGGTAATAATGCACGTTATATTGCTAATAATATAAGTAATAAGTATAATTATTACAGTTCTAGCGATAATAACTGCATTATATGGGTAATAATGCATGTTATATTGATGATAATGAAAGTAATACGTATATTTGTTATAGTTCTAGCGATAATAACTGCATAATATGGGTAATAATGCATGTTATATTGAGAATAATATAAGTAATAAGTATAATTATTACAGTTCTGGCGATAATAACTGCATTATATGGGTAATAATGCACGTTATATTGCTAATAGTATAAGTAATAAGTATAATTATTACAGTTCTAGCGATAATACCTCCATTATATGGGTAATAATGCATGCTTTATTGATAATGATATAAGTAATAAGTATAATTATTACAGTTCTAGCGATAATAACTGCATAATATGGGTAATAATGCACGTTATATTGCTAATAATATAAGTAATGAGTGCAATTATTACAGTTCTACCGATAATAACTGCATTATATGGGTAATAATGCATGTTATATTGATAATAATATAAGTAATAAGAATAATTATTACAGTTCTAGCGATAATAACTGCATTATATGGGTAATAATGCATGTTATATTGATAATATCGGGAGTAATAAGTATAATTATTATAGTTCTAGCGATAATAATAGTAAGATATGGCAAATAGTGCATGTTATATTGATAATAATAAAGGTAATAAGTATATTTATTACAGTTCTATCGATAATAACTGCATAATATGGGTAATAATGCATGTTATATTGATGATAATAAAAGTAATACGTATATTTATTATAGTTCTAGCGATAATAACTGCATAATATGGGTAATAATGCATGTTATATTGATAATAATATAAGTAATAAGTATAATTATTACAGTTCTAGCGATAATAACTGCATTATATGGGTAATAATGCACGTTATATTGCTAATAATATAAGTAATGAGTACAATTATTACAGTTCTAGCGATAATAACTGCATTATATGGGTAATAATGCACGTTATATTGCTAATAATATAAGTAATAAGTATAATTATTACAGTTCTAGCGATAATAACTGCATTATATGGGTAACAATGCATGTTATATTGATAATATCGGGAGTAATAAGTATAATTATTATAGTTCTAGCGATAATAATAGTAAAATGTGGCAAATAGTGCATGTTATATTGATAATAATAAAAGTAATAAATATATTTATTACAGTTCTATCGATAATAACTGCATAATATGGGTAATAATGCATGTTATATTGATGATAATAAAAGTAATACGTATATTTATTACAGTTCTAGCGATAATAACTGCATAATATTGGTAATAATGCATGTTATATTGATAATATCGGGAGTAATAAGTATAATTATTATAGTTCTAGCGATAATAATAGTAAAATATGGCAAATAGTGCATGTTATATTGATAATAATAAAGGTAATAAGTATATTTATTACAGTTCTATCGATAATAACTGCATAATATGGGTAATAATGCATGTTATATTGATGATAATAAAAGTAATACGTATATTTATTATAGTTCTAGCGATAATAACTGCATAATATTGGTAATAATGCATGTTATATTGATAATATCGGGTGTAATAAGTATAATTATTATAGTTCTAGCGATAATAATAGTAAAATATGGCAAATAGTGCATGTTATATTGATAATAATAAAGGTAATAAGTATATTTATTACAGTTCTATCGATAATAACTGCATAATATGGGTAATAATGCATGTTATATTGATGATAATAAAAGTAATACGTATATTTATTATAGTTCTAGCGATAATAACTGCATAATATGGGTAATAATGCATGTTATATTGATAATAATATAAGTAATAAGTATAATTATTACAGTTCTAGCGATAATAACTGCATTATATGGGTACTAATGCACGTTATATTGCTAATAATATAAGTAATGAGTACAATTATTACAGTTCTAGCGATAATAACTGCATTATATGGGTAATAAAGCACGTTATATTGCTAACAATATAAGTAATAAGTATAATTATTACAGTTCTAGCGATAATAACTGCATTATATGGGTAGAAATGCATGTTATATTGATAATATTGGGAGTAATAAGTATATTTATTATGGTTCTAGAGATAATAACTGCATAATATGGGTAATAATGCATGTTATATTGATAATAATGAAAGTAATACGTATATTTATTATAGTTCTGGCGATAATAACTGCATAATATGGGTAATAATGCATGTTATATTGAGAATAATATAAGTAATAACTATAATTATTACAGTTCTAGCGATAATAACTGCATTATATGGGTAATAATGCACGTTATATTGCTAGTGGTATAAGTAATAAGTATAATTATTACAGTTCTAGCGATAATAACTGCATTATATGGGTAATAATGCATGTTACATTGATAATATTGGGAGTAATAAGTGTATTTATTATAGTTCTATCGATAATAACTGCATAATATGGGTCATAATGCATGTTATATTGATGATAATAAAAGTAATACGTATATTTATTATAGTTCTAGCGATAATAACTGCATAATATGGGTAATAATGCATGTTATATTGATAATAATATAAGTAATAAGTATAATTATTACAGTTCTAGTGATAATAACTGCATTATATGGGTAATAATGCACGTTATATTGCTAACAATATAAGTAATAAGTATAATTATTACAGTTCTAGCGATAATAACTGCATTATATGGGTAAAAATGCATGTTATATTGATAATATTGGGAGTAATAAGTAAATTTATTATGGTTCTAGAGATAATAATAGTAAAATATGGCAAATAGTGCATGTTATATTGATAATAATAAAAGTAATAAGTATATTTATTACAGTTCTATCGATAATAACTGCATAATATGGGTAATAATGCATGTTATATTGATGATAATAAAAGTAATACGTATATTTATTATAGTTCTAGCGATCATAACTGCATAATATGGGTAATAATGCATGTTATATTGATAATAATATAAGTAATAAGTATAATTATTACAGTTCTAGCCATAATAACTGCATTATATGGGTAATAAAGCACGTTATATTGCTAACAATATAAGTAATAAGTATAATTATTACAGTTCTAGCGATAATAACTGCATTATATGGGTAGAAATGCATGTTATATTGATAATATTGGGAGTAATAAGTATATTTATTATGGTTCTAGAGATAATAACTGCATAATATGGGTAATAATGCATGTTATATTGATGATAATGAAAGTAATACGTATATTTATTATAGTTCTGGCGATAATAACTGCATTATATGGGTAATAATGCACGTTATATTGCTAATAATATAAGTAATGAGTACAATTATTACAGTTCTAGCGATAATAACTGCATTATATGGGTAATAATGCACGTTATATTGCTAATAATATAAGTAATAAGTATAATTATTACAGTTCTAGCGATAATAACTGCATTATATGGGTAATAATGCATGTTATATTGATGATAATGAAAGTAATACGTATATTTGTTATAGTTCTAGCGATAATAACTGCATAATATGGGTAATAATGCATGTTATATTGAGAATAATATAAGTAATAAGTATAATTATTACAGTTCTGGCGATAATAACTGCATTATATGGGTAATAATGCACGTTATATTGCTAATAGTATAAGTAATAAGTATAATTATTACAGTTCTAGCGATAATACCTCCATTATATGGGTAATAATGCATGCTTTATTGATAATGATATAAGTAATAAGTATAATTATTACAGTTCTAGCGATAATAACTGCATAATATGGGTAATAATGCACGTTATATTGCTAATAATATAAGTAATGAGTGCAATTATTACAGTTCTACCGATAATAACTGCATTATATGGGTAATAATGCATGTTATATTGATAATAATATAAGTAATAAGAATAATTATTACAGTTCTAGCGATAATAACTGCATTATATGGGTAATAATGCATGTTATATTGATAATATCGGGAGTAATAAGTATAATTATTATAGTTCTAGCGATAATAATAGTAAAATATGGCAAATAGTGCATGTTATATTGATAATAATAAAGGTAATAAGTATATTTATTACAGTTCTATCGATAATAACTGCATAATATGGGTAATAATGCATGTTATATTGATAATAATAAAAGTAATAAGTATATTTATTACAGTTCTATCGATAATAACTGCATAATATGGGTAATAATGCATGTTATATTGAGAATAATATAAGTAATAAGTATAATTATTACAGTTCTTGCGATAATAACTGCATTATATGGGTAATAATGCACGTTATATTGCTAATAATATAAGTAATAAGTATAATTATTACAGTTCTAGCGATAATAACTGCATTATATGGGTAATAATGCATGTTATATTGATAATATCGGGAGTAATAAGTATAATTATTATAGTTCTAGCGATAATAATAGTAAAATATGGCAAATAGTGCATGTTATATTGATAATAATAAAAGTAATAAGTATATTTATTACAGTTCTATCGATAATAACTGCATAATATAGGTAATAATGCATGTTATATTGATGATAATAAAAGTAATACGTATATTTATTATAGTTCTAGCGATAATAACTGCATAATATGGGTAATAATGCATGTTATATTGATAATAATATAAGCAATAAGTATAATTATTACAGTTCTAGCCATAATAACTGCATTATATGGGTAATAAAGCACGTTATATTGCTAACAATATAAGTAATAAGTATAATTATTACAGTTCTAGCGATAATAACTGCATTATATGGGTAATAATGCACGTTATATTGCTAACAGTATAAGTAATAAGTATAATTATTACAGTTCTAGCGATAATAACTGCATTATATGGGTAATAATGCACGTTATATTGCTAACAATATAAGTAATAAGTATAATTATTACAGTTCTAGCGATAATAACTGCATTATATGGGTAATAATGCATGTTATATTGATAATATTGGGAGTAATAAGTATATCTATTATGGTTCTAGAGATAATAACTGCATAATATGGGTAATAATGCATGTTATATTGATAATAATATAAGTAATAAGTATATTTATTACAGTTCTAGCGATAATACCTCCATTATATGGGTAATAATGCATGTTATATTGATGATAATGAAAGTAATACGTATATTTATTATAGTTCTAGCGATAATAACTGCATAATATGGGTAATAATGCATGTTATATTGATAATAATATAAGTGATAAGTATAATTATTACAGTTCTAGCGATAATAACTGCATTATATGGGTAATAAAGCACGTTATATTGCTAACAATATAAGTAATAAGTATAATTATTACAGTTCTAGCGATAATAACTGCATTATATGGGTAGAAATGCATGTTATATTGATAATACTGGGAGTAATAAGTATATTTATTATGGTTCTATAGATAATAACTGCATAATATGGGTAATAATGCATGTTATATTGATGATAATGAAAGTAATACGTAAATTTATTATAGTTCTGGCGATAATAACTGCATAATATGGGTAATAATGCATGTTATATTGAGAATAATATAAGTAATAAGTATAATTATTACAGTTCTGGCGATAATAACTGCATTATATGGGTAATAATGCATGTTATATTGATAATATCGGGAGTAATAAGTATAATTATTATAGTTCTAGCGATAATAATAGTAAAATATGGCAAATAGTGCATGTTATATTGATAATAATAAAAGTAATAAGTATATTTATTACAGTTCTATCGATAATAACTGCATAATATGGGTAATAATGCACGTTATATTGCTAACAATATAAGTAATAAGTATAATTATTACAGTTCCAGCGATAATAACTGCATTATATGGGTAATAATGCATGTTATATTGATAATATTGGGAGTAATAAGTATATCTATTATGGTTCTAGAGATAATAACTGCATAATATGGGTAATAATGCATGTTATATTGATAATAATATAAGTAATAAGTATATTTATTACAGTTCTAGCGATAATACCTCCATTATATGGGTAATAATGCATGTTATATTGATGATAATGAAAGTAATACGTATATTTATTATAGTTCTAGCGATAATAACTGCATAATATGGGTAATAATGCATGTTATATTGATAATAATCTACGTAATAAGTATAATTATTACAGTTCTAGCGATAATAACTGCATTATATGGGTAATAATGCACGTTATATTGCTAACAATATAAGTAATAAGTATAATTATTACAGTTCTAGCGATAATAACTGCATTATATGGGTAATAATGCATGTTATATTGATGATAATGAAAGTAATACGTATATTTGTTATAGTTCTAGCGATAATAACTGCATAATATGGGTAATAATGCATGTTATATTGATGATAATGAAAGTAATACGTATATTTGTTATAGTTCTAGCGATAATAACTGCATAATATGGGTAATAATGCATGTTATATTGAGAATAATATAAGTAATAAGTATATTTATTACAGTTCTATCGATAATAACTGCATAATATGGGTAATAATGCATGTTATATTGATGATAATAAAAGTAATACGTATATTTATTATAGTTCTAGCGATAATAACTGCATAATATGGGTAATAATGCATGTTATATTGATAATAATATAAGTAATAAGTATAATTATTACAGTTCTAGTGATAATAACTGCATTATATGGGTAATAATGCACGTTATATTGCTAACAATATAAGTAATAAGTATAATTATTACAGTTCTAGCGATAATAACTGCATTATATGGGTAAAAATGCATGTTATATTGATAATATTGGGAGTAATAAGTATAATTATTATAGTTCTAGCGATAATAATAGTAAAATATGGCAAATAGTGCATGTTATATTGATAATAATAAAAGTAATAAGTATATTTATTACAGTTCTATCGATAATAACTGCATAATATGGGTAATAATGCATGTTATATTGATGATAATAAAAGTAATACGTATATTTATTATAGTTCTAGCGATAATAACTGCATAATATGGGTAATAATGCATGTTATATTGATAATAATATAAGTAATAAGTATAATTATTACAGTTCTAGCGATAATAACTGCATTATATGGGTAATAATGCATGTTATATTGATGATAATGAAAGTAATACGTATATTTGTTATAGTTCTAGCGATAATAACTGCATAATATGGGTAATAATGCATGTTATATTGAGAATAATATAAGTAATAAGTATAATTATTACAGTTCTGGCGATAATAACTGCATTATATGGGTAATAATGCACGTTATATTGCTAATAGTATAAGTAATAAGTATAATTATTACAGTTCTAGCGATAATACCTCCATTATATGGGTAATAATGCATGCTTTATTGATAATGATATAAGTAATAAGTATAATTATTACAGTTCTAGCGATAATAACTGCATAATATGGGTAATAATGCACGTTATATTGCTAATAATATAAGTAATGAGTGCAATTATTACAGTTCTACCGATAATAACTGCATTATATGGGTAATAATGCATGTTATATTGATAATAATATAAGTAATAAGAATAATTATTACAGTTCTAGCGATAATAACTGCATTATATGGGTAATAATGCATGTTATATTGATAATATCGGGAGTAATAAGTATAATTATTATAGTTCTAGCGATAATAATAGTAAAATATGGCAAATAGTGCATGTTATATTGATAATAATAAAGGTAATAAGTATATTTATTACAGTTCTATCGATAATAACTGCATAATATGGGTAATAATGCATGTTATATTGATAATAATAAAAGTAATAAGTATATTTATTACAGTTCTATCGATAATAACTGCATAATATGGGTAATAATGCATGTTATATTGAGAATAATATAAGTAATAAGTATAATTATTACAGTTCTTGCGATAATACCTCCATTATATGGGTAATAATGCATGTTATACTGATAATAATATAAGTAATGAGTACAATTATTACAGTTCTAGCGATAATAACTGCATTATATGGGTAATAATGCATGTTATATTGATAGTAATATAAGTAATAAGAATAATTATTACAGTTCTAGCGATAATAACTGCATTATATGGGTAATAATGCATGTTATATTGATAATATCGGGAGTAATAAGTATAATTATTATAGTTCTAGCGATAATAATAGTAAAATATGGCAAATAGTGCATGTTATATTGATAATAATAAAAGTAATAAGTATATTTATTACAGTTCTATCGATAATAACTGCATAATATGGGTAATAATGCATGTTATATTGAGAATAATATAAGTAATAAGTATAATTATTACAGTTCTTGCGATAATACCTCCATTATATGGGTAATAATGCATGTTATATTGATAATAATATAAGTAATAAGTATAATTATTACAGTTCCAGCGATAATAACTGCATTATATGGGTAATAATGCACGTTATATTGCTAATAATATAAGTAATAAGTATAATTATTACAGTTCTAGCGATAATAACTGCATTATATGGGTAATAATGCATGTTATATTGATAATATCGGGAGTAATAAGTATAATTATTATAGTTCTAGCGATAATAATAGTAAAATATGGCAAATAGTGCATGTTATATTGATAATAATAAAAGTAATAAGTATATTTATTACAGTTCTATCGATAATAACTGCATAATATAGGTAATAATGCATGTTATATTGATGATAATAAAAGTAATACGTATATTTATTATAGTTCTAGCGATAATAACTGCATAATATGGGTAATAATGCATGTTATATTGATAATAATATAAGCAATAAGTATAATTATTACAGTTCTAGCCATAATAACTGCATTATATGGGTAATAAAGCACGTTATATTGCTAACAATATAAGTAATAAGTATAATTATTACAGTTCTAGCGATAATAACTGCATTATATGGGTAATAATGCACGTTATATTGCTAACAGTATAAGTAATAAGTATAATTATTACAGTTCTAGCGATAATAACTGCATTATATGGGTAATAATGCACGTTATATTGCTAACAATATAAGTAATAAGTATAATTATTACAGTTCTAGCGATAATAACTGCATTATATGGGTAATAATGCATGTTATATTGATAATATTGGGAGTAATAAGTATATCTATTATGGTTCTAGAGATAATAACTGCATAATATGGGTAATAATGCATGTTATATTGATAATAATATAAGTAATAAGTATATTTATTACAGTTCTAGCGATAATACCTCCATTATATGGGTAATAATGCATGTTATATTGATGATAATGAAAGTAATACGTATATTTATTATAGTTCTAGCGATAATAACTGCATAATATGGGTAATAATGCATGTTATATTGATAATAATATAAGTGATAAGTATAATTATTACAGTTCTAGCGATAATAACTGCATTATATGGGTAATAAAGCACGTTATATTGCTAACAATATAAGTAATAAGTATAATTATTACAGTTCTAGCGATAATAACTGCATTATATGGGTAGAAATGCATGTTATATTGATAATACTGGGAGTAATAAGTATATTTATTATGGTTCTATAGATAATAACTGCATAATATGGGTAATAATGCATGTTATATTGATGATAATGAAAGTAATACGTAAATTTATTATAGTTCTGGCGATAATAACTGCATAATATGGGTAATAATGCATGTTATATTGAGAATAATATAAGTAATAAGTATAATTATTACAGTTCTGGCGATAATAACTGCATTATATGGGTAATAATGCATGTTATATTGATAATATCGGGAGTAATAAGTATAATTATTATAGTTCTAGCGATAATAATAGTAAAATATGGCAAATAGTGCATGTTATATTGATAATAATAAAAGTAATAAGTATATTTATTACAGTTCTATCGATAATAACTGCATAATATGGGTAATAATGCATGTTATATTGATGATAATAAAAGTAATACGTATATTTATTATAGTTCTAGCGATAATAACTGCATAATATGGGTAATAATGCATGTTATATTGATAATAATATAAGTAATAAGTATAATTATTACAGTTCTAGCGATAATAACTGCATTATATGGGCAATAAAGCACGTTATATTGCTAACAATATAAGTAATAAGTATAATTATTACAGTTCTAGCGATAATAACTGCATTATATGGGTAATAATGCATGTTACATTGATAATATTGGGAGTAATAAGTGTATTTATTATAGTTCTATCGATAATAACTGCATAATATGGGTAATAATGCATGTTATATTGATGATAATAAAAGTAATACGTATATTTATTATAGTTCTAGCGATAATAACTGCATAATATGGGTAATAATGCATGTTATATTGATAATAATATAAGTAATAAGTATAATTATTACAGTTCTAGTGATAATAACTGCATTATATGGGTAATAATGCACGTTATATTGCTAACAATATAAGTAATAAGTATAATTATTACAGTTCTAGCGATAATAACTGCATTATATGGGTAAAAATGCATGTTATATTGATAATATCGGGAGTAATAAGTAAATTTATTATGGTTCTAGAGATAATAATAGTAAAATATGGCAAATAGTGCATGTTATATTGATAATAATAAAAGTAATAAGTATATTTATTACAGTTCTATCGATAATAACTGCATAATATGGGTAATAATGCATGTTATATTGATGATAATAAAAGTAATACGTATATTTATTATAGTTCTAGCGATAATAACTGCATAATATGGGTAATAATGCATGTTATATTGATAATAATATAAGTAATAAGTATAATTATTACAGTTCTAGCCATAATAACTGCATTATATGGGTAATAAAGCACGTTATATTGCTAACAATATAAGTAATAAGTATAATTATTACAGTTCTAGCGATAATAACTGCATTATATGGGTAGAAATGCATGTTATATTGATAATATTGGGAGTAATAAGTATATTTATTATGGTTCTAGAGATAATAACTGCATAATATGGGTAATAATGCATGTTATATTGATGATAATGAAAGTAATACGTATATTTATTATAGTTCTGGCGATAATAACTGCATAATATGGGTAATAATGCATGTTATATTGAGAATAATATAAGTAATAAGTATAATTATTACAGTTCTAGCCATAATAACTGCATTATATGGGTAATAAAGCACGTTATATTGCTAACAATATAAGTAATAAGTATAATTATTACAGTTCTAGCGATAATAACTGCATTATATGGGTAGAAATGCATGTTATATTGATAATATTGGGAGTAATAAGTATATTTATTATGGTTCTAGAGATAATAACTGCATAATATGGGTAATAATGCATGTTATATTGATGATAATGAAAGTAATACGTAAATTTATTATAGTTCTGGCGATAATAACTGCATAATATGGGTAATAATGCATGTTATATTGAGAATAATATAAGTAATAAGTATAATTATTACAGTTCTGGCGATAATAACTGCATTATATGGGTAATAATGCACGTTATATTGCTAATAATATAAGTAATAAGTATAATTATTACAGTTCTAGCGATAATAACTGCATTATATGGGTAATAATGCACGTTATATTGCTAACAATATAAGTAATAAGTATAATTATTACAGTTCCAGCGATAATAACTGCATTATATGGGTAATAATGCATGTTATATTGATAATATTGGGAGTAATAAGTATATCTATTATGGTTCTAGAGATAATAACTGCATAATATGGGTAATAATGCATGTTATATTGATAATAATATAAGTAATAAGTATATTTATTACAGTTCTAGCGATAATACCTCCATTATATGGGTAATAATGCATGTTATATTGATGATAATGAAAGTAATACGTATATTTATTATAGTTCTAGCGATAATAACTGCATAATATGGGTAATAATGCATGTTATATTGATAATAATCTACGTAATAAGTATAATTATTACAGTTCTAGCGATAATAACTGCATTATATGGGTAATAATGCACGTTATATTGCTAACAATATAAGTAATAAGTATAATTATTACAGTTCTAGCGATAATAACTGCATTATATGGGTAATAATGCATGTTATATTGATGATAATGAGAGTAATACGTATATTTGTTATAGTTCTAGCGATAATAACTGCATAATATGGGTAATAATGCATGTTATATTGATGATAATGAAAGTAATACGTATATTTGTTATAGTTCTAGCGATAATAACTGCATAATATGGGTAATAATGCATGTTATATTGAGAATAATATAAGTAATAAGTATATTTATTACAGTTCTATCGATAATAACTGCATAATATGGGTAATAATGCATGTTATATTGATGATAATAAAAGTAATACGTATATTTATTATAGTTCTAGCGATAATAACTGCATAATATGGGTAATAATGCATGTTATATTGATAATAATATAAGTAATAAGTATAATTATTACAGTTCTAGTGATAATAACTGCATTATATGGGTAATAATGCACGTTATATTGCTAACAATATAAGTAATAAGTATAATTATTACAGTTCTAGCGATAATAACTGCATTATATGGGTAAAAATGCATGTTATATTGATAATATTGGGAGTAATAAGTATAATTATTATAGTTCTAGCGATAATAATAGTAAAATATGGCAAATAGTGCATGTTATATTGATAATAATAAAAGTAATAAGTATATTTATTACAGTTCTATCGATAATAACTGCATAATATGGGTAATAATGCATGTTATATTGATGATAATAAAAGTAATACGTATATTTATTATAGTTCTAGCGATAATAACTGCATAATATGGGTAATAATGCATGTTATATTGATAATAATATAAGTAATAAGTATAATTATTACAGTTCTAGCGATAATAACTGCATTATATGGGTAATAATGCACGTTATATTGCTAATAATATAAGTAATGAGTACAATTATTACAGTTCTAGCGATAATAACTGCATTATATGGGTAATAATGCACGTTATATTGCTAACAATATAAGTAATAAGTATAATTATTACAGTTCTAGCGATAGTAACTGCATTATATGGGTAATAATGCATGTTATATTGATAATATCGGGAGTAATAAGTATAATTATTATAGTTCTAGCGATAATAATAGTAAAATATGGCAAATAGTGCATGTTATATTGATAATAATAAAAGTAATAAGTATATTTATTACAGTTCTATCGATAATAACTGCATAATATGGGTAATAATGCATGTTATATTGATGATAATAAAAGTAATACGTATATTTATTATAGTTCTAGCGATAATAACTGCATAATATGGGTAATAATGCATGTTATATTGATAATAATATAAGTAATAAGTATAATTATTACAGTTCTAGCGATAATAACTGCATTATATGGGCAATAAAGCACGTTATATTGCTAACAATATAAGTAATAAGTATAATTATTACAGTTCTAGCGATAATAACTGCATTATATGGGTAATAATGCATGTTACATTGATAATATTGGGAGTAATAAGTGTATTTATTATAGTTCTATCGATAATAACTGCATAATATGGGTAATAATGCATGTTATATTGATGATAATAAAAGTAATACGTATATTTATTATAGTTCTAGCGATAATAACTGCATAATATGGGTAATAATGCATGTTATATTGATAATAATATAAGTAATAAGTATAATTATTACAGTTCTAGTGATAATAACTGCATTATATGGGTAATAATGCACGTTATATTGCTAACAATATAAGTAATAAGTATAATTATTACAGTTCTAGCGATAATAACTGCATTATATGGGTAAAAATGCATGTTATATTGATAATATCGGGAGTAATAAGTAAATTTATTATGGTTCTAGAGATAATAATAGTAAAATATGGCAAATAGTGCATGTTATATTGATAATAATAAAAGTAATAAGTATATTTATTACAGTTCTATCGATAATAACTGCATAATATGGGTAATAATGCATGTTATATTGATGATAATAAAAGTAATACGTATATTTATTATAGTTCTAGCGATAATAACTGCATAATATGGGTAATAATGCATGTTATATTGATAATAATATAAGTAATAAGTATAATTATTACAGTTCTAGCCATAATAACTGCATTATATGGGTAATAAAGCACGTTATATTGCTAACAATATAAGTAATAAGTATAATTATTACAGTTCTAGCGATAATAACTGCATTATATGGGTAGAAATGCATGTTATATTGATAATATTGGGAGTAATAAGTATATTTATTATGGTTCTAGAGATAATAACTGCATAATATGGGTAATAATGCATGTTATATTGATGATAATGAAAGTAATACGTATATTTATTATAGTTCTGGCGATAATAACTGCATAATATGGGTAATAATGCATGTTATATTGAGAATAATATAAGTAATAAGTATAATTATTACAGTTCTAGCCATAATAACTGCATTATATGGGTAATAAAGCACGTTATATTGCTAACAATATAAGTAATAAGTATAATTATTACAGTTCTAGCGATAATAACTGCATTATATGGGTAGAAATGCATGTTATATTGATAATATTGGGAGTAATAAGTATATTTATTATGGTTCTAGAGATAATAACTGCATAATATGGGTAATAATGCATGTTATATTGATGATAATGAAAGTAATACGTAAATTTATTATAGTTCTGGCGATAATAACTGCATAATATGGGTAATAATGCATGTTATATTGAGAATAATATAAGTAATAAGTATAATTATTACAGTTCTGGCGATAATAACTGCATTATATGGGTAATAATGCACGTTATATTGCTAATAATATAAGTAATAAGTATAATTATTACAGTGCTAGCGATAATAACTGCATTATATGGGTAATAATGCATGCTTTATTGATAATGATATAAGTAATAAGTATAATTATTACAGTTGTAGCGATAATAACTGCATAATATGGGTAATAATGCACGTTATATTGCTAATAATATAAGTAATGAGTACAATTATTACAGTTCTAGCGATAATAACTGCATTATATGGGTAATAATGCATGTTATATTGATAATAATATAAGTAATAAGAATAATTATTACAGTTCTAGCGATAATAACTGCATAATATGGGTAATAATGCATGTTATATTGATAATAATATAAGTAATAAGTATAATTATTACAGTTCTAGCGATAATAACTGCATTATATGGGTAATAATGCACGTTATATTGCTAATAATATAAGTAATGAGTACAATTATTACAGTTCTAGCGATAATAACTGCATTATATGGGTAATAATGCACGTTATATTGCTAATAATATAAGTAATAAGTATAATTATTACAGTTCTAGCGATAATAACTGCATTCTATGGGTAATAATGCATGTTATATTGATAATAATCTAAGTAATAAGAATAATTATTACAGTTCTAGCGATAATAACTGCATTATATGGGTAATAATGCATGTTATATTGATAATATCGGGAGTAATAAGTATAATTATTATAGTTCTAGCGATAATAATAGTAAAATATGGCAAATAGTGCATGTTATATTGATAATAATAAAAGTAATAAGTATATTTATTACAGTTCTATCGATAATAACTGCATAATATGGGTAATAATGCATGTTATAATGATGATAATAAATGTAATACGTATATTTATTATAGTTCTAGCGATAATAACTGCATAATATGGGTAATAATGCATGTTATATTGATAATAATATAAGTAATAAGTATAATTATTACAGTTCTAGCGATAATAACTGCATTATATGGGTAATAATGCACGTTATATTGCTAATAATATAAGTAATGAGTACAATTATTACAGTTCTAGCGATAATAACTGCATTATATGGGTAATAATGCATGTTATATTGATAGTAATATAAGTAATAAGAATAATTATTACAGTTCTAGCGATAATAACTGCATAATATGGGTAATAATGCATGTTATATTGAGAATAATTTAAGTAATAAGTATAATTATTACAGTTCTTGCGATAATACCTCCATTATATGGGTAATAATGCATGTTATATTGATAATAATATAAGTAATAAGTATAATTATTACAGTTCCAGCGATAATAACTGCATTATATGGGTAATAATGCACGTTATATTGCTAATAATATAAGTAATAAGTATAATTATTACAGTTCTAGCGATAATAACTGCATTATATGGGTAATAATGCATGTTATATTGATAATATCGGGAGTAATAAGTATAATTATTATAGTTCTAGCGATAATAATAGTAAAATATGGCAAATAGTGCATGTTATATTGATAATAATAAAAGTAATAAGTATATTTATTACAGTTCTATCGATAATAACTGCATAATATGGGTAATAATGCATGTTATATTGAGAATAATATAAGTAATAAGTATAATTATTACAGTTCTTGCGATAATACCTCCATTATATGGGTAATAATGCATGTTATATTGATAATAATATAAGTAATAAGTATAATTATTACAGTTCCAGCGATAATAACTGCATTATATGGGTAATAATGCACGTTATATTGCTAATAATATAAGTAATATGTATAATTATTACAGTTCTAGCGATAATAACTGCATTATATGGGTAATAATGCATGTTATATTGATAATATCGGGAGTAATAAGTATAATTATTATAGTTCTAGCGATAATAATAGTAAAATATGGCAAATAGTGCATGTTATATTGATAATAATAAAAGTAATAAGTATATTTATTACAGTTCTATCGATAATAACTGCATAATATGGGTAATAATGCATGTTATATTGATGATAATAAATGTAATACGTATATTTATTATAGTTCTAGCGATAATAACTGCATAATATGGGTAATAATGCATGTTATATTGATAATAATATAAGTAATAAGTATAATTATTACAGTTCTAGCGATAATAACTGCATTATATGGGTAATAATGCACGTTATATTGCTAATAATATAAGTAATGAGTACAATTATTACAGTTCTAGCGATAATAACTGCATTATATGGGTAATAATGCATGTTATATTGATAGTAATATAAGTAATAAGAATAATTATTACAGTTCTAGCGATAATAACTGCATTATATGGGTAATAATGCATGTTATATTGATAATATCGGGAGTAATAAGTATAATTATTATAGTTCTAGCGATAATAATAGTAAAATATGGCAAATAGTGCATGTTATATTGATAATAATAAAAGTAGTAAGTATATTTATTACAGTTCTATCGATAATAACTGCATAATATGGGTAATAATGCATGTTATATTGATGATAATAAAAGTAATACGTATATTTATTATAGTTCTAGCGATAATAACTGCATAATATGGGTAATAATGCATGTTATATTGAGAATAATATAAGTAATAAGTATAATTATTACAGTTCTAGCGATAATAACTGCATTATATGGGTAATAATGCACGTTATATTGCTAACAATATAAGTAATAAGTATAATTATTACAGTTCTAGCGATAATAACTGCATTATATGGGTAATAATGCATGTTATATTGATAATATTGGGAGTAATAAGTATATCTATTATGGTTCTAGAGATAATAACTGCATAATATGGGTAATAATGCATGTTATATTGATAATAATATAAGTAATAAGTATATTTATTACAGTTCTAGCGATAATACCTCCATTATATGGGTAATAATGCATGTTATATTGATGATAATGAAAGTAATACGTATATTTATTATAGTTCTAGCGATAATAACTGCATAATATGGGTAATAATGCATGTTATATTGATAATAATATAAGTAATAAGTATAATTATTACAGTTCCAGCGATAATAACTGCATTATATGGGTAATAATGCACGTTATATTGCTAATAATATAAGTAATAAGTATAATTATTACAGTTCTAGCGATAATAACTGCATTATATGGGTAATAATGCATGTTATATTGATAATATCGGGAGTAATAAGTATAATTATTATAGTTCTAGCGATAATAATAGTAAAATATGGCAAATAGTGCATGTTATATTGATAATAATAAAAGTAATAAGTATATTTATTACAGTTCTATCGATAATAACTGCATAATATGGGTAATAATGCATGTTATATTGAGAATAATATAAGTAATAAGTATAATTATTACAGTTCTTGCGATAATACCTCCATTATATGGGTAATAATGCATGTTATATTGATAATAATATAAGTAATAAGTATAATTATTACAGTTCCAGCGATAATAACTGCATTATATGGGTAATAATGCACGTTATATTGCTAATAATATAAGTAATATGTATAATTATTACAGTTCTAGCGATAATAACTGCATTATATGGGTAATAATGCATGTTATATTGATAATATCGGGAGTAATAAGTATAATTATTATAGTTCTAGCGATAATAATAGTAAAATATGGCAAATAGTGCATGTTATATTGATAATAATAAAAGTAATAAGTATATTTATTACAGTTCTATCGATAATAACTGCATAATATGGGTAATAATGCATGTTATATTGATGATAATAAATGTAATACGTATATTTATTATAGTTCTAGCGATAATAACTGCATAATATGGGTAATAATGCATGTTATATTGATAATAATATAAGTAATAAGTATAATTATTACAGTTCTAGCGATAATAACTGCATTATATGGGTAATAATGCACGTTATATTGCTAATAATATAAGTAATGAGTACAATTATTACAGTTCTAGCGATAATAACTGCATTATATGGGTAATAATGCATGTTATATTGATAGTAATATAAGTAATAAGAATAATTATTACAGTTCTAGCGATAATAACTGCATTATATGGGTAATAATGCATGTTATATTGATAATATCGGGAGTAATAAGTATAATTATTATAGTTCTAGCGATAATAATAGTAAAATATGGCAAATAGTGCATGTTATATTGATAATAATAAAAGTAGTAAGTATATTTATTACAGTTCTATCGATAATAACTGCATAATATGGGTAATAATGCATGTTATATTGATGATAATAAAAGTAATACGTATATTTATTATAGTTCTAGCGATAATAACTGCATAATATGGGTAATAATGCATGTTATATTGAGAATAATATAAGTAATAAGTATAATTATTACAGTTCTAGCGATAATAACTGCATTATATGGGTAATAATGCACGTTATATTGCTAACAATATAAGTAATAAGTATAATTATTACAGTTCTAGCGATAATAACTGCATTATATGGGTAATAATGCATGTTATATTGATAATATTGGGAGTAATAAGTATATCTATTATGGTTCTAGAGATAATAACTGCATAATATGGGTAATAATGCATGTTATATTGATAATAATATAAGTAATAAGTATATTTATTACAGTTCTAGCGATAATACCTCCATTATATGGGTAATAATGCATGTTATATTGATGATAATGAAAGTAATACGTATATTTATTATAGTTCTAGCGATAATAACTGCATAATATGGGTAATAATGCATGTTATATTGATAATAATATAAGTAATAAGTATAATTATTACAGTTCTAGCGATAATAACTGCATTATATGGGTAATAAAGCACGTTATATTGCTAACAATATAAGTAATAAGTAGAATTATTACAGTTCTAGCGATAATAACTGCATTATATGGGTAGAAATGCATGTTATATTGATAATACTGGGAGTAATAAGTATATTTATTATGGTTCTAGAGATAATAACTGCATAATATGGGTAACAATGCATGTTATATTGATGATAATGAAAGTAATACGTATATTTGTTATAGTTCTAGCGATAGTAACTGCATAATATGGGTAATAATGCATGTTATATTGATGATAATGAAAGTAATACGTATATTTGTTATAGTTCTAGCGATAATAACTGCATAATATGGGTAATAATGCATGTTATATTGAGAATAATATAAGTAATAAGTATAATTATTACAGTTCTGGCGATAATAACTGCATTATATGGGTAATAATGCACGTTATATTGCTAATAGTATAAGTAATAAGTATAATTATTACAGTTCTAGCGATAATACCTCTATTATATGGGTAATAATGCATGTTATATTGATAATGATATAAGTAATAAGTATAATTATTACAGTTCTAGCGATAATAACTGCATAATATGGGTAATAATGCATGTTATATTGATAATAATATAAGTAATAAGTATAATTATTACAGTTCTAGCGATAATAACTGCATTATATGGGTAATAATGCATGTTACATTGATAATATTGGGAGTAATAAGTGTATTTATTATAGTTCTATCGATAATAACTGCATAATATGGGTAATAATGCATGTTATATTGATGATAATAAAAGTAATACGTATATTTATTATAGTTCTAGCGATAATAACTGCATAATATGGGTAATAATGCATGTTATATTGATAATAATATAAGTAATAAGTTTAATTATTACAGTTCTAGTGATAATAACTGCATTATATGGGTAATAATGCACGTTATATTGCTAACAATATAAGTAATAAGTATAATTATTACAGTTCTAGCGATAATAACTGCATTATATGGGTAAAAATGCATGTTATATTGATAATATTGGGAGTAATAAGTAAATTTATTATGGTTCTAGAGATAATAATAGTAAAATATGGCAAATAGTGCATGTTATATTGATAATAATAAAAGTAATAAGTATATTTATTACAGTTCTATCGATAATAACTGCATAATATGGGTAATAATGCATGTTATATTGATGATAATAAAAGTAATACGTATATTTATTATAGTTCTAGCGATAATAACTGCATAATATGGGTAATAATGCATGTTATATTGATAATAATATAAGTAATAAGTATAATTATTACAGTTCTAGCCATAATAACTGCATTATATGGGTAATAAAGCACGTTATATTGCTAACAATATAAGTAATAAGTATAATTATTACAGTTCTAGCGATAATAACTGCATTATATGGGTAGAAATGCATGTTACATTGATAATATTGGGAGTAATAAGTGTATTTATTATAGTTCTATCGATAATAACTGCATAATATGGGTAATAATGCATGTTATATTGATGATAATAAAAGTAATACGTATATTTATTATAGTTCTAGCGATAATAACTGCATAATATGGGTAATAATGCATGTTATATTGATAATAATATAAGTAATAAGTATAATTATTACAGTTCTAGTGATAATAACTGCATTATATGGGTAATAATGCACGTTATATTGCTAACAATATAAGTAATGAGTACAATTATTACAGTTCTAGCGATAATAACTGCATTATATGGGTAATAATGCACGTTATATTGCTAATAATATAAGTAATAAGTATAATTATTACAGTTCTAGCGATAATAACTGCATTATATGGGTAATAATGCATGTTATATTGATGATAATGAAAGTAATACGTATATTTGTTATAGTTCTAGCGATAATAACTGCATAATATGGGTAATAATGCACGTTATATTGCTAATAGTATAAGTAATAAGTATAATTATTACAGTTCTAGCGATAATACCTCCATTATATGGGTAATAATGCATGCTTTATTGATAATGATATAAGTAATAAGTATAATTATTACAGTTCTAGCGATAATAACTGCATTATGTGGGTAATAATGCATGTTACATTGATAATATTGTGAGTAATAAGTATATTTATTATAGTTCTGGCGATCATAACTGCATAATAAGGGTAATAATGCATGTTATATTGATAATAATATAAGTAATCAGTATAATTATTACAGTTCTGGCGATAATAACTGCATTATATGGGTAATAATGCACGTTATATTGCTAATAGTATAAGTAATAAGTATAATTATTACAGTTCTAGCGATAATACCTCCATTATATGGGTAATAATGCATGTTATATTGATAATAATATAAGTAATAAGTATAATTATTACAGTTCTAGCGATAATACCTCCATTATATGGGTAATAATGCATGTTATATTGATAATATCGGGAGTAATAAGTATAATTATTATAGTTCTAGCGATAATAATAGTAAAATATGGCAAATAGTGCATGTTATATTGATAATAATAAAAGTAATAAGTATATTTATTACAGTTCTATCGATAATAACTGCATAATATGGGTAATAATGCATGTTATATTGATGATAATAAAAGTAATACGTATATTTATTATAGTTCTAGCGATAATAACTGCATAATATGGGTAATAATGCATGTTATATTGATAATAATATAAATAATAAGTATAATTATTACAGTTCTAGCGATAATAACTGCATTATATGGGTAATAATGCATGTTACATTGATAATATTGGGAGTAATAAGTATATTTATTATAGTTCTGGCGATCATAACTGCATAATAAGGGTAATAATGCATGTTATATTGATGATAATGAAAGTAATACGTATATTTATTATAGTTCTTGCGATAATAACTGCATAATATGGGTAATAATGCATGTTATATTGAGAATAATATAAGTAATAAGTATAATTATTACAGTTCTAGCGATAATAACTGCATTATATGGGTAATAATGCACGTTATATTGCTAACAATATAAGTAATAAGTATAATTATTACAGTTCTAGCGATAATAACTGCATGATATGGGTAAAAATGCATGTTATATTGATAATATTGGGAGTAATAAGTATATTTATTATGGTTCTAGAGATAATAACTGCATAATATGGGTAATAATGCATGTTATATTGATAATAATATAAGTAATAAGTATAATTATTACAGTTCTAGCGATAATACCTCCATTATATGGGTAATAATGCATGTTATATTGATGATAATGAAAGTAATACGTATCTTTATTATAGTTCTAGCGATAATAACTGCATAATATGGGTAATAATGCATGTTATATTGAGAATAATATAAGTAATAAGTATAATTATTACAGTTCTGGCGATAATAACTGCATTATATGGGTAATAATGCACGTTATATTGCTAATAGTATAAGTAATAAGTATAATTATTACAGTTCTTGCGATAATACCTCCATTATATGGGTAATAATGCATGTTATATTGATAACAATATAAGTAATAAGTATAATTATTACAGTTCTAGCGATAATAACTGCATTATATGGGTAATAATGCACGTTATACTGCTAATAATATAAGTAATAAGTATAATTATTACAGTTCTAGCGATAATAACTGCATTATATGGGTAATAATGCATGTTATATTGATAATATCGGGAGTAATAAGTATAATTATTATAGTTCTAGCGATAATAATAGTAAAATATGGCAAATAGTGCATGTTATATTGATAATAATAAAAGTAATAAGTATATTTATTACAGTTCTATCGATAATAACTGCATAATATGGGTAATAATGCATGTTATATTGATGATAATAAAAGTAATACGTATATTTATTATAGTTCTAGCGATAATAACTGCATAATATGGGTAATAATGCATGTTATATTGATAATAATATAAGTAATAAGTATAATTATTACAGTTCTAGCGATAATAACTGCATTATATGGGTAATAATGCACGTTATATTGCTAATAATATAAGTAATGAGTACAATTATTACAGTTCTAGCGATAATAACTGCATTATATGGGTAATAATGCATGTTATATTGCTAATAATATAAGTAATAAGTATAATTATTACAGTTCTAGCGATAATAACTGCATTATATGGGTAATAATGCATGTTATATTGATAATATCGGGAGTAATAAGTATAATTATTATAGTTCTAGCGATAATAATAGTAAAATGTGGCAAATAGTGCATGTTATATTGATAATAATAAAAGTAATAAATATATTTATTACAGTTCTATCGATAATAACTGCATAATATGGGTAATAATGCATGTTATATTGATGATAATAAAAGTAATACGTATATTTATTATAGTTCTAGCGATAATAACTGCATAATATGGGTAATAATGCATGTTATATTGATAATAATCTAAGTAATAAGTATAATTATTACAGTTCTAGCGATAATAACTGCATTATATGGGTAATAATGCACGTTATATTGCTAACAATATAAGTAATAAGTATAATTATTACAGTTCTAGCGATAATAACTGCATTATATGGGTAATAATGCATGTTATATTGCTAATAATATAAGTAATGAGTACAATTATTACAGTTCTAGCGATAATAACTGCATTATATGGGTAATAATGCACGTTATATTGCTAATAATATAAGTTATAAGTATAATTATTACAGTTCTAGCGATAATAACTGCATTATATGGGTAATAATGCATGTTATATTGATAATATCGGGAGTAATAAGTATAATTATTATAGTTCCAGCGATAATAATAGTAAAATGTGGCAAATAGTGCATGTTATATTGATAATAATAAAAGTAATAAATATATTTATTACAGTTCTATCGATAATAACTGCATAATATGGGTAATAATGCATGTTATATTGATGATAATAAAAGTAATACGTATATTTATTATAGTTCTTGCGATAATAACTGCATAATATGGGTAATAATGCATGTTATATTGAGAATAATATAAGTAATAAGTATAATTATTACAGTTCTAGCGATAATAACTGCATTATATGGGTAATAATGCACGTTATATTGCTAACAATATAAGTAATAAGTATAATTATTACAGTTCTAGCGATAATAACTGCATTATATGGGTAAAAATGCATGTTATATTGATAATATCGGGAGTAATAAGTAAATTTATTATGGTTCTAGAGATAATAATAGTAAAATATGGCAAATAGTGCATGTTATATTGATAATAATAAAAGTAATAAGTATATTTATTACAGTTCTATCGATAATAACTGCATAATATGGGTAATAATGCATGTTATATTGAGAATAATATAAGTAATAAGTATAATTATTACAGTTCTTGCGATAATACCTCCATTATATGGGTAATAATGCATGTTATATTGATAATAATATAAGTAATAAGTATAATTATTACAGTTCCAGCGATAATAACTGCATTATATGGGTAATAATGCACGTTATATTGCTAATAATATAAGTAATAAGTATAATTATTACAGTTCTAGCGATAATAACTGCATTATATGGGTAATAATGCATGTTATATTGATAATATCGGGAGTAATAAGTATAATTATTATAGTTCTAGCGATAATAATAGTAAAATATGGCAAATAGTGCATGTTATATTGATAATAATAAAAGTAATAAGTATATTTATTACAGTTCTATCGATAATAACTGCATAATATAGGTAATAATGCATGTTATATTGATGATAATGAAAGTAATACGTATATTTATTATAGTTCTGGCGATAATAACTGCATAATATGGGTAATAATGCATGTTATATTGAGAATAATATAAGTAATAAGTATAATTATTACAGTTCTAGCCATAATAACTGCATTATATGGGTAATAAAGCACGTTATATTGCTAACAATATAAGTAATAAGTATAATTATTACAGTTCTAGCGATAATAACTGCATTATATGGGTAGAAATGCATGTTATATTGATAATATTGGGAGTAATAAGTATATTTATTATGGTTCTAGAGATAATAACTGCATAATATGGGTAATAATGCATGTTATATTGATGATAATGAAAGTAATACGTAAATTTATTATAGTTCTGGCGATAATAACTGCATAATATGGGTAATAATGCATGTTATATTGAGAATAATATAAGTAATAAGTATAATTATTACAGTTCTGGCGATAATAACTGCATTATATGGGTAATAATGCACGTTATATTGCTAATAATATAAGTAATAAGTATAATTATTACAGTGCTAGCGATAATAACTGCATTATATGGGTAATAATGCATGCTTTATTGATAATGATATAAGTAATAAGTATAATTATTACAGTTGTAGCGATAATAACTGCATAATATGGGTAATAATGCACGTTATATTGCTAATAATATAAGTAATGAGTACAATTATTACAGTTCTAGCGATAATAACTGCATTATATGGGTAATAATGCATGTTATATTGATAATAATATAAGTAATAAGAATAATTATTACAGTTCTAGCGATAATAACTGCATAATATGGGTAATAATGCATGTTATATTGATAATAATATAAGTAATAAGTATAATTATTACAGTTCTAGCGATAATAACTGCATTATATGGGTAATAATGCACGTTATATTGCTAATAATATAAGTAATGAGTACAATTATTACAGTTCTAGCGATAATAACTGCATTATATGGGTAATAATGCACGTTATATTGCTAATAATATAAGTAATAAGTATAATTATTACAGTTCTAGCGATAATAACTGCATTCTATGGGTAATAATGCATGTTATATTGATAATAATCTAAGTAATAAGAATAATTATTACAGTTCTAGCGATAATAACTGCATTATATGGGTAATAATGCATGTTATATTGATAATATCGGGAGTAATAAGTATAATTATTATAGTTCTAGCGATAATAATAGTAAAATATGGCAAATAGTGCATGTTATATTGATAATAATAAAAGTAATAAGTATATTTATTACAGTTCTATCGATAATAACTGCATAATATGGGTAATAATGCATGTTATAATGATGATAATAAATGTAATACGTATATTTATTATAGTTCTAGCGATAATAACTGCATAATATGGGTAATAATGCATGTTATATTGATAATAATATAAGTAATAAGTATAATTATTACAGTTCTAGCGATAATAACTGCATTATATGGGTAATAATGCACGTTATATTGCTAATAATATAAGTAATGAGTACAATTATTACAGTTCTAGCGATAATAACTGCATTATATGGGTAATAATGCATGTTATATTGATAGTAATATAAGTAATAAGAATAATTATTACAGTTCTAGCGATAATAACTGCATAATATGGGTAATAATGCATGTTATATTGAGAATAATTTAAGTAATAAGTATAATTATTACAGTTCTTGCGATAATACCTCCATTATATGGGTAATAATGCATGTTATATTGATAATAATATAAGTAATAAGTATAATTATTACAGTTCCAGCGATAATAACTGCATTATATGGGTAATAATGCACGTTATATTGCTAATAATATAAGTAATAAGTATAATTATTACAGTTCTAGCGATAATAACTGCATTATATGGGTAATAATGCATGTTATATTGATAATATCGGGAGTAATAAGTATAATTATTATAGTTCTAGCGATAATAATAGTAAAATATGGCAAATAGTGCATGTTATATTGATAATAATAAAAGTAATAAGTATATTTATTACAGTTCTATCGATAATAACTGCATAATATGGGTAATAATGCATGTTATAATGATGATAATAAATGTAATACGTATATTTATTATAGTTCTAGCGATAATAACTGCATAATATGGGTAATAATGCATGTTATATTGATAATAATATAAGTAATAAGTATAATTATTACAGTTCTAGCGATAATAACTGCATTATATGGGTAATAATGCACGTTATATTGCTAATAATATAAGTAATGAGTACAATTATTACAGTTCTAGCGATAATAACTGCATTATATGGGTAATAATGCATGTTATATTGATAGTAATATAAGTAATAAGAATAATTATTACAGTTCTAGCGATAATAACTGCATTATATGGGTAATAATGCATGTTATATTGATAATATCGGGAGTAATAAGTATAATTATTATAGTTCTAGCGATAATAATAGTAAAATATGGCAAATAGTGCATGTTATATTGATAATAATAAAAGTAATAAGTATATTTATTACAGTTCTATCGATAATAACTGCATAATATGGGTAATAATGCATGTTATATTGAGAATAATATAAGTAATAAGTATAATTATTACAGTTCTTGCGATAATACCTCCATTATATGGGTAATAATGCATGTTATATTGATAATAATATAAGTAATAAGTATAATTATTACAGTTCCAGCGATAATAACTGCATTATATGGGTAATAATGCACGTTATATTGCTAATAATATAAGTAATATGTATAATTATTACAGTTCTAGCGATAATAACTGCATTATATGGGTAATAATGCATGTTATATTGATAATATCGGGAGTAATAAGTATAATTATTATAGTTCTAGCGATAATAATAGTAAAATATGGCAAATAGTGCATGTTATATTGATAATAATAAAAGTAATAAGTATATTTATTACAGTTCTATCGATAATAACTGCATAATATGGGTAATAATGCATGTTATATTGATGATAATAAATGTAATACGTATATTTATTATAGTTCTAGCGATAATAACTGCATAATATGGGTAATAATGCATGTTATATTGATAATAATATAAGTAATAAGTATAATTATTACAGTTCTAGCGATAATAACTGCATTATATGGGTAATAATGCACGTTATATTGCTAATAATATAAGTAATGAGTACAATTATTACAGTTCTAGCGATAATAACTGCATTATATGGGTAATAATGCATGTTATATTGATAGTAATATAAGTAATAAGAATAATTATTACAGTTCTAGCGATAATAACTGCATTATATGGGTAATAATGCATGTTATATTGATAATATCGGGAGTAATAAGTATAATTATTATAGTTCTAGCGATAATAATAGTAAAATATGGCAAATAGTGCATGTTATATTGATAATAATAAAAGTAATAAGTATATTTATTACAGTTCTATCGATAATAACTGCATAATATGGGTAATAATGCATGTTATATTGAGAATAATATAAGTAATAAGTATAATTATTACAGTTCTTGCGATAATACCTCCATTATATGGGTAATAATGCATGTTATATTGATAATAATATAAGTAATAAGTATAATTATTACAGTTCCAGCGATAATAACTGCATTATATGGGTAATAATGCACGTTATATTGCTAATAATATAAGTAATATGTATAATTATTACAGTTCTAGCGATAATAACTGCATTATATGGGTAATAATGCATGTTATATTGATAATATCGGGAGTAATAAGTATAATTATTATAGTTCTAGCGATAATAATAGTAAAATATGGCAAATAGTGCATGTTATATTGATAATAATAAAAGTAATAAGTATATTTATTACAGTTCTATCGATAATAACTGCATAATATGGGTAATAATGCATGTTATATTGATGATAATAAATGTAATACGTATATTTATTATAGTTCTAGCGATAATAACTGCATAATATGGGTAATAATGCATGTTATATTGATAATAATATAAGTAATAAGTATAATTATTACAGTTCTAGCGATAATAACTGCATTATATGGGTAATAATGCACGTTATATTGCTAATAATATAAGTAATGAGTACAATTATTACAGTTCTAGCGATAATAACTGCATTATATGGGTAATAATGCATGTTATATTGATAGTAATATAAGTAATAAGAATAATTATTACAGTTCTAGCGATAATAACTGCATTATATGGGTAATAATGCATGTTATATTGATAATATCGGGAGTAATAAGTATAATTATTATAGTTCTAGCGATAATAATAGTAAAATATGGCAAATAGTGCATGTTATATTGATAATAATAAAAGTAGTAAGTATATTTATTACAGTTCTATCGATAATAACTGCATAATATGGGTAATAATGCATGTTATATTGATGATAATAAAAGTAATACGTATATTTATTATAGTTCTAGCGATAATAACTGCATAATATGGGTAATAATGCATGTTATATTGAGAATAATATAAGTAATAAGTATAATTATTACAGTTCTAGCGATAATAACTGCATTATATGGGTAATAATGCACGTTATATTGCTAACAATATAAGTAATAAGTATAATTATTACAGTTCTAGCGATAATAACTGCATTATATGGGTAATAATGCATGTTATATTGATAATATTGGGAGTAATAAGTATATCTATTATGGTTCTAGAGATAATAACTGCATAATATGGGTAATAATGCATGTTATATTGATAATAATATAAGTAATAAGTATATTTATTACAGTTCTAGCGATAATACCTCCATTATATGGGTAATAATGCATGTTATATTGATGATAATGAAAGTAATACGTATATTTATTATAGTTCTAGCGATAATAACTGCATAATATGGGTAATAATGCATGTTATATTGATAATAATATAAGTAATAAGTATAATTATTACAGTTCTAGCGATAATAACTGCATTATATGGGTAATAAAGCACGTTATATTGCTAACAATATAAGTAATAAGTAGAATTATTACAGTTCTAGCGATAATAACTGCATTATATGGGTAGAAATGCATGTTATATTGATAATACTGGGAGTAATAAGTATATTTATTATGGTTCTAGAGATAATAACTGCATAATATGGGTAACAATGCATGTTATATTGATGATAATGAAAGTAATACGTATATTTGTTATAGTTCTAGCGATAGTAACTGCATAATATGGGTAATAATGCATGTTATATTGATGATAATGAAAGTAATACGTATATTTGTTATAGTTCTAGCGATAATAACTGCATAATATGGGTAATAATGCATGTTATATTGAGAATAATATAAGTAATAAGTATAATTATTACACTTCTGGCGATAATAACTGCATTATATGGGTAATAATGCACGTTATATTGCTAATAGTATAAGTAATAAGTATAATTATTACAGTTCTAGCGATAATACCTCTATTATATGGGTAATAATGCATGTTATATTGATAATGATATAAGTAATAAGTATAATTATTACAGTTCTAGCGATAATAACTGCATAATATGGGTAATAATGCATGTTATATTGATAATAATATAAGTAATAAGTATAATTATTACAGTTCTAGCGATAATAACTGCATTATATGGGTAATAATGCATGTTACATTGATAATATTGGGAGTAATAAGTGTATTTATTATAGTTCTATCGATAATAACTGCATAATATGGGTAATAATGCATGTTATATTGATGATAATAAAAGTAATACGTATATTTATTATAGTTCTAGCGATAATAACTGCATAATATGGGTAATAATGCATGTTATATTGATAATAATATAAGTAATAAGTTTAATTATTACAGTTCTAGTGATAATAACTGCATTATATGGGTAATAATGCACGTTATATTGCTAACAATATAAGTAATAAGTATAATTATTACAGTTCTAGCGATAATAACTGCATTATATGGGTAAAAATGCATGTTATATTGATAATATTGGGAGTAATAAGTAAATTTATTATGGTTCTAGAGATAATAATAGTAAAATATGGCAAATAGTGCATGTTATATTGATAATAATAAAAGTAATAAGTATATTTATTACAGTTCTATCGATAATAACTGCATAATATGGGTAATAATGCATGTTATATTGATGATAATAAAAGTAATACGTATATTTATTATAGTTCTAGCGATAATAACTGCATAATATGGGTAATAATGCATGTTATATTGATAATAATATAAGTAATAAGTATAATTATTACAGTTCTAGCCATAATAACTGCATTATATGGGTAATAAAGCACGTTATATTGCTAACAATATAAGTAATAAGTATAATTATTACAGTTCTAGCGATAATAACTGCATTATATGGGTAGAAATGCATGTTACATTGATAATATTGGGAGTAATAAGTGTATTTATTATAGTTCTATCGATAATAACTGCATAATATGGGTAATAATGCATGTTATATTGATGATAATAAAAGTAATACGTATATTTATTATAGTTCTAGCGATAATAACTGCATAATATGGGTAATAATGCATGTTATATTGATAATAATATAAGTAATAAGTATAATTATTACAGTTCTAGTGATAATAACTGCATTATATGGGTAATAATGCACGTTATATTGCTAACAATATAAGTAATGAGTACAATTATTACAGTTCTAGCGATAATAACTGCATTATATGGGTAATAATGCACGTTATATTGCTAATAATATAAGTAATAAGTATAATTATTACAGTTCTAGCGATAATAACTGCATTATATGGGTAATAATGCATGTTATATTGATGATAATGAAAGTAATACGTATATTTGTTATAGTTCTAGCGATAATAACTGCATAATATGGGTAATAATGCACGTTATATTGCTAATAGTATAAGTAATAAGTATAATTATTACAGTTCTAGCGATAATACCTCCATTATATGGGTAATAATGCATGCTTTATTGATAATGATATAAGTAATAAGTATAATTATTACAGTTCTAGCGATAATAACTGCATTATGTGGGTAATAATGCATGTTACATTGATAATATTGTGAGTAATAAGTATATTTATTATAGTTCTGGCGATCATAACTGCATAATAAGGGTAATAATGCATGTTATATTGATAATAATATAAGTAATCAGTATAATTATTACAGTTCTGGCGATAATAACTGCATTATATGGGTAATAATGCACGTTATATTGCTAATAGTATAAGTAATAAGTATAATTATTACAGTTCTAGCGATAATACCTCCATTATATGGGTAATAATGCATGCTTTATTGATAATGATATAAGTAATAAGTATAATTATTACAGTTCTAGCGATAATAACTGCATTATGTGGGTAATAATGCATGTTACATTGATAATATTGTGAGTAATAAGTATATTTATTATAGTTCTGGCGATCATAACTGCATAATAAGGGTAATAATGCATGTTATATTGATAATAATATAAGTAATAAGTATAATTATTACAGTTCTAGCGATAATACCTCCATTATATGGGTAATAATGCATGTTATATTGATAATATCGGGAGTAATAAGTATAATTATTATAGTTCTAGCGATAATAATAGTAAAATATGGCAAATAGTGCATGTTATATTGATAATAATAAAAGTAATAAGTATATTTATTACAGTTCTATCGATAATAACTGCATAATATGGGTAATAATGCATGTTATATTGATGATAATAAAAGTAATACGTATATTTATTATAGTTCTAGCGATAATAACTGCATAATATGGGTAATAATGCATGTTATATTGATAATAATATAAATAATAAGTATAATTATTACAGTTCTAGCGATAATAACTGCATTATATGGGTAATAATGCATGTTACATTGATAATATTGGGAGTAATAAGTATATTTATTATAGTTCTGGCGATCATAACTGCATAATAAGGGTAATAATGCATGTTATATTGATGATAATGAAAGTAATACGTATATTTATTATAGTTCTTGCGATAATAACTGCATAATATGGGTAATAATGCATGTTATATTGAGAATAATATAAGTAATAAGTATAATTATTACAGTTCTAGCGATAATAACTGCATTATATGGGTAATAATGCACGTTATATTGCTAACAATATAAGTAATAAGTATAATTATTACAGTTCTAGCGATAATAACTGCATGATATGGGTAAAAATGCATGTTATATTGATAATATTGGGAGTAATAAGTATATTTATTATGGTTCTAGAGATAATAACTGCATAATATGGGTAATAATGCATGTTATATTGATAATAATATAAGTAATAAGTATAATTATTACAGTTCTAGCGATAATACCTCCATTATATGGGTAATAATGCATGTTATATTGATGATAATGAAAGTAATACGTATCTTTATTATAGTTCTAGCGATAATAACTGCATAATATGGGTAATAATGCATGTTATATTGAGAATAATATAAGTAATAAGTATAATTATTACAGTTCTGGCGATAATAACTGCATTATATGGGTAATAATGCACGTTATATTGCTAATAGTATAAGTAATAAGTATAATTATTACAGTTCTTGCGATAATACCTCCATTATATGGGTAATAATGCATGTTATATTGATAACAATATAAGTAATAAGTATAATTATTACAGTTCTAGCGATAATAACTGCATTATATGGGTAATAATGCACGTTATACTGCTAATAATATAAGTAATAAGTATAATTATTACAGTTCTAGCGATAATAACTGCATTATATGGGTAATAATGCATGTTATATTGATAATATCGGGAGTAATAAGTATAATTATTATAGTTCTAGCGATAATAATAGTAAAATATGGCAAATAGTGCATGTTATATTGATAATAATAAAAGTAATAAGTATATTTATTACAGTTCTATCGATAATAACTGCATAATATGGGTAATAATGCATGTTATATTGATGATAATAAAAGTAATACGTATATTTATTATAGTTCTAGCGATAATAACTGCATAATATGGGTAATAATGCATGTTATATTGATAATAATATAAGTAATAAGTATAATTATTACAGTTCTAGCGATAATAACTGCATTATATGGGTAATAATGCACGTTATATTGCTAATAATATAAGTAATGAGTACAATTATTACAGTTCTAGCGATAATAACTGCATTATATGGGTAATAATGCATGTTATATTGCTAATAATATAAGTAATAAGTATAATTATTACAGTTCTAGCGATAATAACTGCATTATATGGGTAATAATGCATGTTATATTGATAATATCGGGAGTAATAAGTATAATTATTATAGTTCTAGCGATAATAATAGTAAAATGTGGCAAATAGTGCATGTTATATTGATAATAATAAAAGTAATAAATATATTTATTACAGTTCTATCGATAATAACTGCATAATATGGGTAATAATGCATGTTATATTGATGATAATAAAAGTAATACGTATATTTATTATAGTTCTAGCGATAATAACTGCATAATATGGGTAATAATGCATGTTATATTGATAATAATCTAAGTAATAAGTATAATTATTACAGTTCTAGCGATAATAACTGCATTATATGGGTAATAATGCACGTTATATTGCTAACAATATAAGTAATAAGTATAATTATTACAGTTCTAGCGATAATAACTGCATTATATGGGTAATAATGCATGTTATATTGCTAATAATATAAGTAATGAGTACAATTATTACAGTTCTAGCGATAATAACTGCATTATATGGGTAATAATGCACGTTATATTGCTAATAATATAAGTTATAAGTATAATTATTACAGTTCTAGCGATAATAACTGCATTATATGGGTAATAATGCATGTTATATTGATAATATCGGGAGTAATAAGTATAATTATTATAGTTCCAGCGATAATAATAGTAAAATGTGGCAAATAGTGCATGTTATATTGATAATAATAAAAGTAATAAATATATTTATTACAGTTCTATCGATAATAACTGCATAATATGGGTAATAATGCATGTTATATTGATGATAATAAAAGTAATACGTATATTTATTATAGTTCTTGCGATAATAACTGCATAATATGGGTAATAATGCATGTTATATTGAGAATAATATAAGTAATAAGTATAATTATTACAGTTCTAGCGATAATAACTGCATTATATGGGTAATAATGCACGTTATATTGCTAACAATATAAGTAATAAGTATAATTATTACAGTTCTAGCGATAATAACTGCATTATATGGGTAAAAATGCATGTTATATTGATAATATCGGGAGTAATAAGTAAATTTATTATGGTTCTAGAGATAATAATAGTAAAATATGGCAAATAGTGCATGTTATATTGATAATAATAAAAGTAATAAGTATATTTATTACAGTTCTATCGATAATAACTGCATAATATGGGTAATAATGCATGTTATATTGAGAATAATATAAGTAATAAGTATAATTATTACAGTTCTTGCGATAATACCTCCATTATATGGGTAATAATGCATGTTATATTGATAATAATATAAGTAATAAGTATAATTATTACAGTTCCAGCGATAATAACTGCATTATATGGGTAATAATGCACGTTATATTGCTAATAATATAAGTAATAAGTATAATTATTACAGTTCTAGCGATAATAACTGCATTATATGGGTAATAATGCATGTTATATTGATAATATCGGGAGTAATAAGTATAATTATTATAGTTCTAGCGATAATAATAGTAAAATATGGCAAATAGTGCATGTTATATTGATAATAATAAAAGTAATAAGTATATTTATTACAGTTCTATCGATAATAACTGCATAATATAGGTAATAATGCATGTTATATTGATGATAATAAAAGTAATACGTATATTTATTATAGTTCTAGCGATAATAACTGCATAATATGGGTAATAATGCATGTTATATTGATAATAATATAAGCAATAAGTATAATTATTACAGTTCTAGCCATAATAACTGCATTATATGGGTAATAAAGCACGTTATATTGCTAACAATATAAGTAATAAGTATAATTATTACAGTTCTAGCGATAATAACTGCATTATATGGGTAATAATGCACGTTATATTGCTAACAGTATAAGTAATAAGTATAATTATTACAGTTCTAGCGATAATAACTGCATTATATGGGTAATAATGCACGTTATATTGCTAACAATATAAGTAATAAGTATAATTATTACAGTTCTAGCGATAATAACTGCATTATATGGGTAATAATGCATGTTATATTGATAATATTGGGAGTAATAAGTATATCTATTATGGTTCTAGAGATAATAACTGCATAATATGGGTAATAATGCATGTTATATTGATAATAATATAAGTAATAAGTATATTTATTACAGTTCTAGCGATAATACCTCCATTATATGGGTAATAATGCATGTTATATTGATGATAATGAAAGTAATACGGATATTTATTATAGTTCTAGCGATAATAACTGCATAATATGGGTAATAATGCATGTTATATTGATAATAATCTACGTAATAAGTATAATTATTACAGTTCTAGCGATAATAACTGCATTATATGGGTAATAATGCACGTTATATTGCTAACAATATAAGTAATAAGTTTAATTATTACAGTTCTAGCGATAATAACTGCATTATATGGGTAATAATGCATGTTATATTGATGATAATGAAAGTAATACGTATATTTGTTATAGTTCTAGCGATAATAACTGCATAATATGGGTAATAATGCATGTTATATTGATGATAATGAAAGTAATACGTATATTTGTTATAGTTCTAGCGATAATAACTGCATAATATGGGTAATAATGCATGTTATATTGAGAATAATATAAGTAATAAGTATATTTATTACAGTTCTATCGATAATAACTGCATAATATGGGTAATAATGCATGTTATATTGATGATAATAAAAGTAATACGTATATTTATTATAGTTCTAGCGATAATAACTGCATAATATGGGTAATAATGCATGTTATATTGATAATAATATAAGTAATAAGTATAATTATTACAGTTCTAGTGATAATAACTGCATTATATGGGTAATAATGCACGTTATATTGCTAACAATATAAGTAATAAGTATAATTATTACAGTTCTAGCGATAATAACTGCATTATATGGGTAAAAATGCATGTTATATTGATAATATTGGGAGTAATAAGTATAATTATTATAGTTCTAGCGATAATAATAGTAAAATATGGCAAATAGTGCATGTTATATTGATAATAATAAAAGTAATAAGTATATTTATTACAGTTCTATCGATAATAACTGCATAATATGGGTAATAATGCATGTTATATTGATGATAATAAAAGTAATACGTATATTTATTATAGTTCTAGCGATAATAACTGCATAATATGGGTAATAATGCATGTTATATTGATAATAATATAAGTAATAAGTATAATTATTACAGTTCTAGCGATAATAACTGCATTATATGGGTAATAATGCACGTTATATTGCTAATAATATAAGTAATGAGTACAATTATTACAGTTCTAGCGATAATAACTGCATTATATGGGTAATAACGCACGTTATATTGCTAACAATATAAGTAATAAGTATAATTATTACAGTTCTAGCGATAGTAACTGCATTATATGGGTAATAATGCATGTTATATTGATAATATCGGGAGTAATAAGTATAATTATTATAGTTCTAGCGATAATAATAGTAAAATATGGCAAATAGTGCATGTTATATTGATAATAATAAAAGTAATAAGTATATTTATTACAGTTCTATCGATAATAACTGCATAATATGGGTAATAATGCATGTTATATTGATGATAATAAAAGTAATACGTATATTTATTATAGTTCTAGCGATAATAACTGCATAATATGGGTAATAATGCATGTTATATTGATAATAATATAAGTAATAAGTATAATTATTACAGTTCTAGCGATAATAACTGCATTATATGGGCAATAAAGCACGTTATATTGCTAACAATATAAGTAATAAGTATAATTATTACAGTTCTAGCGATAATAACTGCATAATATGGGTAATAATGCATGTTATATTGCTAACAATATAAGTAATAAGTATAATTATTACAGTTCTAGCGATAATAACTGCATTATATGGGTAAAAATGCATGTTATATTGATAATATTGGGAGTAATAAGTATAATTATTATAGTTCTAGCGATAATAATAGTAAAATATGGCAAATAGTGCATGTTATATTGATAATAATAAAAGTAATAAGTATATTTATTACAGTTCTATCGATAATAACTGCATAATATGGGTAATAATGCATGTTATATTGATGATAATAAAAGTAATACGTATATTTATTATAGTTCTAGCGATAATAACTGCATAATATGGGTAATAATGCATGTTATATTGATAATAATATAAGTAATAAGTATAATTATTACAGTTCTAGCGATAATAACTGCATTATATGGGTAATAATGCACGTTATATTGCTAATAATATAAGTAATGAGTACAATTATTACAGTTCTAGCGATAATAACTGCATTATATGGGTAATAACGCACGTTATATTGCTAACAATATAAGTAATAAGTATAATTATTACAGTTCTAGCGATAGTAACTGCATTATATGGGTAATAATGCATGTTATATTGATAATATCGGGAGTAATAAGTATAATTATTATAGTTCTAGCGATAATAATAGTAAAATATGGCAAATAGTGCATGTTATATTGATAATAATAAAAGTAATAAGTATATTTATTACAGTTCTATCGATAATAACTGCATAATATGGGTAATAATGCATGTTATATTGATGATAATAAAAGTAATACGTATATTTATTATAGTTCTAGCGATAATAACTGCATAATATGGGTAATAATGCATGTTATATTGATAATAATATAAGTAATAAGTATAATTATTACAGTTCTAGCGATAATAACTGCATTATATGGGCAATAAAGCACGTTATATTGCTAACAATATAAGTAATAAGTATAATTATTACAGTTCTAGCGATAATAACTGCATTATATGGGTAATAATGCATGTTACATTGATAATATTGGGAGTAATAAGTGTATTTATTATAGTTCTATCGATAATAACTGCATAATATGGGTAATAATGCATGTTATATTGATGATAATAAAAGTAATACGTATATTTATTATAGTTCTAGCGATAATAACTGCATAATATGGGTAATAATGCATGTTATATTGATAATAATATAAGTAATAAGTATAATTATTACAGTTCTAGTGATAATAACTGCATTATATGGGTAATAATGCACGTTATATTGCTAACAATATAAGTAATAAGTATAATTATTACAGTTCTAGCGATAATAACTGCATTATATGGGTAAAAATGCATGTTATATTGATAATATCGGGAGTAATAAGTAAATTTATTATGGTTCTAGAGATAATAATAGTAAAATATGGCAAATAGTGCATGTTATATTGATAATAATAAAAGTAATAAGTATATTTATTACAGTTCTATCGATAATAACTGCATAATATGGGTAATAATGCATGTTATATTGATGATAATAAAAGTAATACGTATATTTATTATAGTTCTAGCGATAATAACTGCATAATATGGGTAATAATGCATGTTATATTGATAATAATATAAGTAATAAGTATAATTATTACAGTTCTAGCCATAATAACTGCATTATATGGGTAATAAAGCACGTTATATTGCTAACAATATAAGTAATAAGTATAATTATTACAGTTCTAGCGATAATAACTGCATTATATGGGTAGAAATGCATGTTATATTGATAATATTGGGAGTAATAAGTATATTTATTATGGTTCTAGAGATAATAACTGCATAATATGGGTAATAATGCATGTTATATTGATGATAATGAAAGTAATACGTATATTTATTATAGTTCTGGCGATAATAACTGCATAATATGGGTAATAATGCATGTTATATTGAGAATAATATAAGTAATAAGTATAATTATTACAGTTCTAGCCATAATAACTGCATTATATGGGTAATAAAGCACGTTATATTGCTAACAATATAAGTAATAAGTATAATTATTACAGTTCTAGCGATAATAACTGCATTATATGGGTAGAAATGCATGTTATATTGATAATATTGGGAGTAATAAGTATATTTATTATGGTTCTAGAGATAATAACTGCATAATATGGGTAATAATGCATGTTATATTGATGATAATGAAAGTAATACGTAAATTTATTATAGTTCTGGCGATAATAACTGCATAATATGGGTAATAATGCATGTTATATTGAGAATAATATAAGTAATAAGTATAATTATTACAGTTCTGGCGATAATAACTGCATTATATGGGTAATAATGCACGTTATATTGCTAATAATATAAGTAATAAGTATAATTATTACAGTTCTAGCGATAATAACTGCATTATATGGGTAATAATGCATGCTTTATTGATAATGATATAAGTAATAAGTATAATTATTACAGTTGTAGCGATAATAACTGCATAATATGGGTAATAATGCACGTTATATTGCTAATAATATAAGTAATGAGTACAATTATTACAGTTCTAGCGATAATAACTGCATTATATGGGTAATAATGCATGTTATATTGATAATAATATAAGTAATAAGAATAATTATTACAGTTCTAGCGATAATAACTGCATAATATGGGTAATAATGCATGTTATATTGATAATAATCTAAGTAATAAGAATAATTATTACAGTTCTAGCGATAATAACTGCATTATATGGGTAATAATGCATGTTATATTGATAATATCGGGAGTAATAAGTATAATTATTATAGTTCTAGCGATAATAATAGTAAAATATGGCAAATAGTGCATGTTATATTGATAATAATAAAAGTAATAAGTATATTTATTACAGTTCTATCGATAATAACTGCATAATATGGGTAATAATGCATGTTATATTGATAATAATATAAGTAATAAGTATAATTATTACAGTTCTAGCCATAATAACTGCATTATATGGGTAATAAAGCACGTTATATTGCTAACAATATAAGTAATAAGTATAATTATTACAGTTCTAGCGATAATAACTGCATTATATGGGTAGAAATGCATGTTATATTGATAATATTGGGAGTAATAAGTATATTTATTATGGTTCTAGAGATAATAACTGCATAATATGGGTAATAATGCATGTTATATTGATGATAATGAAAGTAATACGTATATTTATTATAGTTCTGGCGATAATAACTGCATAATATGGGTAATAATGCATGTTATATTGAGAATAATATAAGTAATAAGTATAATTATTACAGTTCTAGCCATAATAACTGCATTATATGGGTAATAAAGCACGTTATATTGCTAACAATATAAGTAATAAGTATAATTATTACAGTTCTAGCGATAATAACTGCATTATATGGGTAGAAATGCATGTTATATTGATAATATTGGGAGTAATAAGTATATTTATTATGGTTCTAGAGATAATAACTGCATAATATGGGTAATAATGCATGTTATATTGATGATAATGAAAGTAATACGTAAATTTATTATAGTTCTGGCGATAATAACTGCATAATATGGGTAATAATGCATGTTATATTGAGAATAATATAAGTAATAAGTATAATTATTACAGTTCTGGCGATAATAACTGCATTATATGGGTAATAATGCACGTTATATTGCTAATAATATAAGTAATAAGTATAATTATTACAGTTCTAGCGATAATAACTGCATTATATGGGTAATAATGCATGCTTTATTGATAATGATATAAGTAATAAGTATAATTATTACAGTTGTAGCGATAATAACTGCATAATATGGGTAATAATGCACGTTATATTGCTAATAATATAAGTAATGAGTACAATTATTACAGTTCTAGCGATAATAACTGCATTATATGGGTAATAATGCATGTTATATTGATAATAATATAAGTAATAAGAATAATTATTACAGTTCTAGCGATAATAACTGCATAATATGGGTAATAATGCATGTTATATTGATAATAATCTAAGTAATAAGAATAATTATTACAGTTCTAGCGATAATAACTGCATTATATGGGTAATAATGCATGTTATATTGATAATATCGGGAGTAATAAGTATAATTATTATAGTTCTAGCGATAATAATAGTAAAATATGGCAAATAGTGCATGTTATATTGATAATAATAAAAGTAATAAGTATATTTATTACAGTTCTATCGATAATAACTGCATAATATGGGTAATAATGCATGTTATAATGATGATAATAAATGTAATACGTATATTTATTATAGTTCTAGCGATAATAACTGCATAATATGGGTAATAATGCATGTTATATTGATAATAATATAAGTAATAAGTATAATTATTACAGTTCTAGCGATAATAACTGCATTATATGGGTAATAATGCACGTTATATTGCTAATAATATAAGTAATGAGTACAATTATTACAGTTCTAGCGATAATAACTGCATTATATGGGTAATAATGCATGTTATATTGATAGTAATATAAGTAATAAGAATAATTATTACAGTTCTAGCGATAATAACTGCATAATATGGGTAATAATGCATGTTATATTGAGAATAATTTAAGTAATAAGTATAATTATTACAGTTCTTGCGATAATACCTCCATTATATGGGTAATAATGCATGTTATATTGATAATAATATAAGTAATAAGTATAATTATTACAGTTCCAGCGATAATAACTGCATTATATGGGTAATAATGCACGTTATATTGCTAATAATATAAGTAATAAGTATAATTATTACAGTTCTAGCGATAATAACTGCATTATATGGGTAATAATGCATGTTATATTGATAATATCGGGAGTAATAAGTATAATTATTATAGTTCTAGCGATAATAATAGTAAAATATGGCAAATAGTGCATGTTATATTGATAATAATAAAAGTAATAAGTATATTTATTACAGTTCTATCGATAATAACTGCATAATATGGGTAATAATGCATGTTATAATGATGATAATAAATGTAATACGTATATTTATTATAGTTCTAGCGATAATAACTGCATAATATGGGTAATAATGCATGTTATATTGATAATAATATAAGTAATAAGTATAATTATTACAGTTCTAGCGATAATAACTGCATTATATGGGTAATAATGCACGTTATATTGCTAATAATATAAGTAATGAGTACAATTATTACAGTTCTAGCGATAATAACTGCATTATATGGGTAATAATGCATGTTATATTGATAGTAATATAAGTAATAAGAATAATTATTACAGTTCTAGCGATAATAACTGCATTATATGGGTAATAATGCATGTTATATTGATAATATCGGGAGTAATAAGTATAATTATTATAGTTCTAGCGATAATAATAGTAAAATATGGCAAATAGTGCATGTTATATTGATAATAATAAAAGTAATAAGTATATTTATTACAGTTCTATCGATAATAACTGCATAATATGGGTAATTATGCATGTTATATTGAGAATAATATAAGTAATAAGTATAATTATTACAGTTCTTGCGATAATACCTCCATTATATGGGTAATAATGCATGTTATATTGATAATAATATAAGTAATAAGTATAATTATTACAGTTCCAGCGATAATAACTGCATTATATGGGTAATAATGCACGTTATATTGCTAATAATATAAGTAATATGTATAATTATTACAGTTCTAGCGATAATAACTGCATTATATGGGTAATAATGCATGTTATATTGATAATATCGGGAGTAATAAGTATAATTATTATAGTTCTAGCGATAATAATAGTAAAATATGGCAAATAGTGCATGTTATATTGATAATAATAAAAGTAATAAGTATATTTATTACAGTTCTATCGATAATAACTGCATAATATGGGTAATAATGCATGTTATATTGATGATAATAAATGTAATACGTATATTTATTATAGTTCTAGCGATAATAACTGCATAATATGGGTAATAATGCATGTTATATTGATAATAATATAAGTAATAAGTATAATTATTACAGTTCTAGCGATAATAACTGCATTATATGGGTAATAATGCACGTTATATTGCTAATAATATAAGTAATGAGTACAATTATTACAGTTCTAGCGATAATAACTGCATTATATGGGTAATAATGCATGTTATATTGATAGTAATATAAGTAATAAGAATAATTATTACAGTTCTAGCGATAATAACTGCATTATATGGGTAATAATGCATGTTATATTGATAATATCGGGAGTAATAAGTATAATTATTATAGTTCTAGCGATAATAATAGTAAAATATGGCAAATAGTGCATGTTATATTGATAATAATAAAAGTAGTAAGTATATTTATTACAGTTCTATCGATAATAACTGCATAATATGGGTAATAATGCATGTTATATTGATGATAATAAAAGTAATACGTATATTTATTATAGTTCTAGCGATAATAACTGCATAATATGGGTAATAATGCATGTTATATTGAGAATAATATAAGTAATAAGTATAATTATTACAGTTCTAGCGATAATAACTGCATTATATGGGTAATAATGCACGTTATATTGCTAACAATATAAGTAATAAGTATAATTATTACAGTTCTAGCGATAATAACTGCATTATATGGGTAATAATGCATGTTATATTGATAATATTGGGAGTAATAAGTATATCTATTATGGTTCTAGAGATAATAACTGCATAATATGGGTAATAATGCATGTTATATTGATAATAATATAAGTAATAAGTATATTTATTACAGTTCTAGCGATAATACCTCCATTATATGGGTAATAATGCATGTTATATTGATGATAATGAAAGTAATACGTATATTTATTATAGTTCTAGCGATAATAACTGCATAATATGGGTAATAATGCATGTTATATTGCTAACAATATAAGTAATAAGTATAATTATTACAGTTCTAGCGATAATAACTGCATTATATGGGTAGAAATGCATGTTATATTGATAATACTGGGAGTAATAAGTATATTTATTATGGTTCTAGAGATAATAACTGCATAATATGGGTAACAATGCATGTTATATTGATGATAATGAAAGTAATACGTATATTTGTTATAGTTCTAGCGATAGTAACTGCATAATATGGGTAATAATGCATGTTATATTGATGATAATGAAAGTAATACGTATATTTGTTATAGTTCTAGCGATAATAACTGCATAATATGGGTAATAATGCATGTTATATTGAGAATAATATAAGTAATAAGTATAATTATTACAGTTCTGGCGATAATAACTGCATTATATGGGTAATAATGCACGTTATATTGCTAATAGTATAAGTAATAAGTATAATTATTACAGTTCTAGCGATAATACCTCTATTATATGGGTAATAATGCATGTTATATTGATAATGATATAAGTAATAAGTATAATTATTACAGTTCTAGCGATAATAACTGCATAATATGGGTAATAATGCATGTTATATTGATAATAATATAAGTAATAAGTATAATTATTACAGTTCTAGCGATAATAACTGCATTATATGGGTAATAATGCATGTTACATTGATAATATTGGGAGTAATAAGTGTATTTATTATAGTTCTATCGATAATAACTGCATAATATGGGTAATAATGCATGTTATATTGATGATAATAAAAGTAATACGTATATTTATTATAGTTCTAGCGATAATAACTGCATAATATGGGTAATAATGCATGTTATATTGATAATAATATAAGTAATAAGTTTAATTATTACAGTTCTAGTGATAATAACTGCATTATATGGGTAATAATGCACGTTATATTGCTAACAATATAAGTAATAAGTATAATTATTACAGTTCTAGCGATAATAACTGCATTATATGGGTAAAAATGCATGTTATATTGATAATATTGGGAGTAATAAGTAAATTTATTATGGTTCTAGAGATAATAATAGTAAAATATGGCAAATAGTGCATGTTATATTGATAATAATAAAAGTAATAAGTATATTTATTACAGTTCTATCGATAATAACTGCATAATATGGGTAATAATGCATGTTATATTGATGATAATAAAAGTAATACGTATATTTATTATAGTTCTAGCGATAATAACTGCATAATATGGGTAATAATGCATGTTATATTGATAATAATATAAGTAATAAGTATAATTATTACAGTTCTAGCCATAATAACTGCATTATATGGGTAATAAAGCACGTTATATTGCTAACAATATAAGTAATAAGTATAATTATTACAGTTCTAGCGATAATAACTGCATTATATGGGTAGAAATGCATGTTACATTGATAATATTGGGAGTAATAAGTGTATTTATTATAGTTCTATCGATAATAACTGCATAATATGGGTAATAATGCATGTTATATTGATGATAATAAAAGTAATACGTATATTTATTATAGTTCTAGCGATAATAACTGCATAATATGGGTAATAATGCATGTTATATTGATAATAATATAAGTAATAAGTATAATTATTACAGTTCTAGTGATAATAACTGCATTATATGGGTAATAATGCACGTTATATTGCTAACAATATAAGTAATGAGTACAATTATTACAGTTCTAGCGATAATAACTGCATTATATGGGTAATAATGCACGTTATATTGCTAATAATATAAGTAATAAGTATAATTATTACAGTTCTAGCGATAATAACTGCATTATATGGGTAATAATGCATGTTATATTGATGATAATGAAAGTAATACGTATATTTGTTATAGTTCTAGCGATAATAACTGCATAATATGGGTAATAATGCACGTTATATTGCTAATAGTATAAGTAATAAGTATAATTATTACAGTTCTAGCGATAATACCTCCATTATATGGGTAATAATGCATGCTTTATTGATAATGATATAAGTAATAAGTATAATTATTACAGTTCTAGCGATAATAACTGCATTATGTGGGTAATAATGCATGTTACATTGATAATATTGTGAGTAATAAGTATATTTATTATAGTTCTGGCGATCATAACTGCATAATAAGGGTAATAATGCATGTTATATTGATAATAATATAAGTAATCAGTATAATTATTACAGTTCTGGCGATAATAACTGCATTATATGGGTAATAATGCACGTTATATTGCTAATAGTATAAGTAATAAGTATAATTATTACAGTTCTAGCGATAATACCTCCATTATATGGGTAATAATGCATGCTTTATTGATAATGATATAAGTAATAAGTATAATTATTACAGTTCTAGCGATAATAACTGCATTATGTGGGTAATAATGCATGTTACATTGATAATATTGTGAGTAATAAGTATATTTATTATAGTTCTGGCGATCATAACTGCATAATAAGGGTAATAATGCATGTTATATTGATGATAATAAAAGTAATACGTATATTTATTATAGTTCTAGCGATAATAACTGCATAATATGGGTAATAATGCATGTTATATTGATAATAATCTAAGTAATAAGTATAATTATTACAGTTCTAGCGATAATAACTGCATTATATGGGTAATAATGCACGTTATATTGCTAACAATATAAGTAATAAGTATAATTATTACAGTTCTAGCGATAATAACTGCATTATATGGGTAATAATGCATGTTATATTGCTAATAATATAAGTAATGAGTACAATTATTACAGTTCTAGCGATAATAACTGCATTATATGGGTAATAATGCACGTTATATTGCTAATAATATAAGTTATAAGTATAATTATTACAGTTCTAGCGATAATAACTGCATTATATGGGTAATAATGCATGTTATATTGATAATATCGGGAGTAATAAGTATAATTATTATAGTTCCAGCGATAATAATAGTAAAATGTGGCAAATAGTGCATGTTATATTGATAATAATAAAAGTAATAAGTATATTTATTACAGTTCTATCGATAATAACTGCATAATATGGGTAATAATGCATGTTATATTGAGAATAATATAAGTAATAAGTATAATTATTACAGTTCTTGCGATAATACCTCCATTATATGGGTAATAATGCATGTTATATTGATAATAATATAAGTAATAAGTATAATTATTACAGTTCCAGCGATAATAACTGCATTATATGGGTAATAATGCACGTTATATTGCTAATAATATAAGTAATAAGTATAATTATTACAGTTCTAGCGATAATAACTGCATTATATGGGTAATAATGCATGTTATATTGATAATATCGGGAGTAATAAGTATAATTATTATAGTTCTAGCGATAATAATAGTAAAATATGGCAAATAGTGCATGTTATATTGATAATAATAAAAGTAATAAGTATATTTATTACAGTTCTATCGATAATAACTGCATAATATGGGTAATAATGCATGTTATATTGATAATAATATAAGTAATAAGTATATTTATTACAGTTCTAGCGATAATACCTCCATTATATGGGTAATAATGCATGTTATATTGATGATAATGAAAGTAATACGTATATTTATTATAGTTCTAGCGATAATAACTGCATAATATGGGTAATAATGCATGTTATATTGATAATAATCTACGTAATAAGTATAATTATTACAGTTCTAGCGATAATAACTGCATTATATGGGTAATAATGCACGTTATATTGCTAACAATATAAGTAATAAGTATAATTATTACAGTTCTAGCGATAATAACTGCATTATATGGGTAATAATGCATGTTATATTGATGATAATGAAAGTAATACGTATATTTGTTATAGTTCTAGCGATAATAACTGCATAATATGGGTAATAATGCATGTTATATTGATGATAATGAAAGTAATACGTATATTTGTTATAGTTCTAGCGATAATAACTGCATAATATGGGTAATAATGCATGTTATATTGAGAATAATATAAGTAATAAGTATATTTATTACAGTTCTATCGATAATAACTGCATAATATGGGTAATAATGCATGTTATATTGATGATAATAAAAGTAATACGTATATTTATTATAGTTCTAGCGATAATAACTGCATAATATGGGTAATAATGCATGTTATATTGATAATAATATAAGTAATAAGTATAATTATTACAGTTCTAGCCATAATAACTGCATTATATGGGTAATAAAGCACGTTATATTGCTAACAATATAAGTAATAAGTATAATTATTACAGTTCTAGCGATAATAACTGCATTATATGGGTAGAAATGCATGTTATATTGATAATATTGGGAGTAATAAGTATATTTATTATGGTTCTAGAGATAATAACTGCATAATATGGGTAATAATGCATGTTATATTGATGATAATGAAAGTAATACGTATATTTATTATAGTTCTGGCGATAATAACTGCATAATATGGGTAATAATGCATGTTATATTGAGAATAATATAAGTAATAAGTATAATTATTACAGTTCTAGCCATAATAACTGCATTATATGGGTAATAAAGCACGTTATATTGCTAACAATATAAGTAATAAGTATAATTATTACAGTTCTAGCGATAATAACTGCATTATATGGGTAGAAATGCATGTTATATTGATAATATTGGGAGTAATAAGTATATTTATTATGGTTCTAGAGATAATAACTGCATAATATGGGTAATAATGCATGTTATATTGATGATAATGAAAGTAATACGTAAATTTATTATAGTTCTGGCGATAATAACTGCATAATATGGGTAATAATGCATGTTATATTGAGAATAATATAAGTAATAAGTATAATTATTACCAGTCTGGCGATAATAACTGCATTATATGGGTAATAATGCACGTTATATTGCTAATAATATAAGTAATAAGTATAATTATTACAGTTCTAGCGATAATAACTGCATTATATGGGTAATAATGCATGTTATATTGATAATATCGGGAGTAATAAGTATAATTATTATAGTTCTAGCGATAATAATAGTAAAATATGGCAAATAGTGCATGTTATATTGATAATAATAAAAGTAATAAGTATATTTATTACAGTTCTATCGATAATAACTGCATAATATGGGTAATAATGCATGTTATAATGATGATAATAAATGTAATACGTATATTTATTATAGTTCTAGCGATAATAACTGCATAATATGAGTAATAATGCATGTTATATTGATAATAATATAAGTAATAAGTATAATTATTACAGTTCTAGCGATAATAACTGCATTATATGGGTAATAATGCACGTTATATTGCTAATAATATAAGTAATGAGTACAATTATTACAGTTCTAGCGATAATAACTGCATTATATGGGTAATAATGCATGTTATATTGATAGTAATATAAGTAATAAGAATAATTATTACAGTTCTAGCGATAATAACTGCATTATATGGGTAATAATGCATGTTATATTGATAATATCGGGAGTAATAAGTATAATTATTATAGTTCTAGCGATAATAATAGTAAAATATGGCAAATAGTGCATGTTATATTGATAATAATAAAAGTAATAAGTATATTTATTACAGTTCTAGCGATAATACCTCCATTATATGGGTAATAATGCATGTTATATTGATGATAATGAAAGTAATACGTATATTTATTATAGTTCTAGCGATAATAACTGCATAATATGGGTAATAATGCATGTTATATTGATAATAATCTACGTAATAAGTATAATTATTACAGTTCTAGCGATAATAACTGCATTATATGGGTAATAATGCACGTTATATTGCTAACAATATAAGTAATAAGTATAATTATTACAGTTGTAGCGATAATAACTGCATTATATGGGTAATAATGCATGTTATATTGATGATAATGAAAGTAATACGTATATTTGTTATAGTTCTAGCGATAATAACTGCATAATATGGGTAATAATGCATGTTATATTGATGATAATGAAAGTAATACGTATATTTGTTATAGTTCTAGCGATAATAACTGCATAATATGGGTAATAATGCATGTTATATTGAGAATAATATAAGTAATAAGTATATTTATTACAGTTCTATCGATAATAACTGCATAATATGGGTAATAATGCATGTTATATTGATGATAATAAAAGTAATACGTATATTTATTATAGTTCTAGCGATAATAACTGCATAATATGGGTAATAATGCATGTTATATTGATAATAATATAAGTAATAAGTATAATTATTACAGTTCTAGTGATAATAACTGCATTATATGGGTAATAAAGCACGTTATATTGCTAACAATATAAGTAATAAGTATAATTATTACAGTTCTAGCGATAATAACTGCATTATATGGGTAGAAATGCATGTTATATTGATAATATTGGGAGTAATAAGTATATTTATTATGGTTCTAGAGATAATAACTGCATAATATGGGTAATAATGCATGTTATATTGATGATAATGAAAGTAATACGTATATTTATTATAGTTCTGGCGATAATAACTGCATAATATGGGTAATAATGCATGTTATATTGAGAATAATATAAGTAATAAGTATAATTATTACAGTTCTAGCCATAATAACTGCATTATATGGGTAATAAAGCACGTTATATTGCTAACAATATAAGTAATAAGTATAATTATTACAGTTCTAGCGATAATAACTGCATTATATGGGTAGAAATGCATGTTATATTGATAATATTGGGAGTAATAAGTATATTTATTATGGTTCTAGAGATAATAACTGCATAATATGGGTAATAATGCATGTTATATTGATGATAATGAAAGTAATACGTAAATTTATTATAGTTCTGGCGATAATAACTGCATAATATGGGTAATAATGCATGTTATATTGAGAATAATATAAGTAATAAGTATAATTATTACAGTTCTGGCGATAATAACTGCATTATATGGGTAATAATGCACGTTATATTGCTAATAATATAAGTAATAAGTATAATTATTACAGTTCTAGCGATAATAACTGCATTATATGGGTAATAATGCATGTTATATTGATAATATCGGGAGTAATAAGTATAATTATTATAGTTCTAGCGATAATAATAGTAAAATATGGCAAATAGTGCATGTTATATTGATAATAATAAAAGTAATAAGTATATTTATTACAGTTATATCGATAATAACTGCATAATATGGGTAATAATGCATGTTATAATGATGATAATAAATGTAATACGTATATTTATTATAGTTCTAGCGATAATAACTGCATAATATGGGTAATAATGCATGTTATATTGATAATAATATAAGTAATAAGTATAATTATTACAGTTCTAGCGATAATAACTGCATTATATGGGTAATAATGCACGTTATATTGCTAATAATATAAGTAATGAGTACAATTATTACAGTTCTAGCGATAATAACTGCATTATATGGGTAATAATGCATGTTATATTGATAGTAATATAAGTAATAAGAATAATTATTACAGTTCTAGCGATAATAACTGCATTATATGGGTAATAATGCATGTTATATTGATAATATCGGGAGTAATAAGTATAATTATTATAGTTCTAGCGATAATAATAGTAAAATATGGCAAATAGTGCATGTTATATTGATAATAATAAAAGTAATAAGTATATTTATTACAGTTCTATCGATAATAACTGCATAATATGGGTAATAATGCATGTTATATTGAGAATAATATAAGTAATAAGTATAATTATTACAGTTCTTGCGATAATACCTCCATTATATGGGTAATAATGCATGTTATATTGATAATAATATAAGTAATAAGTATAATTATTACAGTTCCAGCGATAATAACTGCATTATATGGGTAATAATGCACGTTATATTGCTAATAATATAAGTAATATGTATAATTATTACAGTTCTAGCGATAATAACTGCATTATATGGGTAATAATGCATGTTATATTGATAATATCGGGAGTAATAAGTATAATTATTATAGTTCTAGCGATAATAATAGTAAAATATGGCAAATAGTGCATGTTATATTGATAATAATAAAAGTAATAAGTATATTTATTACAGTTCTATCGATAATAACTGCATAATATGGGTAATAATGCATGTTATATTGATGATAATAAATGTAATACGTATATTTATTATAGTTCTAGCGATAATAACTGCATAATATGGGTAATAATGCATGTTATATTGATAATAATATAAGTAATAAGTATAATTATTACAGTTCTAGCGATAATAACTGCATTATATGGGTAATAATGCACGTTATATTGCTAATAATATAAGTAATGAGTACAATTATTACAGTTCTAGCGATAATAACTGCATTATATGGGTAATAATGCATGTTATATTGATAGTAATATAAGTAATAAGAATAATTATTACAGTTCTAGCGATAATAACTGCATTATATGGGTAATAATGCATGTTATATTGATAATATCGGGAGTAATAAGTATAATTATTATAGTTCTAGCGATAATAATAGTAAAATATGGCAAATAGTGCATGTTATATTGATAATAATAAAAGTAGTAAGTATATTTATTACAGTTCTATCGATAATAACTGCATAATATGGGTAATAATGCATGTTATATTGATGATAATAAAAGTAATACGTATATTTATTATAGTTCTAGCGATAATAACTGCATAATATGGGTAATAATGCATGTTATATTGAGAATAATATAAGTAATAAGTATAATTATTACAGTTCTAGCGATAATAACTGCATTATATGGGTAATAATGCACGTTATATTGCTAACAATATAAGTAATAAGTATAATTATTACAGTTCTAGCGATAATAACTGCATTATATGGGTAATAATGCATGTTATATTGATAATATTGGGAGTAATAAGTATATCTATTATGGTTCTAGAGATAATAACTGCATAATATGGGTAATAATGCATGTTATATTGATAATAATATAAGTAATAAGTATATTTATTACAGTTCTAGCGATAATACCTCCATTATATGGGTAATAATGCATGTTATATTGATGATAATGAAAGTAATACGTATATTTATTATAGTTCTAGCGATAATAACTGCATAATATGGGTAATAATGCATGTTATATTGATAATAATATAAGTAATAAGTATAATTATTACAGTTCTAGCGATAATAACTGCATTATATGGGTAATAAAGCACGTTATATTGCTAACAATATAAGTAATAAGTATAATTATTACAGTTCTAGCGATAATAACTGCATTATATGGGTAGAAATGCATGTTATATTGATAATACTGGGAGTAATAAGTATATTTATTATGGTTCTAGAGATAATAACTGCATAATATGGGTAACAATGCATGTTATATTGATGATAATGAAAGTAATACGTATATTTGTTATAGTTCTAGCGATAGTAACTGCATAATATGGGTAATAATGCATGTTATATTGATGATAATGAAAGTAATACGTATATTTGTTATAGTTCTAGCGATAATAACTGCATAATATGGGTAATAATGCATGTTATATTGAGAATAATATAAGTAATAAGTATAATTATTACAGTTCTGGCGATAATAACTGCATTATATGGGTAATAATGCACGTTATATTGCTAATAGTATAAGTAATAAGTATAATTATTACAGTTCTAGCGATAATACCTCTATTATATGGGTAATAATGCATGTTATATTGATAATGATATAAGTAATAAGTATAATTATTACAGTTCTAGCGATAATAACTGCATAATATGGGTAATAATGCATGTTATATTGATAATAATATAAGTAATAAGTATAATTATTACAGTTCTAGCGATAATAACTGCATTATATGGGTAATAATGCATGTTACATTGATAATATTGGGAGTAATAAGTGTATTTATTATAGTTCTATCGATAATAACTGCATAATATGGGTAATAATGCATGTTATATTGATGATAATAAAAGTAATACGTATATTTATTATAGTTCTAGCGATAATAACTGCATAATATGGGTAATAATGCATGTTATATTGATAATAATATAAGTAATAAGTATAATTATTACAGTTCTAGCCATAATAACTGCATTATATGGGTAATAAAGCACGTTATATTGCTAACAATATAAGTAATAAGTATAATTATTACAGTTCTAGCGATAATAACTGCATTATATGGGTAGAAATGCATGTTACATTGATAATATTGGGAGTAATAAGTGTATTTATTATAGTTCTATCGATAATAACTGCATAATATGGGTAATAATGCATGTTATATTGATGATAATAAAAGTAATACGTATATTTATTATAGTTCTAGCGATAATAACTGCATAATATGGGTAATAATGCACGTTATATTGCTAACAATATAAGTAATGAGTACAATTATTACAGTTCTAGCGATAATAACTGCATTATATGGGTAATAATGCACGTTATATTGCTAATAATATAAGTAATAAGTATAATTATTACAGTTCTAGCGATAATAACTGCATTATATGGGTAATAATGCATGTTATATTGATGATAATGAAAGTAATACGTATATTTGTTATAGTTCTAGCGATAATAACTGCATAATATGGGTAATAATGCACGTTATATTGCTAATAGTATAAGTAATAAGTATAATTATTACAGTTCTAGCGATAATACCTCCATTATATGGGTAATAATGCATGCTTTATTGATAATGATATAAGTAATAAGTATAATTATTACAGTTCTAGCGATAATAACTGCATTATGTGGGTAATAATGCATGTTACATTGATAATATTGTGAGTAATAAGTATATTTATTATAGTTCTGGCGATCATAACTGCATAATAAGGGTAATAATGCATGTTATATTGATAATAATATAAGTAATCAGTATAATTATTACAGTTCTGGCGATAATAACTGCATTATATGGGTAATAATGCACGTTATATTGCTAATAGTATAAGTAATAAGTATAATTATTACAGTTCTAGCGATAATACCTCCATTATATGGGTAATAATGCATGCTTTATTGATAATGATATAAGTAATAAGTATAATTATTACAGTTCTAGCGATAATAACTGCATTATGTGGGTAATAATGCATGTTACATTGATAATATTGTGAGTAATAAGTATATTTATTATAGTTCTGGCGATCATAACTGCATAATAAGGGTAATAATGCATGTTATATTGATGATAATAAAAGTAATACGTATATTTATTATAGTTCTAGCGATAATAACTGCATAATATGGGTAATAATGCATGTTATATTGATAATAATCTAAGTAATAAGTATAATTATTACAGTTCTAGCGATAATAACTGCATTATATGGGTAATAATGCACGTTATATTGCTAACAATATAAGTAATAAGTATAATTATTACAGTTCTAGCGATAATAACTGCATTATATGGGTAATAATGCATGTTATATTGCTAATAATATAAGTAATGAGTACAATTATTACAGTTCTAGCGATAATAACTGCATTATATGGGTAATAATGCACGTTATATTGCTAATAATATAAGTTATAAGTATAATTATTACAGTTCTAGCGATAATAACTGCATTATATGGGTAATAATGCATGTTATATTGATAATATCGGGAGTAATAAGTATAATTATTATAGTTCCAGCGATAATAATAGTAAAATGTGGCAAATAGTGCATGTTATATTGATAATAATAAAAGTAATAAATATATTTATTACAGTTCTATCGATAATAACTGCATAATATGGGTAATAATGCATGTTATATTGATGATAATAAAAGTAATACGTATATTTATTATAGTTCTTGCGATAATAACTGCATAATATGGGTAATAATGCATGTTATATTGAGAATAATATAAGTAATAAGTATAATTATTACAGTTCTAGCGATAATAACTGCATTATATGGGTAATAATGCACGTTATATTGCTAACAATATAAGTAATAAGTATAATTATTACAGTTCTAGCGATAATAACTGCATTATATGGGTAAAAATGCATGTTATATTGATAATATCGGGAGTAATAAGTAAATTTATTATGGTTCTAGAGATAATAATAGTAAAATATGGCAAATAGTGCATGTTATATTGATAATAATAAAAGTAATAAGTATATTTATTACAGTTCTATCGATAATAACTGCATAATATGGGTAATAATGCATGTTATATTGAGAATAATATAAGTAATAAGTATAATTATTACAGTTCTTGCGATAATACCTCCATTATATGGGTAATAATGCATGTTATATTGATAATAATATAAGTAATAAGTATAATTATTACAGTTCCAGCGATAATAACTGCATTATATGGGTAATAATGCACGTTATATTGCTAATAATATAAGTAATAAGTATAATTATTACAGTTCTAGCGATAATAACTGCATTATATGGGTAATAATGCATGTTATATTGATAATATCGGGAGTAATAAGTATAATTATTATAGTTCTAGCGATAATAATAGTAAAATATGGCAAATAGTGCATGTTATATTGATAATAATAAAAGTAATAAGTATATTTATTACAGTTCTATCGATAATAACTGCATAATATAGGTAATAATGCATGTTATATTGATGATAATAAAAGTAATACGTATATTTATTATAGTTCTAGCGATAATAACTGCATAATATGGGTAATAATGCATGTTATATTGATAATAATATAAGCAATAAGTATAATTATTACAGTTCTAGCCATAATAACTGCATTATATGGGTAATAAAGCACGTTATATTGCTAACAATATAAGTAATAAGTATAATTATTACAGTTCTAGCGATAATAACTGCATTATATGGGTAATAATGCACGTTATATTGCTAACAGTATAAGTAATAAGTATAATTATTACAGTTCTAGCGATAATAACTGCATTATATGGGTAATAATGCACGTTATATTGCTAACAATATAAGTAATAAGTATAATTATTACAGTTCTAGCGATAATAACTGCATTATATGGGTAATAATGCATGTTATATTGATAATATTGGGAGTAATAAGTATATCTATTATGGTTCTAGAGATAATAACTGCATAATATGGGTAATAATGCATGTTATATTGATAATAATATAAGTAATAAGTATATTTATTACAGTTCTAGCGATAATACCTCCATTATATGGGTAATAATGCATGTTATATTGATGATAATGAAAGTAATACGTATATTTATTATAGTTCTAGCGATAATAACTGCATAATATGGGTAATAATGCATGTTATATTGATAATAATCTACGTAATAAGTATAATTATTACAGTTCTAGCGATAATAACTGCATTATATGGGTAATAATGCACGTTATATTGCTAACAATATAAGTAATAAGTATAATTATTACAGTTCTAGCGATAATAACTGCATTATATGGGTAATAATGCATGTTATATTGATGATAATGAAAGTAATACGTATATTTGTTATAGTTCTAGCGATAATAACTGCATAATATGGGTAATAATGCATGTTATATTGATGATAATGAAAGTAATACGTATATTTGTTATAGTTCTAGCGATAATAACTGCATAATATGGGTAATAATGCATGTTATATTGAGAATAATATAAGTAATAAGTATATTTATTACAGTTCTATCGATAATAACTGCATAATATGGGTAATAATGCATGTTATATTGATGATAATAAAAGTAATACGTATATTTATTATAGTTCTAGCGATAATAACTGCATAATATGGGTAATAATGCATGTTATATTGATAATAATATAAGTAATAAGTATAATTATTACAGTTCTAGCGATAATAACTGCATTATATGGGTAATAATGCACGTTATATTGCTAATAATATAAGTAATGAGTACAATTATTACAGTTCTAGCGATAATAACTGCATTATATGGGTAATAATGCACGTTATATTGCTAACAATATAAGTAATAAGTATAATTATTACAGTTCTAGCGATAGTAACTGCATTATATGGGTAATAATGCATGTTATATTGATAATGTCGGGAGTAATAAGTATAATTATTATAGTTCTAGCGATAATAATAGTAAAATATGGCAAATAGTGCATGTTATATTGATAATAATAAAAGTAATAAGTATATTTATTACAGTTCTATCGATAATAACTGCATAATATGGGTAATAATGCATGTTATATTGATGATAATAAAAGTAATACGTATATTTATTATAGTTCTAGCGATAATAACTGCATAATATGGGTAATAATGCATGTTATATTGATAATAATATAAGTAATAAGTATAATTATTACAGTTCTAGCGATAATAACTGCATTATATGGGCAATAAAGCACGTTATATTGCCAACAATATAAGTAATAAGTATAATTATTACAGTTCTAGCGATAATAACTGCATTATATGGGTAATAATGCATGTTACATTGATAATATTGGGAGTAATAAGTGTATTTATTATAGTTCTATCGATAATAACTGCATAATATGGGTAATAATGCATGTTATATTGATGATAATAAAAGTAATACGTATATTTATTATAGTTCTAGCGATAATAACTGCATAATATGGGTAATAATGCATGTTATATTGATAATAATATAAGTAATAAGTATAATTATTACAGTTCTAGCCATAATAACTGCATTATATGGGTAATAAAGCACGTTATATTGCTAACAATATAAGTAATAAGTATAATTATTACAGTTCTAGCGATAATAACTGCATTATATGGGTAGAAATGCATGTTACATTGATAATATTGGGAGTAATAAGTGTATTTATTATAGTTCTATCGATAATAACTGCATAATATGGGTAATAATGCATGTTATATTGATGATAATAAAAGTAATACGTATATTTATTATAGTTCTAGCGATAATAACTGCATAATATGGGTAATAATGCACGTTATATTGCTAACAATATAAGTAATGAGTACAATTATTACAGTTCTAGCGATAATAACTGCATTATATGGGTAATAATGCACGTTATATTGCTAATAATATAAGTAATAAGTATAATTATTACAGTTCTAGCGATAATAACTGCATTATATGGGTAATAATGCATGTTATATTGATGATAATGAAAGTAATACGTATATTTGTTATAGTTCTAGCGATAATAACTGCATAATATGGGTAATAATGCACGTTATATTGCTAATAGTATAAGTAATAAGTATAATTATTACAGTTCTAGCGATAATACCTCCATTATATGGGTAATAATGCATGCTTTATTGATAATGATATAAGTAATAAGTATAATTATTACAGTTCTAGCGATAATAACTGCATTATGTGGGTAATAATGCATGTTACATTGATAATATTGTGAGTAATAAGTATATTTATTATAGTTCTGGCGATCATAACTGCATAATAAGGGTAATAATGCATGTTATATTGATAATAATATAAGTAATCAGTATAATTATTACAGTTCTGGCGATAATAACTGCATTATATGGGTAATAATGCACGTTATATTGCTAATAGTATAAGTAATAAGTATAATTATTACAGTTCTAGCGATAATACCTCCATTATATGGGTAATAATGCATGCTTTATTGATAATGATATAAGTAATAAGTATAATTATTACAGTTCTAGCGATAATAACTGCATTATGTGGGTAATAATGCATGTTACATTGATAATATTGTGAGTAATAAGTATATTTATTATAGTTCTGGCGATCATAACTGCATAATAAGGGTAATAATGCATGTTATATTGATGATAATAAAAGTAATACGTATATTTATTATAGTTCTAGCGATAATAACTGCATAATATGGGTAATAATGCATGTTATATTGATAATAATCTAAGTAATAAGTATAATTATTACAGTTCTAGCGATAATAACTGCATTATATGGGTAATAATGCACGTTATATTGCTAACAATATAAGTAATAAGTATAATTATTACAGTTCTAGCGATAATAACTGCATTATATGGGTAATAATGCATGTTATATTGCTAATAATATAAGTAATGAGTACAATTATTACAGTTCTAGCGATAATAACTGCATTATATGGGTAATAATGCACGTTATATTGCTAATAATATAAGTTATAAGTATAATTATTACAGTTCTAGCGATAATAACTGCATTATATGGGTAATAATGCATGTTATATTGATAATATCGGGAGTAATAAGTATAATTATTATAGTTCCAGCGATAATAATAGTAAAATGTGGCAAATAGTGCATGTTATATTGATAATAATAAAAGTAATAAATATATTTATTACAGTTCTATCGATAATAACTGCATAATATGGGTAATAATGCATGTTATATTGATGATAATAAAAGTAATACGTATATTTATTATAGTTCTTGCGATAATAACTGCATAATATGGGTAATAATGCATGTTATATTGAGAATAATATAAGTAATAAGTATAATTATTACAGTTCTAGCGATAATAACTGCATTATATGGGTAATAATGCACGTTATATTGCTAACAATATAAGTAATAAGTATAATTATTACAGTTCTAGCGATAATAACTGCATTATATGGGTAAAAATGCATGTTATATTGATAATATCGGGAGTAATAAGTAAATTTATTATGGTTCTAGAGATAATAATAGTAAAATATGGCAAATAGTGCATGTTATATTGATAATAATAAAAGTAATAAGTATATTTATTACAGTTCTATCGATAATAACTGCATAATATGGGTAATAATGCATGTTATATTGAGAATAATATAAGTAATAAGTATAATTATTACAGTTCTTGCGATAATACCTCCATTATATGGGTAATAATGCATGTTATATTGATAATAATATAAGTAATAAGTATAATTATTACAGTTCCAGCGATAATAACTGCATTATATGGGTAATAATGCACGTTATATTGCTAATAATATAAGTAATAAGTATAATTATTACAGTTCTAGCGATAATAACTGCATTATATGGGTAATAATGCATGTTATATTGATAATATCGGGAGTAATAAGTATAATTATTATAGTTCTAGCGATAATAATAGTAAAATATGGCAAATAGTGCATGTTATATTGATAATAATAAAAGTAATAAGTATATTTATTACAGTTCTATCGATAATAACTGCATAATATAGGTAATAATGCATGTTATATTGATGATAATAAAAGTAATACGTATATTTATTATAGTTCTAGCGATAATAACTGCATAATATGGGTAATAATGCATGTTATATTGATAATAATATAAGCAATAAGTATAATTATTACAGTTCTAGCCATAATAACTGCATTATATGGGTAATAAAGCACGTTATATTGCTAACAATATAAGTAATAAGTATAATTATTACAGTTCTAGCGATAATAACTGCATTATATGGGTAATAATGCACGTTATATTGCTAACAGTATAAGTAATAAGTATAATTATTACAGTTCTAGCGATAATAACTGCATTATATGGGTAATAATGCACGTTATATTGCTAACAATATAAGTAATAAGTATAATTATTACAGTTCTAGCGATAATAACTGCATTATATGGGTAATAATGCATGTTATATTGATAATATTGGGAGTAATAAGTATATCTATTATGGTTCTAGAGATAATAACTGCATAATATGGGTAATAATGCATGTTATATTGATAATAATATAAGTAATAAGTATATTTATTACAGTTCTAGCGATAATACCTCCATTATATGGGTAATAATGCATGTTATATTGATGATAATGAAAGTAATACGTATATTTATTATAGTTCTAGCGATAATAACTGCATAATATGGGTAATAATGCATGTTATATTGATAATAATCTACGTAATAAGTATAATTATTACAGTTCTAGCGATAATAACTGCATTATATGGGTAATAATGCACGTTATATTGCTAACAATATAAGTAATAAGTATAATTATTACAGTTCTAGCGATAATAACTGCATTATATGGGTAATAATGCATGTTATATTGATGATAATGAAAGTAATACGTATATTTGTTATAGTTCTAGCGATAATAACTGCATAATATGGGTAATAATGCATGTTATATTGATGATAATGAAAGTAATACGTATATTTGTTATAGTTCTAGCGATAATAACTGCATAATATGGGTAATAATGCATGTTATATTGAGAATAATATAAGTAATAAGTATATTTATTACAGTTCTATCGATAATAACTGCATAATATGGGTAATAATGCATGTTATATTGATGATAATAAAAGTAATACGTATATTTATTATAGTTCTAGCGATAATAACTGCATAATATGGGTAATAATGCATGTTATATTGATAATAATATAAGTAATAAGTATAATTATTACAGTTCTAGCGATAATAACTGCATTATATGGGTAATAATGCACGTTATATTGCTAATAATATAAGTAATGAGTACAATTATTACAGTTCTAGCGATAATAACTGCATTATATGGGTAATAATGCACGTTATATTGCTAACAATATAAGTAATAAGTATAATTATTACAGTTCTAGCGATAGTAACTGCATTATATGGGTAATAATGCATGTTATATTGATAATGTCGGGAGTAATAAGTATAATTATTATAGTTCTAGCGATAATAATAGTAAAATATGGCAAATAGTGCATGTTATATTGATAATAATAAAAGTAATAAGTATATTTATTACAGTTCTATCGATAATAACTGCATAATATGGGTAATAATGCATGTTATATTGATGATAATAAAAGTAATACGTATATTTATTATAGTTCTAGCGATAATAACTGCATAATATGGGTAATAATGCATGTTATATTGATAATAATATAAGTAATAAGTATAATTATTACAGTTCTAGCGATAATAACTGCATTATATGGGCAATAAAGCACGTTATATTGCCAACAATATAAGTAATAAGTATAATTATTACAGTTCTAGCGATAATAACTGCATTATATGGGTAATAATGCATGTTACATTGATAATATTGGGAGTAATAAGTGTATTTATTATAGTTCTATCGATAATAACTGCATAATATGGGTAATAATGCATGTTATATTGATGATAATAAAAGTAATACGTATATTTATTATAGTTCTAGCGATAATAACTGCATAATATGGGTAATAATGCATGTTATATTGATAATAATATAAGTAATAAGTATAATTATTACAGTTCTAGTGATAATAACTGCATTATATGGGTAATAATGCACGTTATATTGCTAACAATATAAGTAATAAGTATAATTATTACAGTTCTAGCGATAATAACTGCATTATATGGGTAAAAATGCATGTTATATTGATAATATCGGGAGTAATAAGTAAATTTATTATGGTTCTAGAGATAATAATAGTAAAATATGGCAAATAGTGCATGTTATATTGATAATAATAAAAGTAATAAGTATATTTATTACAGTTCTATCGATAATAACTGCATAATATGGGTAATAATGCATGTTATATTGATGATAATAAAAGTAATACGTATATTTATTATAGTTCTAGCGATAATAACTGCATAATATGGGTAATAATGCATGTTATATTGATAATAATATAAGTAATAAGTATAATTATTACAGTTCTAGCCATAATAACTGCATTATATGGGTAATAAAGCACGTTATATTGCTAACAATATAAGTAATAAGTATAATTATTACAGTTCTAGCGATAATAACTGCATAATATGGGTAATAATGCATGTTATATTGATAATAATATAAGTAATAAGTATAATTATTACAGTTCTAGCGATAATAACTGCATTATATGGGTAATAATGCACGTTATATTGCTAATAATATAAGTAATGAGTACAATTATTACAGTTCTAGCGATAATAACTGCATTATATGGGTAATAATGCATGTTATATTGATAGTAATATAAGTAATAAGAATAATTATTACAGTTCTAGCGATAATAACTGCATTATATGGGTAATAATGCATGTTATATTGATAATATCGGGAGTAATAAGTATAATTATTATAGTTCTAGCGATAATAATAGTAAAATATGGCAAATAGTGCATGTTATATTGATAATAATAAAAGTAATAAGTATATTTATTACAGTTCTATCGATAATAACTGCATAATATGGGTAATAATGCATGTTATATTGAGAATAATATAAGTAATAAGTATAATTATTACAGTTCTTGCGATAATACCTCCATTATATGGGTAATAATGCATGTTATATTGATAATAATATAAGTAATAAGTATAATTATTACAGTTCCAGCGATAATAACTGCATTATATGGGTAATAATGCACGTTATATTGCTAATAATATAAGTAATATGTATAATTATTACAGTTCTAGCGATAATAACTGCATTATATGGGTAATAATGCATGTTATATTGATAATATCGGGAGTAATAAGTATATCTATTATGGTTCTAGAGATAATAACTGCATAATATGGGTAATAATGCATGTTATATTGATAATAATATAAGTAATAAGTATATTTATTACAGTTCTAGCGATAATACCTCCATTATATGGGTAATAATGCATGTTATATTGATGATAATGAAAGTAATACGTATATTTATTATAGTTCTAGCGATAATAACTGCATAATATGGGTAATAATGCATGTTATATTGATAATAATATAAGTAATAAGTATAATTATTACAGTTCTAGCGATAATAACTGCATTATATGGGTAATAAAGCACGTTATATTGCTAACAATATAAGTAATAAGTATAATTATTACAGTTCTAGCGATAATAACTGCATTATATGGGTAGAAATGCATGTTATATTGATAATACTGGGAGTAATAAGTATATTTATTATGGTTCTAGAGATAATAACTGCATAATATGGGTAACAATGCATGTTATATTGATGATAATGAAAGTAATACGTATATTTGTTATAGTTCTAGCGATAGTAACTGCATAATATGGGTAATAATGCATGTTATATTGATGATAATGAAAGTAATACGTATATTTGTTATAGTTCTAGCGATAATAACTGCATAATATGGGTAATAATGCATGTTATATTGAGAATAATATAAGTAATAAGTATAATTATTACAGTTCTGGCGATAATAACTGCATTATATGGGTAATAATGCACGTTATATTGCTAATAGTATAAGTAATAAGTATAATTATTACAGTTCTAGCGATAATACCTCTATTATATGGGTAATAATGCATGTTATATTGATAATGATATAAGTAATAAGTATAATTATTACAGTTCTAGCGATAATAACTGCATAATATGGGTAATAATGCATGTTATATTGATAATAATATAAGTAATAAGTATAATTATTACAGTTCTAGCGATAATAACTGCATTATATGGGTAATAATGCATGTTACATTGATAATATTGGGAGTAATAAGTGTATTTATTATAGTTCTATCGATAATAACTGCATAATATGGGTAATAATGCATGTTATATTGATGATAATAAAAGTAATACGTATATTTATTATAGTTCTAGCGATAATAACTGCATAATATGGGTAATAATGCATGTTATATTGATAATAATATAAGTAATAAGTTTAATTATTACAGTTCTAGTGATAATAACTGCATTATATGGGTAATAATGCACGTTATATTGCTAACAATATAAGTAATAAGTATAATTATTACAGTTCTAGCGATAATAACTGCATTATATGGGTAAAAATGCATGTTATATTGATAATATTGGGAGTAATAAGTAAATTTATTATGGTTCTAGAGATAATAATAGTAAAATATGGCAAATAGTGCATGTTATATTGATAATAATAAAAGTAATAAGTATATTTATTACAGTTCTATCGATAATAACTGCATAATATGGGTAATAATGCATGTTATATTGATGATAATAAAAGTAATACGTATATTTATTATAGTTCTAGCGATAATAACTGCATAATATGGGTAATAATGCATGTTATATTGATAATAATATAAGTAATAAGTATAATTATTACAGTTCTAGCCATAATAACTGCATTATATGGGTAATAAAGCACGTTATATTGCTAACAATATAAGTAATAAGTATAATTATTACAGTTCTAGCGATAATAACTGCATTATATGGGTAGAAATGCATGTTACATTGATAATATTGGGAGTAATAAGTGTATTTATTATAGTTCTATCGATAATAACTGCATAATATGGGTAATAATGCATGTTATATTGATGATAATAAAAGTAATACGTATATTTATTATAGTTCTAGCGATAATAACTGCATAATATGGGTAATAATGCATGTTATATTGATAATAATATAAGTAATAAGTATAATTATTACAGTTCTAGTGATAATAACTGCATTATATGGGTAATAATGCACGTTATATTGCTAACAATATAAGTAATGAGTACAATTATTACAGTTCTAGCGATAATAACTGCATTATATGGGTAATAATGCACGTTATATTGCTAATAATATAAGTAATAAGTATAATTATTACAGTTCTAGCGATAATAACTGCATTATATGGGTAATAATGCATGTTATATTGATGATAATGAAAGTAATACGTATATTTGTTATAGTTCTAGCGATAATAACTGCATAATATGGGTAATAATGCACGTTATATTGCTAATAGTATAAGTAATAAGTATAATTATTACAGTTCTAGCGATAATACCTCCATTATATGGGTAATAATGCATGCTTTATTGATAATGATATAAGTAATAAGTATAATTATTACAGTTCTAGCGATAATAACTGCATTATATGGGTAATAATGCACGTTATATTGCTAATAATATAAGTAATGAGTACAATTATTACAGTTCTAGCGATAATAACTGCATTATATGGGTAATAATGCATGTTATATTGATAGTAATATAAGTAATAAGAATAATTATTACAGTTCTAGCGATAATAACTGCATTATATGGGTAATAATGCATGTTATATTGATAATATCGGGAGTAATAAGTATAATTATTATAGTTCTAGCGATAATAATAGTAAAATATGGCAAATAGTGCATGTTATATTGATAATAATAAAAGTAATAAGTATATTTATTACAGTTCTATCGATAATAACTGCATAATATGGGTAATAATGCATGTTATATTGAGAATAATATAAGTAATAAGTATAATTATTACAGTTCTTGCGATAATACCTCCATTATATGGGTAATAATGCATGTTATATTGATAATAATATAAGTAATAAGTATAATTATTACAGTTCCAGCGATAATAACTGCATTATATGGGTAATAATGCACGTTATATTGCTAATAATATAAGTAATATGTATAATTATTACAGTTCTAGCGATAATAACTGCATTATATGGGTAATAATGCATGTTATATTGATAATATCGGGAGTAATAAGTATATCTATTATGGTTCTAGAGATAATAACTGCATAATATGGGTAATAATGCATGTTATATTGATAATAATATAAGTAATAAGTATATTTATTACAGTTCTAGCGATAATACCTCCATTATATGGGTAATAATGCATGTTATATTGATGATAATGAAAGTAATACGTATATTTATTATAGTTCTAGCGATAATAACTGCATAATATGGGTAATAATGCATGTTATATTGATAATAATATAAGTAATAAGTATAATTATTACAGTTCTAGCGATAATAACTGCATTATATGGGTAATAAAGCACGTTATATTGCTAACAATATAAGTAATAAGTATAATTATTACAGTTCTAGCGATAATAACTGCATTATATGGGTAGAAATGCATGTTATATTGATAATACTGGGAGTAATAAGTATATTTATTATGGTTCTAGAGATAATAACTGCATAATATGGGTAACAATGCATGTTATATTGATGATAATGAAAGTAATACGTATATTTGTTATAGTTCTAGCGATAGTAACTGCATAATATGGGTAATAATGCATGTTATATTGATGATAATGAAAGTAATACGTATATTTGTTATAGTTCTAGCGATAATAACTGCATAATATGGGTAATAATGCATGTTATATTGAGAATAATATAAGTAATAAGTATAATTATTACAGTTCTGGCGATAATAACTGCATTATATGGGTAATAATGCACGTTATATTGCTAATAGTATAAGTAATAAGTATAATTATTACAGTTCTAGCGATAATACCTCTATTATATGGGTAATAATGCATGTTATATTGATAATGATATAAGTAATAAGTATAATTATTACAGTTCTAGCGATAATAACTGCATAATATGGGTAATAATGCATGTTATATTGATAATAATATAAGTAATAAGTATAATTATTACAGTTCTAGCGATAATAACTGCATTATATGGGTAATAATGCATGTTACATTGATAATATTGGGAGTAATAAGTGTATTTATTATAGTTCTATCGATAATAACTGCATAATATGGGTAATAATGCATGTTATATTGATGATAATAAAAGTAATACGTATATTTATTATAGTTCTAGCGATAATAACTGCATAATATGGGTAATAATGCATGTTATATTGATAATAATATAAGTAATAAGTTTAATTATTACAGTTCTAGTGATAATAACTGCATTATATGGGTAATAATGCACGTTATATTGCTAACAATATAAGTAATAAGTATAATTATTACAGTTCTAGCGATAATAACTGCATTATATGGGTAAAAATGCATGTTATATTGATAATATTGGGAGTAATAAGTAAATTTATTATGGTTCTAGAGATAATAATAGTAAAATATGGCAAATAGTGCATGTTATATTGATAATAATAAAAGTAATAAGTATATTTATTACAGTTCTATCGATAATAACTGCATAATATGGGTAATAATGCATGTTATATTGATGATAATAAAAGTAATACGTATATTTATTATAGTTCTAGCGATAATAACTGCATAATATGGGTAATAATGCATGTTATATTGATAATAATATAAGTAATAAGTATAATTATTACAGTTCTAGCCATAATAACTGCATTATATGGGTAATAAAGCACGTTATATTGCTAACAATATAAGTAATAAGTATAATTATTACAGTTCTAGCGATAATAACTGCATTATATGGGTAGAAATGCATGTTACATTGATAATATTGGGAGTAATAAGTGTATTTATTATAGTTCTATCGATAATAACTGCATAATATGGGTAATAATGCATGTTATATTGATGATAATAAAAGTAATACGTATATTTATTATAGTTCTAGCGATAATAACTGCATAATATGGGTAATAATGCATGTTATATTGATAATAATATAAGTAATAAGTATAATTATTACAGTTCTAGTGATAATAACTGCATTATATGGGTAATAATGCACGTTATATTGCTAACAATATAAGTAATGAGTACAATTATTACAGTTCTAGCGATAATAACTGCATTATATGGGTAATAATGCACGTTATATTGCTAATAATATAAGTAATAAGTATAATTATTACAGTTCTAGCGATAATAACTGCATTATATGGGTAATAATGCATGTTATATTGATGATAATGAAAGTAATACGTATATTTGTTATAGTTCTAGCGATAATAACTGCATAATATGGGTAATAATGCACGTTATATTGCTAATAGTATAAGTAATAAGTATAATTATTACAGTTCTAGCGATAATACCTCCATTATATGGGTAATAATGCATGCTTTATTGATAATGATATAAGTAATAAGTATAATTATTACAGTTCTAGCGATAATAACTGCATTATGTGGGTAATAATGCATGTTACATTGATAATATTGTGAGTAATAAGTATATTTATTATAGTTCTGGCGATCATAACTGCATAATAAGGGTAATAATGCATGTTATATTGATAATAATATAAGTAATCAGTATAATTATTACAGTTCTGGCGATAATAACTGCATTATATGGGTAATAATGCACGTTATATTGCTAATAGTATAAGTAATAAGTATAATTATTACAGTTCTAGCGATAATACCTCCATTATATGGGTAATAATGCATGCTTTATTGATAATGATATAAGTAATAAGTATAATTATTACAGTTCTAGCGATAATAACTGCATTATGTGGGTAATAATGCATGTTACATTGATAATATTGTGAGTAATAAGTATATTTATTATAGTTCTGGCGATCATAACTGCATAATAAGGGTAATAATGCATGTTATATTGATAATAATATAAGTAATAAGTATAATTATTACAGTTCTAGCGATAATACCTCCATTATATGGGTAATAATGCATGTTATATTGATAATATCGGGAGTAATAAGTATAATTATTATAGTTCTAGCGATAATAATAGTAAAATATGGCAAATAGTGCATGTTATATTGATAATAATAAAAGTAATAAGTATATTTATTACAGTTCTATCGATAATAACTGCATAATATGGGTAATAATGCATGTTATATTGATGATAATAAAAGTAATACGTATATTTATTATAGTTCTAGCGATAATAACTGCATAATATGGGTAATAATGCATGTTATATTGATAATAATATAAATAATAAGTATAATTATTACAGTTCTAGCGATAATAACTGCATTATATGGGTAATAATGCATGTTACATTGATAATATTGGGAGTAATAAGTATATTTATTATAGTTCTGGCGATCATAACTGCATAATAAGGGTAATAATGCATGTTATATTGATGATAATGAAAGTAATACGTATATTTATTATAGTTCTTGCGATAATAACTGCATAATATGGGTAATAATGCATGTTATATTGAGAATAATATAAGTAATAAGTATAATTATTACAGTTCTAGCGATAATAACTGCATTATATGGGTAATAATGCACGTTATATTGCTAACAATATAAGTAATAAGTATAATTATTACAGTTCTAGCGATAATAACTGCATGATATGGGTAAAAATGCATGTTATATTGATAACATTGGGAGTAATAAGTATATTTATTATGGTTCTAGAGATAATAACTGCATAATATGGGTAATAATGCATGTTATATTGATAATAATATAAGTAATAAGTATAATTATTACAGTTCTAGCGATAATACCTCCATTATATGGGTAATAATGCATGTTATATTGATGATAATGAAAGTAATACGTATCTTTATTATAGTTCTAGCGATAATAACTGCATAATATGGGTAATAATGCATGTTATATTGAGAATAATATAAGTAATAAGTATAATTATTACAGTTCTGGCGATAATAACTGCATTATATGGGTAATAATGCACGTTATATTGCTAATAGTATAAGTAATAAGTATAATTATTACAGTTCTTGCGATAATACCTCCATTATATGGGTAATAATGCATGTTATATTGATAACAATATAAGTAATAAGTATAATTATTACAGTTCTAGCGATAATAACTGCATTATATGGGTAATAATGCACGTTATACTGCTAATAATATAAGTAATAAGTATAATTATTACAGTTCTAGCGATAATAACTGCATTATATGGGTAATAATGCATGTTATATTGATAATATCGGGAGTAATAAGTATAATTATTATAGTTCTAGCGATAATAATAGTAAAATATGGCAAATAGTGCATGTTATATTGATAATAATAAAAGTAATAAGTATATTTATTACAGTTCTATCGATAATAACTGCATAATATGGGTAATAATGCATGTTATATTGATGATAATAAAAGTAATACGTATATTTATTATAGTTCTAGCGATAATAACTGCATAATATGGGTAATAATGCATGTTATATTGATAATAATATAAGTAATAAGTATAATTATTACAGTTCTAGCGATAATAACTGCATTATATGGGTAATAATGCACGTTATATTGCTAATAATATAAGTAATGAGTACAATTATTACAGTTCTAGCGATAATAACTGCATTATATGGGTAATAATGCACGTTATATTGCTAATAATATAAGTAATAAGTATAATTATTACAGTTCTAGCGATAATAACTGCATTATATGGGTAATAATGCATGTTATATTGATAATATCGGGAGTAATAAGTATAATTATTATAGTTCTAGCGATAATAATAGTAAAATGTGGCAAATAGTGCATGTTATATTGATAATAATAAAAGTAATAAATATATTTATTACAGTTCTATCGATAATAACTGCATAATATGGGTAATAATGCATGTTATATTGATGATAATAAAAGTAATACGTATATTTATTATAGTTCTAGCGATAATAACTGCATAATATGGGTAATAATGCATGTTATATTGATAATAATCTAAGTAATAAGTATAATTATTACAGTTCTAGCGATAATAACTGCATTATATGGGTAATAATGCACGTTATATTGCTAACAATATAAGTAATAAGTATAATTATTACAGTTCTAGCGATAATAGCTGCATTATATGGGTAATAATGCATGTTATATTGCTAATAATATAAGTAATGAGTACAATTATTACAGTTCTAGCGATAATAACTGCATTATATGGGTAATAATGCACGTTATATTGCTAATAATATAAGTTATAAGTATAATTATTACAGTTCTAGCGATAATAACTGCATTATATGGGTAATAATGCATGTTATATTGATAATATCGGGAGTAATAAGTATAATTATTATAGTTCCAGCGATAATAATAGTAAAATGTGGCAAATAGTGCATGTTATATTGATAATAATAAAAGTAATAAATATATTTATTACAGTTCTATCGATAATAACTGCATAATATGGGTAATAATGCATGTTATATTGATGATAATAAAAGTAATACGTATATTTATTATAGTTCTTGCGATAATAACTGCATAATATGGGTAATAATGCATGCTATATTGAGAATAATATAAGTAATAAGTATAATTATTACAGTTCTAGCGATAATAACTGCATTATATGGGTAATAATGCACGTTATATTGCTAACAATATAAGTAATAAGTATAATTATTACAGTTCTAGCGATAATAACTGCATGATATGGGTAAAAATGCATGTTATATTGATAATATTGGGAGTAATAAGTATATTTATTATGGTTCTAGAGATAATAACTGCATAATATGGGTAATAATGCATGTTATATTGATAATAATATAAGTAATAAGTATAATTATTACAGTTCTAGCGATAATACCTCCATTATATGGGTAATAATGCATGTTATATTGATGATAATGAAAGTAATACGTATCTTTATTATAGTTCTAGCGATAATAACTGCATAATATGGGTAATAATGCATGTTATATTGAGAATAATATAAGTAATAAGTATAATTATTACAGTTCTGGCGATAATAACTGCATTATATGGGTAATAATGCACGTTATATTGCTAATAGTATAAGTAATAAGTATAATTATTACAGTTCTTGCGATAATACCTCCATTATATGGGTAATAATGCATGTTATATTGATAACAATATAAGTAATAAGTATAATTATTACAGTTCTAGCGATAATAACTGCATTATATGGGTAATAATGCACGTTATACTGCTAATAATATAAGTCATAAGTATAATTATTACAGTTCTAGCGATAATAACTGCATTATATGGGTAATAATGCATGTTATATTGATAATATCGGGAGTAATACGTATAATTATTATAGTTCTAGCGATAATAATAGTAAAATATGGCAAATAGTGCATGTTATATTGATAATAATAAAAGTAATAAGTATATTTATTACAGTTCTATCGATAATAACTGCATAATATGGGTAATAATGCATGTTATATTGATGATAATAAAAGTAATACGTATATTTATTATAGTTCTAGCGATAATAACTGCATAATATGGGTAATAATGCATGTTATATTGATAATAATATAAGTAATAAGTATAATTATTACAGTTCTAGCGATAATAACTGCATTATATGGGTAATAATGCATGCTTTATTGATAATGATATAAGTAATAAGTATAATTATTACAGTTCTAGCGATAATAACTGCATAATATGGGTAATAATGCACGTTATATTGCTAATAATATAAGTAATGAGTACAATTATTACAGTTCTAGCGATAATAACTGCATTATGTGGGTAATAATGCATGTTATATTGATAATAATATAAGTAATAAGAATAATTATTACAGTTCTAGCGATAATAACTGCATTATATGGGTAATAATGCATGTTATATTGAGAATATCGGGAGTAATAAGTATAATTATTATAGTTCTAGCGATAATAATAGTAAAATATGGCAAATAGTGCATGTTATATTGATAATAATAAAAGTAATAAGTATAATTATTACAGTTCTAGCAATAATAACTGCATTATATGGGTAATAATGCACGTTATATTGCTAATAATATAAGTAATGAGTACAATTATTACAGTTCTAGCGATAATAACTGCATTATATGGGTAATAATGCACGTTATATTGCTAATAATATAAGTAATAAGTATAATTATTACAGTTCTAGCGATAATAACTGCATTATATGGGTAATAATGCATGTTATATTGATAATATCGGGAGTAATAAGTATAATTATTATAGTTCCAGCGATAATAATAGTAAAATGTGGCAAATAGTGCATGTTATATTGATAATAATAAAAGTAATAAATATATTTATTACAGTTCTATCGATAATAACTGCATAATATGGGTAATAATGCATGTTATATTGATGATAATAAAAGTAATACGTATATTTATTATAGTTCTAGCGATAATAACTGCATAATATGGGTAATAATGCATGTTATATTGATAATAATCTAAGTAATAAGTATAATTATTACAGTTCTAGCGATAATAACTGCATTATATGGGTAATAATGCACGTTATATTGCTAACAATATAAGTAATAAGTATAACTATTACAGTTCTAGCGATAATAACTGCATTATATGGGTAATAATGCATGTTATATTGATGATAATGAAAGTAATACGTATATTTGTTATAGTTCTAGCGATAATAACTGCATAATATGGGTAATAATGCATGTTATATTGAGAATAATATAAGTAATAAGTATAATTATTACAGTTCTGGCGATAATAACTGCATTATATGGGTAATAATGCACGTTATATTGCTAATAGTATAAGTAATAAGTATAATTATTACAGTTCTAGCGATAATACCTCCATTATATGGGTAATAATGCATGCTTTATTGATAATGATATAAGTAATAAGTATAATTATTACAGTTCTAGCGATAATAACTGCATAATATGGGTAATAATGCACGTTATATTGCTAATAATATAAGTAATGAGTACAATTATTACAGTTCTAGCGATAATAACTGCATTATGTGGGTAATAATGCATGTTATATTGTTAATAATATAAGTAATAAGAATAATTATTACAGTTCTAGCGATAATAACTGCATTATATGGGTAATAATGCATGTTATATTGATAATATCGGGAGTAATAAGTATAATTATTATAGTTCTAGCGATAATAATAGTAAAATATGGCAAATAGTGCATGTTATATTGATAATAATAAAAGTAATAAGTATATTTATTACAGTTCTATCGATAATAACTGCATAATATGGGTAATAATGCATGTTATATTGATGATAATAAAAGTAATACGTATATTTATTATAGTTCTAGCGATAATAACTGCATAATATGGGTAATAATGCATGTTATATTCAGAATAATATAAGTAATAAGTATAATTATTACAGTTCTAGCGATAATAACTGCATTATATGGGTAATAATGCACGTGATATTGCTAATAATATAAGTAATGAGTACAATTATTACAGTTCTAGCGATAATAACTGCATTATATGGGTAATAATGCACGTTATATTGCTAATAATATAAGTAATAAGTATAATTATTGCAGTTCTAGCGATAATAACTGCATTATATGGGTAATAATGCATGTTATATTGATAATATCGGGAGTAATAAGTATAATTATTATAGTTCTAGCGATAATAATAGTAAAATGTGGCAAATAGTGCATGTTATATTGATAATAATAAAAGTAATAAATATATTTATTACAGTTCTATCGATAATAACTGCATAATATGGGTAATAATGCATGTTATATTGATGATAATAAAAGTAATACGTATATTTATTATAGTTCTAGCGATAATAACTGCATAATATGGGTAATAATGCATGTTATATTGATAATAATCTAAGTAATAAGTATAATTATTACAGTTCTAGCGATAATAACTGCATTATATGGGTAATAATGCACGTTATATTGCTAACAATATAAGTAATAAGTATAATTATTACAGTTCTAGCGATAATAACTGCATTATATGGGTAATAATGCATGTTATATTGATGATAATGAAAGTAATACGTATATTTGTTATAGTTCTAGCGATAATAACTGCATAATATGGGTAATAATGCATGTTATATTGAGAATAATATAAGTAATAAGTATAATTATTACAGTTCTCGCGATAATAACTGCATTATATGGGTAATAATGCACGTTATATTGCTAATAGTATAAGTAATAAGTATAATTATTACAGTTCTAGCGATAATACCTCCATTATATGGGTAATAATGCATGTTATATTGACAATGATATAAGTAATAAGTATAATTATTACAGTTCTAGCGATAATAACTGCATAATATGGGTAATAATGCACGTTATATTGCTAATAATATAAGTAATAAGAATAATTATTACAGTTCTAGCGATAATAACTGCATTATATGGGTAATAATGCATGTTATATTGATAATATCGGGAGTAATAAGTACAATTATTATAGTTCTAGCGATAATAATAGTAAAATACGGCAAATAGTGCATGTTATATTGATAATAATAAAAGTAATAAGTATATTTATTACAGTTCTATCGATAATAACTGCATAATATGGGTAATAATGCATGTTATATTGATGATAATAGAAGTAATACGTATATTTATTATAGTTCTAGCGATAATAACTGCATAATATGGGTAATAATGCATGTTATATTGAGAATAATATAAGTAATAAGTATAATTATTACAGTTCTAGCGATAATAACTGCATTTTATGGGTAATAATGCACGTTATATTGCTAGTAGTATAAGTAATAAGTATAATTATTACAGTTCTAGCGATAATAACTGCATTATATGGGTAATAATGCATGTTACATTGATAATATTGGGAGTAATAAGTGTATTTATTATAGTTCTATCAATAATAACTGCATAATGTGGGTAATAATGCATGTTATATTGATGATAATAAAAGTAATACGTATATTTATTATAGTTCTTGCGATAATAACTGCATAATATGGGTAATAATGCATGTTATATTGAGAATAATATAAGTAATAAGTATAATTATTACAGTTCTAGCGATAATAACTGCATAATATGGGTAATAATGCATGTTATATTGATGATAATAGAAGTAATACGTATATTTATTATAGTTCTAGCGATAATAACTGCATAATATGGGTAATAATGCATGTTATATTGAGAATAATATAAGTAATAAGTATAATTATTACAGTTCTAGCGATAATAACTGCATTATATGGGTAATAATGCACGTTATATTGCTAGTAGTATAAGTAATAAGTATAATTATTACAGTTCTAGCGATAATACCTCCATTATATGGGTAATAATGCATGCTTTATTGATAATGATATAAGTAATAAGTATAATTATTACAGTTCTAGCGATAATAACTGCATTATATGGGTAATAATGCATGTTACATTGATAATATTGGGAGTAATAAGTATATTTATTATAGTTCTGGCGATCATAACTGCATAATAAGGGTAATAATGCATGTTATATTGATAATAATATAAGTAATAAGTATAATTATTACAGTTCTAGCGATAATACCTCCATTATATGGGTAATAATGCATGTTATATTGATAATATCGGGAGTAATAAGTATAATTATTATAGTTCTAGCGATAATAATAGTAATATATGGCAAATAGTGCATGTTATATTGATAATAATAAAAGTAATAAGTATATTTATTACAGTTCTATCGATAATAACTGCATAATATGGGTAATAATGCATGTTATATTGATGATAATAAAAGTAATACGTATATTTATTATAGTTCTAGCGATAATAACTGCATAATATGGGTAATAATGCATGTTATATTGATAATAATATAAATAATAAGTATAATTATTACAGTTCTAGCGATAATAACTGCATTATATGGGTAATAATGCATGTTACATTGATAATATTGGGAGTAATAAGTATATTTATTATAGTTCTGGCGATCATAACTGCATAATAAGGGTAATAATGCATGTTATATTGATGATAATGAAAGTAATACGTATATTTATTATAGTTCTTGCGATAATAACTGCATAATATGGGTAATAATGCATGTTATATTGAGAATAATATAAGTAATAAGTATAATTATTACAGTTCTAGCGATAATAACTGCATTATATGGGTAATAATGCACGTTATATTGCTAACAATATAAGTAATAAGTATAATTATTACAGTTCTAGCGATAATAACTGCATGATATGGGTAAAAATGCATGTTATATTGATAATATTGGGAGTAATAAGTATATTTATTATGGTTCTAGAGATAATAACTGCATAATATGGGTAATAATGCATGTTATATTGATAATAATATAAGTAATAAGTATAATTATTACAGTTCTAGCGATAATACCTCCATTATATGGGTAATAATGCACGTTATATTGCTAATAATATAAGTTATAAGTATAATTATTACAGTTCTAGCGATAATAACTGCATTATATGGGTAATAATGCATGTTATATTGATAATATCGGGAGTAATAAGTATAATTATTATAGTTCCAGCGATAATAATAGTAAAATGTGGCAAATAGTGCATGTTATATTGATAATAATAAAAGTAATAAATATATTTATTACAGTTCTATCGATAATAACTGCATAATATGGGTAATAATGCATGTTATATTGATGATAATAAAAGTAATACGTATATTTATTATAGTTCTAGCGATAATAACTGCATAATATGGGTAATAATGCATGTTATATTGATAATAATCTAAGTAATAAGTATAATTATTACAGTTCTAGCGATAATAACTGCATTATATGGGTAATAATGCACGTTATATTGCTAACAATATAAGTAATAAGTATAATTATTACAGTTCTAGCGATAATAACTGCATTATATGGGTAATAATGCATGTTATATTGATGATAATGAAAGTAATACGTATATTTGTTATAGTTCTAGCGATAATAACTGCATAATATGGGTAATAATGCATGTTATATTGAGAATAATATAAGTAATAAGTATAATTATTACAGTTCTCGCGATAATAACTGCATTATATGGGTAATAATGCACGTTATATTGCTAATAGTATAAGTAATAAGTATAATTATTACAGTTCTAGCGATAATACCTCCATTATATGGGTAATAATGCATGTTATATTGATAATGATATAAGTAATAAGTATAATTATTACAGTTCTAGCGATAATAACTGCATAATATGGGTAATAATGCACGTTATATTGCTAATAATATAAGTAATAAGAATAATTATTACAGTTCTAGCGATAATAACTGCATTATATGGGTAATAATGCATGTTATATTGATAATATCGGGAGTAATAAGTATAATTATTATAGTTCTAGCGATAATAATAGTAAAATACGGCAAATAGTGCATGTTATATTGATAATAATAAAAGTAATAAGTATATTTATTACAGTTCTATCGATAATAACTGCATAATATGGGTAATAATGCATGTTATATTGATGATAATAGAAGTAATACGTATATTTATTATAGTTCTAGCGATAATAACTGCATAATATGGGTAATAATGCATGTTATATTGAGAATAATATAAGTAATAAGTATAATTATTACAGTTCTAGCGATAATAACTGCATTTTATGGGTAATAATGCACGTTATATTGCTAGTAGTATAAGTAATAAGTATAATTATTACAGTTCTAGCGATAATAACTGCATTATATGGGTAATAATGCATGTTACATTGATAATATTGGGAGTAATAAGTGTATTTATTATAGTTCTATCAATAATAACTGCATAATGTGGGTAATAATGCATGTTATATTGATGATAATAAAAGTAATACGTATATTTATTATAGTTCTAGCGATAATAACTGCATTATATGGGTAATAATGCACGTTATATTGCTAATAATATAAGTTATAAGTATAATTATTACAGTTCTAGCGATAATAACTGCATTATATGGGTAATAATGCATGTTATATTGATAATATCGGGAGTAATAAGTATAATTATTATAGTTCCAGCGATAATAATAGTAAAATGTGGCAAATAGTGCATGTTATATTGATAATAATAAAAGTAATAAATATATTTATTACAGTTCTATCGATAATAACTGCATAATATGGGTAATAATGCATGTTATATTGATGATAATAAAAGTAATACGTATATTTATTATAGTTCTTGCGATAATAACTGCATAATATGGGTAATAATGCATGTTATATTGAGAATAATATAAGTAATAAGTATAATTATTACAGTTCTAGCGATAATAACTGCATAATATGGGTAATAATGCATGTTATATTGATGATAATAGAAGTAATACGTATATTTATTATAGTTCTAGCGATAATAACTGCATAATATGGGTAATAATGCATGTTATATTGAGAATAATATAAGTAATAAGTATAATTATTACAGTTCTAGCGATAATAACTGCATTATATGGGTAATAATGCACGTTATATTGCTAGTAGTATAAGTAATAAGTATAATTATTACAGTTCTAGCGATAATAACTGCATTATATGGGTAATAATGCATGTTACATTGATAATATTGGGAGTAATAAGTGTATTTATTATAGTTCTATCAATAATAACTGCATAATGTGGGTAATAATGCATGTTATATTGATGATAATAAAAGTAATACGTATATTTATTATAGTTCTAGCGATAATAACTGCATTATATGGGTAATAATGCACGTTATATTGCTAATAATATAAGTTATAAGTATAATTATTACAGTTCTAGCGATAATAACTGCATTATATGGGTAATAATGCATGTTATATTGATAATATCGGGAGTAATAAGTATAATTATTATAGTTCCAGCGATAATAATAGTAAAATGTGGCAAATAGTGCATGTTATATTGATAATAATAAAAGTAATAAATATATTTATTACAGTTCTATCGATAATAACTGCATAATATGGGTAATAATGCATGTTATATTGATGATAATAAAAGTAATACGTATATTTATTATAGTTCTTGCGATAATAACTGCATAATATGGGTAATAATGCATGTTATATTGAGAATAATATAAGTAATAAGTATAATTATTACAGTTCTAGCGATAATAACTGCATTATATGGGTAATAATGCACGTTATATTGCTAACAATATAAGTAATAAGTATAATTATTACAGTTCTAGCGATAATAACTGCATGATATGGGTAAAAATGCATGTTATATTGATAATACTGGGAGTAATAAGTATATTTATTATGGTTCTAGAGATAATAACTGCATAATATGGGTAATAATGCATGTTATATTGATAATAATATAAGTAATAAGTATAATTATTACAGTTCTAGCGATAATACCTCCATTATATGGGTAATAATGCATGTTATATTGATGATAATGAAAGTAATACGTATCTTTATTATAGTTCTAGCGATAATAACTGCATAATATGGGTAATAATGCATGTTATATTGAGAATAATATAAGTAATAAGTATAATTATTACTGTTCTGGCGATAATAACTGCATTATATGGGTAATAATGCACGTTATATTGCTAATAGTATAAGTAATAAGTATAATTATTACAGTTCTTGCGATAATACCTCCATTATATGGGTAATAATGCATGTTATATTGACAACAATATAAGTAATAAGTATAATTATTACAGTTCTAGCGATAATAACTGCATTATATGGGTAATAATGCACGTTATACTGCTAATAATATAAGTAATAAGTATAATTATTACAGTTCTAGCGATAATAACTGCATTATATGGGTAATAATGCATGTTATATTGATAATATCGGGAGTAATACGTATAATTATTATAGTTCTAGCGATAATAATAGTAAAATATGGCAAATAGTGCATGTTATATTGATAATAATAAAAGTAATAAGTATATTTATTACAGTGCTATCGATAATAACTGCATAATATGGGTAATAATGCATGTTATATTGATGATAATAAAAGTAATACGTATATTTATTATAGTTCTAGCGATAATAACTGCATAATATGGGTAATAATGCATGTTATATTGATAATAATATAAGTAATAAGTATAATTATTACAGTTCTAGCGATAATAACTGCATTATATGGGTAATAATGCACGTTATATTGCTAATAATATAAGTAATGAGTACAATTATTACAGTTCTAGCGATAATAACTGCATTATATGGGTAATAATGCACGTTATATTGCTAATAATATAAGTAATAAGTATAATTATTACAGTTCTAGCGATAATATCTGCATTATATGGGTAATAATGCATGTTATATTGATAATATCGGGAGTAATAAGTATAATTATTATAGTTCTAGCGATAATAATAGTAAAATGTGGCAAATAGTGCATGTTATATTGATAATAATAAAAGTAATAAATATATTTATTACAGTTCTATCGATAATAACTGCATAATATGGGTAATAATGCATGTTATATTGATGATAATAAAAGTAATACGTATATTTATTATAGTTCTAGCGATAATAACTGCATAATATGGGTAATAATGCATGTTATATTGATAATAATCTAAGTAATAAGTATAATTATTACAGTTCTAGCGATAATAACTGCATTATATGGGTAATAATGCACGTTATATTGCTAACAATATAAGTAATAAGTATAATTATTACAGTTCTAGCGATAATAACTGCATTATATGGGTAATAATGCATGTTATATTGATGATAATGAAAGTAATACGTATATTTGTTATAGTTCTAGCGATAATAACTGCATAATATGGGTAATAATGCATGTTATATTGAGAATAATATAAGTAATCAGTATAATTATTACAGTTCTGGCGATAATGACTGCATTATATGGATAATAATGCACGTTATATTGCTAATAGTATAAGTAATAAGTATAATTATTACAGTTCTAGCGATAATACCTCCATTATATGGGTAATAATGCATGCTTTATTGATAATGATATAAGTAATAAGTATAATTATTACAGTTCTAGCGATAATAACTGCATAATATGGGTAATAATGCACGTTATATTGCTAATAATATAAGTAATGAGTACAATTATTACAGTTCTAGCGATAATAACTGCATTATGTGGGTAATAATGCATGTTATATTGATAATAATATAAGTAATAAGAATAATTATTACAGTTCTAGCGATAATAACTGCATTATATGGGTAATAATGCATGTTATATTGAGAATATCGGGAGTAATAAGTATAATTATTATAGTTCTAGCGATAATAATAGTAAAATATGGCAAATAGTGCATGTTATATTGATAATAATAAAAGTAATAAGTATAATTATTACAGTTCTAGCGATAATAACTGCATTATATGGGTAATAATGCACGTTATATTGCTAATAATATAAGTAATGAGTACAATTATTACAGTTCTAGCGATAATAACTGCATTATATGGGTAATAATGCACGTTATATTGCTAATAATATAAGTAATAAGTATAATTATTACAGTTCTAGCGATAATAACTGCATTATATGGGTAATAATGCATGTTATATTGATAATATCGGGAGTAATAAGTATAATTATTATAGTTCCAGCGATAATAATAGTAAAATGTGGCAAATAGTGCATGTTATATTGATAATAATAAAAGTAATAAATATATTTATTACAGTTCTATCGATAATAACTGCATAATATGGGTAATAATGCATGTTATATTGATGATAATAAAAGTAATACGTATATTTATTATAGTTCTAGCGATAATAACTGCATAATATGGGTAATAATGCATGTTATATTGATAATAATCTAAGTAATAAGTATAATTATTACAGTTCTAGCGATAATAACTGCATTATATGGGTAATAATGCACGTTATATTGCTAACAATATAAGTAATAAGTATAATTATTACAGTTCTAGCGATAATAACTGCATTATATGGGTAATAATGCATGTTATATTGATGATAATGAAAGTAATACGTATATTTGTTATAGTTCTAGCGATAATAACTGCATAATATGGGTAATAATGCATGTTATATTGAGAATAATATAAGTAATAAGTATAATTATTACAGTTCTGGCGATAATAACTGCATTATATGGGTAATAATGCACGTTATATTGCTAATAGTATAAGTAATAAGTATAATTATTACAGTTCTAGCGATAATACCTCCATTATATGGGTAATAATGCATGCTTTATTGATAATGATATAAGTAATAAGTATAATTATTACAGTTCTAGCGATAATAACTGCATAATATGGGTAATAATGCACGTTATATTGCTAATAATATAAGTAATGAGTACAATTATTACAGTTCTAGCGATAATAACTGCATTATGTGGGCAATAATGCATGTTATATGGTTAATAATATAAGTAATAAGAATAATTATTACAGTTCTAGCGATAATAACTGCATTATATGGGTAATAATGCATGTTATATTGATAATATCGGGAGTAATAAGTATAATTATTATAGTTCTAGCGATAATAATAGTAAAATATGGCAAATAGTGCATGTTATATTGATAATAATAAAAGTAATAAGTATATTTATTACAGTTCTATCGATAATAACTGCATAATATGGGTAATAATGCATATTATATTGATGATAATAAAAGTAATACGTATATTTATTATAGTTCTAGCGATAATAACTGCATAATATGGGTAATAATGCATGTTATGATAATAATAAGCTAAGTAATAAGTATAATTATTACAGTTCTAGCGATAATACCTCCATTATATGGGTAATAATGCATGTTATATTGATAATGATATAAGTAATAAGTATAATTATTACAGTTCTAGCGATAATAACTGCATAATATGGGTAATAATGCACGTTATATTGCTAATAATATAAGTAATGAGTCCAATTATTACAGTTCTAGCGATAATAACTGCATTATATGGGTAATAATGCATGTTATATTGCTAATAATATAAGTAATAAGAATAATTATTACAGTTCTAGCGATAATATCTGCATTATATGGGTAATAATGCATGTTATATTGATGATAATAAAAGTAATACGTATATTTATTATAGTTCTAGCGATAATAACTGCATAATATGGGTAATAATGCATGTTATATTGATAATAATATAAGTAATAAGTATAATTATTACAGTTCTAGCGATAATACCTCCATTATATGGGTAATAATGCATGTTATATTGATGATAATGAAAGTAATACGTATATTTATTATAGTTCTAGCGATAATAACTGCATAATATGGGTAATAATGCATGTTATATTGAGAATAATATAAGTAATAAGTATAATTATTACAGTTCTGGCGATAATAACTGCATTATATGGGTAATAATGCATGTTATATTGCTAATAGTATAAGTAATAAGTATAATTATTACAGTTCTTGCGATAATACCTCCATTATATGGGTAATAATGCATGTTATATTGATAATAATATAAGTAATAAGTATAATTATTACAGTTCTAGCGATAATAACTGCATTATATGGGTAATAATGCACGTTATACTGCTAATAATGTAAGTAATAAGTATAATTATTACAGTTCTAGCGATAATAACTGCATTATATGGGTAATAATGCATGTTATATTGATAATATCGGGAGTAATAAGTATAATTATTATAGTTCTAGCGATAATAATAGTAAAATATGGCAAATAGTGCATGTTATATTGATAATAATAAAAGTAATAAGTATATTTATTACAGTTCTATCGATAATAACTGCATAATATGGGTAATAATGCATGTTATATTGATGATAATAAAAGTAATACGTATATTTATTATAGTTCTAGCGATAATAACTGCATAATATGGGTAATAATGCATGTTATATTGATAATAATATAAGTAATAAGTATAATTATTACAGTTCTAGCGATAATAACTGCATTATATGGGTAATAATGCACGTTATATTGCTAATAATATAAGTAATGAGTACAATTATTACAGTTCTAGCGATAATAACTGCATTATATGGGTAATAATGCACGTTATATTGCTAATAATATAAGTAATAAGTATAATTATTACAGTTCTAGCGATAATAACTGCATTATATGGGTAATAATGCATGTTATATTGATAATATCGGGAGTAATAAGTATAATTATTATAGTTCCAGCGATAATAATAGTAAAATGTGGCAAATAGTGCATGTTATATTGATAATAATAAAAGTAATAAATATATTTATTACAGTTCTATCGATAATAACTGCATAATATGGGTAATAATGCATGTTATATTGATGATAATAAAAGTAATACGTATATTTATTATAGTTCTAGCGATAATAACTGCATAATATGGGTAATAATGCATGTTATATTGATAATAATCTAAGTAATAAGTATAATTATTACAGTTCTAGCGATAATAACTGCATTATATGGGTAATAATGCACGTTATATTGCTAACAATATAAGTAATAAGTATAATTATTACAGTTCTAGCGATAATAACTGCATTATATGGGTAATAATGCATGTTATATTGATGATAATGAAAGTAATACGTATATTTGTTATAGTTCTAGCGATAATAACTGCATAATATGGGTAATAATGCATGTTATATTGAGAATAATATAAGTAATAAGTATAATTATTACAGTTCTGGCGATAATAACTGCATTATATGGGTAATAATGCACGTTATATTGCTAATAGTATAAGTAATAAGTATAATTATTACAGTTCTAGCGATAATACCTCCATTATATGGGTAATAATGCATGCTTTATTGATAATGATATAAGTAATAAGTATAATTATTACAGTTCTAGCGATAATAACTGCATAATATGGGTAATAATGCACGTTATATTGCTAATAATATAAGTAATGAGTACAATTATTACAGTTCTAGCGATAATAACTGCATTATGTGGGCAATAATGCATGTTATATGGTTAATAATATAAGTAATAAGAATAATTATTACAGTTCTAGCGATAATAACTGCATTATATGGGTAATAATGCATGTTATATTGATAATATCGGGAGTAATAAGTATAATTATTATAGTTCTAGCGATAATAATAGTAAAATATGGCAAATAGTGCATGTTATATTGATAATAATAAAAGTAATAAGTATATTTATTACAGTTCTATCGATAATAACTGCATAATATGGGTAATAATGCATATTATATTGATGATAATAAAAGTAATACGTATATTTATTATAGTTCTAGCGATAATAACTGCATAATATGGGTAATAATGCATGTTATGATAATAATAAGCTAAGTAATAAGTATAATTATTACAGTTCTAGCGATAATACCTCCATTATATGGGTAATAATGCATGTTATATTGATAATGATATAAGTAATAAGTATAATTATTACAGTTCTAGCGATAATAACTGCATAATATGGGTAATAATGCACGTTATATTGCTAATAATATAAGTAATGAGTCCAATTATTACAGTTCTAGCGATAATAACTGCATTATATGGGTAATAATGCATGTTATATTGCTAATAATATAAGTAATAAGAATAATTATTACAGTTCTAGCGATAATATCTGCATTATATGGGTAATAATGCATGTTATATTGATGATAATAAAAGTAATACGTATATTTATTATAGTTCTAGCGATAATAACTGCATAATATGGGTAATAATGCATGTTATATTGATAATAATATAAGTAATAAGTATAATTATTACAGTTCTAGCGATAATACCTCCATTATATGGGTAATAATGCATGTTATATTGATGATAATGAAAGTAATACGTATATTTATTATAGTTCTAGCGATAATAACTGCATAATATGGGTAATAATGCATGTTATATTGAGAATAATATAAGTAATAAGTATAATTATTACAGTTCTGGCGATAATAACTGCATTATATGGGTAATAATGCATGTTATATTGCTAATAGTATAAGTAATAAGTATAATTATTACAGTTCTTGCGATAATACCTCCATTATATGGGTAATAATGCATGTTATATTGATAATAATATAAGTAATAAGTATAATTATTACAGTTCTAGCGATAATAACTGCATTATATGGGTAATAATGCACGTTATACTGCTAATAATGTAAGTAATAAGTATAATTATTACAGTTCTAGCGATAATAACTGCATTATATGGGTAATAATGCATGTTATATTGATAATATCGGGAGTAATAAGTATAATTATTATAGTTCTAGCGATAATAATAGTAAAATATGGCAAATAGTGCATGTTATATTGATAATAATAAAAGTAATAAGTATATTTATTACAGTTCTATCGATAATAACTGCATAATATGGGTAATAATGCATGTTATATTGATGATAATAAAAGTAATACGTATATTTATTATAGTTCTAGCGATAATAACTGCATAATATGGGTAATAATGCATGTTATATTGATAATAATATAAGTAATAAGTATAATTATTACAGTTCTAGCGATAATAACTGCATTATATGGGTAATAATGCACGTTATATTGCTAATAATATAAGTAATGAGTACAATTATTACAGTTCTAGCGATAATAACTGCATTATATGGGTAATAATGCACGTTATATTGCTAATAATATAAGTAATAAGTATAATTATTACAGTTCTAGCGATAATAACTGCATTATATGGGTAATAATGCATGTTATATTGATAATATCGGGAGTAATAAGTATAATTATTATAGTTCTAGCGATAATAATAGTAAAATGTGGCAAATAGTGCATGTTATATTGATAATAATAAAAGTAATAAATATATTTATTACAGTTCTATCGATAATAACTGCATAGTATGGGTAATAATGCATGTTATATTGATGATAATAAAAGTAATACGTATATTTATTATAGTTCTAGCGATAATAACTGCATAATATGGGTAATAATGCATGTTATATTGAGAATAATATAAGTAATAAGTATAATTATTACAGTTCTAGCGATAATAACTGCATTATATGGGTAATAATGCACGTTATATTGCTAATAATATAAGTAATGAGTACAATTATTACAGTTCTAGCGATAATAACTGCATTATATGGGTAATAATGCACGTTATATTGCTAATAATATAAGTAATAAGTATAATTATTACAGTTCTAGCGATAATAACTGCATTATATGGGTAATAATGCATGTTATATTGATAATATCGGGAGTAATAAGTATAATTATTATAGTTCTAGCGATAATAATAGTAAAATGTGGCAAATAGTGCATGTTATATTGATAATAATAAAAGTAATAAATACATTTATTACAGTTCTATCGATAATAACTGCATAATATGGGTAATAATGCATGTTATATTGATGATAATAAAAGTAATACGTATATTTATTATAGTTCTAGCGATAATAACTGCATAATATGGGTAATAATGCATGTTATATTGATAATAATCTAAGTAATAAGTATAATTATTACAGTTCTAGCGATAATAACTGCATTATATGGGTAATAATGCATGTTATATTGATGATAATGAAAGTAATACGTATATTTGTTATAGTTCTAGCGATAATAACTGCATAATGTGGGTAATAATGCATGTTATATTGAGAATAATATAAGTAATAAGTATAATTATTACAGTTCTGGCGATAACAACTGCATTATATGGGTAATAATGCACGTTATATTGCTAATAGTATAATTAATAAGTATAATTATTACAGTTCTAGCGATAATACCTCCATTATATGGGTAATAATGCATGCTTTATTGATAATGATATAAGTAATAAGTATAATTATTACAGTTCTAGCGATAATAACTGCATAATATGGGTAATAATGCACGTTATATTGCTAATAATATAAGTAATGAGTACAATTATTACAGTTCTAGCGATAATAACTGCATTATATGGGTAATAATGCATGTTATATTGATAATAATATAAGTAATAAGAATAATTATTACAGTTCTAGCGATAATAACTGCATTATATGGGTAATAATGCATGTTATATTGATAATATCGGGAGTAATAAGTATAATTATTATAGTTCTAGCGATAATAATAGTAAAATATGGCAAATAGTGCATGTTATATTGATAATAATAAAAGTAATAAGTATATTTATTACAGTTCTATCGATAATAACTGCATAATATGGGTAATAATGCATGTTATATTGATGATAATAAAAGTAATACGTATATTTATTATAGTTCTAGCGATAATAACTGCATAATATGGGTAATAATGCATGTTATATTGAGAATAATATAAGTAATAAGTATAATTATTACAGTTCTAGCGATAATAACTGCATTATATGGGTAATAATGCACGTTATATTGCTAATAATATAAGTAATGAGTACAATTATTACAGTTCTAGCGATAATAACTGCATTATATGGGTAGTAATGCACGTTATATTGCTAATAATATAAGTAATAAGTATAATTATTACAGTTCTAGCGATAATAACTGCATTATATGGGTAATAATGCATGTTATATTGATAATATCGGGAGTAATAAGTATAATTATTATAGTTCTAGCGATAATAATAGTAAAATGTGGCAAATAGTGCATGTTATATTGATAATAATAAAAGTAATAAATATATTTATTACAGTTCTATCGATAATAACTGCATAATATGGGTAATAATGCATGTTATATTGATGATAATAAAAGTAATACGTATATTTATTATAGTTCTAGCGATAATAACTGCATAATATGGGTAATAATGCATGTTATATTGATAATAATCTAAGTAATAAGTATAATTATTACAGTTCTAGCGATAATAACTGCATTATATGGGTAATAATGCACGTTATATTGCTAACAATATAAGTAATAAGTATAATTATTACAGTTCTAGCGATAATAACTGCATAATATGGGTAATAATGCATGTTATATTGAGAATAATATAAGTAATAAGTATAATTATTACAGTTCTGGCGATAATAACTGCATTATATGGGTAATAATGCACGTTATATTGCTAATAGTATGAGTAGTAAGTATAATTATTACAGTTCTAGCGATAATAACTGCATTATATGGGTAATAATGCATGTTATATTGCTAATAATATAAGTAATAAGTATAATTATTACAGTTCTAGCGATAATAACTGCATTATATGGGTAATAATGCATGTTATATTGATGATAATGAAAGTAATACGTATATTTGTTATAGTTCTAGCGATAATAACTGCATAATATGGGTAATATTGCATGTTATATTGAGAATAATATAAGTAATAAGTACAATTATTACAGTTCTGGCGATAACAACTGCATTATATGGGTAATAATGCACGTTATATTGCTAATAGTATAAGTAATAAGTATAATTATTACAGTTCTAGCGATAATACCTCCATTATATGGGTAATAATGCATGCTTTATTGATAATGATATAAGTAATAAGTATAATTATTACAGTTCTAGCGATAATAACTGCATAATATGGGTAATAATGCACGTTATATTGCTAATAATATAAGTAATGAGTACAATTATTACAGTTCTAGCGATAATAACTGCATTATATGGGTAATAATGCATGTTATATTGATAATATCGGGAGTAATAAGTATAATTATTATAGTTCTAGCGATAATAATAGTAAAATATGGCAAATAGTGCATGTTATATTGATAATAATAAAAGTAATAAGTATATTTATTACAGTTCTATCGATAATAACTGCATAATATGGGTAATAATGCATGTTATATTGATGATAATAAAAGTAATACGTATATTTATTATAGTTCTAGCGATAATAACTGCATAATATGGGTAATAATGCATGTTATATTGAGAATAATATAAGTAATAAGTATAATTATTACAGTTCTGGCGAAAATAACTGCATTATATGGGTAATAATGCACGTTATATTGCTAATAGTATAAGTAACAAGTATAATTATTACAGTTCTAGCGATAATACCTCCATTATATGGGTAATAATGCATGCTTTATTGATAATGATATAAGTAATAAGTATAATTATTACAGTTCTAGCGATAATAACTGCATAATATGGGTAATAATGCACGTTATATTGCTAATAATATAAGTAATGAGTACAATTATTACAGTTCTAGCGATAATAACTGCATTATATGGGTAATAATGCATATTATATTGATAATAATATAAGTAATAAGAATAATTATTACAGTTCTAGCGATAATAACTGCATTATATGGGTAATAATGCGTGTTATATTGATAATATCGGGAGTAATAAGTATAATTATTACAGTTCTAGCGATAATAACTGCATTATATGGGTAATAATGCACGTTATATTGCTAACAATATAAGTAATAAGTATAATTATTACAGTTCTAGCGATAATAACTGCATAATATGGGTAATAATGCATGTTATATTGAGAATAATATAAGTAATAAGTATAATTATTACAGTTCTGGCGATAATAACTGCATTATATGGGTAATAATGCACGTTATATTGCTAATAGTATGAGTAGTAAGTATAATTATTACAGTTCTAGCGATAATAACTGCATTATATGGGTAATAATGCATGTTATATTGCTAATAATATAAGTAATAAGTATAATTATTACAGTTCTAGCGATAATAACTGCATTATATGGGTAATAATGCATGTTATATTGATGATAATGAAAGTAATACGTATATTTGTTATAGTTCTAGCGATAATAACTGCATAATATGGGTAATATTGCATGTTATATTGAGAATAATATAAGTAATAAGTACAATTATTACAGTTCTGGCGATAACAACTGCATTATATGGGTAATAATGCACGTTATATTGCTAATAGTATAAGTAATAAGTATAATTATTACAGTTCTAGCGATAATACCTCCATTATATGGGTAATAATGCATGCTTTATTGATAATGATATAAGTAATAAGTATAATTATTACAGTTCTAGCGATAATAACTGCATAATATGGGTAATAATGCACGTTATATTGCTAATAATATAAGTAATGAGTACAATTATTACAGTTCTAGCGATAATAACTGCATTATATGGGTAATAATGCATGTTATATTGATAATATCGGGAGTAATAAGTATAATTATTATAGTTCTAGCGATAATAATAGTAAAATATGGCAAATAGTGCATGTTATATTGATAATAATAAAAGTAATAAGTATATTTATTACAGTTCTATCGATAATAACTGCATAATATGGGTAATAATGCATGTTATATTGATGATAATAAAAGTAATACGTATATTTATTATAGTTCTAGCGATAATAACTGCATAATATGGGTAATAATGCATGTTATATTGAGAATAATATAAGTAATAAGTATAATTATTACAGTTCTGGCGAAAATAACTGCATTATATGGGTAATAATGCACGTTATATTGCTAATAGTATAAGTAACAAGTATAATTATTACAGTTCTAGCGATAATACCTCCATTATATGGGTAATAATGCATGCTTTATTGATAATGATATAAGTAATAAGTATAATTATTACAGTTCTAGCGATAATAACTGCATAATATGGGTAATAATGCACGTTATATTGCTAATAATATAAGTAATGAGTACAATTATTACAGTTCTAGCGATAATAACTGCATTATATGGGTAATAATGCATATTATATTGATAATAATATAAGTAATAAGAATAATTATTACAGTTCTAGCGATAATAACTGCATTATATGGGTAATAATGCGTGTTATATTGATAATATCGGGAGTAATAAGTATAATTACTATAGTTCTAGCGATAATAATAGTAAAATGTGGCAAATAGTGCATGTTATATTGATAATAATAAAGGTAATAAATATATTTATTACAGTTCTATCGATAATAACTGCATAATATGGGTAATAATGCATGTTATATTGATGATAATAAAAGTAATACGTATATTTATTATAGTTCTAGCGATAATAACTGCATAATATGGGTAATAATGCATGTTATATTGATAATAATCTAAGTAATAAGTATAATTATTACAGTTCTAGCGATAATAACTGCATTATATGGGTAATAATGCACGTTATATTGCTAACAATATAAGTAATAAGTATAATTATTACAGTTCTAGCGATAATAACTGCATAATATGGGTAATAATGCATGTTATATTGAGAATAATATAAGTAATAAGTATAATTATTACAGTTCTGGCGATAATAACTGCATTATATGGGTAATAATGCACGTTATATTGCTAATCGTATAAGTAATAAGTATAATTATTACAGTTCTAGCGATAATAACTGCATTATATGGGTAATAATGCATGTTATATTGCTAATAATATAAGTAATAAGTATAATTATTACAGTTCTAGCGATAATAACTGCATTATATGGGTAATAATGCATGTTATATTGATGATAATGAAAGTAATACGTATATTTGTTATAGTTCTAGCGATAATAACTGCATAATATGGGTAATAATGCATGTTATATTGAGAATAATATAAGTAATAAGTATAATTATTACAGTTCTGGCGATAACAACTGCATTATATGGGTAATAATGCACGTTATATTGCTAATAGTATAAGTAATAAGTATAATTATTACAGTTCTAGCGATAATAACTGCATAATATGGGTAATAATGCATGTTATATTGAGAATAATATAAGTAATAAGTATAATTATTACAGTTCTGGCGATAATAACTGCATTATATGGGTAATAATGCACGTTATATTGCTAATAGTATAAGTAATAAGTATAATTATTACAGTTCTAGCGATAATACCTCCATTATATGGGTAATAATGCATGCTTTATTGATAATGATATAAGTAATAAGTATAATTATTACAGTTCTAGCGATAATAACTGCATAATATGGGTAATAATGCACGTTATATTGCTAATAATATAAGTAATGAGTACAATTATTACAGTTCTAGCGATAATAACTGCATTATATGGGTAATAATGCATGTTATATTGATAATAATATAAGTAATAAGAATAATTATTACAGTTCTAGCGATAATAACTGCATTATATGGGTAATAATGCATGTTATATTGATAATATCGGGAGTAATAAGTATAATTATAATAGTTCTAGCGATAATAATAGTAAAATATGGCAAATAGTGCATGTTATATTGATAATAATAAAAGTAATAAGTATATTTATTACAGTTCTATCGATAATAACTGCATAATATGGGTAATAATGCATGTTATATTGATGATAATAAAAGTAATACGTATATTTATTATAGTTCTAGCGATAATAACTGCATAATATGGGTAATAATGCATGTTATATTGAGAATAATATAAGTAATAAGTATAATTATTACAGTTCTGGCGATAATAACTGCATTATATGGGTAATAATGCACGTTATATTGCTAATAGTATAAGTAATAAGTATAATTATTACAGTTCTAGCGATAATACCTCCATTATATGGGTAATAATGCATGCTTTATTGATAATGATATAAGTAATAAGTATAATTATTACAGTTCTAGCGATAATAACTGCATTATATGGGTAATAATGCATGTTATATTGATAATATCGGGAGTAATAAGTATAATTATTCTAGTTCTAGCGATAATAATAGTAAAATGTGGCAAATAGTGCATGTTATATTGATAATAATAAAAGTAATAAATATATTTATTACAGTTCTATCGATAATAACTGCATAATATGGGTAATAATGCATGTTATATTGATGATAATAAAAGTAATACGTATATTTATTATAGTTCTAGCGATAATAACTGCATAATATGGGTAATAATGCATGTTATATTGATAATAATCTAAGTAATAAGTATAATTATTACAGTTCTAGCGATAATAACTGCATTATATGGGTAATAATGCACGTTATATTGCTAACAATATAAGTAATAAGTATAATTATTACAGTTCTAGCGATAATAACTGCATAATATGGGTAATAATGCATGTTATATTGAGAATAATATAAGTAATAAGTATAATTATAACAGTTCTGGCGATAATAACTGCATTATATGGGTAATAATGCACGTTATATTGCTAATAGTATATGTAATAAGTATAATTATTACAGTTCTAGCGATAATAACTGCATTATATGGGTAATAATGCATGTTATATTGCTAATAATATAAGTAATAAGTATAATTATTACAGTTCTAGCGATAATAACTGCATTATATGGGTAATAATGCATGTTATATTGATGATAATGAAAGTAATACGTATATTTGTTATAGTTCTAGCGATAATAACTGCATAATATGGGTAATAATGCATGTTATATTGAGAATAATATAAGTAATAAGTATAATTATTACAGTTCTGGCGATAACAACTGCACTATATGGGTAATAATGCACGTTATATTGCTAATAGTATAAGTAATAAGTATAATTATTACAGTTCTAGCGATAATACCTCCATTATATGGGTAATAATGCATGCTTTATTGATAATGATATAAGTAATAAGTATAATTATTACAGTTCTAGCGATAATAACTGCATAATATGGGTAATAATGCACGTTATATTGCTAATAATATAAGTAATGAGTACAATTATTACAGTTCTAGCGATAATAACTGCATTATATGGGTAATAATGCATGTTATATTGATAATAATATAAGTAATAAGAATAATTATTACAGTTCTAGCGATAATAACTGCATTATATGGGTAATAATGCATGTTATAATGATAATATCGGGAGTAATAAGTATAATTATTATAGTTCTAGCGATAATAATAGTAAAATATGGCAAATAGTGCATGTTATATTGATAATAATAAAAGTAATAAGTATATTTATTACAGTTCTATCGATAATAACTGCATAATATGGGTAATAATGCATGTTATATTGATGATAATAAAAGTAATACGTATATTTATTATAGTTCTAGCGATAATAACTGCATAATATGGGTAATAATGCATGTTATATTGAGAATAATATAAGTAATAAGTATAATTATTACAGTTCTGGCGATAATAACTGCATTATATGGGTAATAATGCACGTTATATTGCTAATAGTATAAGTAATAAGTATAATTATTACAGTTCTAGCGATAATACCTCCATTATATGGGTAATAATGCATGCTTTATTGATAATGATATAAGTAATAAGTATAATTATTACAGTTCTAGGGATAATAACTGCATAATATGGGTAATAATGCACGTTATATTGCTAATAATATAAGTAATGAGTACAATTATTACAGTTCTAGCGATAATAACTGCATTATATGGGTAATAATGCATGTTATATTGATAATAATATAAGTAATAAGAATAATTATTACAGTTCTAGCGATAATAACTGCATTATATGGGTAATAATGCATGTTATATTGATAATATCGGGAGTAATAAGTATAATTATTATAGTTCTAGCGATAATAATAGTAAAATATGGCAAATAGTGCATGTTATATTGATAATAATAAAAGTAATAAGTATATTTATTACAGTTCTATCGATAATAACTGCATAATATGGGTAATAATGCATGTTATATTGATGATAATAAAAGTAATACGTATATTTATTATAGTTCTAGCGATAATAACTGCATAATATGGGTAATAATGCATGTTATATTGAGAATAATATAAGTAATAAGTATAATTATTACAGTTCTAGCGATAATAACTGCATTATATGGGTAATAATGCACGTTATATTGCTAATAATATAAGTAATGAGTACAATTATTACAGTTCTGGCGATAATAACTGCATTATATGGGTAATAATGCACGTTATATTGCTAATAATATAAGTAATAAGTATAATTATTACAGTTCTAGCGATAATAACTGCATAATATGGGTAATAATGCATGTTATATTGAGAATAATATAAGTAATAAGTATAATTATTACAGTTCTGGCGATAATACCTCCATTATATGGGTAATAATGCATGCTTTATTGATAATGATATAAGTAATAAGTATAATTATTACAGTTCTAGCGATAATAACTGCATTATATGGGTAATAATGCATGTTATATTGATAATATCGGGAGTAATAAGTATAATTATTATAGTTCTAGCGATAATAATAGTAAAATGTGGCAAATAGTGCATGTTATATTGATAATAATAAAAGTAATAAGTATATTTATTACAGTTCTATCGATAATAACTGCATAATATGGGTAATAATGCATGTTATATTGATGATAATAAAAGTAATACGTATATTTATTATAGTTCTAGCGATAATAACTGCATAATATGGGTAATAATGCATGTTATATTGAGAATAATATAAGTAATAAGTATAATTATTACAGTTCTGGCGATAATAACTGCATTATATGGGTAATAATGCACGTTATATTGCTAATAGTATAAGTAATAAGTATAATTATTACAGTTCTAGCGATAATACCTCCATTATATGGGTAATAATGCATGCTTTATTGATAATGATATAAGTAATAAGTATAATTATTACAGTTCTAGCGATAATAACTGCATAATATGGGTAATAATGCACGTTATATTGCTAATAATATAAGTAATGAGTACAATTATTACAGTTCTAGCGATAATAACTGCATTATATGGGTAATAATGCATGTTATATTGATAATAATATAAGTAATAAGAATAATTATTACAGTTCTAGCGATAATAACTGCATTATATGGGTAATAATGCATGTTATATTGATAATATCGGGAGTAATAAGTATAATTATTATAGTTCTAGCGATAATAATAGTAAAATATGGCAAATAGTGCATGTTATATTGATAATAATAAAAGTAATAAGTATATTTATTACAGTTCTATCGATATTAACTGCATAATATGGGTAATAATGCATGTTATATTGATGATAATAAAAGTAATACGTATATTTATTATAGTTCTAGCGATAATAACTGCATAATATGGGTAATAATGCATGTTATATTGAGAATAATATAAGTAATAAGTATAATTATTACAGTTCTAGCGATAATAACTGCATTATATGGGTAATAATGCACGTTATATTGCTAATAATATAAGTAATGAGTACAATTATTACAGTTCTAGCGATAATAACTGCATTATATGGGTAATAATGCACGTCATATTGCTAATAATATAAGTAATAAGTATAATTATTACAGTTCTAGCGATAATAACTGCATAATATGGGTAATAATGCATGTTATATTAAGAATAATATAAGTAATAAGTATAATTATTACAGTTCTGGCGATAATAACTGCATTATATGGGTAATAATGCATGTTATATTGATAATATCGGGAGTAATAAGTATAATTATTATAGTTCTAGCGATAATAATAGTAAAATGTGGCAAATAGTGCATGTTATATTGATAATAATAAAAGTAATAAATATATTTATTACAGTTCTATCGATAATAACTGCATAATATGGGTAATAATGCATGTTATATTGATGATAATAAAAGTAATACGTATATTTATTATAGTTCTAGCGATAATAACTGCATAATATGGGTAATAATGCATGTTATATTGATAATAATCTAAGTAATAAGTATAATTATTACAGTTCTAGCGATAATAACTGCATTATATGGGTAATAATGCATGTTATATTGATGATAATGAAAGTAATACGTACATTTGTTATAGTTCTAGCGATAATAACTGCATAATATGGGTAATAATGCATGTTATATTGAGAATAATATAAGTAATAAGTATAATTATTACAGTTCTGGCGATAATAACTGCATTATATGGGTAATAATGCACGTTATATTGCTAATAGTATAAGTAATAAGTATAATTATTACAGTTCTAGCGATAATACCTCCATTATATGGGTAATAATGCATGCTTTATTGATAATGATATAAGTAATAAGTATAATTATTACAGTTCTAGCGATAATAACTGCATTATATGGGTAATAATGCATGTTATATTGATAATATCGGGAGTAATAAGTATAATTATTATAGTTCTAGCGATAATAATAGTAAAATGTGGCAAATAGTGCATGTTATATTGATAATAATAAAAGTAATAAATATATTTATTACAGTTCTATCGATAATAACTGCATAATATGGGTAATAATGCATGTTATATTGATGATAATAAAAGTAATACGTATATTTATTATAGTTCTAGCGATAATAACTGCATAATATGGGTAATAATGCATGTTATATTGATAATAATCTAAGTAATAAGTATAATTATTACAGTTCTAGCGATAATAACTGCATTATATGGGTAATAATGCACGTTATATTGCTAACAATATAAGTAATAAGTATAATTATTACAGTTCTAGCGATAATAACTGCATAATATGGGTAATAATGCATGTTATATTGAGAATAATATAAGTAATAAGTATAATTATTACAGTTCTGGCGATAATAACTGCATTATATGGGTAATAATGCACGTTATATTGCTAATAGTATAAGTAATAAGTATAATTATTACAGTTCTAGCGATAATAACTGCATTATATGGGTAATAATGCATGTTATATTGCTAATAATATAAGTAATAAGTATAATTATTACAGTTCTAGCGATAATAACTGCATTATATGGGTAGAATGCATGTTATATTGATGATAATGAAAGTAATACGTATATTTGTTATAGTTCTAGCGATAATAACTGCATAATATGGGTAATAATGCATGTTATATTGAGAATAATATAAGTAATAAGTATAATTATTACAGTTCTGGCGATAATAACTGCATTATATGGGTAATAATGCATGTTATATTGATAATATCGGGAGTAATAAGTATAATTATTATAGTTCTAGCGATAATAATAGTAAAATGTGGCAAATAGTGCATGTTATATTGATAATAATAAAAGTAATAAATATATTTATTACAGTTCTATCGATAATAACTGCATAATATGGGTAATAATGCATGTTATATTGATGATAATAAAAGTAATACGTATATTTATTATAGTTCTAGCGATAATAACTGCATAATATGGGTAATAATGCATGTTATATTGATAATAATCTAAGTAATAAGTATAATTATTACAGTTCTAGCGATAATAACTGCATTATATGGGTAATAATGCATGTTATATTGATGATAATGAAAGTAATACGTATATTTGTTATAGTTCTAGCGATAATAACTGCATAATATGGGTAATAATGCATGTTATATTGATAATAATAAAAGTAATACGTATATTTATTATAGTTCTAGCGATAATAACTGCATAATATGGGTAATAATGCATGTTATATTGAGAATAATATAAGTAATAAGTATAATTATTACAGTTCTGGCGATAATAACTGCATTATATGGGTAATAATGCACGTTATATTGCTAATAGTATAAGTAATAAGTATAATTATTACAGTTCTAGCGATAATACCTCCATTATATGGGTAATAATGCATGCTTTATTGATAATGATATAAGTAATAAGTATAATTATTACAGTTCTAGCGATAATAACTGCATTATATGGGTAGAATGCATGTTATATTGATGATAATGAAAGTAATACGTATATTTGTTATAGTTCTAGCGATAATAACTGCATAATATGGGTAATAATGCATGTTATATTGAGAATAATATAAGTAATAAGTATAATTATTACAGTTCTGGCGATAATAACTGCATTATATGGGTAATAATGCATGTTATATTGATAATATCGGGAGTAATAAGTATAATTATTATAGTTCTAGCGATAATAATAGTAAAATGTGGCAAATAGTGCATGTTATATTGATAATAATAAAAGTAATAAATATATTTATTACAGTTCTATCGATAATAACTGCATAATATGGGTAATAATGCATGTTATATTGATGATAATAAAAGTAATACGTATATTTATTATAGTTCTAGCGATAATAACTGCATAATATGGGTAATAATGCATGTTATATTGATAATAATCTAAGTAATAAGTATAATTATTACAGTTCTAGCGATAATAACTGCATTATATGGGTAATAATGCATGTTATATTGATGATAATGAAAGTAATACGTATATTTGTTATAGTTCTAGCGATAATAACTGCATAATATGGGTAATAATGCATGTTATATTGATAATAATAAAAGTAATACGTATATTTATTATAGTTCTAGCGATAATAACTGCATAATATGGGTAATAATGCATGTTATATTGAGAATAATATAAGTAATAAGTATAATTATTACAGTTCTGGCGATAATAACTGCATTATATGGGTAATAATGCACGTTATATTGCTAATAGTATAAGTAATAAGTATAATTATTACAGTTCTAGCGATAATACCTCCATTATATGGGTAATAATGCATGCTTTATTGATAATGATATAAGTAATAAGTATAATTATTACAGTTCTAGCGATAATAACTGCATAATATGGGTAATAATGCACGTTATATTGCTAATAATATAAGTAATGAGTACAATTATTACAGTTGTAGCGATAATAACTGCATTATATGGGTAATAATGCATGTTATATTGATAATAATATAAGTAATAAGAATAATTATTACAGTTCTAGCGATAATAACTGCATTATATGGGTAATAATGCATGTTATATTGATACTATCGGGAGTAATAAGTATAATTATTATAGTTCTAGCGATAATAATAGTAAAATATGGCAAATAGTGCATGTTATATTGATAATAATAAAAGTAATAAGTATATTTATTACAGTTCTATCGATAATAACTGCATAATATGGGTAATAATGCATGTTATATTGATGATAATAAAAGTAATACGTATATTTATTATAGTTCTAGCGATAATAACTGCATAATATGGGTAATAATGCATGTTATATTGAGAATAATATAAGTAATAAGTATAATTATTACAGTTCTAGCGATAATAACTGCATTATATGGGTAATAATGCACGTTATATTGCTAATAATATAAGTAATGAGTACAATTATTACAGTTCTAGCGATAATAACTGCATAATATGGGTAATAATGCATGTTATATTGAGAATAATATAAGTAATAAGTATAATTATTACAGTTCTGGCGATAATAACTGCATTATATGGGTAATAATGCACGTTATATTGCTAATAGTATAAGTAATAAGTATAATTATTACAGTTCTAGCGATAATAACTGCATTATATGGGTAATAATGCATGTTATATTGCTAATAATATAAGTAATAAGTATAATTATTACAGTTCTAGCGATAATAACTGCATTATATGGGTAATAATGCATGTTATATTGATAATATCGGGAGTAATAAGTATAATTATTATAGTTCTAGCGATAATAATAGTAAAATGTGGCAAATAGTGCATGTTATATTGATAATAATAAAAGTAATAAATATATTTATTACAGTTCTATCGATAATAACTGCATAATATGGGTAATAATGCATGTTATATTGATGATAATAAAAGTAATACGTATATTTATTATAGTTCTAGCGATAATAACTGCATAATATGGGTAATAATGCATGTTATATTGATAATAATCTAAGTAATAAGTATAATTATTACAGTTCTAGCGATAATAACTGCATTATATGGGTAATAATGCATGTTATATTGATGATAATGAAAGTAATACGTATATTTGTTATAGTTCTAGCGATAATAACTGCATGATATGGATAATAATGCATGTTATATTGAGAATAATATAAGTAATAAGTATAATTATTACAGTTCTGGCGATAATAACTGCATTATATGGGTAATAATGCACGTTATATTGCTAATAGTATAAGTAATAAGTATAATTATTACAGTTCTAGCGTTAATACCTCCATTATATGGGTAATAATGCATGCTTTATTGATAATAATATAAGTAATAAGTATAATTATTACAGTTCTAGCGATAATAACTGCATAATATGGGTAATAATGCACGTTATATTGCTAATAATATAAGTAATGAGTACAATTATTACAGTTCTAGCGATAATAACTGCATTATATGGGTAATAATGCATGTTATATTGATAATAATATAAGTAATAAGAATAATTATTACAGTTCTAGCGATAATAACTGCATTATATGGGTAATAATGCATGTTATATTGATAATATCGGGAGTAATAAGTATAATTATTATAGTTCTAGCGATAATAATAGTAAAATATGGCAAATAGTGCATGTTATATTGATAATAATAAAAGTAATAAGTATATTTATTACAGTTCTATCGATAATAACTGCATAATATGGGTAATAATGCATGTTATATTGATGATAATAAAAGTAATACGTATATTTATTATAGTTCTAGCGATAATAACTGCATAATATGGGTAATAATGCATGTCATATTGAGAATAATATAAGTAATAAGTATAATTATTACAGTTCTAGCGATAATAACTGCATTATATGGGTAATAATGCACGTTATATTGCTAATAATATAAGTAATGAGTACAATTATTACAGTTCTAGCGATAATAACTGCATTATATGGGTAATAATGCACGTTATATTGCTAATAATATAAGTAATAAGTATAATTATTACAGTTCTAGCGATAATAACTGCATTATATGGGTAATAATGCATGTTATATTGATGATAATGAAAGTAATACGTATATTTGTTATAGTTCTAGCGATAATAACTGCATAATATGGGTAATAATGCATGTTATATTGAGAATAATATAAGTAATAAGTATAATTATTACAGTTCTGGCGATAATAACTGCATTATATGGGTAATAATGCACGTTATATTGCTAATAGTATAAGTAATAAGTATAATTATTACAGTTCTAGCGATAATACCTCCATTATATGGGTAATAATGCATGCTTTATTGATAATGATATAAGTAATAAGTATAATTATTACAGTTCTAGCGATAATAACTGCATAATATGGGTAATAATGCACGTTATATTGCTAATAATATAAGTAATGAGTACAATTATTACAGTTCTAGCGATAATAACTGCATTATATGGGTAATAATGCATGTTATATTGATAATAATATAAGTAATAAAAATAATTATTACAGTTCTAGCGATAATAACTGCATTATATGGGTAATAATGCATGTTATATTGATAATATCGGGAGTAATAAGTATAATTATTATAGTTCTAGCGATAATAATAGTAAAATATGGCAAATAGTGCATGTTATATTGATAATAATAAAAGTAATAAGTATATTTATTACAGTTCTATCGATAATAACTGCATAATATGGGTAATAATGCATGTTATATTGATGATAATAAAAGTAATACGTATATTTATTATAGTTCTAGCGATAATAACTGCATAATATGGGTAATAATGCATGTTATATTGAGAATAATATAAGTAATAAGTATAATTATTACAGTTCTAGCGATAATAACTGCATTATATGGGTAATAATGCACGTTATATTGCTAATAATATAAGTAATAAGTATAATTATTACAGTTCTAGCGATAATAACTGCATTATATGGGTAATAATGCATGTTATATTGATAATATCGGGAGTAATAAGTATAATTATTATAGTTCTAGCGATAATAATAGTAAAATGTGGCAAATAGTGCATGTTATATTGATAATAATAAAAGTAATAAATATATTTATTACAGTTCTATCGATAGTAACTGCATAATATGGGTAATAATGCATGTTATATTGATGATAATAAAAGTAATACGTATATTTATTATAGTTCTAGCGATAATAACTGCATAATATGGGTAATAATGCATGTTATATTGATAATAATCTAAGTAATAAGTATAATTATTACAGTTCTAGCGATAATAACTGCATTATATGGGTAATAATGCACGTTATATTGCTAACAATATAAGTAATAAGTATAATTATTACAGTTCTAGCGATAATAACTGCATTATATGGGTAATAATGCATGTTATATTGATGATAATGAAAGTAATACGTATATTTGTTATGGTTCTAGCGATAATAACTGCATAATATGGGTAATAATGCATGTTATATTGAGAATAATATAAGTAATAAGTATAATTATTACAGTTCTAGCGATAATAACTGCATAATATGGGTAATAATGCACGTTATATTGCTAATAATATAAGTAATGAGTACAATTATTACAGTTCTAGCGATAATAACTGCATTATATGGGTAATAATGCATGTTATATTGATAATAATATAAGTAATAAGAATAATTATTACAGTTCTAGCGATAATAACTGCATTATATGGGTAATAATGCATGTTATATTGATAATATCGGGAGTAATAAGTATAATTATTATAGTTCTAGCGATAATAATAGTAAAATATGGCAAATAGTGCATGTTATATTGATAATAATAAAAGTAATAAGTATATTTATTACAGTTCTATCGATAATAACTGCATAATATGGGTAATAATGCATGTTATATTGATGATAATAAAAGTAATACGTATATTTATTATAGTTCTAGCGATAATAACTGCATAATATGGGTAATAATGCATGTCATATTGAGAATAATATAAGTAATAAGTATAATTATTACAGTTCTAGCGATAATAACTGCATTATATGGGTAATAATGCACGTTATATTGCTAATAATATAAGTAATGAGTACAATTATTACAGTTCTAGCGATAATAACTGCATTATATGGGTAATAATGCACGTTATATTGCTAATAATATAAGTAATAAGTATAATTATTACAGTTCTAGCGATAATAACTGCATTATATGGGTAATAATGCATGTTATATTGATGATAATGAAAGTAATACGTATATTTGTTATAGTTCTAGCGATAATAACTGCATAATATGGGTAATAATGCACGTTATATTGCTAATAATATAAGTAATGAGTACAATTATTACAGTTCTAGCGATAATAACTGCATTATATGGGTAATAATGCACGTTATATTGCTAATAATATAAGTAATAAGTATAATTATTACAGTTCTGGCGATAATAACTGCATTATATGGGTAATAATGCACGTTATATTGCTAATAGTATAAGTAATAAGTATAATTATTACAGTTCTAGCGATAATACCTCCATTATATGGGTAATAATGCATGCTTTATTGATAATGATATAAGTAATAAGTATAATTATTACAGTTCTAGCGATAATAACTGCATAATATGGGTAATAATGCACGTTATATTGCTAATAATATAAGTAATGAGTACAATTATTACAGTTCTAGCGATAATAACTGCATTATATGGGTAATAATGCATGTTATATTGATAATAATATAAGTAATAAAAATAATTATTACAGTTCTAGCGATAATAACTGCATTATATGGGTAATAATGCATGTTATATTGATAATATCGGGAGTAATAAGTATAATTATTATAGTTCTAGCGATAATAATAGTAAAATATGGCAAATAGTGCATGTTATATTGATAATAATAAAAGTAATAAGTATATTTATTACAGTTCTATCGATAATAACTGCATAATATGGGTAATAATGCATGTTATATTGATGATAATAAAAGTAATACGTATATTTATTATAGTTCTAGCGATAATAACTGCATAATATGGGTAATAATGCATGTTATATTGAGAATAATATAAGTAATAAGTATAATTATTACAGTTCTAGCGATAATAACTGCATTATATGGGTAATAATGCACGTTATATTGCTAATAATATAAGTAATGAGTACAATTATTACAGTTCTAGCGATAATAACTGCATTATATGGGTAATAATGCACGTTATATTGCTAATAATATAAGTAATAAGTATAATTATTACAGTTCTAGCGATAATAACTGCATTATATGGGTAATAATGCATGTTATATTGATAATATCGGGAGTAATAAGTATAATTATTATAGTTCTAGCGATAATAATAGTAAAATGTGGCAAATAGTGCATGTTATATTGATAATAATAAAAGTAATAAATATATTTATTACAGTTCTATCGATAGTAACTGCATAATATGGGTAATAATGCATGTTATATTGATGATAATAAAAGTAATACGTATATTTATTATAGTTCTAGCGATAATAACTGCATAATATGGGTAATAATGCATGTTATATTGATAATAATCTAAGTAATAAGTATAATTATTACAGTTCTAGCGATAATAACTGCATTATATGGGTAATAATGCACGTTATATTGCTAACAATATAAGTAATAAGTATAATTATTACAGTTCTAGCGATAATAACTGCATAATATGGGTAATAATGCATGTTATATTGAGAATAATATAAGTAATAAGTATAATTATTACAGTTCTGGCGATAATAACTGCATTATATGGGTAATAATGCATGTTATATTGATAATAATATAAGTAATAAGAATAATTATTACAGTTCTAGCGATAGTAACTGCATTATATGGGTAATAATGCATGTTATATTGATGATAATGAAAGTAATACGTATATTTGTTATAGTTCTAGCGATAATAACTGCATAACATGGGTAATAATGCATGTTATATTGAGAATAATATAAGTAATAAGTATAATTATTACAGTTCTGGCGATAATAACTGCATTATATGGGTAATAATGCACGTTATATTGCTAATAGTATAAGTAATAAGTATGATTATTACAGTTCTAGCGATAATACCTCCATTATATGGGTAATAATGCATGCTTTATTGATAATGATATAAGTAATAAGTATAATTATTACAGTTCTAGCGATAATAACTGCATAATATGGGTAATAATGCACGTTATATTGCTAATAATATAAGTAATGAGTACAATTATTACAGTTCTAGCGATAATAACTGCATTATATGGGTAATAATGCATGTTATATTGATAATAATAAAAGTAATAAGTATATTTATTACAGTTCTACAGATAATAACTGCATAATATGGGTAATAATGCATGTTATATTGATGATAATAAAAGTAATACGTAAATTTATTATAGTTCTAGCGATAATAACTGCATAATATGGGTAATAATGCATGTTATATTGAGAATAATATAAGTAATAAGTATAATTATTACAGTTCTAGCGATAATAACTGCATTATATGGGTAATAATGCACGTTATATTGCTAATAATATAAGTAATGAGTACAATTATTACAGTTCTAGCGATAATAACTGCATTATATGGGTAATAATGCACGTTATATTGCTAATAATATAAGTAATAAGTATAATTATTACAGTTCTAGCGATAATAACTGCATTATATGGGTAATAATGCATGTTATATTGATAATATCGGGAGTAATAAGTATAATTATTATAGTTCTAGCGATAATAATAGTAAAATGTGGCAAATAGTGCATGTTATATTGATAATAATAAAAGTAATAAATATATTTATTACAGTTCTAACGATAATAACTGCATAATATGGGTAATAATGCATGTTAGATTGATGATAATAAAAGTAATACGTATATTTATTATAGTTCTAGCGATAATAACTGCATAATATGGGTAATAATGCATGTTATATTGAGAATAATATAAGTAATAAGTATAATTATTACAGTTCTAGCGATAATAACTGCATTATATGGGTAATAATGCACGTTATATTGCTAATAATATAAGTAATGAGTACAATTATTACAGTTCTAGCGATAATAACTGCATTATATGGGTAATAATGCACGTTATATTGCTAATAATATAAGTAATAAGTATAATTATTACAGTTCTAGCGATAATAACTGCATTATATGGGTAATAATGCATGTTATATTGATAATATCGGGAGTAATAAGTATAATTATTATAGTTCTAGCGATAATAATAGTAAAATGTGGCAAATAGTGCATGTTATATTGATAATAATAAAAGTAATAAATATATTTATTACAGTTCTATCGATAATAACTGCATAATATGGGTAATAATGCATGTTATATTGATGATAATAAAAGTAATACGTATATTTATTATAGTTCTAGCGATAATAACTGCATAATATGGGTAATAATGCATGTTATATTGATAATAATCTAAGTAATAAGTATAATTATTACAGTTCTAGCGATAATAACTGCATTATATGGGTAATAATGCATGTTACATTGCTAACAATATAAGTAATACGTATAATTATTACAGTTCTATCGATAGTAACTGCATAATATGGGTAATAATGCATGTTATATTGATGATAATAAAAGTAATACGTATATTTATTATAGTTCTAGCGATAATAACTGCATAATATGGGTAATAATGCACGTTATATTGCTAACAATATAAGTAATAAGTATAATTATTACAGTTCTAGCGATAATAACTGCATTATATGGGTAAAAATGCATGTTATATTGATAATATTGGGAGTAATAAGTATAATTATTACAGTTCTTGCGATAATATCTCCATTATATGGGTAATAATGCATGTTATATTGATAATAATATAAGTAATAAGTATAATTATTACAGTTCCAGCGATAATAACTGCATTATATGGGTAATAATGCACGTTATATTGCTAATAATATAAGTAATAAGTATAATTATTACAGTTCTAGCGATAATAACTGCATTATATGGGTAATAATGCATGTTACATTGATAATATCGGGAGTAATAAGTATAATTATTATAGTTCTAGCGATAATAATAGTAAAATATGGCAAATAGTGCATGTTATATTGATAATAATAAAAGTAATAAGTATATTTATTACAGTTCTATCGATAATAACTGCATAATATGGGTAATAATGCATGTTATATTGATGATAATAAAAGTAATACGTATATTTATTATAGTTCTAGCGATAATAACTGCATAATATGGGTAATAATGCATGTTATATTGATAATAATATAAGTAATAAGTATAATTACTACAGTTCTAGCGATAATAACTGCATAATATGGGTAATAATGCACGTTATATTGCTAATAATATAAGTAATGAGTACAATTATTACAGTTCTAGCGATAATAACTGCATTATATGGGTAATAATGCATGTTATATTGATAATAATATAAGTAATAAGAATAATTATTACAGTTCTAGCGATAATAACTGCATTATATGGGTAATAATGCATGTTATATTGATAATATCGGGAGTAATAATTATAATTATTATAGTTCTAGCGATAATAATAGTAAAATATGGCAAATAGTGCATGTTATATTGATAATAATAAAAGTAATAAGTATATTTATTACAGTTCTATCGATAATAACTGCATAATATGGGTAATAATGCATGTTATATTGATGATAATAAAAGTAATACGTATATTTATTATAGTTCTAGCGATAATAACTGCATAATATGGGTAATAATGCATGTTATATTGAGAATAATATAAGTAATAAGTATAATTATTACAGTTCTAGCGATAATAACTGCATTATATGGGTAATAATGCACGTTATATTGCTAGTGGTATAAGTAATAAGTATAATTATTACAGTTCTAGCGATAATAACTGCATTATATGGGTAATAATGCATGTTACATTGATAATATTGGGAGTAATAAGTGTATTTATTATAGTTCTATCGATAATAACTGCATAATATGGGTAATAATGCATGTTATATTGATGATAATAAAAGTAATACGTATATTTATTATAGTTCTAGCGATAATAACTGCATAATATGGGTAATAATGCATGTTATATTGATAATAATATAAGTAATAAGTATAATTATTACAGTTCTAGCCATAATAACTGCATTATATGGGTAATAAAGCACGTTATATTGCTAACAATATAAGTAATATGTATAATTATTACAGTTCTAGCGATAATAACTGCATTATATGGGTAGAAATGCATGTTATATTGATAATATTGGGAGTAATAAGTATATTTATTATGGTTCTAGAGATAATAACTGCATTATATGGGTAATAATGCATGTTATATTGATGATAATGAAAGTAATACGTATATTTGTTATAGTTCTAGCGATAATAACTGCATAATATGGGTAATAATGCATGTTATATTGAGAATAATATAAGTAATAAGTATAATTATTACAGTTCTGGCGATAATAACTGCATTATATGGGTAATAATGCACGTTATATTGCTAATAGTATAAGTAATAAGTATAATTATTACAGTTCTAGCGATAATACCTCCATTATATGGGTAATAATGCATGCTTTATTGATAATGATATAAGTAATAAGTATAATTATTACAGTTCTAGCGATAATAACTGCATAATATGGGTAATAATGCACGTTATATTGCTAATAATATAAGTAATGAGTACAATTATTACAGTTCTAGCGATAATAACTGCATTATATGGGTAATAATGCATGTTATATTGATAATAATATAAGTAATAAGAATAATTATTACAGTTCTAGCGATAATAACTGCATTATATGGGTAATAATGCATGTTATATTGATAATATCGGGAGTAATAAGTATAATTATTATATTTCTAGCGATAATAATAGTAAAATATGGCAAATAGTGCATGTTATATTGATAATAATAAAGGTAATAAGTATATTTATTACAGTTCTATCGATAATAACTGCATAATATGGGTAATAATGCATGTTATATTGATGATAATAAAAGTAATACGTATATTTATTATAGTTCTAGCGATAATAACTGCATAATATGGGTAATAATGCATGTTATATTGATAATAATATAAGTAATAAGTATAATTATTACAGTTCTAGCGATAATAACTGCATTATATGGGTAATAATGCACGTTATATTGCTAATAATATAAGTAATGAGTACAATTATTACAGTTCTAGCGATAATAACTGCATAATATGGGTAATAATGCATGTTATATTGATAATAATCTAAGTAATAAGTATAATTATTACAGTTCTAGCGATAATAACTGCATTATATGGGTAATAATGCACGTTATATTGCTAACAATATAAGTAATAAGTATAATTATTACAGTTCTAGCGATAATAACTGCATTATATGAGTAATAATGCATGTTATATTGATGATAATGAAAGTAATACGTATATTTGTTATAGTTCTAGCGATAATAACTGCATAATATGGGTAATAATGCATGTTATATTGAGAATAATATAAGTAATAAGTATAATTATTACAGTTCTGGCGATAATAACTGCATTATATGGGTAATAATGCACGTTATATTGCTAATAGTATAAGTAATAAGTATAATTATTACAGTTCTAGCGATAATACCTCCATTATATGGGTAATAATGCATGTTATATTGATAATGATATAAGTAATAAGTATAATTATTACAGTTCTAGCGATAATAACTGCATAATATGGGTAATAATGCACGTTATATTGCTAATAATATAAGTAATGAGTACAATTATTACAGTTCTAGCGATAATAACTGCATTATATGGGTAATAATGCAGGTTATATTGATAATAATATAAGTAATAAGAATAATTATTACAGTTCTAGCGATAATAACTGCATTATATGGGTAATAATGCATGTTATATTGATAATATCGGGAGTAATAAGTATAATTATTATAGTTCTAGCGATAATAATAGTAAAATATGGCAAATAGTGCATGTTATATTGATAATAATAAAAGTAATAAGTATATTTATTACAGTTCTATCGATAATAACTGCATAATATGGGTAATAATGCATGTTATATTGATGATAATAAAAGTAATACGTATATTTATTATAGTTCTAGCGATAATAACTGCATAATATGGGTAATAATGCATGTTATATTGAGAATAATATAAGTAATAAGTATAATTATTACAGTTCTTGCGATAATACCTCCATTATATGGGTAATAATGCATGTTATATTGATAATAATATAAGTAATAAGTATAATTATTACAGTTCTAGTGATAATAACTACATTATATGGGTAATAATGCACGTTATATTGCTAATAATATAAGTAATAAGTATAATTATTACAGTTCTAGCGATAATAACTGCATTATATGGGTAGAAATGCATGTTATATTGATAATATTGGGAGTAATAAGTATATTTATTATGGTTCTAGAGATAATAACAGCATAATATGGGTAATAATGCATGTTATATTGATGATAATGAAAGTAATACGTATATTTATTATAGTTCTGGCGATAATAACTGCATAATATGGGTAATAATGCATGTTATATTGAGAATAATATAAGTAATAAGTATAATTATTACAGTTCTGGCGATGATAACTGCATTATATGGGTCATAATGCACGTTATATTGCTAACAGTATAAGTAATAAGTATAATTATTACAGTCCTAGCGATAATAACTGCATTATATGGGTAATAATGCACGTTATATTGCTAACAATATAAGTAATAAGTATAATTATTACAGTTCTAGCGATAATAACTGCATTATATGGGTAATAATGCATGTTATATTGATAATATTGGGAGTAATAAGTATATCTATTATGGTTCTAGAGATAATAACTGCATAATATAGGTAATAATGCATGTTATATTGATAATAATATAAGTAATAAGTATAATTATTACAGTTCTAGCGATAATACCTCCATTATATGGGTAATAATGCATGTTATATTGATGATAATGAAAGTAATACGTATATTTATTATAGTTCTAGCGATAATAACTGCATAATATGGGTAATAATGCATGTTACATTGAGAATAATATAAGTAATAAGTATAATTATTACAGTTCTAGCGATAATAACGGCATTATATGGGTAATAATGCATGTTATATTGATAATATCGGGAGTAATAAGTATAATTATTATAGTTCTAGCGATAATAATAGTAAAATATGGCAAATAGTGCATGTTATATTGATAATAATAAAAGTAATAAGTATATTTATTACAGTTCTATCGATAATAACTGCATAATATGGGTAATAATGCACGTTATATTGCTAATAGTATAAGTAATAAGTATAATTATTACAGTTCTAGCGATAATAACTGCATAATATGGGTAATAATGCACGTTATATTGCTAATAGTATAAGTAATAAGTATAATTATTACAGTTCTAGCGATAATAACTGCATTATATGGGTAATAATGCACGTTATATTGCTAACAATATAAGTAATAAGTATAATTATTTCAGTTCTAGCGATAATAACTGCATTATATGGGTAGAAATGCATGTTATATTGATAATATTGGGAGTAATAAGTATATTTATTATGGTTCTAGAGATAATAACAGCATAATATGGGTAATAATGCATGTTATATTGATGATAATGAAAGTAATACGTATATTTATTATAGTTCTGGCGATAATAACTGCATAATATGGGTAATAATGCATGTTATATTGAGAATAATATAAGTAATAAGTATAATTATTACAGTTCTGGCGATGATAACTGCATTATATGGGTAATAATGCACGTTATATTGCTAACAGTATAAGTAATAAGTATAATTATTACAGTTCTAGCGATAATAACTGCATTATATGGGTAATAATGCACGTTATATTGCTAATAGTATAAGTAATAAGTATAATTATTACAGTTCTAGCGATAATAACTGCATTATATGGGTAATAATGCACGTTATATTGCTAACAATATAAGTAATAAGTATAATTATTACAGTTCTAGCGATAATAACTGCATAATATGGGTAATAATGCATGTTATATTGATAATAATATAAGTAATAAGTATAATTATTACAGTTCTAGCGATAATACCTCCATTATATGGGTAATAATGCATGTTATATTGATGATAATGAAAGTAACACGTATATTTATTATAGTTCTAGCGATAATAACTGCATAATATGGGTAATAATGCATGTTATATTGAGAATAGTATAAGTAATAAGTATAATTATTACAGTCCTAGCGATAATAACTGCATTATATGGGTAATAATGCATGTTATATTGATAATATCGGGAGTAATAAGTATAATTATTATAGTTCTAGCGATAATAATAGTAAAATATGGCAAATAGTGCATGTTATATTGATAATAATAAAAGTAATAAGTATATTTATTACAGTTCTATCGATAATAACTGCATAATATGGGTAATAATGCATGTTATATTGATGATAATAAAAGTAATACGTATATTTATTATAGTTCTAGCGATAATAACTGCATAATATGGGTAATAATGCATGTTGTATTGATAATAATATAAGTAATAAGTATAATTATTACAGTTCTAGCGATAATAACTGCATTATATGGGTAATAATGCATGTTACATTGATAATATTGGGAGTAATAAGTGTATTTATTATAGTTCTATCGATAATAACTGCATAATATGGGTAATAATGCATGTTATATTGATGATAATAAAAGTAATACGTATATTTAGTATAGTTCTAGCGATAATAACTGCATAATATGGGTAATAATGCATGTTATATTGATCATAATATAAGTAATAAGTATAATTATTACAGTTCTAGTGATAATAACTGCATTATATGGGTAATAATGCACGTTATATTGCTAACAATATAAGTAATAAGTATAATTATTACAGTTCTAGCGATAATACCTGCATTATATGGGTAGAAATGCATGTTATATTGATAATATTGGGAGTAATAAGTATATTTATTATGGTTCTAGAGATAATAACTGCATAATATGGGTAATAATGCATGTTATATTGATGATAATGAAAGTAATACGTATATTTATTATAGTTCTGGCGATAATAACTGCATAATATGGGTAATAATGCATGTTATATTGAGAATAATATAAGTAATAAGTATAATTATTACAGTTCTGGCGATAATAACTGCATTATATGGGTAATAATGCACGTTATATTGCTAACAGTATAAGTAATAAGTATAATTATTACAGTTCTAGCGATAATAACTGCATTATATGGGTAATAATGCACGTTATATTGCTAACAATATAAGTAATAAGTATAATTATTACAGTTCTAGCGATAATAACTGCATTATATGGGTAATAATGCATGTTATATTGATAATATTGGGAGTAATAAGTATATCTATTATGGTTCTAGAGATAATAACTGCATAATATAGGTAATAATGCATGTTATATTGATAATAATATAAGTAATAAGTATAATTATTACAGTTCTAGCGATAATACCTCCATTATATGGGTAATAATGCATGTTATATTGATGATAATGAAAGTAATACGTATATTTATTATAGTTCTAGCGATAATAACTGCATAATATGGGTAATAATGCATGTTATATTGAGAATAATATAAGTAATAAGTATAATTATTACAGTTCTAGCGATAATAACTGCATTATATGGGTAATAATGCATGTTATATTGATAATATCGGGAGTAATAAGTATAATTATTATAGTTCTAGCGATAATAATAGTAAAATATGGCAAATAGTGCATGTTATATTGATAATAATAAAAGTAATAAGTATATTTATTACAGTTCTATCGATAATAACTGCATAATATGGGTAATAATGCATGTTATATTGATGATAATTAAAGTAATACGTATATTTATTATAGTTCTAGCGATAATAACTGCATAATATGGGTAATAATGCACGTTATATTGCTAACAATATAAGTAATAAGTATAATTATTACAGTTCTAGCGATAATAACTGCATTATATGGGTAATAATGCATGTTATATTGATAATATTGGGAGTAATAAGTATAATTATTATAGTTCTAGCGATAGTAATAGTAAAATATGGCAAATAGTGCATGTTATATTGATAATAATAAAAGTAATAAGTATATTTATTACAGTTCTATCGATAATAACTGCATAATATGGGTAATAATGCATGTTGTATTGATGATAATAAAAGTAATACGTATATTTATTATAGTTCTAGCGATAATAACTGCATAATATGGGTAATAATGCACGTTATATTGCTAATAATATAAGTAATGAGTACAATTATTACAGTTCTAGCGATAATAACTGCATAATATGTGTAATAATGCATGTTATATTGATAATAATATAAGTAATAAGTATGATTATTACAGTTCTAGCGATAATAACTGCATTATATGGGTAATAATGCATGTTATATTGATAATATTGGGAGTAATAAGTATAATTATTATAGTTCTAGCGATAGTAATAGTAAAATATGGCAAATAGTGCATGTTATATTGATAATAATAAAAGTACTAAATATATTTATTACAGTTCTATCGATAATAACTGCATAATATGGGTAATAATGCATGTTATATTGATAATAATAAAAGTAATACGTATATTTATTATAGTTCTAGCGATAATAACTGCATAATATGGGTAATAATGCACGTTATATTGCTAATAATATAAGTAATGAGTACAATTATTACAGTTCTAGCGATAATAACTGCATAATATGTGTAATAATGCATGTTATATTGATAATAATATAAGTAATAAGTATGATTATTACAGTTCTAGCGATAATAACTGCATTATATGGGTAATAATGCATGTTATATTGATAATATTGGGAGTAATAAGTATAATTATTATAGTTCTAGCGATAGTAATAGTAAAATATGGCAAATAGTGCATGTTATATTGATAATAATAAAAGTAATAAATATATTTATTACAGTTCTATCGATAATAACTGCATAATATGGGTAATAATGCATGTTATATTGAGAATAATATAAGTAATAAGTATAATTATTACAGTTCTGGCGATAGTAACTGCATTATATGCGTAATAATGCACGTTATATTGCTAATAGTATAAGTAATAAGTATAATTATTACAGTTCTAGCGATAATAACTGCATTATATGGGTAATAATGCACGTTATATTGCTAACAATATAAGTAATAAGTATAATTATTACAGTTCTAGCGATAATACCTCCATTATATGGGTAATAATGCATGTTATATTGATGATAATGAAAGTAATACGTATATTTATTATGGTTCTAGAGATAATAACTGCATAATATGGGTAATAATGCATGTTATATTGATAATAATATAAGCAATAAGTATAATTATTACAGTTCTAGCGATAATACCTCCATTATATGGGTAGTAATGCATGTTATATTGATAATATCGGGAGTAATAAGTATAATTATTATAGTTCTAGCGATAATAATAGTAAAATATGGCAAATAGTGCATGTTACATTGATAATAATAAAAGTAATAAGTATATTTATTACAGTTCTATCGATAATAACTGCATAATATGGGTAATAATGCATGTTATATTGATAATAATCTAAGTAAGAAGTATAATTATTACAGTACTAGCGATAATAACTGCATTATATGGGTAATAAAGCACGTTATATTGCTAACAATATAAGTAATAAGTATAATTATTACAGTTCTAGCGATAATAACTGCATTATATGGGTAGAAATGCATGTTATATTGATAATATTGGGAGTAATAAGTATATTTAGTATGGTTCTAGAGATAATAACTGCATAATATGGGTAATAATGCACGTTATATTGATGATAATGAAAGTAATACGTATATTTATTATAGTTCTGGCGATAATAACTGCATAATATGGGTAATAATGCATGTTATATTGAGAATAATATAAGTAATAAGTATAATTATTACAGTTCTGGCGATAATAACTGCATTATATGGGTAATAATGCACGTTATATTGCTAATAGTATAAGTAATAAGTATAATTATTATAGTTCTAGCGATAATAATAGTAAAATATGGCAAATAGTGCATGTTATATTGATAATAATAAAAGTAATAAATATATTTATTACAGTTCTATCGATAATAACTGCATAATATGGGTAATAATGCATGTTATATTGATGATAATGAAAGTAATACGAATATTTAATATAGTTCTAGCGATAATAACTGCATAATATGGGTAATAATGCACGTTATATTGCTAACAATATAAGTAATAAGTATAATTATTACAGTTCTAGCGATAATACCTCCATTATATGGGTAATAATGCATGTTATATTGATGATAATGAAAGTAATACGTATATTTATTATGGTTCTAGAGATAATAACTGCATAATATGGGTAATAATGCATGTTATATTGATAATAATATAAGCAATAAGTATAATTATTACAGTTCTAGCGATAATACGTCCATTATATGGGTAGTAATGCATGTTATATTGATAATATCGGGAGTAATAAGTATAATTATTATAGTTCTAGCGATAATAATAGTAAAATATGGCAAATAGTGCATGTTACATTGATAATAATAAAAGTAATAAATATATTTATTACAGTTCTATCGATAATAACTGCATAATATGGGTAATAATGCATGTTATATTGATGATAATAAAAGTAATACGTATATTTATTATAGTTCTAGCGATAATAACTGCATAATATGGGTAATAATGCATGTTATATTGATAATAATCTAAGTAATAAGTATAATTATTACAGTTCTAGCGATAATAACTGCATTATATGGGTAATAAAGCACGTTATATTGCTAACAATATAAGTAATAAGTATAATTATTACAGTTCTAGCGATAATAACTGCATTATATGGGTAGAAATGCATGTTATATTGATAATATTGGGAGTAATAAGTATATTTAGTATGGTTCCAGAGGTAATAACTGCATAATATGGGTAATAATGCACGTTATATTGATGATAATGAAAGTAATACGTATATTTATTATAGTTCTGGCGATAATAACTGCATAATATGGGTAATAATGCATGTTATATTGAGAATAATATAAGTAATAAGTATAATTATTACAGTTCTGGCGATAATAACTGCATTATATGGGTAATAATGCACGTTATATTGCTAATAGTATAAGTAATAAGTATAATTATTACAGTTCTAGCGATAATACCTCCATTATATGGGTAATAATGCATGTTATATTGATGATAATGAAAGTAATACGTATATTTATTATGGTTCTAGAGATAATAACTGCATAATATGGGTAATAATGCATGTTATATTGATAATAATATAAGCAATAAGTATAATTATTACAGTTCTAGCGATAATACCTCCATTATATGGGTAGTAATGCATGTTATATTGATAATATCGGGAGTAATAAGTATAATTATTATAGTTCTAGCGATAATAATAGTAAAATATGGCAAATAGTGCATGTTACATTGATAATAATAAAAGTAATAAGTATATTTATTACAGTTCTATCGATAATAACTGCATAATATGGGTAATAATGCATGTTATATTGATGATAATAAAAGTAATACGTACATTTATTATAATTCCAGCGATAATAACTGCATAATATGGGTAATAATGCATGTTATATTGATGATAATGAAAGTAGTAAGTATATTTATTACAGTTCTAGCGATAATAACTGCATTATATGCGTAATACGGCATGTTATATTGATAATATGGGGAGTAATAAGTATAATTATTATAGTTCTAGCGATAATAACTGCATTATATGGGTAATAATGCATGTTATATTGATAATATTGGGAGTAATAAGTATATCTATTATGGTTCTAGAGATAATAACTGCATAATATGGGTAATAATGCATGTTATATTGATAATAATATAAGTAATAAGTATAATTATTACAGTTCTAGCGATAATACCTCCATTATATGGGTAATAATGCATGTTATATTGATGATAATGAAAGTAATACGTATATTTATTATAGTTCTAGCGATAATAACTGCATAATATGGGTAATAATGCATGTTATATTGAGAATAGTATAAGTAATAAGTATAATTATTACAGTCCTAGCGATAATAACTGCATTATATGGGTAATAATGCATGTTATATTGATAATATCGGGAGTAATAAGTATAATTATCATAGTTCTAGCGATAGTAATAGTAAAATATGGCAAATAGTGCATGTTATATTGATAATAATAAAAGTAATAAATATATTTATTACAGTTCTATCGATAATAACTGCATAATATGGGTAATAATGCATGTTATATTGATGATAATAAAAGTAATACGTATATTTATTATAGTTCTAGCGATAATAACTGCATAATATGGGTAATAATGCATGTTATATTGATAATAATCTAAGTAATAAGTATAATTATTACAGTTCTAGCGATAATAACTGCATTATATGGGTAATAAAGCACGTTATATTGCTAACAATATAAGTAATAAGTATAATTATTACAGTTCTAGCGATAATAACTGCATTATATGGGTAGAAATGCATGTTATATTGATAATATTGGGAGTAATAAGTATATTTAGTATGGTTCCAGAGGTAATAACTGCATAATATGGGTAATAATGCACGTTATATTGATGATAATGAAAGTAATACGTATATTTATTATAGTTCTGGCGATAATAACTGCATAATATGGGTAATAATGCATGTTATATTGAGAATAATATAAGTAATAAGTATAATTATTACAGTTCTGGCGATAATAACTGCATTATATGGGTAATAATGCACGTTATATTGCTAATAGTATAAGTAATAAGTATAATTATTACAGTTCTAGCGATAATACCTCCATTATATGGGTAATAATGCATGTTATATTGATGATAATGAAAGTAATACGTATATTTATTATGGTTCTAGAGATAATAACTGCATAATATGGGTAATAATGCATGTTATATTGATAATAATATAAGCAATAAGTATAATTATTACAGTTCTAGCGATAATACCTCCATTATATGGGTAGTAATGCATGTTATATTGATAATATCGGGAGTAATAAGTATAATTATTATAGTTCTAGCGATAATAATAGTAAAATATGGCAAATAGTGCATGTTACATTGATAATAATAAAAGTAATAAGTATATTTATTACAGTTCTATCGATAATAACTGCATAATATGGGTAATAATGCATGTTATATTGATAATATTGGGAGTAATAAGTATAATTATTATAGTTCTAGCGATAGTAATAGTAAAATATGGCAAATAGTGCATGTTATATTGATAATAATAAAAGTAATAAGTATATTTATTACAGTTCTATCGATAATAACTGCATAATATGGGTAATAATGCATGTTGTATTGATGATAATAAAAGTAATACGTATATTTATTATAGTTCTAGCGATAATAACTGCATAATATGGGTAATAATGCACGTTATATTGCTAATAATATAAGTAATGAGTACAATTATTACAGTTCTAGCGATAATAACTGCATAATATGTGTAATAATGCATGTTATATTGATAATAATATAAGTAATAAGTATGATTATTACAGTTCTAGCGATAATAACTGCATTATATGGGTAATAATGCATGTTATATTGATAATATTGGGAGTAATAAGTATAATTATTATAGTTCTAGCGATAGTAATAGTAAAATATGGCAAATAGTGCATGTTATATTGATAATAATAAAAGTACTAAATATATTTATTACAGTTCTATCGATAATAACTGCATAATATGGGTAATAATGCATGTTATATTGATAATAATAAAAGTAATACGTATATTTATTATAGTTCTAGCGATAATAACTGCATAATATGGGTAATAATGCACGTTATATTGCTAATAATATAAGTAATGAGTACAATTATTACAGTTCTAGCGATAATAACTGCATAATATGTGTAATAATGCATGTTATATTGATAATAATATAAGTAATAAGTATGATTATTACAGTTCTAGCGATAATAACTGCATTATATGGGTAATAATGCATGTTATATTGATAATATTGGGAGTAATAAGTATAATTATTATAGTTCTAGCGATAGTAATAGTAAAATATGGCAAATAGTGCATGTTATATTGATAATAATAAAAGTAATAAATATATTTATTACAGTTCTATCGATAATAACTGCATAATATGGGTAATAATGCATGTTATATTGAGAATAATATAAGTAATAAGTATAATTATTACAGTTCTGGCGATAGTAACTGCATTATATGCGTAATAATGCACGTTATATTGCTAATAGTATAAGTAATAAGTATAATTATTACAGTTCTAGCGATAATAACTGCATTATATGGGTAATAATGCACGTTATATTGCTAACAATATAAGTAATAAGTATAATTATTACAGTTCTAGCGATAATACCTCCATTATATGGGTAATAATGCATGTTATATTGATGATAATGAAAGTAATACGTATATTTATTATGGTTCTAGAGATAATAACTGCATAATATGGGTAATAATGCATGTTATATTGATAATAATATAAGCAATAAGTATAATTATTACAGTTCTAGCGATAATACCTCCATTATATGGGTAGTAATGCATGTTATATTGATAATATCGGGAGTAATAAGTATAATTATTATAGTTCTAGCGATAATAATAGTAAAATATGGCAAATAGTGCATGTTACATTGATAATAATAAAAGTAATAAGTATATTTATTACAGTTCTATCGA